>OX451741.1:127327262-127927262 GCA_948472305.1 Vicia faba
ATAATAATAATCATAATCATAATAATAATAATAATCATAATAATAATAATAATAATCATAATAATAATAATAATAATAATAATAATAATAATCATAATAATAATAATCATAATAATAATAATAATAATAATCATAATAATAATAATAATAATAATAATAATAATAATAATAATAATAATAATAATCATAATAATAATAATAATAATAATAATAATAATAATCATAATAATAATAATAATAATAATAATAATAATAATAATAATAATAATAATAATCATAATAATAATAATAATAATAATAATAATAATAATAATAATAATAATAATAATAATAATAATAATAATAATAATAATAATAATAATAATAATAATAATAATAATAATAATAATAATGAGAAAAAGAGAAAATAGTTAATAATATCTAAAAGAAATAGAAATAGATAAAAATAAGAAAAAAATAATAATAAGACAAATGATAAAAAATTGCTAGTAACAATTAACAAAAAATAATAATAATAACAATACTACAAAAAAAAATCAATTGGTTAGTTAATATACAAAATAGAAATAAGATTTTGAACTAAATGAAAAAATTTAAAATAAATTTAGTAATGATTCAAATTAAAAAAAAATATTTTCCAGTTGAATTAAAATCAAAATCAAATCAAATCAACTATTGAAACAAAAAGATAATTCATTTAATAATTGAGATTGTAATCAAAAATTGTAAATTCAAGTCAAATATGTAAATTTGAATTGAATTTGCCAACTTAAAAAAAACAAAATCAATTATTAATGAAATATGCAGAATTAATTGAAAACAAATCTAATTAATAATTAGAAATAAAAACTCAATTTAAATCTAATTATTAATTAAATAAAAAAGAAATAACAAAAAAAGGAAAATTGTTAGTAAAAAATAAAAATTAAACTGAATTTTAAAATCTATTTTAGTTTTCTATAATAATTCAACTTAAAAAATATATTTTAAATTGAATTAAAATTAAAATCAAAGATAGATTTTTGAACTAAAAAAAATCATTAGAAATATGATAAAAAAATGCAAATGACAAACTATTTTAATTCTTTTGGTTTTTTTTCGAAATAGAAATTAAAATAAAAACAAGAAAGTATGCGAAATGATCGACTTTCCAACTTAACGACAAAATATGCACTCGTCGAAAAAAAGTTAAGGGGCAAAAAATGGGGTATGACAACTTGAAAAATGCCTCTCTCTTTTTTGGTCAAAGTGCCTTAAATCAACTTGCAAACTTGATCTTTTTCCATAACCCAAGGTATTCTTAATCACACATGAATTTTAGATTGATGAAATTCTGATTAAACCATGTTCACACTTGTCATAACTTGAGATTACTCGTCGAAGAAGGCATGGAAATAAACACATGAACCTGTCTCGAAGATTGCGAATTATGCAATCGAACACGCCTTATCCATGTTGACTGAAGCTTGAGGATGGCGTGACCTAAGATTATAGACCATAAATCTGGGAAAAAAAGGCCTTTGAGAACAAGTCCTTGGCCTGAAAAACCCACAACCCTAATCGGAGAACCATGTCTTCTAAAAGAAACAAAATAAACAAAACATATTTTTGGAATTTTGGTCAAAAGTCAGTAAAATATAAAATACATATATACGAGGCACACAATTCAAAGTGCTTGGGTGATCTCTCAAGATCAAACTTAAAGATAAGACACCACAGAAGAAGCATCCAAACCCTAATGCACGATCTTGTGCATTGATGGTATGAAATGATATAGGAATCTTATGGGCAAAAATTGGGATACAACAATTAGAAGCAAAACCGCGTAGAAATTTGGTGATTAGATGCTGGATTATGGATTTCAAATTATGACTTTGGGAGGAAACTTCAGTTTCAAGGTACCAACTTTGAATCCATGGTGTTCATAGCTCAAGGTGTAACATCCTCTAAAACCCCGCATAAAATTTCGCAAATAAATAAAATCATACTTTCAGATTACATGTATTAACGAGGATGTCACAATTCTCTTTTTACAAAAACAAGTTCCTGTCATGCATAACATAGAAGCAACTCATACATGTTTACACAGCGGAATAATTTAGTTAACAAAACCAATGTTATAATATTTTCAAAATCATCAGGGATTAACACCTGTAATATATCAACATCATATTATAACAAACATAAGGAATAAACGAGTCTGACTAAAGCAGCTCGACAAACAAACGTTCCCGGAGTTACAACTATCAGAGCATGACCCGGACAATACTTAAACGGAAATAAACTAGAAACAATAAGCCTTCGCCAAGCACCTGAATTAAGCTCCTCAATCTGAAATATTCAACAGTAAGGGTGAGCATCTCAACTATACATTTGATTATACGTTCATAACAATCAATTCAGAAAACCATAAGCATCACCCAAACAGTTACCATGTTTCATAGTTTACGAAAACCTTTACAATTCATATATTCATAATATATTACTTTTCATACTTATAATTAACATCAAACATCATTAACAATTCAGCAACAATACATGCATACAATCAATTAAATACAACATTGGAAAATCATCCATTCATGTTATATTCAATATAATGCAACACACCCATGCATGTGGTACCATTCTACCGCCCCATTAAATCTCGGGTCACGGATAACTCACCGTTCCATTATATCGCGGACACGGCTACCACCTCAACGTTCCATTAAATCGCGGACACGTATATTGGCCACCATGTTAATTCCACACAATGGGAATTAACAAATGCAACATGATATGTACAGTATGTACCACTCAGCATACTATTAACATCAATAAACCATATCATGTAACATCAACAATATCCAATACAACATGATATGAATAGCATGTAATCACTCAGCATACTATTAAACACCAACCCATCATATCAAGTTATATCATAATCCATGCTTGATAACATTATCTAAAAGCATGACAATAAAATCCACATAGTGTTGGTATCATAACATACAAACATTATTCGACACAAGCCTCCACAATACTATGCATATCATTAAGCAGCATGTTCAAAACTAACAAACACTGCACATTAAACAAAATCATTCCTGTACACCACAACAAAGCACAGAAGACAAAATTCAGAAGCCAACACAGGAGGTCAACACGGGTGCCCGTGTGCAGCAACACGGCCCGTGTTGCCAATACAGAAGATCAACACGGGTGCCCGTGTTGTGCAATACGGCCCGTGTTGATGAGCGCGTGCCAAATTTTCCTGTACCTGCAGCAGCTCATATGCCAACATATTTGCACGAAATACATTTCTACAGCAGTGCAATGCAGTACAAAAACATCCAAATACACATCAAGCTTCCAAAACATCAATTTCCTATGCCTCTGACTTATGTTCATCAATTTCCCACAATTGAATAACTCAAATCCTTCAAGGTTATAGTTTTCTAAAATCGTTGGAAAACAGAATTCCTTTTTCAAAT
Organism: Vicia faba; assembly: GCA_948472305.1. Taxonomy (NCBI): domain Eukaryota; kingdom Viridiplantae; phylum Streptophyta; class Magnoliopsida; order Fabales; family Fabaceae; genus Vicia; species Vicia faba. Next base: position 127,330,742 of record OX451741.1, read on the forward strand.
CATTTAATCCAAAAACTTAATTTTATAATTACCAACAATTATCAAGGTAACCTTAAAAGTGATTATTCGTCCTTTTGGGGAAATCTGATAACATCAAGGTTATCCTTAGAACACCTAAGGGAAACCCCCGATCATACAATTTCGATCTAAATCAACAATAGGGATTAATTTCTTAATCGATTCACAACCTTTAGGGAACCTAATCTTTTCTAACGAAATTCGACCCTAAAGTTATCGATCACTAAGAACATCAGAGAAAATGGGATTATCCTACGATTACCCAACCAATCGCATCTAAACCCATAAGCAAATATAAATTGAGTAGTAGCCCCCTTACCTTATCAAATTGCAGCTTTGAACTCTTGAGCGATTGTTCTTCGTTCTTCAGAGCTCCAATCCCAAATATCTCCAACTTCTGTGTTATCGTGAAAAAGTGAGAAAATAACTTGAGTTCCAAAATATATCCTTATTTCTTTTGCACCCCCACTCTTTACTAACGACATCCAAGCCCAATAACTTAAAAACCCAATATTTTCTTATTTCTTTTATTCTCTTCAAATATTCCAAAATAAATAATTCTTTTATTTTATTAACTCCAATAAAATAATTTTCCCATTAAAATAAATCAAATAATTAAAACTGGGGTGTTACAACTCTCCCCCACTAAAAGAGTTTTCGTCCTCGAAAACATACCTTAGACGAACAGTTCCGGATAAGCCTCTTTCATCTGGCTCTCCAGTTCCCAAGTAACATTTCCCTCTGCTGGGCCTCCCCAAGCAACCTTCACTAATGCTATCTCTTTACCCCTTAACTGTTTCACTTCCCGATCTTCTATCCTCATAGGCAATGTTTCTACTGTCAGGTTATCTCTCACCTGCACATCATCTATTTGGATTACATGAGATGGGTCTGGAATGTATCTCCTCAACTGAGAAACATGAAAAACATCGTGCAAATTCGCAAGTCTCGGAGGTAAAGCAATACGATAAGCAACTTCTCCAACTCTTTCCGTAATCTGAAACGGACCAATAAAACGCGGAGTCAACTTCTTGGATTTCAACGCTTGACCAATACCCGTCATCGGAGTAACTCTCATAAACACATGATCTCCAGCACTGAATTCTAAATTCTTCCTCCTCTTATCATGATAACTTTTCTGACGACTCTGAGAAGCTCTCATCATTTCTTGAATCAATTTGATCTTTTCAGTAGTCTGCTGAACAATCTCTGGCCCAATTATTGAACTCTCTCCAGATTCATACCAACACAAAGGCGTTCTACACCGTCTACCATACAATGCCTCAAACGGAGCCATACTAATACTCGAATGGTAACTATTGTTATAAGTAAATTCAATCAATGGCAAATAGCTATCCCAAGCTCCACCCTTCTCTAAAACACAAGCACGCAATAAATCTTCTAACGATTGAATCGTCCTCTCCGTCTGTCCATCAGTCTGAGGATGATAAGCTGAACTCAATCTCAATTTAGTACCCAAAGCCTTCTGCAATCCTTCCCAAAATTTCAAAGTGAACCTCGGATCTCTATCTGACACAATACTAGAAGGAACTCCATGCAAACTCACTATTTTCTCAATATACAACTGTGCCAATCTCTCCATTGAGTAATCCATTCGCACTGGTATAAAATGAGCAGACTTAGTCAGTCTATCCACAACAACCCATATCGCTTCACAATTCTTAGGAGTCCTCGGCAACCCGGATACAAAATCCATAGAAATACTATCCCACTTCCATTCTGGAATAAACATCGGTTGCATAAATCCAGACGGCTTTTGATGCTCAATCTTCGATTTCTGACAGATTAAACATGCATACACGAATTCAGCTATTTCCTTTTTCATTCCCGGCCACCAAAACAATTTCTTCAAATCATGATACATTTTCGTGGCACCCGGATGAATACTCATCCCACTGCGATGTCCTTCCTCTAATATACTCTTCTTGATTTCTGCAACATCAGGAACACAAACTCTATCGCCAACTCCCATAACATCATTTTCATCAATTCTAAACTCACCACCTTGACCTTGGTTGATCAATGTCAATTTATAAACTAAATTAACATCAGATTTCTGCCTGATCCTGATCTTTTCTAGAATACCACTAGTAAGTTTCAACATACCCAAACGAACACACTTCGGAGTACTTTCACAAATTAAACTCAAATCTCGGAATTGTTCAATTATATCCAATTCACGAACCATCATCATAGACATATGCAAGGATTTCCTGCTCAAAGCATCTGCAACCACATTTGCCTTACCAGGATGGTAATTCAAACCAAAATCATAATCTTTGAGAAATTCAAACCACCTTCTTTGCCTCATATTGAGCTCTTTCTGATCGAAAAGATACTTCAAACTCTTATGATCACTATACACTTCAAATCTCGAACCATACAGATAATGTCTCCACAATTTCAAGACAAACACAACTGCTGCTAACTCTAAGTCATGAGTAGGATAGTTCCTTTCGTGAACCTTCAACTGTCTCGAAGCATACGCATCTACCTGTTGATTCTGCATTAGAACACCACCTAATCCCATCAGAGATGCATCACAATAAACCACAAAAGATTCCACCGGATTCGGCAAAATCAGAATAGGAGCACTAGTCAATCTCCGCTTCAATTCTTGGAAACCTTTCTCACAATCAGAATCCCAAATAAACGCTTGTCCTTTACGAGTCAACTTTGTCAACGGCAATGCTAACTTTGAGAATCCTTCGATAAACTTTCTGTAATAACCTGCAAGACCAAGAAAACTTCTGATTTCAGAAACAGTCTTCGGCGCTTCCCACTGAGATACTGCTTCTACTTTTGTAGGATCCACTGCAATACCATTCTTAGAAATCACATGTCCAAGAAAACTAACTTCATTCAGCCAGAACTCACATTTGGACAACTTTGCATACAACTTCTTATCTTTCAACAACTCCAACACAATTCTGAGATGTTCCGCATGCTCTTCGTCATTCTTGGAATAAATCAGAATGTCATCAATAAAAACCACAACAAACTTATCCAGATACGGGTGAAAAATCCTGTTCATATATTCCATGAAAACACCAGGTGCATTAGTAACTCCAAACGGCATAACAGAATATTCATAATGCCCATACCTCGTTCGAAAAGCAGTCTTTTGAATATCTTCCGCTTTCACACGAATCTGATGATATCCAGATCTCAAGTCAATCTTACTGAATACACTGGCTCCAATTAGCTGATCCATTAAATCATCAATCCTCGGTAATGGATACCAATTCATAATGGTTACCTTGTTCAATTGCCTGTAATCAACACACAATCTCATAGAACCTTCTTTCTTCTCATCGCTCTTGCAATCTCGAATATGATGGCCAAACTCACCACACCTGTAGCATCTGATAGGAGCCTTAGAATCTCCCCCACTAGGCCTTTTCCATCCACCTGCTTTCTGGTTACCTCTACCATATGGCTTGCCACGGTCCATATGTTGCTTTCCTCTTTTATCAACAGCCCCACGAGAGTGAGACGACCTAGTCTTGGTAATATCTTCTTCCAAGATCCTGCTACAATCCACCAGATCAGAAAACCTACGAATACGCTGGTACCTGATCCCCTGCTTAATCTCATCTCGGAGACCATTCTCAAATTTGATACACTTAGAGAATTCTCCAGCCTCATCACTGTTGTAGTGCGCATAATATTTTGCCAATTCCGTGAACTTAGTAGCATACTCACTAACAGTCAGATTGCCCTGCTTAAGCTCCAAAAATTCAATTTCCTTTCTTCCCCGAACATCTTCAGGAAAGTACCTCCTCAGAAAATCCCTTCTGAAGTTAGCCCAAGTCAGTGCCTCTCCATCCTGAACCATTTCAGTCCTTGTTGCAACCCACCAGTCGTCGGCCTCTTCTGCCAACATATGCGTACCATATCTGACTTTCAGATCTTCAGCATAATCAATCACACGGAAAATCCTTTCGATTTCCTTCAGCCACTTCTGGGCACCTTCAGGGTCATGTGTACCTTTAAACAACGGAGGATTGTTCCTTTGGAAGTTCCCCAATTGCCTATCAGCACCAATCACGCCTCCATTTGGATTTCCAGCAAGTACACCAGCTAACATCCCCAAAGCCTCAGCGAGTGCAGCATCATTTCGTCCGTTACCTCTTCCAGCCATATTCCTGAGAATTAAAACATATTCCTCATTAGAATACAGTATCGACAGTGTTGCCTTACACTAATCGCATACAAAAGGAATGACTAACTCAAGACTCTGGTCGCAACGACCGACTATGCTCTGATACCACTATTGTAACATCCTCTAAAACCCCGCATAAAATTTCGCAAATAAATAAAATCATACTTTCAGAGTACATGTATTAAGGAGGATGTCACAATTCTCTTTTTACAAAAACAAGTTCCTGTCATGCATAACATAGAAGCAACTCATACATGTTTACACAGCGGAATAATTTAGTTAACAAAACCAATGTTATAATATTTTCAAAATCATCAGGGATTAACACCTGGAATATATCAACATCATATTATAACAAACATAAGGAATAAACGAGTCTGACTAAAGCAGCTCGACAAACAAACGTTCCCGGAGTTACAACTATCAGAGCATGACCCAGACAATACTTAAACGGAAATAAACTAGAAACAACAAGCCTTCGCCAAGCACCTGAACTAAGCTCCTCAATCTGAAATATTCAACAGTAAGGGTGAGCATCTCAACTATACATTTGATTATACGTTCATAACAATCAATTCAGAAAACCATAAGCATCACCCAAACAGTTAGCATGTTTCATAGTTTACGAAAACCTTTACAATTCATATATTCATAATATATTACTTTTCATACTTATAATTAACATCAAACATCATTAACAATTCAGCAACAATACATGCATACAATCAATTAAATACAACATTGGAAAATCATCCATTCATGTTATATTCAATATAATGAAACACACCCATGCATGTGGTACCATTCTACCGCCCCATTAAATCTCGGGTCACGGATAACTCACCGTTCCATTATATCGCGGACACGGCTACCACCTCAACGTTCCATTAAATCGCGGACACGTATATTGGCCACCATGTTAATTCCACACAATGGGAATTAACAAATGCAACATGATATGTACAGTATGTACCACTCAGCATACTATTAACATCAATAAACCATATCATGTAACATCAACAATATCCAATACAACATGATATGAATAGCATGTAATCACTCAGCATACTATTAAACACCAACCCATCATATCAAGTTATATCATAATCCATGCTTGATAACATTATCTAAAAGCATGACAATAAAATCCACATAGTGTTGGTATCATAACATACAAACATTATTCGACACAAGCCTCCACAATACTATGCATATCATTAAGCAGCATGTTCAAAACTAACAAACACTGCCACATTAAACAAAATCATTCCTGTACACCACAACAAAGCACAGAAGACAAAATTCAGAAGCCAACACAGGAGGTCAACACGAGTGCCCGTGTGCAGCAACACGGCCCGTGTTGCCAATACAGAAGATCAACACGGGTGCCCGTGTTGTGCAACACGGCCCGTGTTGATGAGCGCGTGCCAAATTTTCCTGTACCTGCAGCAGCTCATATGCCAACATATTTGCACGAAATACATTTCTACAGCAGTGCAATGCAGTACAAAAACATCCAAATACACATCAAGCTTCCAAAACATCAATTTCCTATGCCTCTGACTTATGCTCATCAATTTCCCACAATTGAATAACTCAAATCCTTCAAGGTTATAGTTTTCTAAAATCGTTGGAAAACAGAATTCCTTTTTCAAATCATTTAATCCAAAAACTTAATTTTATAATTACCAACAATTATCAAGGTAACCTTAAAAGTGATTATTCGTCCTTTTGGGGAAATCTGATAACATCAAGGTTATCCTTAGAACACCTAAGGGAAACCCCCGATCATACAATTTCGATCTAAATCAACAATAGGGATTAATTTCTTAATCGATTCACAACCTTTAGGGAACCTAATCTTTTCTAACGAAATTCGACCCTAAAGTTATCGATCACTAAGAACATCAGAGAAAATGGGATTATCCTACGATTACCCAACCAATCGCATCTAAACCCATAAGCAAATATAAATTGAGTAGTAGCCTCCTTACCTTATCAAATTGCAGCTTTGAACTCTTGAGCGATTGTTCTTCGTTCTTCAGAGCTCCAATCCCAAATATCTCCAACTTCTGTGTTATCGTGAAAAAGTGAGAAAATAACTTGAGTTCCAAAATATATCCTTATTTCTTTTGCACCCCCACTCTTTACTAACGACATCCAAGCCCAATAACTTAAAAACCCAATATTTTCTTATTTCTTTTATTCTCTTCAAATATTCCAAAATAAATAATTCTTTTATTTTATTAACTCCAATAAAATAATTTTCCCATTAAAATAAATCAAATAATTAAAACTGGGGTGTTACACAAGGGGTCTTAGGGCATGATTCTTGAAGCAATTGAAATATAGGGCTACAATCTTTACAATGTGCAAAGAATGTAATCAAATGGATGCTTGAACTAAAAGTTGTGATGAGTCAAAGTTGATAAAAAGAGGTTGACTTTTTGTACTTAGAAAAATTCTAAGTTTTTCTCATAAAATGTCCTATAATGTTTTAACTCCAAACAAGGCCTTTCTTTAAAATTGAGCTTTGATCATTGATTCTAGCTTGAAGTGGACTCCTTAAAGAGTATTGTGAAACTTGAATCGCTCAAAAATAACAAGCATTGAAAAAGTTCTGGCCTTGTGAAGTTGGTGAAAATTCATGAGATGACCTATAATCTCTTGCATTCTTAGGGCATCTTCCATCCATTTTCAAGCTTTTCACATAAAAGAAGAGTTGAAGTTCACATCCTTAAGATCATTGTTGAAAAATAATTGGCTCAAGGAGATAAAAAATTGACCAAGTTGTGATCTTTTGAAGTCACATAAGGGAATTTGATGGCCTATCTAGAGGACTTGTAATCTTTCTTCATATTTAGGCATCTTCCACATAAAAGCTTCTTGAAACTTTTGAAGTGATTAGTGTATAACACTTTAAAGAGAAGCATGTATTTGGAATTACTCAAAAATCTCAAAAGATGAGCGAGCTATAGCCCTTAGAAGTTCAAAACCCTAGCTCCTAGAGCAACAAAATGACTTAGAAACCCCTTTCAATTTTGACAAACTTTCTTGCACAATAACTCTTTCCATGTGAATAGAAGTTAATATGGATGAAAATAATAACCCGTATCAACAAAAAGCACCTCCAAATATTTAGAATTTAGAGAGTTATGCACTTGTGATCAAGAAATCAAGAACTTGTCCCATTGGGTCAAACTTCTTCAATCAACTCTTGCATCTTTTGATTTTCTTTGACAAATTGAGGCATGATGGATCATAGTAGACCTTGTCATGATATCACTTTAAAGTATATTCAATGATGAACCTTGAATCTCAATGAAACTTTGTTGAATAAGGCATGGAAATAAACTCATGAACCTATAGATCAACCTGATGAAATGTGTTGTTCTTTCACCTATAGCATCATCAATTAGAGCAAACATTCATTGTATTTATTAGTTAAAAGCTAATCAATACAAAACATATATAATCACAATATATAAATCAAGGTGTTTGGTGATTCCTCATGAGCAAACCTAGAGATAGGGGGAATAACCAAACCCAATTGTGATCTTGATATGATTGAGTTGATATGAGATGATAGAAGAATCTTAGGAGAAAAATTGGGGTACAACAACTGCCCTTATTTAAGTGTCTTCTATCCGGAGATGCGAAGGTTAAAATATTGGTGTCGATGTGATTGAAGATACTTAAATATAAAACAAGCCCTATTTTTGGCCCTAAGATGTCATGCAATGCTTATGATTGTGCATGCAAATAAACAGATCCAAAAGGTGACACGGGACACCACTGGGGAAAAATAAAATACAAGATCAGAAGAAAATTAAGCCAGGAAAATAAATCACTGGTGAACAGAAGACTCGACTTTATTGGGGTAAAGCCCAAGGAGGAGACAAAGTAACATCAACTCAAACATTGAGGAGAGAAAATAAAGGATAACATTGATCGACAAATAACCGCAAACTATCCATTCACTAAGAAGATAGTAAAAAAGGTAATGTCGACCCACAAGGGGGAAATAAGTGGTAGGATAAAACCAACAAACATCAATACTTGGGTAAGCCACAAGTGACCAGCATCAGTACTCATGACTGGAAATAAATAAACTTCTTCAGAGCAATGTGAATCTCAACGAAGAACTATCTCCCATAATGACGAGACTACCATTCATCGGAGTAACAAATCTCATATACAAACGATCTCCCTTAATTAAGAGACTACCATTCATCTGAGTAACAAATCTCAATAATGAACTATCTCCCATAATGACGAGCTACCATTCATTGGAGTAAAAAATCTCAACAACCAACTATCTCCCATAATGACGAGACTATCATTCATTGGAGTAACAAATCTCAATAATGAACTATCTCCCATAATGACGAGACTACCATTCATTGAAGTAACAAATATCAACAACGAACTATCTCCCATAATGACGAGACTACCATCCATTGGAGTAACAAATATCAACAACGAAATATCTCCCATAATAACGAGACTACCATCCATTGGAGTAACAAATCTCAACAACGAACTATCTCCCATAATAACGAGACTACCATCCAATGAGTAACAAATCTCAACAATGAACTATCTCCCATAATGATGAGACTACCATCTATTGGAGTAACAAATCTCAACAACGAACTATCTCCCATAATGACGAGACTACCATCCATTGTAGTAACAAATCTCAACAACAAACTATCTCCCATAATGACGAGACTACCATCCATCGGAGTAACAAATCTCAACAACAAACTATCTCTCATAATAGCGAGACTACCATTCATTGGAGTAACAAATCTCAACAACGAACTATCTCCTATAATAACGAGACTACCATTCATTGGAGTAACAAATATCAACAGCGAACTATCTCCTATAATGACGAGACTACCATTCATTGGAGTACCAAATCTCAACAATGAATTATCTCCTATAATGAGGAGACTACCATTCATTGGGAGTAACAAACCATGAATCTTCTCTGGGAACTAATAACCTTACTGGGGAAGTACAAGTTGCCCAAATAAAGAGACCTACCACTTGTTGTTGTGAGAGGGAATTGTAATAATGACTTCCTGGGGAAATACCAATATATTCTTGCTGAGGAGATAAAATCTTCTCGTGCAAAATAAATTCACATTCTCAAATCAGGGCTCAAATCTTGCAGAGATTAGAATAATAATGTTACCAGGAACCACTAATTCAAACCAGAAATAAACCAGAATGAAGCAGTCAGCCAAGATAGCACCTGATGAGAAATAAACTCAAGAGGGGACTTTGTTCCATCCATATAATAAGCTGAATAAGAAGGCTAAAGAAAAATTCTTCCACGAGGGGTAACTCAGTAGGGAAATTGAAAGGATATACATTTTCTACTTAAGGTTGACAATCTATTGGAGAGAGGGTAACATAACTCGTCAAATAGGGTAATATGCTAACAAAAGTATTATAATAAATGCAAATGAGCAATTAATTTTAATTCAGCTATGCATGACGTATGTATGAATGTTATCATGTATATATTGACAAAACATATATACAACACTGGGAATAACCAGACAAAACTAGCTTGGGTAAAGTCAACACTCGGCTAAATCACATCCAGGAGGAAAATGTATAAGAAAGTAAGCACCAACTGAGGAAACAAAGTCTTATTCCATGGATTAACTTCACTGGGAAGAAACACAATCCGAAAGTAATCAAATCAAAACAGTAAATCAGTACAAATATGGGGATACGACATCCTCCTCCATACTTCACCGAGGAACATCACACAGACTTCAATGGCAAAAATAATGTCTCAACATCTAGACTTCCACTGGGGATTATAATGTTAACTTCATTAGGGAAGCTAAAAACCACATCGTCGAGACTTCTACTAGGGATCTCGTGCTGACTTCAATGGGGAGTATAATAACACATCATCGAGAGGAGCCCAAAAATACATTCTTCAATTCTGAGAGTAATGATTACACAAACTTCCCTAGGGAGAAATCATGAAATCACATGGGGATAATAACTTTCAGAGAAAAACATTATCTCAGCTTCACTTGGGGAACTAAGAAGTCAAAGAATACTGCAAGAAATCAAAATTATAGGGATTTTAAATCAAACCCAGCACTTGGAGGGAGAAAACCCAAAAATTTGACAATTATTTTAACACTTCTTAGAAAAGATACCGCCCTGGTCTAGTTTCCTGGGAAACAAACTACAACAATAATGTCATCACTGCAAAGGGGCGGCGTTTTGCAAATGATTCCACGTCAGCATATAAAGGGAGAAGAGACTCTCGTCATATGAGTGAAGACCTTACTGAGGAATCTAGGGTAGAGGCTTCAGACCATGCAAACCCGAAATCAAAATGAACCAAGAATTGACTGGGGAAAATGGGATTACAAGCCCAACACTGCACCATATGTCAATTGGTATCATCTCTAACTATTTGAGAAACACACAAAGATCATACGTATACCAGCAAAAATGACCTTAGAGAACCTTCCTGGGGAAAACAAACTTCCAAAATTTCAGAGTTCGTCCATCCTTGGGATCATCACTTTTTTTTTCTTGAGTCACAAAATCTAAAGTAAAAAGTAATTTGTAAATTATTTTCAAAAAACAATTTTGTTATTTAATATTTTTGTTTTGAAAATTACTATCAATAATAAACTGATTCTTTGCAAGCAAAATAAAATAAGAATTACAAAGAATTGGATAAAAGCTCAACTTTATTAATAGAATGGTAGTCTGTGAATGGCGAGACTCCATAGATGATTACAAAGTTTGGAAAATGGTAATACATTGGAAAAGATACATTGAAATACAATAACCACTATTCTCCCTAACAACTTTGAATTCCTGGGAAGCGACTTCTGTTGAAGTGTGATGATGATCCGAGAAGATTGTTGTTTCAATGATCGAGTCTTAGTTGACGCAATTACTTGCCAAGAAATCCCTAACTTTTTCCTAGGTTACCCTTGCAGGTTTTCAACCTACCGGGAAAATTTATTTTGTTTATGTCTCTAATTTTTGCCTAGACTGTCCTTTCGGGTTTTCAGCCTACCGAGACACTCCTTCTTTCTTAAACCGCCCTTTCAGGTTTTCGACTTAGCAAGTTGTTCTTTTATTTATTTAGGCGAAGTATTTCTTGACTGCATCAACATTCATAGGACGTGGGAACTCCTCACCATCCATAGTTTCAAGAATCAATGCACCGCTAGAGAAGGATTTCTTGACAACATATGGGCCTTCAAAATTGGGAGTCCACTTGCCCCTAGAATCAGTGTTAAAAGACATGATCTTCCTGAGCACGAGGTCACCTTCTTTGAATTTACGAGGCTTGACCTTCTTATCAAAAGCTTTCTTCATTCTCTTTTGGTACAACTGACCATGACACAAGGCCGTCATTCTCTTTTCTTCAATCAAATTCAATTGGTCAAACATGTTCTGGACCCATTCAACCTCTGACAACTTGGTTTCCATTATCACACGTAAAGAGGGAATCTCAACCTCAATAGGGAGCACTGCTTCCATACCATACACAAGAGAGAACGGGGTTGCCCCTGTTGAAGTGCGAACAGATGCACGATATCCGTGCAAAGCAAAAGGGAGTATCTCATGCTAATCTTTATAGGTAATAACCATTTTCTGGATGATCTTCTTGATATTTTTATTGGCAGCTTCAGCAAACCCATTCATCTTTGACCTGTAAGGAGATGAATTGTGATGCACAATCTCAAATTCTTCACAAAGTTCTGCCATCACCTTATTATTCAGATTCGAGCCATTGTCAGTGATAATCCTGCTTGGCACACCATACTGACATATAAGATTATTCTTGATAAAGCGTACTACCACCTGCTTAGTAACATTATCATATGAAGTTGCTTCCACCCATTTGGTGAAGTAGTCAATTCCCACTAAGATAAAACGATGTCCATTCGATGCCTTGGGTTTAATCATTCCAATCATGTCAATACTCCACATAGAGAAAGGCCACAGGGAAGAAATAACATTGAGGAGTGTCAGAGGCACATGAATTTTATCAGCGTAAATCTGGCACTTATGGCACTTCTTTGCAAATTTGTAACAGTCAGATTCCATTGTCAGCCAATAGTAACCTTCCATAAGCATCTTCTTTTCCATTGAATGTCCATTAGCATGAGTGCTAAAGGAGCCTTCATGGATCTCATGCATCAACATGTCTGCTTCGTGTCTATCCACGCATCTGAGTAAGACCATGTCATAATTTATTTTGTATAGCACATCTTCATTGAGGAAGAAGCTGCCTGCTAACCTTCTCAATGTCTTTCTATCTTTGTTTGACGCACCAATCGGATATTCTTGAGTCTGGAGAAAATTCTTGATATCATAATACCAAGGTTTTTCATATGACATTTCCTCTGTTGCAAACACATAAGTCGACCTATCCAAATGTCGTACTGTGATATGAGGCACATTGTTCCAAGTATTCACTTGATACATAGAATCCAAAGTGGCCAAAGCATCCGCCATCTGATTTTTCATCTCTGGGAATATGATGGAATTCAACTTTACTAAAGAAAGGTAATAATCTTCTAGCATAGTCTTTGTAGATGATCAAGCCAGGGTGATGAGTATCTCATTCTCCTTTAATCTAATTTATTACCAAAGCTGAATTGCCATACACATCTAGAATTTTGATCCTGAGATTAATAGCCTCCTCGAGACCCATGATACAGGCTTCATACTCTGCCATGTTATTGGTGCAATCAAATGCCAACCTTGTAGTAAATGGGATATGTGATCCATGGGAAGTGATAATCACAACACCAATTCCTTTCCCATAAGCATTCACAGCTCCATCAAACACCATGCCCCAACGAGATTCAGGATCAGGACCTTTCTCAGGAAATGGTTCATCATAATCTTTCACTTTCAGAAACATAACATCCTCATCAGGGAAATCATATTTAACAGACGGATAACCATCAACCAGTTGGTGAGCAAGATAATCTGCCAACATACTTCCTTTTATAGCCTTCTGAGTACGGTATTCAATATCATATTCAGACAACAGCATTTGCCAACGAGCATTTCTCCCAGTAAGAGCAGGCTTTTCAAAAATATACTTAATTGGATCCATTTTGGAAATAAACCAAGTAGTATGATTCAACATATATTTCCGCAACCGCTTTTCCGCCCATTCCATAGCACAACATGTCTTTTCCATCATAGAATATCGTGACTCACAGTCAATAAACTTCTTGCTGAGATAATAAATGGCATATTCCTTCTTCCTTGTTTCATCTTGTTGTCCCAAAATACAACCCATAGAATTATCTAACATTGTCAGATACATAATCAAGGGTCTTCTTTCAACGGGTAGGAGAAAGATAGGAGGTTCAAGCAGATACTCTTTAATACTTTCAAATGCCCTTTGGCAATCATCTGTCCACACACAACCCTGATTTTTCTTTAACAACTTAAAGATCGGCTCACACGTTGCAGTCATATGGGAAATAAATCTCTAAATGTAATTCAAACGCTCGAGGAAGCCTCTAACTTGCTTTTCAGTTCTTGGCGCTGACACTTCTTGAATTTCTTTTACTTTATCAGGGTCAACTTCAATCCCTTTTTGGCTGATAATGAAACCTAACAATTTCCCTGATCGAACACCAAAGGTGCATTTATTTGGATTCAAGTGGAGATGATACTTCCCCAAATGATGAAACAATTTCAACAAATCTTCTATATTCCCTTCTTCAGTCTGGGACTTAGCAATCATATCGTCAACATATACCTTAATTTCCTTGTGCATCAAATTATGGAATAGGGTTGTCATAACCCTCTGGTACGTTGCACCAACGTTCTTCAACCCGAAGGGCATCACTCTGTAACAGAATATTCCCCAGGGTGTGATAAGCGTTGTTTTTTCCATGTCCCCAGGAGCCATTTTGATTTGATTATATTTGAAAAATCCGCCCATGAACGAGAATACTTTAAATTTTGTTGTACTATCAACCAACATATCAATATGTGGCAATGGAAAATCATCTTTTGGACTAGATTTATATAAATCTTTATAATCAACGCACATGCGAACTTTTCCGTCTTTCTTTGGTACTGGGACAATATTGGCAATCCACTGAGGGTACACCAATTTCACAAGAAAACTGGCATTAATCTGCTTTAAAACTTCTTCTTTAATTTTCACTGCCATATGAGGGTGAGTTCTTCGCAATTTCTGCTTGATTGGCGGGCATTCTGGCTTTAGCGGCAAATGATGTTCCATAATATCAGTATCCAAACCAGGTATGTCTTGGTATGACCAAGAAAATATATCCACATAATCTTTCAACAATTCAATCAACCTGCTATTTACGTCGGGATGCAGCAATGCTCCAATCTTGACTTCATTTGGATCTTCCTCTGAACCCAAATTGATCATCTCCAACGGCTCTTTATATGGCTGAATGACACTTTCCTCGTGCTCAAGAAACTGTGAAACCTCTTCTGGAATTTCATCATATTCTTCTTCTTCAGCCACATACGCAAGATATTCAAAGTTGGAAGAGGGTGCAAGGGGATTGTATTCAACAGGTTTTTTAATTAATCTGCATATATGATTTATGATTGCTTTTAGAAACTTACACATATAGTAAGTGATTATGCAGATTCGATTACAGTTATTATTTATTTTGAAAGGGTTTTTTTATTATTACCATTTTCCAAGAAAAAGCAGAAAATAAAGACACAATTTGGGAATTAAGGATAACTTTTATTATTGATTTTAAAGATCAAAGCAACATATATGCCCATACAATATCAACTTTCACCTTAGGCAGAGTGAAAGATTTTTGAAAAGATTAACAAAAAACAAATTACTTTGAGACATGAATGCAAGAGGGAACATTAATGGTGATCTAATTTTGGACTCTAACTCCATATGTCATCTAGTTCGGCATCTCTTGCTCTGCTTCATCTTCCACAATAGCATTGATCCTAGGAACAGTTGGATGAAGATAACCCCTACTACGAAAGATATCTTGATATTTGCCCAAAGCACACTTCGGCTTCATGTTCTACCTTTATCATTCTTCATATAGAATCCCAGACCAGCTTTATTCTTATTCACACGTGGGTCCACAATCTGCCCCCATACTTTACTAGGGCCATTACACACTACTTATTGAGCATCCTTAAATGAAGCTATAGAATTCTCATTTTCCCTTATATTATCAATGGATAAAGCTTGGAACTGAGTTCCAACAACAGCTTCATCCGCTTCCACAACACTGAAAGAGGATAAATGAGATATTAACAAAACATGTTCTCCATTTATGATGACCACCTTTCCTTCACGCACAAACTTCAACTTCTGGTGAAAAGTTGAAGTGACAACCCCTGCCTTGTGTATCCACGGTCGCCCCAGTAAACAGCTGTAAGCAGGCACAATATCCATAACCTGGAAAGTAATCTAAAATAAGTGCGGGCCTATATGAATAGGAAAATATACTTACTCGATGACAGACTTCCTTGATCCATTAAAAGCTTTCACAATTATGCCACTTGGGCGCATGGGAGTTCCTTGGTACTTCAGCTTCATAAGCGTGCTCCTCGGTATGACATTTAAAGTGGACCCATTATCAATCAGCACATTTGACAATGAATCGTTCTTGCAGTTCATGGAGATATGGAGAGCCAAGTTATGATTCCTTCCTTCATCGGGTAATTCGTCATCATAGAAACTCAGGTTATTACAGTATATAATATTCCCTACCACACTGCTGAATTGTTCTAAAGGCATATCACTTTCCATGAAAGCTTGATCCAATACTCTCATCAAAGATTCCCTGTGGGCGGAAGATTTCATTAACAAGGCTAGAATAGATATCTTTGATGGAGTCTGTAACAATTGATCTACGATCATGTAGTCGCTCATTTTGATAATATTCAATATATCATCCACATATTTTTCCAAAGTAGTACCACTAGATTCCCTCACTTCTTTCTTGGGTTCAGTACTTTCAACAACCTTTTTATCAGCATTAACACTCCCTCAAATGATAGGTGCAAAAACATGGCCACTACGGGTCACTTGGCTGGCTTTAGCAATATTCTCGACATCAAACAAAGGTTGGATGGGAACTTCTACACCATCCTCCAAGATTGTAGCATTGTATTTGTATGGTACGACTTTGTGTGATTCGTAAGGAATAGGACTTGGAAAGCAAATCACCACTGGAGCAACAACTGGCTTGCTATGATACTCAATCTCTATAGGGGCGGGAACACCAAAACAAGGCACAATAACATTCACCCCCTCTTTAGAATACTTAGACATCACAGAATCATTGTTGGAGAACATATCTTCATCTGAGGAAAAGAATTCATCTGCAGAAGCATACTCATCATCTGACATAGTTTTAGCCAAGCAATATTCAATCATATTAATCCCATTGTAATCATCTTTATTGCCTGAAACTTTGATAGTACCATTATCCAATAACAACTGAATACCCCTTCTCATAATGGAACAATATCGGGAATCTCTGCAGCAGATCCGACAAGACCCATAATGGTGTTCTTCTTGACCATCCATGTGACAAAAGGTAGCGTGCAATTGCACCAAATCATCATTCATACGATCCACGTCAAAAATCCAGAATTCACCAGGACATACAAAGACCATATTCACATCCTCTTCATACTCTTCCCTTGGCCTGATTATATGAATGAGGCCTTCGTCCATCATTTCCTGAAGATCAACTTTTATCTTATCACATCCCTGGATATTAGTACTGCAAATACCACAACCAGCACAGTCATGCGTATAGTAACTAAACTCGCAGAGGTCAACATGCATCTTTACCAAATCTCCTCTAACCAAGTTGATATCAAAAATCTAGAATCCTCCTGGACAACCAGCAACCATGTTTACAACATTTTCTCCTTCATGCTTTGGTAAGGGATTATCTTTCACGTTAGGTCCAACATCTTTAAAGGATAAAAGATCAGATCTCACCATCTTTTATACTTCAGATTTTAAAGGATAACAGTTCTCAACATTGTGCCCTGGTGCTCCCTAATGAAAAGCACATGTCTGGTCTGCCTTATAATACCAAGGAAAAGGTGATGGTATATCAGGGGGTAGCCTGGTCTGAACTAACTTCTTCTGAATTAAAGCCGAAAGTAACTCTGCATAACTCATTAGAATGGAGTCAAAAGCTTCTCTCTTCTGACTTTGCCCTTGATTCCCCTGAGGAGATGGTCTCTTATATGCAATTGTGGTTGGAGCTACATTGATGATTGGAGTCACAGAAGCAACCTATTATTGGTATCGTTGATTCCTTCTAGTTGGTATATCCTTCCTTTCTCCAATAAAAACATTCGTTTCACTTTCTTTCTTTCGAGAAAACCCGTATGATGACTTCTTTATCCCTTTACCTTTTGTCAAGCTCCCTTCTCTAACAGCCTCTTCCAAACGAACACCCGTGCTTACCATTTCGGTAAAACCACTCGGCGCACTAGAGACTATCCTTTCATAATAAAATGATCCAAGGGTTTTCAGGAAAACCTTGGTCATTTCTTGGTCTCCCATAGGTGGCACCACTTGGGCAGCTATCTAGCGCCATCTTTGTACACATTCTTTGAATGACTCCTTGTCTCTCTGAGCCATTGCCCTCAACTGGTCATGGTCAAGTGCCATGAACATGTTGTACTTATATTGTTTGATAAAGGCTTCTCCCAGATCATTGAAGGTACGAATACTACTACTGTCCAGACTCATATACCACTTCAAAGCAACACCAGTTAAACTATCTTGGAAGAAATTAATGAGCAAATATTGATCATCAGTATGGGTGGACATTTTCCTAATATACATCACAAGGTGGTCACGAGGGCAAGAGTTTCCCTTGTACCTTTCAAATTCCGACACTTTAAACTTCGTTGGCACCTTTACATTAGGCACTAGGCAGCGTTCACTAAAATTATGTCCAAACAATTCTTTTCCTCGAAGGGCATTCATTTCCTTCTGCATCTCATTGAATTGGTCTTGAAAATCATCCAACTGGTCATAGAAACCCACACTTCATCATTAACAAATGGAATAACATTCACCAAAGGAGATGCATCATAGTGGATCTCATTTCTAGCAGCAGGAGTAATATGCACCACAAGAGGTGTAAGAGTAGCAGCGGCTTGCACAATTGGAGCAGCTTGAGTGTCAAGATTAAAACCTTCTGGCATGAAGTTTTCAGGAATTTCCCACGGGTAACCCAGAGGCATACAATTCTGAGCAACAGTTACTGAGGTAACAGAAACAGGAACTAACAGACCTACAAAACCAAATGTTGTTTGTTGAGGCTGAGCAAGTGGTGGCTGATTCTGAGCAGCCACTAATGATTTTATCAAAGCAGACAGGTTGTCCATACCAGCCTTCAAAGTAGTAACTTCTTCGCGTAGCTCGCGATTCTCTTGTTCAAGATTCTCCATTTTCTTCCTGGAATTAGCCCGAGCATTGTACCAATGAGACAACTTGCTGAACGAAGTAGAGAAATTCAGTAAGACACATGGGTTTGAACAGAGATGCAAGAAATATGTACCAGATGATGCATGATATGTGATGCACATGATTTATTTTTCATTATTAATATTTCAAGGGACTCAAAGAATTATAGACAATTTTGCAAATATTAAAGTACTAACACATTTTGAAATACTGAAAATCTCATTATAATAACTTCAAAATGGATTACAACTTTTAGTACAAATTTAAACAATCACAAGTACAAAAGAATATAGAATCTAAAATCCTAAAAATCAAAGCTAATGAAGATCACTTCACACACTGACGCTTTCCTGTGAGTCTTGCAATCTGAGCCTTCAACTGCTTATTCTCTTCTGCATGCCTATTGGCCACCACTTTCCAATCACCAGAGTTGGGAAGTGAATGATTAAGTCATGAATGAGCTCTAGAGGAAAATAAATCCTCTTGCTTCTCCACCATCTCTACATCACAACTCTCAAGAATCTCAATTAAGTCATCTTTCTCCTTTAATTCTTCTCGGTAGGATATCTCTAAAGTCTTACACTTATTCTTCCAAGCCTATTTCTCCTGATGCATCCTGACTAGGGTAAGCTGAAGCTCTTCCACATCATATAAAAGGGGAGGAGTGGTCTTCACAAACATATTAGGCATAGGTGTTTCAAGGGAATATGGCATCTTCAACTGGATTGCCCTTGCTTGTACCCGCATGAGATAAGGCTCCAAAGAAACAACTCTTCTAAGTCCCAAGTCCTTTCTACTCTTCCTGTGAATATGGCGCAAAGCCTTTGAAATTTTCTCCTTAACTTTTTTATGATCCTCTCCCTCTTTAAGAAAGAAACCACTCAGATGGATACTATTTGGCTTATCTCTCATCGGATATCCAAGTTGTCATCATGCAAGAACAAGATTATAGTTAATTCTTCCCTTTGTACCAAGAAGAGGTACATTGGGGAAACTACCACAACTATCGACAATCTCCGCATCATGGTAAGCCTGATGACACCAAACAATATCTGAATGAGTGAGGTCCATAATCTTTGGAGCCCAACGAGGTTCCTTCTTGATATCTCAGAAGGCATCAGAATGAGGTAAGTGAGAAATAAACCACTGGTCAGCAAAGGCGTGCGGCAAATAATCATCCCTCTATGATAATAATCCCGAAGATGAATGGAGTAATAAGAATCTTCTAATAATGTAGGAATTGGATTCCCTATCAAAAATATCCTGATAGCATTGATATCCACAAAGTTGTCGACATTCGGAAATAAGAACAACCCATAAGCAAGTGGAGCAAAGATGGACTCAAAAGCAATTGTACTCTTCATCCTAGCAAAGTAACGAGTTTTCTCTAATAAAAACTGAGTGGGTAATCCTCTAATTCCTCCTTTGGTAGTCATGTGGGCCTCAATCTCAGACTTCCCCGAATGAACCATAGCAGAAATCTCTTGAGATTTTGGCTCCCCCTCCAAACTGGTGAAAGGAACATGATCGGTAACAGGTAAACCCAATAGATATGAATACTCCTATAATATAGGCATCAATTGATAATTAGGGAAAGTGAAACATTGATACATCGGATCATAGAACTGGACCAAAGTCGAGAGAATACCCTCCTTCATTCTGAGCTTCATGAGAGACACGATGGATCCATCATTCTTCTGAAAATCTGTAGAACTCTCAATCTCGAGAATTAGACTCATCAAATCATCTATCTTGGGATTCTTGAAAATGTACTTCCGAGTCTTTCTTTTTTCAGAATCCATGGTCAAAAGTACCTGAGATATTCGCAAAAAATCAACTTTAATTCCCTTGAACCAAAAATGTTTTAAAGGATTCTCATGGGTGCATGAATGCATGATACAACAATCACACTCAATATCACAAACATGGGGGTTCATAGGTTTGACATTACGAGCATGAAATCAAAGGTACTACCCACAAGGTATGGTCTAATAGTTTATCACCTGCCGAACAAGGTTCTAAGAGGTTCCTAGAGTCTACATCCTTCCTTCGAATATTACCAACGTCTCGATTGACTCGGTAATTAGTAATATTCTCAGGAAAAATTTGTCTAAGTGAAGTATCGTGTGACAACTATTTCCAGATTACTCCGTCATAGTTTCTACACTAAACCTAAAAGGCCAAGATGGGTTAAAGGTTCTATGGTCCTCAGTTTTTGCAGGCTCCCAGGTCGAAAGCAGCACGTCTTCCTAATTACTCCATAAACGACACTACAGTCAAAGGGACCTCCACTGAGTGGGGGATCTCATGCCTCCTTTTTTGGGATTACTCCCTCAAAGTTAACATGACTATACCACCCGTCCTATCTTAAGTTTGCCCAAGTTCGGGTATAGGACTTATGAGAAATCACCAAGCATCCTGAAAACCAGGAAAATCCAGACAAACATATATACACATATAACATATAAGCAACATTAGCACATACACAAATAAATAAAGATAGGCTCAACCCACTTAGGGATGGACCAAAAATTGGTCGATCTATCCCCAGTGAAGTCGTTATTTTTTCTGTAGCGGTATAAATGTTTAGACTAAGCCATTGGGTTGACTTAACTCGCACAAATCAAATAAAAAATCCCCACCACACTTTATTATTTCCAAAGGAATGGAAAAAGAGCGAATAACCCAAAAAGGGGGTGAGAATCTAAGTTAGGGGGTTGGTTATGCAAAGAGAATGTATTATCACCCTAAACATCTACGGTACTCCGCAGGAACCTCTTTGGAAATTTGTGTATTTTGGCTATAAAAGTTGTATAAAAATAGATTGTGGGGATGAGAAAAGAAATATTTTTTTATAATTTGCACCCGCCGTGGTTGCGAATCTTTAGTGCCTACGTACCACCTTCCATGCAATAGGGGACCAGGGTACTCGTAGTTCATCTTTTAAAATTTTTTAAAACATAAGTGTGTTAGTTAATTTTAAGAGACAAGACATTATCGTCTTATCCGAGTGGAAGAACATACTTACTACCCACGACTATGAGAAAGGAGAATTTGAGTCATCTCAAAATGGAGGATATGGCTTGGATTTTAAAATCAAGAAAGCCTTGCTCAACACCCAAGTGGAAAATATCTCACTTTGCTACATATCATAGAAGTATAGTAGCTCGCATCACTACAAGGATTGACAAGAGTCTATCTTTTGAGAAAAAGTTTTAAAGTAAAAAGCCAAAGTGGAAAAATGATTTGAATGAGATTGATTGTCTTTTAGTCTTCTCACAAAAAAAATGTCAAAGTATTATTAAGTTGTTTAAAGTTTGATTAAGAAAATATTTTTAAACAATGCATGGACCTAAGTCCAAATTTATTATGAAAGTGATTCAAGTTTAGAAAACAAAAATAGTTTTCAAAGGAGGGATAATATTTTTGAAATTAAATAAGGTGGGAGGAGATGAATGGACTATCCTAAAGCATAAGGTAAAATATAGGGAAAATAGTTGTCTAACCAACAAGAAGCCAACACTTGATATAATGAGTCAATGTAGAATTCCCATCTTTTAGATTGAAACCAAATAATCAAAGATGATAGACCTCTTAAGAAAACCAAGCTTCAAATGCATTATGTCTTCACAAAAATTGGGCATAGTAACGACTGTATACAAATGAATTCCTAATCACAGACAAGGAATATAATTAGAATAACCTGCACACAAAGAAAACAAACAACCCAATGTCTTGGGATAAACCCCAAGAACTCCAGACAATATTGAAATAGAAGTCACAGTGTCTCAAGGTAGGTAAGGGTCTCTAATCCTAAGTCTAAGAAGTCCATAACTTAAAAATTCCAAGGATAGTAACCAAATAGTCCAAGTAACATTAAAGTTTTTATTGTTCAAGTTGGTTATTAGGTATCTTCAAAAAAAGAAAATGAAAGCTCAAGTGAGCAAAATAAAAATGACATAAAGATAAATTATCAAGTGAGCAAAGATGAAAATAGCATGAAATGTAAATGCTAAGATAAATGGTGCTTAAAGTAAAAGCAAAAAGTAAAAGTGTGATACGGTGGGAAGAACTGACTGTTTTTGGAATGCATGTTCACGTTTTGCGTTTATGTTTGCAAAATATCGCGGTAAGCAAGAGTCACCACCGTCTTTTATTTTATCCAACAAGGAAAGGAAAAAAGCACAGAAAAATTCCTTTTTCGAGATATTTCTGAGTACGGGGGGTGGATTTATAGAAAGGGAAGGTATTAGCACCCTTTCTATCCGTAGTTATCTACGGGCTCTTAGGTACTTGCTCATCATTTTTTAAAATTGTTTTCTTTGTGCTTGTGGGTTTTGAAAAGTTTTTGTTTTAACTTCAATTTAACTCTTGCTTCTATCTTCAAGAGTGCAACGAAGTGTTTTTGAAAACTTTGTTTGAAAAGGAGTGTAAGTGTGAAAAAAGTTTTGTTTCGGATGAGCAAGTATCTAAGAACTAATCTACCTACTCGAAAAAGGAATCATTCTATGTTTGTTTCCTTTAGACAATGCTATCCCACTATTAACAAGTAGGTAGCATCATCGTTGAAGTTTGAGGGTCAATTCGAAAGAGGGACATGCGGTCACTAAAGCAATGTTAGGACGTCTTAGCGGTAACCCTAATGTCTTAGATCATTTATCCGAGGCAACGATATCCGAGGCAACTTTTCGAGGCAACTATGATCTTTTAGACAAGAGGGCGACCTCTAAAACAACCTATACGCAATGACCGTTTACGAAGGCAACCAAGTGGGGTGTACCCTAGAAGTGCGCATGTGTGAATGTGTTGATTTCAGTTATTTTTATCTTTGCACATGTTTAGGGTGATCTAACTGTTTTAAAAATTAGACATTCATTCTTGTCATGCAAAACCTATTATAAAACATCTAACAGTTGAATATTTGCAAAAATTAAAGGTGCGGAAATTAAACTAAATTATTACAAGGTATCGGGTATTTACATCGCCAAAAACAACCCTTTGAAAATAAAAGCGGTAAAAGTAAATGTCCTAATTAAATTATTACAATCCGGGAGCAAATACAATAATTGAATAAAATAATAATAAAGCGCGCGAGAAATTAGATCGAATGCAAGAACTAGGGTTTTGACCCTCTTAATTAAAAGAAAATATTTTTGTTGTTTTTATTTTTTTAAGAAAAGAAATTAATTCCTAAAATTAAATGCTAAATTAATTGTTATTAAATTAATAAATGAAAAATAATTAAGTGACATATTTTTGGAGTTTTGTTAATTTAGGAAAGAAAATAAAAATAATTAAATTAATGTTAAAACCTAGTTATTCTAATTGATTTTTAATTATTTGCAAAATAAATGAAAGTTACCTAAAATTAACCTAATTAAATTAATTAATATTTATTAATGAAAAATAAAATTCTAAATTTATTTGGACATAAAAATATTTTTGTGATTTTTGATAAAAAAGAAAATTAATTAATTGTTAGTAAAAATAACAAAATAAATTAATTAAAGAAAATATAAAAAAAATAAGAAGTGAGAAATGGGCCTGATTTTAGGGTGTGAATAGCAATTTTCTGGGCCCAATTGTGCCGATCCATTTGACTTTTTGTAATTCAGTGCGTTGCGTTTGATTGGCCCTTTGGTGCACCCTCAGTGGTAGCCACCAAATCTGGCCATCTGGCCATCTGGCGTGTTGGATGGTGAGGGAATATGATGGACCCCAAGCTCATGCGTGCACTGGATTTCCTATAAGAAAACAATATAGAGAAAATAGGGGGACCTGGGATTCGAACCCAGGCCCCAAGGGGAATTCCATGCCACACTTGCCACTGGATCACTTGTTGCTGTTTGTTATAATATTAAAAGATAATAATAAAATACAAAACAAATATTAGTGGACAAAAATCAGAAAAAACACGCCAATGTTTGAATGGACGAATGGAGGAGTGACACGCCTTCATCCCTGTTATTGGACCGTGACTAAAAATTATACCATGTATACCTACGGACAGAGCCCGTTGGTACAGGTCTGTGCATTTCAAAAATCCTCTACAGGCCACCTAAATGGAATCCAACGCCATGGTTGAGTTCGTCTCACTCTCCTGATCACAACCATGCCCATTATGAAGGCTAATTATTCCTGAAACAAAAAGCCCTAAACCAAAGCTTGAAAACCTAACAATGGTGAGTTTCGATTCAGTCCATATAAATGAAATTGGCTATTGTAAAAAGTTTGCAAACATCATGGTGATCAAGAATATGCGATTATTTTACACTACGGATGCAAGAATGAAGCTTTTCGAATTCAAGAAAAGGGTGATACCGTGAGCGTCTTACAGTGCGTGAGGGGGCTTGAAAATGCCTGCTTTTGATTGCTTTCGCTTGTGGAGACTTCCAGGAGACGATTGGGACAAACACCAAGCCTTGAGGACGTCTCTAACCACCAATTCGATCTCACACTTTTTGCTTTTTTTTTTCAAATCTTGTTCTTGCCCTGAGCCTGATTTCCAACCTTCTTTTAGGTCTGGCCGCACTCCTTATGTAACAAAGAATGAATCCAAGTCCATAATTGATCCAAATCTCCCTCCTTTAATCCTTTTTGATTTGATTTGATTTGCTTCTTTAAATCTTTCCAAAATTGGTTCAAATCCAATCTCTTGGTACACATATGTCTTGATGCGAATTTGGAATGATGCTAGCTGTTCAATGAAGCCTGAAACAACACAAAATCCCTTGTTATCAATGCTTTATGATTTTATTTGATTTAAATCCAATTAATTCAAATAAAAATCAAAATAAATAATAAAAATAAGATATGGACAAGTGGAAAAGGCTATAGCACTTGGGCTATGATGCCAACTTAAAACAAGTGAAAAAGAATGGGCCCATTTGGCAAAATTTGAAGTTATGGGCATAGTTGACTTTTGGCAATTTTGCAAAAAAGGTCAACTTCAACAATGCATAACTTCCTCAATTTTGACTCTTTGGAGGTGTTCTTGGACTTTTTAGAAATATTGAGATGTCCTCTAATCAATACTTTTGGTCTCATCTCATTTTGATATTCCATGCTCATGTATGACGCTTTGACAAAAAAGATGTTTTTGTTGACTTTTCAAAATGACCTATAATGTCCAAATTCATAACTTCTTGTGAGTGCATCTTTTGATCTTGGGAGATTAATATGGATTATAGGGAATTGCATCCTATTCAAAATGAGCTTTGGATGGGTCATTTATCATAAAGTATGAGAAAGTTATGCTTGGTCAAAGTTGAGTTGACTTTTCCTACAAAACCCTAACTTAGCAACTTTTGAATCTTGATGAATTGTGAGCAACCCTTGATGAATCATGATCAACCCTTGATCAAATGATGAAATATACTTCAAAATGAGAATGTTGACCAAAAATATTTAAGTTTGATTGTATGTGGGTCACAGTTGACTTTTGCCCTAGCACAGTCGATTTATGGACCTTTGAGCAATTGACTGAGCAAAATTCCTCTGCAAGGCTTGAAACTTGCCATGGATGATCTTGAGAACATATTAGGACATTGGTGATCACTTGGGGTCACTTGGACTTAAGGATCTTGATGCAACATGAAACCCTAGTTTGGAGGAGACTGCCTTAGGAGAGAGCTTGTCTGACCAACTCTTGGACTACCTTGAGCAACTTGGAGATCTTTCTTGAAATGCTTTGAAAAATATGGGAGGGTAAATTTTGGGGTACAACATCTGCCCCTGTTAAATCTTCTTAAACCTGAGGATATAGATTGGCTTTCGTGCCTTTCATGATCCGAAGGTGGGAGAGGATTGAACACTAGAGTGCCCAGAAATTTGCACTCGCATGAAGTGGTAATTGTCTTGTGATGTCGGGAATGAGCTTACAGATGCCATTTGAAAGGGTGTCGATCGCATAAGTGATTCCTTAGCGAGAGCTTGTATACCTATTGTTGAGGAAAATTCCACTGGGGAAGTCTGATCTCTGTTGAGAGAAGTAGAATTTTAAGAGCTTCGTCGTCCGTTATTCTGCTGGTGAGTCGTCTATGTTGATATTTAGGAACTTTGGTCGTCCGTACTCAACTGAGGAAACATTTTTTGCTGAGATTTAGGAACTCGTCCGTAATTCAACTGGAGAAACATCTCTGCTGAGATTAGGAACTCGTCCGTAATTCAACTGAGGAAACAACTTCGTTGAGATTTAGGGGCTCGTCCGTAATTCAACTGAGGAAACATTTTCGCTGAGATTTAGGAACATCGTCCGTAATTCAACTGGGGAAATATTTTTGCTGAGATTTAGGAGCTCGTCCGTAATTCAACAACTTTTCTGAGATTTAGGAACTTGTCCGTAATTCAACTGGTAAAATATTTTCGCTGAGATTTAGGAACATCGTCCATAATTCAACTGCTTTGCTGAGATTTAGGAACATGTCCATAATTCAACTGAAAAAATATCTTTGTCGAGATTTAGGAGTTCGTCCGTAATTCAACAACTTTGCTGAGATTTAGGAACTTGTCCGTAATTCAACTGATGTAAACATCTTTGTTGAGATTTAGGAGCTCGTCCATAATTCAACTGAGGAAATATCTGTCGAGATTTAGGAACTCGTCCGTAATTCAACTGAGGAAATATCTGTCGAGATTTAGGAACTCGTCCGTAATTCAACTGAGGAAATATCTGTCGAGATTTAGGAACTCGTCCGTAATTCGACAACTTCGCTGAGATTTAGGAACTTGTCTGTAATTCAACAACTTCGCTGAGATTTAGGAACTTGTATGTAATTCAACAACTTCGCTGATATTTAGGAACTTTTCCGTAATTCAACTGAGGGAATATCTGTCGAGATTTAGGAGCTCGTCCGTAATTCAACAACTTCGCTGAGATTTAGGAACTCGTCCGTAATTCAACTGAGAAAGCAACTCTGCTGAGATTTAGGAACTCGTCCGTAATTCAACTGAGATAAAAGTTCTGTCGAGATTTAGGAACTCATCCGTAATTCGACTGAGGTAGAAACTTCATAGCTTGAATTTTGTGTATTTTTCCTGAAAGGTAAAGGTTATCCGTATGTAATGCATGATATGTATCAAGCAATGATGTTCTCAAAATAAATGAGATTGTGTTGTATGATGCATATATGCATGTGTCATGATGTATGGAAATGTGATGTTTTTAGCTGGGGAAAATAAATCCCTGATTGCTGCTGGAGAACAGACATGAATTCTTCGTTTCCGCCGGAGATAGTGGATGAAGATATTTGTGAGAATAGACCTGCAGGAGAGGATAACTCCGTTGGGGAATAGATTGACGAGGAAATGACTCTGTGGGGAAGAAATGTTTTGTTGAGGATTCCGCTGATAAATTCAGTTGGGGATGAATCACCATTGCTGGTGATAATGAACCTTGTTGGGGATTGAATTCCTGTTTTATGAAAGGAAAGAACTCCACTGGGGATGATTTTCCAGTTGCGACTTCACGGGGAATAATCTTTTAGACTCTACTGGGGATAATCTTCTAGAGCCTACTGGGGACAGTTCTTCAAACTACACTAGGGATATTTTTTATACTTCGCTGGGGATGATAAGACTTTTCAGTGTTGATGGTAGATAAACTCTGCTTGGGGAGAATATTACCAATTCATTCACAGTTGCGAGTCTCAGCTGGGGAGAGCTAACACCACTAACTTTCTCTTACTCCGCGGGGAATGAATGTACCTTCAATCGTTTCCTCCAGCTAGGTCTATCCTTATACCTGGTGGACAGAACAATTGTACGGTTTGGACATTTCTCGTTTGCCCCTGTTTCTGATATTACGAGTAATCGTCTTTTGTTTCGCATGTAAATATTCATGAGCAGCAATTAATGTCAAATGCATATATCAAAAATGAACATTGGACGTTCTTTGCAAAATAAAAGAGAAAAAGAAAAACAGTTCGAAATTTCTTTGAAAATGAATTGTATTGATTTTGAAGTTAGCCTGTAAATAGGCGTTTTTGTATAAGAGGCTGACGTCCTAGTAAGAGAACGCCGCCGAACAAATAAAATTTATACAATTTGTGAAAAACAAAGAAAAAACAGCTATGTGAACAATCCCGCTGGGTTCCAACTCTGCTATTTCCTTTATGTCCTCGAGCATCTCATCCCTTTGCTACTTGGTTGAAGGTAGATCAGATTGTTTGGTGTCGTTCGAGCTTGATAGTCGATACCGAAGTCTGGTTGCAAGGTGATCCAATGAGACATAGTGTTACGCTTTAATCCCTATTTTTGCCTGGACCTCCCTTTCGGGTTTTCAGTCCATCGGGATACCCTTTTTTACCCAATCCGCCTTTTCAAGTTTTCGACTTGCCGGGTGTACAGATTTTTTCCATTTTCATCCCTTATTTTTGCCCGAACCCTAGCAGTCAACCTAGCAGGTCTTTGATTATGCGTAGTATCTTTTCACTATGTCTGCATTGACAGGGTGAGGAAGGTCGTCACTATCCATGGTGGTTAGAATCATAGCTCCTCCTGAGAAGATGTTCTTAACCATAAATGGCCCTTCATAAGTAGGGGTCCATTTTCCCCTGAGATCACCTTGAGGTAAGATGATGCGCTTGATCACCAGATCCCCAACTTGATACTCATGTCGTCTAACTTTCTTGTTAAATGCCTTGATCATCCGTTTTTGATACGTTTGACCATGACAAATAGCAGTAAGTCTCTTCTCGTCGATTAAGTTCAGTTGATCAAGCCGGGTCTGAATCCAATCATCTTCGCTCAAACCTGCATCCTTCATAATCCGAAGAGAAGGTATCTGAACTTCAATGGGCAAGACGACCTTCATGCCATAAACCAAGGAATAGGGTGTTGCCCCTGTTGATGTCCGTGCTGAGGTACGGTACCCATGAAGAACAAAAGGTAACGTCTCGTGCCAATCATTGTATGTCACCGTCATCTTCTGCACAATCTTCTTAATGTTCTTATTAGCCGCTTCAACAGCCTCATTCATCTTCGGCTGGTACGGAGAAGAGTTATGATGCTATATATTGAACTGCTTGTAGAGCTCAGTGATCATCTTATTATTGAGATTTGTACCATTGTCCGTAATGATCCTCTCTGGTACACCATATTGACAAATTAGATTGTGCGGAATAAACCGTGCCACGACGTTCTTGGTTACAGTAGCAAAGGAAGCTGCTTCAACCCACTTCGTAAAGTAATCAATTGCGACCAGGATGAAACGATGCCCGTTGGATGCCGTAGGTCTGATCTCACTGATCATGTCGATGCCCCACATTGCGAAAGGCTAAGGAGCTGTCAAGACGTTCAGAGGAACTGGAGGTATGTGCACCTTATCAGCATAGACTTGGCACTTGTGACAGGTCCGAGAATGCTGATAACAGTCGGCTTCCATAGTAGACCAATAGTATCATGCCCGTAGGATTTTATTTGCCATGGTATGTCCACTGGAATGAGTCCCGAAAGTACCCTCATGTAACTCTACCATAATCCTTTCTGCTTCTTTTTTATCCACACAACGCAGTAAGGTTGAATCATGATTACGCTTGTAAAGAATGCCATTGCTGATGAAGAATTTTGCCGCGAACCTCCTCAGAAACTTCTTATCATTAATAGATGTACCCTCGGGGTATTCCCGAGCCTCAAGATACCTCTTCACTTCATGAAACCAGGGTTTATCCGTTGCCTCTTCAGTCTCAATGTCACAACAATGTCCAGGTTCGTCCAACCTCTCAATGGTAATCTGGGGAGCCTCGTTGTCCCATATGACATTGAACATAGAAGACATCATAGCTAGCACGTCTGCTAACTGATTCTCCTCTCTAGGGAAATGTTCAAAGGTTATCTCCTCGAAGTGTGGAAGCAACGTCAATACATACTCTTTGTAAGGAATAAGATTTGGGTGTTTCGTATCCCACTCGCCTTTGATCTGACTGATCACGAGAGCGGAATCTCCGAATACACTCAAGAACTTAATCCTTAGGTTGATAGCTGCTCGAAGACCTATGATACATGCTTCATACTCCTCCATGTTGTTGGTGCAGTTGAAACATAGTCGGGTGGTGAACGGAATATGAGAGCCTTCAGGAGATATGATCACGGCGCCAATGCCATTACCCAAAGCGTTTAAAGCTCCATCAAAGTACATAGACCATCGGGATCCCTCCTCAGATCCTTCATTCGGTCCAGGTGTTTCACAGTCAGTTACCAACATGATGTTCTTATCCGGGAATTCGAAGTTCATAGACTGGTAATCATCCACTGCCTGATGTGCCAAATGATTTGCCAACACACTTCCCTTGATTTCCTTATGGGTCGTGTATTGGATGTCATACTCAGTCAAGATCATCTATCATCTTGCTATTCGTCCGGACAAGGCAGGCTTTTCGAAGATATACTTGATTGGATCCATCTTTGATATCAATAGAGTAGTGTGAGTCAGCATATACTGTCTCAGCCGGCGAGCAGCCCATGCCAAAGCGCAGAAAGTTTTCTCAAGCAACGAGTATCGGGTCTCGCAGTCGGTAAACTTTTTGCTAAGGTAATAAATAGCATGCTCTTTTCGGCCAGACTCGTCATGCTGACCCAACACGCACCCCATTGAATTATCAAGTACTGTCAAGTATAAGATCAGAGGTCTCCCTTCAACTGGAGGCATCAGAATAGGTGGCTCTTGGAGATATTCTTTGATCCTTTCGAAAGCGGCCTGACATTCATCGTTCCATCTTACCACTTGATCTTTCTTCAGTAGCTTGAAGATTGGCTCACAAGTAGCAGTCAGGTGTGAGATGAATCGGGCAATATAGTTCAAACGTCCTAGAAAGCCCCTGACTTCTTTTTCAGTTTGGGGAGCTGGCATTTCCTGTATAGCCTTCACCTTGGCAGGGTCCACTTGAATACCTTTATCACTTACGACAAAACCCAGCAGCTTACCAGATCTCATCCCGAAGGTGCACTTGTTCGAGTTTAACCTTAGCTTGTACAGCTTCAACCTGTCAAATAGCTTCTGAAGATGGTCAAGGTGTTCTTCCTCAGTCTGGGATCTTGCAATCATGTCGTCAACGTATACCTCAATCTCATGATGGATCATGTCGTGGAACAAAGCGACCATGGCGCGCTGATATGTTGCCCCAACATTCTTCAATCTGAAAGGCATGACTTTGTAGCAAAAGGTACCCTACTGTGTAACAAAAGTGGTCTTCTCCATGTCTTCGGGAGCCATTTTAATCTGATTATAACCGGAGAAACCATCCATAAAGGAGAAGACTTTATGCTGTGCAGTGTTATCAACCAGAACGTCGATATGAGGCAGAGGGAAATCATCCTTGGGGCTTGCCCTGTTCAGATCCCTATAGTCAACATACATCCGAACCTTACCATCCTTCTTCGGCACGGGAACCACGTTGGCCACCCACTGCGGGTAATAAGTAACTGCTAGGAAACCGGTGTCAAACTATTTCATAACCTCAGCCTTGATTTTCTCAGACATCTATGGGCGCATTCGGCGAACTTTCTGTTTCACTGGAGGACAGTCTTCCTTGGTTGGTAAGCGGTGAACCACAATATCAATATCCAACCCAGGCATATCTTCATAAGACCAGGCAAAGATCTCAACATAATCACGCAGCATCTGAATTAGCCGTTGTTTAACACTAGACTCCAGTTTTGCACCGATCTTGACCTCTTTCTTGTCTTCTTATGTACCCAAATTCACTGTTTCCACTGGCTCTTCATGTGGCTGTATGGCCCTCTCTTCTTGAAGTAACAATATAGCAAGTTCACCAGGCACTTCACAATCATCCTCACCTTCGTCCTCGACTTGGTTGATCGGACTTTTGAAGTCATAACTGGCCATAACAGAGTCGTTATCAGTGGGATCCAGAGTGGATGTAGACCTGTATTTGTGAGTCTGTGTAAGACAATAGCTGTTTTGCAAGATAGAAAAAGAAAAAACAAGGAGCGCAAAATTCGTAATGCAAGAGAAACATCCAATGCTTTTATTAATGATATATGGAAGTGACACATAATAAGCCCTCAAACAAAGCCACAGTATCTCGGGTAAGGCACCGGTCCGTAAAGTTTTAAAATTGCCTGTTACAAATCCAAAACAAAAGTCTCATTACTGGGTAATAAAAGAAATTGGCATGAAGTCCTTTGTCATCCAATTGCTTAGTCCTCCGTCGGTAGTCGGGTAAATCCAGCTGTCAAACTCAGACTCTTCATCACCGTCTTCTATCGCATTCACTCCCGAATTGCTGATAAATAGGGGAGATCTTCCAATCCGCGTACGCCGAACAACCCTTTGAGCTTCTGCAGTGAAACCCAAACCAAACTTGTCAGTCTTATGTGCAAAATCAGGGAGTTGGCCCCAATTCGCACACCTGCCTTTCTCAATAACAGCCCGGGCATCCTTTAGGGAAGCCATCTTCATTGGAGGATCTTCAGTAACAATTTCAGTTGATGCTAGCATCTGGGGGACTTCTTCAAAATGTTGACACGGGGTTTCAATGAACTCCCCGTCCATCTCCACATACCGAAAAGAGTTGAGGTTGCTCACCATGTACTCCTCTTCTCCTTGTACCGTAACAATTTTCCCCTTCACTGGGTATTTCAGCATCTGGTGGAGCGTAGAAGTTATTGCCCAAGCTTTGTGGATCCACGGGCGACCCAGCAAACAAGAATAAGATGGTCGAATGTCTATCACATAGAATGTAGACGCAAAAATCTGAGAACCAACCTTAACTGGAATATCCACCTCTCCATGTACCATCCTCTTGGACCCATCAAAGGTCCTAACCACAATGTTACTCGGTTTCAACACCAACCTTTCACAGTCTAATCGGTCTAACGCTTTCTTGGGTAAAACATTCAATAAGGACCCAGTATCTACCAACACGTGAGCTAGAGTAGTGCCCATGCACTCGATTGAAACATGTAGAGCGTCATTGTTATTCTTCCCCTTAGTAGTCAAGTCTGTGTCGGAGAAACCCAAACCATTATCAGCAGTTAAACTAGCCACACAATCTCTGAACTAGTCAGCAGATGTTTCCTAGGGCACGTGCGCAGTTTTCAGGAAAGAAATCAGAGCCTTAGCATGGGCCTCTGAGCACAACAATAAGGACAACATAGAGATCTTCGACGGGGTTTGCCCCAGTTGTTCGACTACATTGTAGTCGCTTTTCTTGATGATCTGTAAAATTTCCTCTATCTCCTGTCTAGAGGCTTCAACAGTAATCTTCCTCGGTGCCTCCGTCCGGGCAGGCTCACCGGTGATCCCTTTGCCCCGAGTATCGGATGACTCGGCGACAGGGGTAATGATTGGAACATGAATAGGGACAGTAAAAGGTGTACTGGCAGGTGTAATCACAACAGGTTTCTGAACAATTGGTGGAGAGATCTCAGGGGAGAAAAGTCTTCCGCTTTGGGTGACTTTACTAGATCCAACAATATTGTTGACATCAGTATCAGCCTCTTCGTCCTTCAAGTCTTGTTTAATCCCGTGATAATACACGTCGGCCCCATAGTTCCACGGGACAACCTTATCTGACGTGTAAGGGATAGGTCCAGGAACAATAATGATCAAAGGAGCAATTCTCGGAATCTAACAAGCTTTCTCGAGGAAGCCTTGGAAGAATTGGCCGAAATGGTGATTATAGACACATCTTTGAAAGGAATCAATGGAACCAAAGTTTTCTCAAACAGAATTTCTTTGTTATCCATCAGGAGCTGGACACCTGACTTCAATAAATGGTAACCAGTAGGTAGGACGGAACACAGATGGCAACCTTCACCACAGCCCGGAAATAAACCGGCTAACAGAAGGTTCTTCTTCATAGTCATCAATAGAGTAGCAATGTCTTTCACAGAAGTCACAAACGAGTCATCATCTACAGCATTCACTCCATGATTGGGCATAAGAGCAGTCATAACATTAGGCTTTTCAGATACTTCGAACTCAATCTCCTTAACATCAATCAGATCTTGCACTTTACTCTTCAAAGCCCAGCAATTATTGGTATCATGCCTTGGGCTATCAGAGTGATAAGCACAGCGGGCGTTCAGATTATATAGCGGTGATGTGGTGTTGGGATTCTTTAGGGCCTCCCTCGGAATCACCAAGTTGGTCTTTAGCAACTGCGGCAGAATTTGAGATAAAGTCATATTGAGCCGAGTAAACTGTCTTTGCGGCCTCTCTGCTCTTTGCTGATTGTTGCGTTGTGGGGCAACAGTTGGTCTTGAAATAACTACCGCATTAACTGCTTGGCGGAGCTCAGATCGACTTTGGTTCCTATAGCTGTAAACTGCACTAGACTCCTTCTTGAAGGGCTTCTTCTTGGTACTTGACGAAGCACCTTTCTATAACTTGCCGCTCTTAATACAGGCCTCAACTCTCTCCCCAGTCATAATCAATTCGGTGAAACCAGATGATGAACTTCCGATCAAATGGTTGAAATATGGACCAGACAAGGTCCCCAGAAACATATCCACCAACTCTCTGTCAGCCAGAGGGGGTTGGACTCTGCCAGCAAGATCTCTCCACTTATGAGCGTAGTCCTTAAAACCTTCGCTCGCACCCATAGACATACCCTGAAGTTGGGTACGCGTGGGAGCAAGGTCGGCATTATATTGGTACTGCTTGTAAAAAGCAGCAGCAAGGTCCTCCCAGTTACAGACGCTAGCTCCTTCCAGTTGGTAGAACCATTCAAGTTGAGTCCCTGAAAGACTATCTTGAAAGAAATGAATCTAGAGGTTCCTGTCAGCGGTATATGGTTGAGTCTTTCTAACATACGAGCGGAGGTGTAGCTTTGGGCAGGAGACCCCGTCGTATTTAGCAAAGACTGGTGCTTTAAACTTGTGGGGAATTACCACCCCAGATGCCAAACCCAACTTTCCAAAATCCATCCCGGGTATCTTCTGGATCACTATCGCGCTTAACCGGTCTTCAAGTTGCTTATACCTGTCATCGGCAGGAGGATACTGGTCTTCATCAAAGTCAGTCTCATTGTCAGAAACCACAGGGCTAGGAGCCCTCCTTTCTTCCCGATTCTCTCCCCCTCCAGATGAGTGAGACAAATCAACCTCTTCCCGCAACCTGTTCCCGAACCTGTGACCCATATTCAGGAGGACCGTCTTATTCTTCTTTTTCTTCTTATCCTTCAAGATAAGAGTCTTCAGATCTTTCTGCCCCTTGGCCAGGTTCATGAACATTTCCTGGAACTGAGCGTTATGAGCTTGTAGAGCCTTAATAGCTTGATCAGTGGATGTTTCAACAGACATGATGCTGAAATAAACAGCGAAGAAGATAAGAGACATGTAAGGGTACCTGTATTGAGGTGCATGGGAATGAAATGTGTATGATATGATTTCAAAGACGTCGGGAGATTCAAATTCGTAAACCAAAATGAAACACACTTTTATTAGATAAAAACTTGAAATCAATGTTTAACAAATGCCTTTAAGGCGTTACAAGAGAAAAACTGAAAAGTAAATCAAAACTAGCAATAACAAAAGACATCAGCGCTCCCATGGTCGCTTTCCGTTGGTGCTGACATAGTCGTTGAGGACCTTCTCATTCTCCAGCTGCCTTGTAAGCTTCAGGATCTTCCGCTCCTTCTCATGATACTTTTCTATGTAAGTATCTCGTTCTTCTCTCAACTGCACCCAAGACCTCTTTAATGCCCCAATGTCAGTAGGCATGTATGGATGGAGGACAGTATGAGGAGCCCCTTCTTCATCAGTACTCTCAACAATTACCGGTAAGACAGCTTCGTATGGCATCCCTAGTTTTTGAGCACGGGTTCGAACCCACCAGAGATACGGTTCCATCGGAAGAGAGGTCTTCATCCCTAACTCATGTGGATCAGACCTGTTAACCCTATTCCAAGCTCGTATGAACCTGCGGCGATGTCCCTCACTATCCCCTTGGAAGTCAAAGACAATGCTCGGAATCAGCAACTCATGAGGACCTTCCCTCCTAGCTCGCCCAAACTGTCGCAAGGCTAGAAAAGGATTATAGGTTATTCCTCCCCTAATTCCAAGCAATGGAACATTGGGGTATTCCCCACAGCGATCAATAACAGCTACTTCTTCCATGTCTTTAGTACACCAGATGATGTCCGTGTGAGCAAGGGACATAATTCTGTAGGCCCATCCCATACCTTCCTTGTTCTTCAAAACAGATTTGGGGAGGTGAGAAATAAACCACCTCTCCAGCAATGGTGCATAACACATAAGGGTTCCCTGTTTTCGAGCAGTACGGGCATAAAGAGCATGTAAAATGTCACCTAAGAGAGTGGGCACCGGATTACGGGACATGAATATCTTCACTGTGTTCACATCGATGAAAGAATCTGAATTAGGGAATAGAACCAAACCATATATGAGAAGAGCCAGGATGTCTTCGAATGCTTGAAAGTCCAAGCTGTCCCAAAACTGTTGAGCCTGATCAATCAATAACTTAACCAAGAAGCCTTTTGTCCCACTCTGAGTCTCCCAGTTAGACATTACCTCAGCCTTTGTCAGATGTAGGGCTGTAGCAACATCCTCTGGCCTAAGAGCTATCTCCCAACCTGTAAATGGTGTCTGCTCTAGATTAGAAATATCAAGTAGATCAGAGAACTCCTCCAAAGTAGGGACCAACTGATAGTCCGAGAAGGTGAAGCAGTGGTGTAGCGGGTCAAAGAACTGGAACAAAACACTCAACATCTTCTCATCCATCTTAGAAGTGACCAAACCAAGGAGGTTACCATGCCTTCTGACAAAGGAAGAAGTATCAGGCACTTTGGAAACCAAATCTCTAAGCTGAACAGGGATTTGTACGAAGTTGATCCGAATAGTATTTCTGCACATAGATGTCGTGACCTACAAAACAGAATAAAGATGAATCCCCTCGGTCTTTGAAATGGGTTAGTCTGATGAAATATTCATGCAATGTCATGATGCATGATGTTATGATAGAAACACATCACAAGTATTCACAGAAAGCAAACATGGTAAGGGCAAACAAGTCACATAGTAGCCCTTAAATTTCAGGCTGGCATGGAGTTTAGGTATTACCCTCTTTCAGTTTAGTTGGTTCAACCTGTCCTAGTAATAGTAACCGGGTTCTAGAGGATCTCAATATCACTTACCACCCTCGATCGATCATAACTCAAGTTTAGTAACCTTTTCTTGCGGTCGAAATCATCGCGAGAGTTTGGTCTCAATGAGTGTAGCATACTGCTACTTTTCTATGGCCAAGTTGGTCAATTATAGGTTCTAAGGTCAGTTGGTGCTTAATGACCCCTTAGCAACCCCATATTCTCCTTGTTCCTCCACAATGGATATCGGTACAAACTAAAGTGTCACACCAACGTAGCTACTGCTTCAACTGTACCGGTCTATGCCGTACAGTTCCCTCACAGTCTATTGCTACTTACCTAAAAGGTATCCCCATATCCGGGTTAGGATCTATAGTAACTCCGATTCAAACCCACAAAGATAAAGCATACAAATCAAGCAATTGAAAACATTATGATGAACTAGTCCTAAGGTACACCCCACTTATAATTTAATCCCCAGCAGAGTCGCCAGTTCTGTGATACGGTGGGAAGAACTAACTGTTTTTGGAATGCTGGTTCGCGTTTTGCGTTTATGTTCGCAAAATGTCGCGGTAAGCAAGAGTCGTCACCGTCTTTTATTTTATCCAACAAGGAAAGGAAAAAAGCACAGAAAAATTCCTTTTTCGAGATATTTCTGAGTACGGGGGTGGATTTATAGAAAGGGAAGGTATTAGCACCATTTCTATCCGTAGTTATCTACGGGCTCTTAGGTACTTGCTCATCATTTTTTAAAATTGTTTTCTTTGTGCTTGTGGGTTTTGAAAAGTTTTTGTTTTAACTTTGATTTAACTCTTGCTTCTATCTTCAAGAGTGTAACGAAGTGTTTTTGAAAACTTTGTTTGAAAAGGAGTGTAAGTGTGAAAAAAGTTTTGTTTCAGATGAGCAAGTATCTAAGAACTAATCTACCTACTCGAAAAAGGAATCGTTCTATGTTTGTTTCCTTTAGACAATGCTATCCCACTATTAACGAGTAGCTAGCATCGTCGTTGGAGTTTGAGGGTCAATTCGAAAGAGGGACATACGGTCACTAAAGCAATGTTAGGACGTCTTAGCGATAACCCTAATGTCTTAGATCATTTATCCGAGGCAACGATATTCGAGGCAACTTTTTCGAGGCAACTATGATCTTTTAGACAAGAGGGCGACCTCTAAAACAACCTATACTCAATGACCGTTTACGAAGGTAACCAAGTGGGGTGTACCCTAGAAGTGCGCATGTGCGAATGTGTTGATTTCAGTTATTTTATCTTTGCACATGTTTAGGGGGATCTAACTGTTTTAAAAATTAGACATTCATTCTTGTCATGCAAAACCTATTATCAAACATCTAACAGTTGAATATTTGCAAAAATTAAAGGTGCGGAAATTAAACTAAATTATTACAAGGCGTCGGGTATTTACATCGCCAAAAACAACCCTTTGAAAATAAAAGCGGTAAAAGTAAATGTCCTAATTAAATTATTACAATCTGGGAGCAAATACAATAATTGAATAAAATAATAATAAAGCGCGCAAGAAATTAGATCGAATGCAAGAACTAGGGTTTTGACCCTCTTAATTAAAAGAAAATATTTTTGTTGTTTTTATTTTTTTAAGAAAAGAAATTAATTCTTAAAATTAAATGCTAAATTAATTAGTTATTAAATTAATAAATGAAAAATAATTAAGTGACATATTTTTGGAGTTTTGTTAATTTAGGAAATAAAATAAAAATAATTAAATTAATGTTAAAACCTAGTTAATCTAATTTATTTTTAATTATTTGCAAAATAAATGAAAGTTACCTAAAATTAACCTAATTAAATTAATTAATATTTATTAATGAAAAATAAAATTCTAAATTTATTTGGACATAAAAATATTTTTGTGATTTTTGATAAAAAAGAAAATTAATTAATTGTTAGTAAAAATAACAAAATAAATTAATTAAAGAAAATATTAAAAAAAAAAGAAATAAGAAGTGAGAAATGGGCCTGATTTTAGGGTGTGAATAGCAATTTTCTGGGCCCAATTATGCTGATCCATTTGACTTTTTGTAATTCAGTGCATTGCGTTTGACTGGCCCTTTGGTGCACCCTCAGTGGTAGCCACCAGATCTGGCCATCTGGCGTGTTGGATGGTGAGGGAATATGATGGACCCCAAGCTCATGCGTGCACTGGATTTCCTGTAAGAAAACAATATAGAGAAAATAGGGGGACCTGGAATTCGAACCCATTCCCCAAGGGGAATTCCATGCCACGCTTGCCACTGGATTACTTGTTGTTGTTTGTTATAATATTAAAAGATAATAATAAAATACAAAACAAATATTAGTGGACAAAAATCAGAAAAAACGCGCCAATGTTTGAATGGACGAATGGAGGAGTGACACGCCTTCATCCCTGTTCTTGGACCGTGGCTAAAAATTATACCACTTATACCTACGGACAGAGTCCATTGCTATAGGCATGTGCATTTCAAAAATCCTCTACAGGCCACCTAAATGGAATCCAACGCCATGGTTGAGTTCGTCTCACTCTCCTTATCACAACCATGCCCATTATGAAGGCTAATTATTCCTAAAACAAAAAGCCCTAAACCAAAGCTTGAAAACCTAACAATGGTGAGTTTCGATTCAGTCCATATAAATGAAATTAGCTATTGTGAAAAGTTTGCAAACATCATGGTGATCAAGAATATGCAATTATTTTACACTGTGGATGCAAGAATGAAGCTTTTTGAATTCAAGAAAAGGGTGATACCGTGAGCGACTTACAGTGCGTGAGAGGGCTTGAAAATGCCTGCTTTTGATTGCTTTCACTTGTGGAGACTGCCAGGAGACGATTGGGACAAACACCAAGCCTTGAGGACGCCTCTAACCACAAATTTAATCTCACACTTTTTGCTTTTTTTCTTTCAAATCTTGTTCTTACCCTGAGCCTGATTTCCAACCTTCTTTTAGGTCTGGCCGCACTCTGTTTACAGTGATTTCTAGTAAACAACCGCTAGTCTTCCAATTTATTGATTATTATTGGTTACTTGCAGGATCGAATAGATTGATCCTATAACACATGTGTCATAACTCATTTCTATGTTCATACCCATTATCTTGATAAACTTATATTGTATGTTAAGTTCGAATGTGAGATTCTTAAGAAATATCTCTAAAATTGTCTATAGGAATAAACTGACTGAATGTAGAAAGGAAAGGCTTCGAATTAGACTTAGGATTTAATGCTTGAATGTAAAGATAAGGAGTTTCTGAGAATATAACCGTTTCTGGAAATATGAAGTGTTTGAATAAAAGGATAAAGTAAAAGTGAAGTTTCTAAAGAAATAACTGTGTTTAAAGGCAAGTAAAACAAGGAAATGCAAGGAAATCGAAAGATTTAAGGGAAGAAATACTGTAATAGTGAACTAAATTTAAAAAGACGTGTATTGAAATTGTAAAGAATCATGATGTTCAATACGTACATTTTGTCTTCTGACTCGTTTCCCTTAATTCACGGTAATTTGAGTGTTTTGAGATTTTTTAGTACCTGAAAATGAACATGCCAAATCTAACATAAAAACACCTACTTATAGTGTCTTGACCCTAACGGTCCTACTCTAAAATCATGCCACGTTCGAAGCATGCAGGCTTCTCACGTTTACTGACTTCCACGCGTCAATGGCGCTTTTATTTGAAATTCGAAACCTGTGCCAATCGAAGCATTTTACTAATTTTCTTCGTTTCGAAATAAGCCAATTGCCTGGACCGTTTCCAATTCTGACACCCTTGCATAAAGGAGCTCTTTATATTTTAAACACTAAAAAATCCAAATCGAAATCCATCATCTATCACTGGAAATCGAATAATCCTTTAGCACAATGGTTCTATATTTCCCACCAATATCCAACATTGATATCAATCTCCTTAGGTGCTTATTCGAAATATTGTTTTGATAGTGGTTTCTTCTTTATTCGAAATAGCCAGCTAACAAATTTCCCCTCAAGAACATGTATTTCGATAGATATAAAGAAATACTTGTTTTTGATTTATCCATGCTATTTCGAGAGTATCAAAAACTCATGATGACAATACTGCACACGATGGCAGAGTAAGTGTCCAACTTTCTGCAAAACGTCCAATCATCATACCAAAACGTGCAATCACAGTAGTTATAGCTAATAATTAGCAGCAAAACGTCACTTCCCTAGGAAGTTCAAAAAAAACCCACCTTTTCTCTTCCCAATGAGGGAGTTACACGTATCCCACCTTTTTACAAAGGTCAACAACCTTTAAACCGTTGAGGAAGGTTTATAAAAATACTTCATCTTCTTCACTCCAACTTTTCCAAATTCGCTCATCCTTCAAACAACCATATTTTTTATTTTCAGAAAATAAACTTTGATTTTCACAATGTCTTCAGCGCTAACTTCTTCATCCAAGAAATCTGGAAAGTCCAAGCAAGCTTCTCCCTCCATTCTCAAACCAGCAAGCAAGATTATCAATCTTGATAATCAGGAGTTTATCTCAACCCCCAAACTCACTCAAGAACAAAAGGCCATCTATGCTTCTCAGGTAATCATTCCCACTACTGTTCTTGATAAAATCCTATGAGTTATGGGTCCTCTAATCTCTACGGATCGTTTAGAAAAAACAAAGGGATTTTTTCCCACGTATTCCAAAACAAAACCCATTGTTAATAAATCCACCCTTTTAACACTTAAGGAAGATGAATCAATTGTTAGGCTGTCCAAAACCTTAAAAGAGAAAACACATGACACATAAACGTCAAAACCTACGAGGGACGTTTTTTGTATGGACTATGTTACTGGGAATTTCAAACCCTTTCGCTCATGTCCCTCATCAGATCAACTATACCAAGATTGGCTCTCGAAAGTTGAAAATAAGAAATCCCAGGAATGGGAAAGTATAGGCATCCTAAATTTGATTCGAATGTCAAAATTAGGTTTTAGTTATAGCCAACCCTTCTTGCTAGCCTCCTTATATTTTTGGGATAGCACCTATAATACCTTCCATCTCCCTTGTGGAATGCTGACACCCACGTTTTTTGATATTGCTGCTATCACTAGACTCTCTCCTATTGGGGAAACTTTTGATCCAAATGAAGATGCAGATAACCTTATTGACTTCGATGTCAAGAATGACAGCTTCTCAAAATACATCCATTTCTATCACTCTGATGAGGAAGAGGTTTCTGATGTCGAGCATATAGGTTTTCTGGCACTATGGTTATCAAAATACGTCTTCTGCAGCAAGTCTCTACAAGTGGCTAGCAGGTTCATCACCCTCGCAAATCAACTTCATCATGGTCGAAGGGTGTGCATCAGTGAGTTACTGCTAACAAGCTTATATGAAAGCATAGGTGTTGCAGTTTCGAAACTGAAAACTTACGAAGCTGGCACTAATTTGCTTCTCGATGGCCCCTTTTGGCTATTGCAGCTTTGTTTAAATGCAACTTTCGAACCATCTCTATCAACCTTTAGGGTTATTACCGAAGAACATCCTGACGTTGTAAATCGCAGCATTGAAGGCACTAGGTTGTTAAAACTAACCCCAAACGATGAAAGAGAAAATTTCAAAACATGCTTCGTTAACTATACAATGATTTTCTCTAAAAGACATAGGTTTGACCCTTCAATGGCTCCTTTTGTCAATTGAAACTGTGGTCCAACTTGGTTTACCATGCCCCTTGAACAAGCCATCGAAGAAGAAATAATCAGGTACATTTGGTGCGCCTTTTTAAACCCTAGGCTTATTATTTCTAGGATCACGCCTGTGAAGAGCCAAGTGTGTATCCTTGCTTATCAACCTAATTTCGT
Source organism: Vicia faba (assembly GCA_948472305.1). NCBI lineage: Eukaryota > Viridiplantae > Streptophyta > Magnoliopsida > Fabales > Fabaceae > Vicia > Vicia faba. The sequence continues at coordinate 127,374,352 of OX451741.1, forward strand.
GGCCCGTCAATTCGGACTATGCCAGATTCTACCTGAGCCCCTCTTTAACAAGAAAAGGGAGATATGTTTAGCAGGGTACCTTACTCCTTTAGAGAAATTGAAACTCGACAGAAGAAATATGTTGGCTTTGTTGACTTTTCATTAGTCTTCTTTACTCCTTCCTTTTACATGACAAAAGATTTTTATACTTGGTGGACGGCTTATTATTCGAAGAATATGTTCAACCACATCCAAATTCAACAACAACTGGCGACAGCTTTTTCCCCTGTGCAGGAGCATGCCAAAAAAGGTAGATTTACTCACGTCAAGGAAATTCGAGCCTTTCAAAAATATTTCGAAATTGTCTATAATCCTATGGAAATACATCGAACTGTCTGCGAAGCAGCAAAAACTTTGAAAGAAAAATTTGAAAAACAACTTTCAAAAGTTTGATTTCCTCCTTATGTAAAACCTGAAGATAGGTATTGGTGGGCTTTTAAATATCAACCATTAAAATTTCCAAACCTACCTACTTCAGAGCTGGCTTTAGCCTTTTTTCCTCCGTATCCCTGGTGGTTCGTTTGTGGGAACATTTTTCGTATATATGAAAATGATGCCAAAAAACCTGCCCAAAGGGTAACGTGGGCTAAATGTGATCTAGACAATTTCAGGGGGAACCTTCGCTATGACTTGTCAGCCATGTCTATCACATCTCAACACGGCGAAGGTGCGGAACTGAAGAAAATAAAAGTTCCCTTATTCTTTCTAAACTCTGTTTTAAACTTGACCATTTCATATTCTTTTCAGTTGTTGATCTAAAATCTTTGAAAAAGGATAAAGTTGTACCCAAGGCAAGCTCAACTTCTTCTTTGAAAGCGCCAATGACCAATACTGAGAATCCTCCTTCTGAACAAGAAGATGACTCCTCAAAAAAGAAAAAGGTAATACTTCCCTCACTCCTTTCTTATTGTCGAAATTACTTTTTAAATTGACTAATTATTCTTTTCATTTCTCCAGGCGAGTGGATTACCTCCCAAGTCTCCTAAGAAACAAAGACACGATGGTGCTCATTCTGAAAATGAATCAGAAAAGGATGAAGACATTTCTCCTCTTAAACGAAAAAAGAAAAAGAAAACCAACAAATCTGGCGAAGGTTCCCAACTTGCCAATCCTTCAAAAAGCAAAGTGAATGTGACCGCTCCCAAGCTCAAATCCAAAGGATCTTCGAAGTCTCAGTCTTCGAAGAACGTAATTTCAAAACACATTGGTATCAATGCAACTTCTGATGAACAAAAGGTAAATCTCACTTAATGCCTTTTAGATTGACTATGTAACCTTCTTTATGTTAACCCTTTGTTTCTGCGCAGAGTGTTCTTTTTTCTTCTTCTGATCCTCCTACCAATCAAGGCCAAGCTTCAAAACTTACAGCCTCTCCTCAACCAGAGGATTTCAACGAAGCCGTCTTAAATAAAGGTTCATCCACTGCTGCTACTCCTGCAGGGACCATCGAAGATCAACAAGCAACCTCGCCTCCAATGGTCGAAGCTTTAGACCAACAAGCAACTTCACCTTCTTTGACAGAGGGCCCTGCAGCTGGCGAACCAGACAAAGCGCTCGAAACTCCCATCATCGATAATCCTAGCGAATCCTCTCCCAAAAGGGTGCATTTTGCTGACCAATCTGAAGAGGAAAGCGAAACACATACTGTGAGTCGTTACTTCGTAGATGGTGAAGAAGATGAGATGGTGCAAGAGGAGGTGGAAGTTCCCGTTCCTACTGGGACTATTTTCACTAAAAACCCAGATCCTCCAATCTTGACTGGGGAACAGAAGGAAGAGCTAAAACGGAGTAATCCCCTGAAATATATCAAGATAATGCTAGCTCAACGGGATTCTTCTTCTAGCAAAAATCAATCTGAAGATTCGAGCCAAACAAAGGATAATGCCCCTCATACTTCTCTCGACCGACTTCTTCAACAAGTCAACAAAACTATTCTTGAGGCTGACATTTTTACCATTCTAAAAGCAGATATTGCAGCCTATTTTTCGATGAAGAAGTTGCTTTCTCAGATAGATCTCAGCATCTGTCCACTTGAAGTAAGTGAAACCATATATGATCTGTAAATCTTGCTCAATGAGGTTAGCAGTGAATATATTAGGGTTAATGATGCTGAGGCTAAGATTCGAACCAAACAAGAAGCTTTGTCTAAAGCTTATGACCAAACTTCGAGACTTTCTGAAGAAGCAGAGGCGTTGGAGCGTGCTAAAATACAGGCCAAAGACAAGCATGATGTTTTGGCTCGATCAATCCTGTTTTGGGAATCTCAGATTGAAGAACTCAAAAAGAAAATTGAGGGTGGTCGAAATGAGCAGGCAGCCTTGAAGCCCGTTGATGACAAAGAACTTGAAAATCTTGTCACACAAAGTCTTCAACATATGGAGGTAGCTGAAGGAATAAGCGAAGAGATCAAGCGGCTCGAAAGCGTCAGAAATGCTACCCAATGCAAGATCAACTTATGCAAGAGCAAGTTTGCTAAGTTGAAACGAAACGCCCCTTTCTGATTTTCGAATGTATTTTGTTAATGCTTTTTCTTGTTAAGGATTGAACACAACCATTTTAGCATCTATATAATACCATTTTGGCTTTATTATTTGTTTTATTTTTAATTATCCTGTAGTGATTCTAACCTCTTGCAAGCATGGCTTATACCTTTTTAAGTATTTCCCATTTACCTTCAAGATTCTTCTATCCTCTGCTAATTCTTCTATTTCATAAGCATTATTCGAAAATGTTTTCAAAAGAAGATAGGGACCCTCCCAATGGGGTGACCATTTACATAATAATCTATTATTTTTATCCATAGGTAATATAACTTTCCATACCAGGTCATTGGTTGAGAACAACTTACTTTTAACTCTTTTGTTGTATGCTCTGGCTACTCTTTCTTTCTGTCTTCTCATAACTTCTAAAGCATGTAGCCTATCTTCATCCACGTCCACTAATTCATTCATTCATCATTTCCTAATATTGATCAGCTGGTATCTCATTTTGTCTTTGGATTCTTACTGACTGTAAGTGTATTTTGACTGGCAGCATTGCGTCGTGTCCAAATGTAAGTCGAAATGGAGTAGTATTCGTTGCTTCTTTAGGAGATGTTCGACATGCCCACAAAGCTTGGTCCAAAGTTTTGTGCCAACTCTTTGGCTTTCGTCCTACATGTTTCTTTATCAACCCTATTATGACTTTATTGGCTGCTTCCACTTGTCCATTAGCTTGAGCATAATAAGGAGTTGACGTGAGTAACTTAAATCTCATTTCTTTTGCAAACTCTTGCATTTTTCGCCCTGTGAAAACTGAACCTTGATCTGTTGTGATACTTTCTGGTATTCCGAACCTGTAAATTATTTGCCTCTGGACAAATTCCATAATAGCCTCTTGACCAATCTTCACTAGAGGAATTTCTTCGACCCATTTTGTAAAATAATTTATACCCACAAGGATATATTTCTGTCCTTTGGATGATGTTGGTCGAATTTCACCAATTAGATCTAATGCCCATCCTCTAAAAGGCCAAGGCTTAACAATTGAATGTGACTCACTCGCAGGAGCATGTTGAATACCTGTATGAACTTGGCATTCCTCGCATCCTTTAGCAAATTCTATGCAGTCTTTGAGCATAGTGGGCCAATACATTCCATATCGAAACAACAACCATTTCATTTTGTGACCTGCTTGATGTGCCCCACATGCCCCACTGTGCACACTGGACAATGCTAAATATGCTTCATTTTCTCCTAAACATTTGAGTAAGATACCTTCCGGGGTTTTCTTAAAAAGTTCATTCCCTATTAGGACATAAGACAATGCCCTATATTTGATCTTTTTCTCTGTACTTACTGAAGGTTCTTTCAGGTAATTTACTATGGGACTTCTCCAATCTGTATCTGCCAAAGTATCAATATTTAGTACTTCGAATTCTTTCTGATCTGCATAACCAAGTTTCGAATTTTCCAAGTCTAATGGTGATAATTGGTAGCCATTATTCTGCCTCTTGTTTCTATGAGGTATTGGAGTTTTTCTTTAGATGTCTTATATCCTGAAGCTATTTGAGCTAAGTCATTTTCCTCCTGATTATCAATTTTGGGAATATGTTTTATATCCACATATTCAAATTTCTTGAGTAATCTATTAGCAATAACAAAGTACATGATCAAATTTTCCTTGATACATTTGTATTCTTTGGTTATCTGTTTGATGACCAGGTCTGAGTCTCCACTAATTTCGACTCTGGTTGCCCCCAATACCAACAAAGCTTCAAGTCCAGCAATTAAGGCTTCATACTCAGCTTCGTTGTTCGAACAGGGAGGGCCTTCTAACTTGTACTTGAATTTTGTTGGGATTCCCTCAGGAGAAATTATAAGGACTCCAACACCACTTCCGTTTTTATGCGTTGATCCATCGAAGGATAATTTCCATGGGTGGATCTCAACATAATCTAACGCGAAGTCCTCACTCACAGAGTGATCCACTATGAAATCTGAAACTACTTGTCCTTTCATAGCCTTTAAAGACTTGAAGGTCAAATTATACTCAGTGAGCGCTAAAGCCCATTTGCCAATCCTGCTGTGCATGATTGGTTTTGAAAGCATATGTGTTGTACCCCAAAATTTTCCCTCCCATATTCTTCAAGGTTTGTAAAGATCAATCTCTAAATGGTTCAAGATCTACTCAAAGGTTGCACAGTCCAAATGCCTCATAAGCCAGTCAAAATTAGGGTTTTGGTTCTGTTAAGGAATTTGAGGTTTTCAATGGTCCAATCAAGTCCCATAGGCCTATATACATTGTCAAGCATCTACATGCCAAGTATCAAGACTCACAGCATTAAATTGCACAGTCAAAAGCCCTATTTGGTTCACAATCAACTGCAGGGGTAAAATGGTCATTTTGCAGTCAAAAGTCAAAAAATTTGGTCAACATCTTATTTTGAGCACACAATCATCATTTGATCAAGTCTTGATCATGATTCCTCAAGGATAGCTCAAAAATCATCAAGATGCAAAAGTTGTTATTTTTGGACAGCTGAAAAGTCAACTGTAACCTGACCAGGGCATAACTATTTCATGGTTCATCAGAAAAATCTCATCCAATGCTCATTTTGAAGAGGATGACATTTCCTACAATTCATCTTCACATTCCAAGTCCAATTAATGCTCTCACAAAAAGTTATCAATTTCTACATTATAGGTCAATTTCAAAAGTCAACAAAAAGGCACTTCAAGTCAAAGACCATAACTTGAGATTGGTAAATCCAAATGACATGGGACCAAAGGCATTGGTTAGAGGACTTCAAGACATTTCCAAAATGTCCAAGAACATGTTCATATGATCAAAATTGAGCAAGATATGCATTGGAGAAGTTGGAAAATTTTTGTGAATTTGCAAAAGTCAACTTTGCTCAAAACACCTCATTTTTGCTAATGGGCCTCAAATTCCTTCTTGAAACCTTATCCAAGGCCTATGCACGACCCATTGGGATTAAATTGATTTATTTTCTTATTTTTAATTAACTAATTGAATTTTTTATTAATATTAATTCATTTAATTGATTTAAAATGTAGGAAGTTCAAAGATATGGTTTTCAAATCTTTTTATGAAGCAAATATGACCAATATGAGCTGGCAAATTCGTGTGCACATCAAGGGGACAAAGATCTCCAATTTTGGCAAGGTTTTTCAATCAAAAAGATGCAAAAATATTTGATTGAAAATCAAATATGCAAATCATAATGCCATGGATTTTTGGATCAAGATTTACCCTAAATCAGTTCTACTATAAGTGCATAAGCTAAACCTAATTCCATAAACGTGCAAGCTGCTGCAGATAACCATATGCAATATTGAAAAAAAGCCAAGAAAACTCAAAACTGAATTCCACCTTCCAGGCCCTTTCAAAGCAATTTAAGGATTCTAATACATTACTAGCATTCCCAGAAGCGTGTAGCAATCAAAAACAAGCCTTAACACTCAAAGAACACGCAAGAACAGTGATACGGTTTGCTTGACTTTTCCATAATTGAAACTCACATTTTATGCATCATTAACATGTTCTAATCATAGTTTTACATTGCTTGAACCTTTACAAAGCTAATGGAATTGGTTAATTGCATTATAGTGTACAGGATCGCAGGTTGCCATTGAAGGGTTCTAGGGTTTATGAGTTCTGGAATTAGGGCTTTCTTGACCAAGCAAAATTAGGACTAATGATGCCCATGGTTGAAACCGTCTGATTCAGACGAACACAAAGCTACCATCGCGCCCTATTTATATAGCATGTAGGCCTATTCGTTATTTTTTGCCGTCCTGTTTTGTGGGGGTTAAAAACCCCCGCTAACCATTTGTTTTTTGCAGGCACGAGGAAGAAGACGATTACGTGTTTACACATGGTTGGCTGGTTTGAATAAAAGGCGCGCTTTATTGGTTACAGCATATGCGTTGTTTTGTTTAATATTATTTATTGCCCACTATACTAACAGATGCAACGCATTGGCCTAGCGGAAGATGATGTGTATGATCACCATTGGGACCTGGGTTCGATTCCCAGGTCCCCCAAATCTTTGTTTCATATTTTTTCTAACATAATCATATGCAGGCCTTTAAGCAGCGTTCCACCATGCATCCCACTCATCTAAGCGCCAGGTGGCCTCCAATGCAAATCCCATGGCTCATGTTGAGAGACTACCATAATCCTCAGTCAACAAACACCTGGTCAATTCCCCAAGTCAACGCAGGCTTGAATGCTATTGGGCCAGAAATTCCAGGCCTCACCTCCTAATGGGTCAACACACCCCTTGAGTTCTTTTCTTTCTTTCCTTATATTTTCTCTTTTATTTTTCTTTTACTAATTTCTAACTATTATTATTATTATTATTTATTTAACTAACATAATTAATATTATTTTCATAATAAATCCAGTAAATATTTATATTATTATTATTATTATTAAATTTCACCTTAATTATTATTTTTGTAAATAAAATACTAACAAATTAATTAGTTTAAATTAGGTTCAATTTTGATTCTTTTCATAATAAATAAAATAAATTTAGAATTAGGGTTTTCTTGACTTTTAATTTCTTATTTTTATTTCATTAAAAACATAAAAAAACACAAAAAAACATTTTTTTCTTCTTTTAATTAATTAATTAATTAATTAGTTATTAGGTTTAATTTCTTAATTAAATGCAAAAAAGGACAAACTCAATTCTTTTCTCAAAAAGGGTCAAAACCCTAAGACGTTCCCGATTTAATTTCTTTCGCGCTTTAATTCCTTTTGATTATATTGATGTAACTGTTTCCGAGGATGTAATAGTTAATTAGGTCTTTACCGCTTTCTTTACTTTTCTCGCATTTATTTTCCAAAACGGGTTTTGTTTTTGGCGATGTATAGACCCGCGCCTTGTAATAGCGTAGATTCAACTTTCCGCAATTTACTTCCCGCACAAACATTAACTGTTAATTATGCCTGCAAGACTTGTATAACAAATAAAATCAATCCGTAGCTCACAAATAACATGTACAAGATAATCTTAACTGAACCTGACACACATGCACATGCCACTCCTAGGGTACGCCTCATTGGTTGCCTCGACGTGGTCGTCAAGTATAGGGTGTTTTAGAGGTCGCCCTCCTGTCTAAAGATCCAGTTGCCTCGAAACGGTTGCCTCGGATAAAAAGGATCTAGGACATTAGGGTTACCGCTAAGGCGTCCTACTATTGCTTTGGTGACCACACATGTCCCTAATAATCGAATTGACCCGAATAACTCCAACGACGGTGCTACCTACTTCTTAATAGTTGGATAGTACTGTCTAAAGGACTCTTACACAACCTAATTCCTTAGAGTAGGTAGATTTCTCCTGGGTACTTGCTCTTTCAAAACAAAAACAAAAACAAAAACAATTTTTCGCACCTACACTTTCAAAAAGTTTTCAAACAAATACTTCATACACTCTTGAGGACTGATACAAGAGTTACCTAGAAGTTTTTCAAACTAAACTTTTTCAAAACCCACACACACTTGAAAAGCAAACAAGTTTTGAAAACATAGTGAGCAAGTACCTAAGAGCCTGTGGATAACCACAGATAGAAAGGGTGCTAATACCTTCCCTTTCTATAAATCTACCTCCCGAACCGAGAGACATCTCGAAAAAGTAATTTTGTTGTGCTTTTGTCCTTTCCATGTTGGAGAACATAAAAGACGGTGGCGACTCTTGCTTACCGCGACATCTCGCGAACCAGCTTTAAAACAGTCAGTTCTATTTCCACCGATCACAGAACTGGCGACTCTGCTGGGGACATTTTATAAGTGAGGTGTACCTTAGGATTAGACCACTCTTGTTTTCAATTGCTTGTTTTGTTTGCTTTAATATTATGGGCTTGTCTTGGAGTTTCATAGATCCTAACCCGGATCTGGGGAATACCCTTTTTAGGTAGCATAAGCTGTGAGGGACCTGTCCGGCGTAGACCGACACGGGTGAAGCAGTGGCTACATTGGTGTGACATCTTGGTCTGTACTGATATCCCTTGTGTTGCAACGAGGAGAATATGGGTCTTCTGAGGAGTCATTAAGCACCAACCGACCTTAGAACCCTAAATTGACCCAACTTGGCCCTAGAACAGTAGCAGTATGCTACACTCATTGAGGCTAAACTCTCGCGATGGTTCCGGCCGTAAGAAAAGATTGCGAAGCTGGAGTTATGACCGATTGAGGGTAGTCAGTGATATTGAGATCCTCTAGAACCCGGTTACTATTTTCTAGGACAGGTCTTAACCAACGAAACTGAAAGAGGGTAGCACCTAAACTTCATGCTGGCCTTAAATCTAAGGGCTCTTTTGTGTGACTTGTGTGCCTTCATACTTGAACTACTTGCATACTTGTTATCTAACAACACGAGTTCCTTGCAGGTTTTGTTTACAGTCCTTAATTGGGACTCATTACAGGGCCTATTTACATCTCTCCATGCATAGCATAACATCATACCATTGCATACATCCTACATAAGGACTAATCCATTTCAAGGATCTCAAGGGTTTGTGATGCAGGTCATGATGAATCAAATGTCTAGCAAGGGGCAAAGGGGATTTATTTTCCTCTAGCCAAGGTTAATGACTTGAGTCAGGGGCTATGACCCACTCGATATGGTGAGCTTTGACTCTTGAAGAAGGACTCTCAACGACATGAAGTTCCTTCAATCAAGCAACCAGATGCGAATTCTAACAATTTTCTTGTTTACCCCGCGAGATCCTTGAAAACATTGCATGCATACATACATATCATTGCATTACAGGTACCCTTGGTACAGGTCACTTACCATCTTTGCTGTTTATTTCAGCAATGGCTTCCCAACAAGACAACCAGGATCTTCAGGCTCAAGATACTCGGTTCAGGGAAATCCTCCTGAACCTATCCAAGGGGAAGGAAGAGTTGAGGACACTCCTCATGGGGACTTTGGTCAGGAACAGTTCTGAGGATGATAAGGACGAACGGCTGAAACGTCTGCAAGCTGAGGTAGATACAATGAGAACCCATATGTTGGGGCAGATGACTCTCATTCAAGACTTAGCTCAAAGACAAGAACAGCTCAGGGTCCTCTTCAACAAGCTGCTTCAAAATAACCAAGTGGGGCTAGCAACTAGAGTTGAAGATCAAATCATCGGACAACCACCTTTGGGGCAAAAAGACAAGGGAAAAGCTCCTCAGTTTGCTTCAGGGTCACTAGTCCAGCATCAACCTCGCCAGCAGCAATAGGGTAATCGGCGTAAGCGAAATACAACTGGAAGACATTTCTCGGAGACTGGTATACCATCATCACTAATATTGAGACGCTTGTTGGAGGTCAAGCTGATTGCTTTAAAGGATCATCCTAAGAATCTCAACATAAACTCCCTAAAGTACAATCCTAATGAAAGGTGTGCCTACCATTCTGACAGTCCTGGGCATGACACCGACGACTGTTGGAGCTTGAGGAACAAGATCCAGGACTTGATCGACGGAAGGGTGCTGGAGTTCATGCCGGGTGGCAAAATGAAAATCTTCTGCTGAGAATCTTCCATCTGAGATGAGTAGTTCAAACTAAGAAAACTTTTGTTCATTCGAATGTTCAAGTTGTATTTTTCTTTGATTGTTCAAACATTTTATTCATGTCAAACTATCTTATTTCATTAATGCATTACACGTGTCTGTTTTGAAGTAATTATGTTTACTATGCTTAAAATTGCTTTCATTTTTTGATGTTCAACTCTCGGTTAATAATTCTAAGCCTCTTGAGGGAGGATGACGAAAACGATACCACGATCTTTATAGTATGCTTTTGAACAGACCTCGCTGATGAGGTACAGACATTGTTTCAATTCCTAAACACTGGAGTTATAAGGAAGATAATCCCTCGCCAACCCCTTCGAGCCAAAGAAGTAGGATTTTTTCTTTTCACAAAAATTAAAACCCTTAATCATAACCTGGGGCAGGGTAGTTCTCTCAGTTAATCCAAGTGCACAATGAGTAGCATCAAAGGAGTCCTTCCAAAACAAAAGACGATGATGGTTCTGAATAATCATAAAGACAGGTAGTCATTATCTTTCAGAAACTAAAGCCCAACAAGACAAAACCTATGAAGGAGACTTACAAAAACTGGGGCATCCCGCTGACTGTAATCATAAAAGAAACAGTTCAGGCAAAAAAAACAGGGATAATGAAATAAAAAAGAAAGAGGTCCTACAAACCCTCAACCAAAAAAGGAATGACTGCCTATTCAAAATAAACTGTCAGCATCCGAACCATCACCGGAATATCAGAGCAAAGACTCAAACAAGGTCTAGCGCACGATCAGCTGAGTTTAGGTTTGAAGAACATCACGAAGAGCGGGTGGGTACAAATAAAATTTGAGCCTTTATCCTTTGTTTCTTAAACCGTGAACCAAGCCACGTTACAACCCTCAAAAAGTCCTATCTGAAGCATGGGTTAGTTCGAAAGCATACTGTTACAAAAGGTATCCTGACTCCTTAAGGCTTGCGGTAAAACAACGAGTTGACATCGCATTTTACAAAATTTGCTTGTTTTACTGAAAAATGCATTTTCAAAATCTTCAAGACAGACATAAGCGTTGCATTTCTGATATAACATTGTTTGCATATGACTATTTGTTCGAACAGCAGAGAAATCCGCACGAAGAATATCTAATGAACAAAAGCACTTCCAACCAAGGGGCATGGCATGAGCATTGTCTATCATCTGGGGCAGTCCAGTCAAGATTCAGGGAATCTCTCAAGATGCCCAATAGCCATGGGCAAATCTTTATCTGAATCACTTGGGACGTTGGACATGAATTCTGGCAACGAATCTTGCACGATCAAGCATCTTCTGGTAACATGGCAACACAACACTACTGACAGTGACAATTCCCTATATCCTGAGAGCATGGACATAGTCGAAAAAAATACTAAGCATAATCAAAGACCCGCTAGGTTGACACACCTAGGCAAAAATAAGGGCTTCCCGGCGAACCAAAAGGGTTCGGGCAAAATAAGGGATGAAAATGAAAAAAATCTGTACACCCGGCAAGTCGAAAACCTGAAAAGGCGGCTTGGGAAAAAAAGGGTATCCCGATGGACTGAAAACCCGAAAGGGCGGTCCAGGAAAAAATTAGGGATCAAAGCGTACGACTATGTCCCGTCATCTCGTCACGTGCCTACCAGAAGAAGATTTGTCAATCGGCAGTTGTCAAACACCTCCACAGGTACCTTCTCCCACAGAAGCTGGGGCAATAAATTGTCCGAACTGTGCAAGCTGCTCTGTCCCCCAGGTACAAGGTAGATTCGGCTGAAGAATGTAACCAGGATACCTCCACTCCCCGCAGAGTAAGACAAATCAGCAATACTCTCCCCCGAGCAGAGTTGGTCTCCCGTCAGCCCTAAAAAGGCACAATATTCTCCAGCAAGTCAATGATACTCTCCCCAAGTAGAGTTAGCCTACTGTCAGCTTTAAGGAAGTTGGGTATCCCCAGAAAAATCTCAACATTCCCCAGCGGAGTATGCAGGTATTCCTCAACAAGCATCCCCGGCAGTCTTGGTATAAGATTGTTCCCCGGCGGAATACAGACACCCCAGTGGAGCCACTTCCCCAGTACAGTTCAAAAGTTTCCCCAAGAGAGTTGAAGCTTATCCCCAGTAGATTCTGGAAGCTTATCCCCAGTAGATTCTAGAAGCTGGTCCCCTGCAGGGTACATGCATCTCTCCCCGACCATATTCAGGAGGTTATCCCCCACCAGAGCTTATAACTGGGTTATCCTCAGCTAATTGCCACGGAAAGATCGTCCTCAGCGAAGTTCGTCCTATCCCCAGCGGAGTTCATCAAATTCCCCAACAGAACTTATCAACGGAATCCCCAGCAAAGTTATCAACAAAACCTCAGCGAAGTATCTCTTCCCACAGAGTAATTCCCCGCAGAGTAATCTCTCCAACAAGTTTATTCCCCAACGGAGTCATCTTCTCCTATCGGTTTATTCTTGCAATCAACATCCCCAGCGGAAACGAAGAACTCCACTCTTCAAATATCAGCCCAGGATTCAACAAGCTCCCAGCATTCGTTAAGTATTTATTTGCCTAGACGAAAATACATTCATAAACATATCACATTTCATATCTCCTATTCATATACATGATAAAGTGCATACGACACAATCTCATTTGTTTTGAGAACATCATGACATCATGCATCTCATACATCATGACATTGCATACAACTGACGTTTTGCCTTTTCAAGAAAAAGGTCAATCCAAAGATGATTACCATCAACTGTCGCAGTTCCAGATTCGATACCTGTATCTAGCCAGGGCATATCTGTGAGCGATTGATTGTGGATTCGATACCTGTATCTAACCAGGGCATATCTGCATGAAGAATTTGAAGTTCCAGATTCGATACCTGTACCTAGCCAGGGCTTATATGTGAGCGATTGATTGTGGATTCGATACCTGTATCTAGCCAGGGCATATCTGTATTAAAGAGATTTCAGAGAATGCTTGGAGATGCTCCAGATATGGATGCTATTCTTTTGCTTATTCAAAGTTTCTCCTCAGAGATGGCTTAGAGATGCTCCGGACCCGGATGCTATTCTATCGCTTATTCAGAGTTTTCTTCCCAGAAATGGCTTGGAAATGCTCCAGATATGGATGCTATTCTTTTGCTTATTCAAAGTTTCTCCTCAGAGATGGCTTAGAGATGCTCCGGACCCGAATGCTATTCTATCGCTTATTCAGAGTTTCTTCCCAAAAATGGCTTGGAAATGCTCCAGATATGGATGCTATTCTTTTGCTTATTCAAGGTTTCTTCTCAGAGATAGTTCAGATATGCTCCAGAACCGGATGCTATTCTGTTGCTTATTCAGAGTTACTTATTCAGAGATGGCTTGGAAATGCTCCAGATATGGATGCTATTCTTTTGCTTATTCAAAGTTTCTTCTCAGAGATAGTTCAGATATGCTCCAGAACCGGATGCTATTTTGTTGCTTATCCAGAGTTACTTATTCGGAGATGGCTTGGAAATGCTCCAGATATGGGTGCTATTCTTTTGCTTATTCAAAGTTTCTTCTCAGAGATAGTTCAGATATGCTCCAGAACCGGATGCTATTCTGTTGCTTATTCAGAGTTACTTATTCGAAGATAGCTTAGAGATGCTCTTGACCCAGATGCTATTCTTTTGCTTATTCAAAGTTTCTTCTCAGAGATAGTTCAGATATGCTCCAGAACCGGATGCTATTCTGTTGCTTATTCAAAGTTGCTTATTTAGAGATAGCTTAGAGATGCTCCAGATCTGGATGCTATTATATCGCTTATTCAGATTTCCTTTCGGAGATAGCTTGGAAATGCTCCAGATATGGACGCTATTCTTTTGCGTATTCAGAGTTTCCTTTCGGAGATAGCTTAGAGATGCTCCAGACCCGGACGTTATTCTATTGCTTATTAAGATTCAAACTTCTAAAGACAACTTAGAGATGCTCCAGACTCAGACGCTATTCTATTGTTTAGTCCGGATTCATTCAAAAGACATTCCAGATACAATCCAGATTCGAATGACATTCTATCCCTCACTCAGATATAGTATGGATATACCCCAGACGCGGCGGTCATTCTACTATTTATTCAGACGTCAGCAATTAGATATAGACTAGATATGCTCCAGACACGGAAGCCATTCTATTTCTTATTCAGATTCAACTATCCATTACATTTCCAGATGGCATCTATAAGCCCATCCACCTACCAACAGTCTCCAAATAGCATCTATAAGCCCATTCCTGACAAGACTCTATCACGCTTCCAGATGGCATCTATAAGCCCATCCTCCTATCCACCATCTCTCTAAATGGCATCTGTAATCCCATTCCCAACACCACGCTGATACTACACCATGTGAGTGCAAATTTCTGGGCACTCTAGTGTTCAATCATCTTCCACCTTCGGATCACGAAAGGCACGCAAGCCAATCTACATCCTCAGGTTTAAGAAGATTGAACAGGGGCAACTGTTGTACCCCAAAATTTGCCCTCCCATATTCTTCAAGGTTTGTAAAGATCAATCTCTAAATGGTTCAAGATCTACTCAAAGGTTGCACAGTCCAAATGCCTCATAAGCCAGTCAAAATTAGGGTTTTGGTTCTGTCAAGGAATTTAAGGTTTTCAATGGTCCAATCAAGTCCCATAGGCCTATATACATTGTCAAGCATCTACATGCCAAGTTTCAAGACTCACAGCATTAAATTGCACAGTCAAAAGCCCTATTTGGTTCACAATCAACTACAGGGGTAAAATGGTCATTTTGCAATCAAAAGTCAAAAAAATTGGTCAACATCTTATTTTGAGCACACAATCATCATTTGATCAAGTCTTGATCATGATTCCTCAAGGATAGCTCAAAAATCATCAAGATGCAAAAGTTGCTATTTTTGGACAGTTGAAAAGTCAACTGTAACCTGACTAGGGCATAACTTTTTCATGGTTCATCAGAAAAATCCCATCCAATGCTCATTTTGAAGGGGATGACATTTCCTACAATTCATCTTCACATTCCAAGTCCAAGAAATGCTCTCACAAAAAGTTATCAATTTCTACATTATAGGTCAATTTCAAAAGTCAACAAAAAGGCACTTCAAGTCAAAGACCATAACTTGAGATTGGTAAATCCAAATGACATGGGACCAAAGGCATTTGTTAGAGTACTTCAAGACCTTTCCAAAATGTCCAAGAACATGTTCATATAATCAAAATTGAGCAAGATATGCATTGGAGAAGTTGGGAAATTTTTGTGAATTTGCAAAAGTCAACTTTGCTCAAAACACCTCATTTTTGCTTATGGGCCTCAAATTACTTCTTGAAACCTTATCCAAGGCCTATGCACGACCTATTGGGATTAAATTGATTTATTTTCTAATTTTTAATTAATTAATTGAATTTTTTATTAATATTAATTCATTTAATTGATTTAAAATGTAGGAAGTTCAAAGATATGGTTTTCAAATCTTTTTATGAAGCAAATGTGACCAATATGAGTTGGCAAATTCGCGTGCACATCAAGGGGACAAAGATCTCCAATTTTGGCAAGGTTTTTCAATCAAAAAGATGCAAAAATATTTGATTGAAAATCAAATATGCAAATCATAATGCCATGGATTTTTGGACCAAGATTTACCCTAAATCAGTTCTACTATAAGTGCATAAGCTAAACCTAATTCCATAAACGTGCAAGCTGCTACAGAAAACCATATGCAATATTGAAAAAAAGCCAAGAAAACTCAAAACTGAATTCCACCTTCCAGGCCCTTTCAAAGCAATTTAAGGATTCTAATACATTGCTAGCATTCCCAGAAGCGTGTAGCAATCAAAAACAAGCCTTAACACTCAAAGAACACGCAAGAACAGTGATATGGTTTACTTGACTTTTCCATAATCGAAACTCACATTTTATGCATCATTAACATGTTCTAATCATCGTTTTACATTGCTTGAACCTTTACAAAGCTAATGGAATTGGTTAACTGCATTATAGTGTACATGATCGCAGGTTGCCATTGAAGGGTTCTAGGGTTTATGAGTTCTGGAATTAGGGCTTTCTTGACCAAGAAAAATTAGGACTAATGATGCCCATGGTTGAAACCGTCTGATTCAGACGAACACAAAGCTACCATCGCGCCCTATTTATATAGCCTGTAGGCCTATTCGTTATTTTTCGCCGTCCTGTTTTGTGGGGGTTAAAAACCCCCGCTAACCATTTGTTTTTTGCAGGCACGAGGAAGAAGACGATTACGTGTTTACACATGGTTGGCTAGTTTGAATAAAAGGCGCGCTTTATTGGTTACAACATATGTGTTGTTTTGTTTAATATTATTTTTATTGCCCACTATACTAACAGATGCAGCGCAATGGCCTAGCGGAAGATGATGTGTCTGATCACCATTGGGACCTGGGTTCGATTCCCAGGTCCCCCAAATCTTTGTTTCATATTTTTCTAACATAATCATATGCAGGCCTTTAAGCAGCGTTCCACCATGCATCCCACTCATCTAAGCGCCAGGTGGCCTCCAATGCAAATCCCATGGCTCATGTTGAGAGACTACCATAATCCTCAGTCAACAAACACCTGGTCAATTCCCCAAGTCAACGCGGGCTTGAGTGCTATTGGGCCAGAAATTCCAGGCCTCACCTCCTAATGGGTCAACACACCCCTTGAGTTCTTTTCTTTCTTTCCTTATATTTTCTCTTTTATTTTTCTTTTACTAATTTCTAACTATTATTATTATTATTTATTTAACTAACATAATTAATATTATTTTCATAATAAATCCAGTAAATATTTATATTATTATTATTATTATTAAATTTCACCTTAATTATTATTTTTGTAAATAAAATACTAACAAATTAATTAGTTTAAATTAGGTTCAATTTTGATTCTTTTCATAATAAATAAAATAAATTTAGAATTAGGGTTTTCTTGACTTTTAATTTCTTATTTTTATTTCATTAAAAACATAAAAAAACACAAAAAAACATTTTTTTCTTTTAATTAATTAATTAGTTATTAGGTTTAATTTCTTAATTAAATGCAAAAAAGGACAAACTCAATTCTTTTCTTAAAAAGGGTCAAAACCCTAAGACGTTCCCGATTTAATTTCTTTCGCGCTTTAATTCCTTTTGATTATATTGATGTAACTGTTTCCGAGGATGTAATAGTTAATTAGGTCTTTACCGCTTTCTTTACTTTTCTCGCATTTATTTTCCAAAACGAGTTTTGTTTTTGGCGATGTATAGACCCGCGCCTTGTAATAGCGTAGATTCAACTTTCCGCAATTTACTTCCCGCACAAACATTAACTGTTAATTATGCCTGCAAGACTTGTATGACAAATAAAATCAATTCGTAGCTCACAAATAACATGTACAAGATAATCTTAACTGAACCTGACACACATGCACATGCCACTCCTAGGGTACGCCTTATTGGTTGCCTCGACGTGGTCGTCAAGTATAGGATGTTTTAGAGGTCGCCCTCCTGTCTAAAGATCCAGTTGCCTCGAAACGGTTGCCTCGGATAAAAAGGATCTAGGACATTAGGGTTACCGCTAAGGCGTCCCACTATTGCTTTGGTGACCACACATGTCCCTAATAATCGAATTGACCCGAATAACTCCAACGACGGTGCTACCTACTTCTTAATAGTGGGATAGTACTGTCTAAAGGACTTTTACACAGCCTAATTCCTTAGAGTAGGTATATTTCTCCTGGGTACTTGCTCTTTCAAAACAAAAACAAAAACAACTTTTCGCACCTACACTTTCAAAAAGTTTTCAAACAAATACTTCATACACTCTTGAGGACTGATACAAGAGTTACCTAGAAGTTTTTCAAACTAAACTTTTTCAAAACCCACACACACTTGAAAAGCAAACAAATTTTGAAAACATAGTGAGCAAGTACCTAAGAGCCCGTGGATAACCACAGATAGAAAGGGTGCTAACACCTTCCCTTTCTATAAATCTACCTCCCGAACCGAGAGACATCTCGAAAAAGGAATTTTGTTGTGCTTTTGTCCTTTCCATGTTGGAGAACATAAAAGACGGTGGCGACTCTTGCTTACCGCGACATTTCGCGAACCAGCTTTAAAACAGTCAGTTCTATTTCCACCGATCATAATATGTTTAATAACATCAAAGTGAGATGAAACATAAACATCAACTGGTTTAATATAATATTTAAGTTTTGTACAAGAGAAATACAGACAGAGGCATAGTTTTTCAATGCTACTATACTTAGTCTCTGCTTTATTTAGGACCCTACTAAGATAGTAGATGGCTCTTTCGACGCCATCATCATTTTCTTGGGCCAACATACTACCTATAGTTACATTGGAGGCAGAGATATACAGTCTCATTGGTTTATCTTTAGAAGGGGGTGCAAGTATAGGAGGATGCATCAAATAGGCTTTGATTTTCTCGAATGCCTCCTGATGCTGCACCGTCCATTCAAAATTCCCTTGGTTGAGACAGAGGAGTGGAGAGAAAGCCTGAGTTCGCCCACTCAAATTACATATGAATCTCCTTAAAAAGTTAATTTTACCCAATAGAGATTGCAACTCTTTCTTTGTTGAAGGAGGTTTCGTCTCCATAATAGCCTTCGTCTTATTCAAGTTAATTTCGATCCCCTTCCTATGGACCACAAAGCCTAGGAAATCCCCAGCCTGAACAAAGAAAGCATATTTAAGAGGATTCATTTTAAGCCATGTTTTCTCATTCTTTCGAATGACTGGCAAAGGTGAGTCAAATGATCCTCATCAGAAACAGATTTGACTACTATGTCATTTATATAAATCTGCATGAATGACTCAATGAAATCATGAAAAATGGTGTTCATTACCCTCTGATATGTTGCCCCGGCATTTTTTAGTCCAAAGGGCATAACTACCCATTCATAAGTGCCTAAGGCGCCTGGACATCTGAATGCAGTTTTGGGAACATCATCCTCAACAATAAAAATCTGATTATACCCAGAGTATCCATCTAACATACTCAGGTATTCGAAACCCGCAGCAGAATCAATCAGCATTTCTGCTATAGGCATGGAATATTCATCTTTTGGGGTGGCAATGTTTAAATCCCTAAAATCTATGCAAATTCGCAAAGAGCCATTTTTCTTAATAACAGGTACAATATTAGCAAGCCATTCTACGTACCTTGTGGTCCTGATAAACTTGCATCGAAGGAGTCGTTCCACCTCTGCCTTTATTTTTGAGAGGATTGCTGGAGCGAATCGTCTAGGCATCTGCTTGATGGGCTTCTTGCCATCCTTGATTGGAAGCCTATGTTCTACCAGTTCCCTCTTTAAACCAGGCATTTCATCATAGTCCCAGGCGAAGCAGTCTCTGTTTTGTTTGAGCATTTCAACCACCTTGCCTTTTAGACTGGGACTAAGTTTCACACTGATGTACGTAACCCTTTTTTCGACGCCATCCCCAATATCAACTTCCTCCAAAGGATCTTGGGCCAGCATCTTAGCGCTTGTTGACTCTGGATCCTTCTCGAACCCCAAGGGCTCTTGATCATAAATGGCATCTAGTCGTTGATCCACCAGTTCTGAAGTTTGTCCATCACATGGTGAGGGTAAATGGTTTCCCTCAGGATTTGCTATTTCTTTTTTATTTATGGCTTCGACAACCATGTTTTGTATTTCGGCTTCGAGAGCCATTCTTCATTTGTTCTCAGCCAGATAGGCCAAAATCTTTTGGTAGTAATTTGACTCAGTCATAATGACCTTCGCTTGCCCATCCAGTTGGCCGTATCGTCGAAGTCTCTCCATCTTTCTCAATCACCTACCCATCCCACATGATTTCCCTATCCCATTGGAATCCATTGGGACGCAGGGTTAAAGAATAATAAGCGTTCTCATTGGGCTCGAAATATTCCTCAGGTGGGTGACATGGCCCTATGTTGGCCATATTTCGACCGAAGTTTCTTTTATCCACATTGTTGATTTCTGTCATATAGTAACTTTGGTCTGCTTCTATGTTTTCGACAATTCCATCGTCTCTCCACAACACCAACCTTTGATGCATTGAAGAAGGCACGACGCCAATTCCATGGATCCATTCCCTGCCAAGCAACAGATTGTAGTTTGCCTTCGCAGCAATGACCATAAACATTGTTGTTCTTGTGAGGGAACCAACTGTCAAGTTAACTTGTATTACTCCCAAAGTATTGCCAACCTTTCCTTCATAATTCGAAAGCACCATGTTGTGAGGTCTAACATTTGAATCCTGCATGCCTATCCTTTTTAGCATGAATTGAGGCATCAAATTAACAGCAGCTCCACCATCCACCAGAACCTTGTTCACACCATATTGCTCCACCTTTGCCCTGATGAATAAGGGTTTTAGATGGTTCTTCATTCCTTCGTCTGGATTTTCGAAGAAAGCGTTTTGCTCTTCGACCGCCCCATTGTTCATCACGTAATAGCACACGGGCCTATGCTTGGCCATTTCGTCCTCGTCAGTCTCCTCACCAACATAAACCTCTATATCCTGATTGTACTCACAAGGCAGCACCGAAACTACATTGTAGTTTGCATTAAAGAAGGATTCCCCTTCCGATTTGAAGTCATCAGTCATCAAGTCCTCTTCGTTTGCAGCCTCCTTCTGAGTCTTATTTTCTTTAGTGCCTTTCTGTGGTGAAAAAAGTTTCCTGGACACTGGGGGTTTGCCCCCAGTCTGGTTCACTGATGTTGGGTTATTGGTACTAGATTCTCCTATCCCCATAGGCTTCGAATCCCTTTCTGCTTTTTTATTTCTCTGGTGTCTGCGCCACTGAGAGTGAGACATTAGATTCCTGCCTTTGTAATTTTCCAGTCTTATTTCTTCCCTTCTATTTGAATTGAATTACCTCCTATAAGCCATCGCAGTCCTGCCTCCTTGGTCATAGCTGCGCCACTTCCCTTTTCCCTTATCATCCTTCGCCTGCAGCCATCTGTCAGTGGGGATTTCTGCAGGTAGTTTAAAGGAAACTCTCCTTGCTCCCCTGGGGTAAGGGTTGTCTGGCCTCCTTGGCATATTTCTGCCAGTGTTAACAGGATTCGAAGGCATTTTGCCTTGGTGCCCCCAGCCTGATGCAAACGGGATTCTCTCGAACGCTTCAGCCAACTCTTTATCATACACCGCTGCACATCTGGGACATATTAAACACTCTGTTCCAATCTTGTGGCAACAAACCAAGAGTTCGAGCAAACTTTCATCAGCTTTTGGATAGACTTTGTACAGTTGGTTGTCTTTCCTCCAATTGACCCTTGTTCGTTCACGCTGGGCCCTTTCGAACTCAGCAGCAATTCTGGGGTTGTAGATGATGCTGCACCTTGGGCATAGCAACTTATCCTGATTTTTCTTATGACAGTGGAAGAGGTATTCACGCAAACCCGCATCTTTTCTAGGTAAGTTCTCTCTTCTTTGCTCTCTCTCCCTCTCCAAACAGCGTTCCACTTCTTCCATTTCAGCGTTAGGCTGTTCGAAGTCCACCATATTCACTCCCAGCATTTAATCATAAAAAATTTTGACTTCTTCAAATTTCATCCTAAGACCCTCAGTGGCCTCAGTTAATTTTTTGTCACTTAATATCTTTGCTTTTAGCACCTTTGGGAGGCCATCAGTAGCCTCTCTTTTGTTTTTAATCAATGGGAGGCCATTAGTAGCCTCTCTTTCATTTTTGATTAAGATGAAGTCCCCATCCTCTTCGAATTCCACTTTCGATTCAACTTTCCCCTCAGAAATTTCTACTACATTAATGTCCAGAGGTTCAACATAGTTAGTCTCCGCCATCAGCAACGAATCCGTATCAACTTTCATTGGATTCTTCCCTTTGTCTGAGAACTTCAGCCTGCCATCTTTGATTGCATTTTGTATCAGATCCCTGAAAAGAAAACACGGTGAGGTTTTATGGCCTAAAAAGTTATGATATTTACAAAAGCCCCTCTTCTTCCTTTGTTCCAACGGAGGAACCTTAAGGTTAGGAGGGACTATTAACTGGCCATCTTTAACAAGCAGATCAAATATCTCATCACATTTAGTTATGTCGAAAGTATAGATTTTCTTAGGGAATTTATCATTCCTTTCACTTTCGACAGAATCCTTTCCATTGGAAGGAAGCAGAACTTTGCAAGCATAAGGGGGTGCTTCCTTTAGTTCTGCAAGATCTATTTCGAACTGATCGAAATCATAAGGGTCTTGAGAATCATCTATGTTCTCCTCTTCAGCCTCTATGTAGGCTATTCTCTCTTTCTTATGATTTTTACTAGCCCTAGCCTTTTCAGCTTTTAACCTTTCGACCTGACGAACTTTGTCTGCTAGTTGGGCCATATCTCTAAGATACTGTGTATCCAATTTCTTTCGAATGGAATAATCTAGGCCCCCAGCAGCCATTTCGACCAATTCATGTTCAGGGACCACTGTGAAGCATCTAGATTTTAATAAACGGAACCTATTCAAATAATCATCTATTGGTTCAGTGAATTTTCTCTTAATGCTTGCTAATTCTTTGAGACTAATTTTAGACTGACCCATGTAAAATTGTTCATGGAAAAGTCTTTCTAAATAAGGCCATGTGTCCACAGATCCAGGGGGTAGGGTGGTGAACCAAGTAAAGGCATTCTTCGTTAGAGAACTTGGGAAGTGTTTTATCCTAAGATTCTCATTATTTGCTATATCTCTTGCTTCGGTTAAATATCTCGCTATATGTTCCACTGTTGATTCACTTGTATCTCCAGCAAATTTCATGAATTTAGGGACTTTAAAGCCCCTGGGTAATTCTGTTTGCAGAACATAGTATATAATAGGAGATGTGTAATTTGGCCTCCTAAATCCTGAATTTAAACCATTCTGGGCCATTATTCTTTCGATCATAGTGGTGAGGTTATTTTCTGCCACTAAATTGTCGTTTCTAATTCTATGAACAATTTCGTCTGCATTTTGGTCCCTATTCACCATCATTATTGGTCTAGGTTGTTCATTCTGAACTTCCTGAGCTTCCTGGTTCCTTAATCTTACCCATTTATTTCTTTCTTCGACCACTTGTACAGGGGGTCGAATTTGTTCGATTATGGGTTCTTCATTTCGAATCACCACTGGGTTTTGCCTACGCCTTGCAAGCGTATTAGGGGCACCAAAAAAATCTGCTATTCTGGCCATCTGGGCTGCGTTTTCTTGGTTTGTTCTATTTATATTCTGGATTAGGGGATTGAAAATAGCATTCATTTCACGGGATAGGATTCCTACCATATCATGATTGTTGTCATCCATCTGTTGCCTAAGCGCTGCTTGACTATTGGTTGTAAGGGTAGGCAACTGGGTGAAGTTTCCTATATTCTGGAAATTTGTACCCAAATGGTTCATTCCTGAACCAGACCCTTGGAGTGGGGACGAAGTTTATGCATTATGTAACCCTGCCATAAACGAATTTGGCATTCCATACTGAGGGTTTCTGGGTCTCAAAGGTTCGAAACCTGGAGGCCTAGGGGGGGTCGAATACTGTTGATTCCCTACGTGTGGCACAGTTTGCACTGAAGACACGTTTGAAGGCATTTCTAATGTACTTACTGGGATTGTATTCGAACTGCCAACAGGGATGGCATTGGAGGCATCAATCGAACTTGAAACGATTGTTGCAGCCCCCTGTGGGGGGTTTTGTACCCCATCTTGGTTGGTTGTGTTAACCATTGTTTTGGTATGTTATTTTCTGGGTATATGTGGATTATTATTCTTTATTTTTCCGCTTCGAAGGTTCATGTACCGAAACGCGCTCCACACTCAGAAGATCCTAAAAATTCTTCTAATATATTTGATAAAACTTTTTGTTATGACACGGTCCCACCGGGTGTGCCAATTTGTTTACAGTGATTTCTAGTAAACAACTGCTAGTCTTCCAATTTATTGATTATTATTTGTTAATTGCAGGATCGACTAGATTGATCCTAGAACACATGTGTCATAACTCATTTCTATGTTCATACCCATTATCTTGATAAACTTATATTGTATGTTAAGTTCGAATGTGAGATTCTTAAGAAATATCTCTAAAATTGTCTATAGGAATAAACTGACTGAATGTAGAAAGGAAAGGCTTCGAATTAGACTTAGGATTTAATGCTTGAATGTAAAGATAAGGAGTTTCTGAGAATATAACAGTTTCTGGAAATATGAAGTGTTTGAATAAAAGGATAAAGTAAAAGTGAAGTTTCTAAAGAAATAACTGTGTTTAAAGGCAAGTAAAACAAGGAAATCGAAAGATTTAAGGGCAGAAATACTGTAATAGTGAACTAAATATAAAAAGACGTGTATTGAAATTGTAAAGAATCATGATGTTCAATACGTACATTTTGTCTTCTGACTCGTTTCCCTTAATTCACGGTAATTTGAGTGTTTTGAGATTTTTAGTACCTGAAAATGAACATGCTAAATCTAACATAAAAACACCTATTTATAGTGTCTTGACCCTAACGGTCCTACTCTAAAATCATGCCACGTTCGAAGCATGCAGGCTTCTCACGTTTACTGACTTCCACGCGTCTTCTAAGAATGGTGATTTTATTTGAAATTCGAAACCTGTGCCAATCGAAGCATTTTACTAATTTTCTTCGTTTCGAAATAAGCCAATTGCCTGGACCGTTTCCAATTCTGGCACCCTTGCATAAAGGAGCTCTTTATATTTTAAACACTAAAAAATCCAAATCGAAATCCATCATCTATCACTGGAAATCGAATAATCCTTTAGCACAATGGTTCTATATTTCCCACCAATGTCCAACATTGATATCAATCTTCTTAGGTGCTTATTCGAAATATTGTTTTGATAGTGGTTTCTTCTTTATTCGAAATATCCAGCTAACACACTCCTTATGTAACAAAGAATGAATCCAAGTCCATAATTGATCCAAATCTCCCTCCTTTAATCCTTTTTGATTTGATTTGATTTGCTTCTTTAAAGCTTTCCAAAATTGGTTCAAATCCAATCTCTTGGTACACATATGGCTTGATGCGAATTTGGAATGATGCTAGCTGTTCAATGAAACCTGAAACAACACAAAATCCCTTGTTATCGATGCTTTATGATTTTATTTGATTTTATTTGATTTAAATCCAATTAATTCAAATAAAAATCAAAATAAATAATAAAAATAAGATATGGACAAGTGGCAAAGGCTAGATCACGTGGGATATGATTCCAACTTAAAACAAGTGAAAAAGAATGGGCCCATTTTGCAAAATTTGAAGTTTTGGGCATAGTTGACTTTTGGCAATTTTGTAAAAAAAGGTCAACTTCAACAATGCATAACTTCCTCAATTTTGACTCTTTGGAGGTGTTCTTGGACTTTTTATAAATCTTGAGATGTCCTCTAATCAACCCTTTTGGTCTCATAATTTTGATATTCCATGCTCATGTATGAAGCTTTGACAAAAAAGGTGTTTTTGTTGACTTTTCAAAATGACCTATAATGTCCAAATTCATAACTTCTTGTGAGTGCATATTTTGATCTTTGGAGATGAATATGGATTGTATGGAATTTCATCCTCTTCAAAATGAGCTTTGGATGGCTCATTTCTCATAAAGTATGAGAAAGTTATGCTTGGTCAAAGTTGAGTTGACTTTTCCTACAAAACCCTAATTTAGCAACTTTTGAATCTTGATGAATTGTGAGCAACCCTTGATGAATCATGATCAACCCTTGATAAAATGATGAAATATACTTCAAAATTAGAATGTTGACCAAAAATCTTGAAGTTTGACTGTATGTGGGTCACAGTTGACTTTTGCCCTAGCACAGTTGATTTTGGACCTTTGAGCAATTGACTGAGCAAAATTCCTCTGCAAGGCTTGAAACTTGCCATTGATGATCTTGAGAACATATTAGGAAATTTGTGAGCACTTGGGGTCACTTGGACTTAAGGATCTTGATGCAACATGAAACCCTAGTTTGGAGGAGACTGCCTTAGGAGAGAGCTTGTCTGATCAACTCTTGGACTACCTTGAGCAACTTGGAGATCTTTCTTGAAATGCTTTGAAAAATATGGGAGGGAAAATTTTGGGGTACAACAAAAAGCATATAAAAAAAGTCAATTGTTAATGATTTAGAAATTAGAGGTTAGTTGAATGACCATCTTGAATCTTGTATTTGAAAACTCATTAGAAGATTGATAAAATCAAAGCCTCTCAACAACAAGTTTCATTTACTTTTTGTCAAGTATATCATTCATTTCAAAATCTCAAGGCAACAACAAATGATCAACGATGGTTAAATGATTCACTTAGTCCAAAATTTATGATGATTCATTAGAGGATTGATAAGACCAAAGCCTTCTAACAATGAACCTCAAGGTTATTAGATCAAAGGTTTCAAATTAAACATACTTGGGCTTGCAAACATAAGTTTGGGCCACGAATGATCATTTCTTGAATCGAGACAAAATTTAGCGCTATGTTAAGCAATCGTGAGTGGACTTATATAGAAGTCGCACCTATTTTTAGGCCAATCAATAGCAATCTATGTGCCATATATTTGAAGAGATGATACGTAGATCATCCTCTAACAACATATAACACAATGAAAAAGGGATAAGATGAAGAGGGAGGGGATGCAATGTATGAAATTAGGGTTTCAAATATCATCAACATCATTCATCCATTTTGGTGGATTTGGTTTCTCAACCTATCAACATCCAAGATTTAATGAGATTGAGGAATTTGTCACCAAATAGAGTCCAAGTCAGAACCAAATAAAGGAAATAATATAAAAAATATTTAATAAAACAACATTAAAATGGTTAATAAAAGGAAAATAATTGGTAAAATACACAAAGTATATTAAAATACCAAATAAAAATCCTAAAAAATAATCAGAGGTCAAACATGATTTAATAAATGTTGACAAAAAATTTCAGATTTTTTTGAAGTCAGAAACTAATTTTAAAAATAAAAGAAATAAGTAAAACAAACCAAAAATGGTAAAAAAAAATAGTAAAATCAGAAATAAAAATAAAACAAGGTTATCAAAAATTGCCAAAAGGCCAAAGGACCTTTCCATAATTTTTTTAGAATTTAAAAGTTAAGAAAAATATTTTTTTATCAATTAAAATTAGTTAATTAAAGTGAAAATATAAAAAATATCAAATCATGAAATAAAATTGTAAAAAATAAAAATCAGAAAGAGCAAAGTCCTAAATATTTTTTAAGAATTTTTTCAGATTTTTTGACTAAGAAATGAATTTTTTATGAATTTTTGAAGTTTAAATCAATAAAAAATATAAAATCATAAAATAAAAATAAAACCAAAAAAGATGTAGACCATTGGATCAATGTCAAAATGCGTTAGTAATCAAATCCAACGGATCTGGCACGCTTTGCATATCATGATCATTAGTGAATAAACCACTGGATCACATATTAAATCAGATTTTGAAAAAAAAAACAAGTGGCGCTTTATTATTGGTTGAGAGATGACACGTTGGTCATCTTTAACCTCCAGCCACGCGAATTGCAGGTCTCTCAAACTGTAAAATCAGGAGCTCAGACCTATGTCATTCGCTTTGTCTCATCAAGACGAAGAAAATTGTACCCTCGCGAAAAATTTATATAAGTTGTAGCCTAGTCGATTTGAAGAAAATCAGAAGAAAAAAGTTGAATAGGGATTTGAAAAGTCATGATCAAAACTCAATTCCAGTTGAAAAAAAATGTTGCGATTAGTATCAGAATGATGAGAGCTTCATTGTGGTAACAAATTTTGAGAGAATTGATGAAGGATGAAGAGTTGACAAAGAAAATGGATTGAGGAGGGCCGTAAATGGGTTAGGGAGAGAGTTGGGCAGGGTGACTCTGGCTGTCTAAGCTTGAGAAAATGAGTGGGATATAACCCTCTATTTATAGGGAAGAAAATGGGATGCTCAAACATGTGAAATGATGAAGTTTGGAGGGAAATCGTGTGAAGTTGCAAGCATGAAAAATGTGACTTCTATTTTGCTCAAAACTCAACCAAAACTTGCGTTTCAATGTGCTAATCACTTCTAGAAGATTGTTAAACATGATTAGAAGCAAAAACGCATAGAAATTTGGTGATTAGAAGCTGGATTATGGATTTCAAATTCTAACTTTGGGAGAAAACTTCAGCTTCAAGGTACCAACTTTGAATCCATGGTGTTCCTAACTCAAAGGGTCTTAGGGCATGATTCTTGAAGAAATTAAAAGATAAGGTTACAATATTTACAATGTGAAAATAATGGAACCAAATGGATGATTGAGCTAAAATTTGTGATGAGTCAAAGTTGAGAAAAAGAGGATGACTTTTTGTACATAGAAAAATTCTAAGTTTTTTCTCAAAAAATGTCCTATAATGTTTTGACTCCAAACAAGGCCTTTCTTCAAAATTGAGCTTTGATCATTGATGCTAGCTTGAAGTGGACTCCTTAAAGATTATTGTGAAACTTGAATCACTCAAAATAACAAGCATTGAAAAAGTTATGGCCTTGTGAAGTTGGTGAAAATTCATGAGATGACCTATAATCTCTTACATTATTAGGGCATATTCCATCCATTTTCAAGCTTTGCACATAAAAATAAGAGTTGAATTTCAAATCCTTAAGATAATTATGGAAAAATAATTGGATCAAGGAGATAAAAATTGACCAAGTTATGATCTTTTGAAGTCACATAAGGGAATTTGATGGCCTATCCAGAGGACTTGTAATATTTCTTCATCATTAGGCATCTTACACATAAAATATTCTTGAAACTTTTGAAGTGTTTAGTTGATAACACTTTAAAGAGAAGAATTTCTTTGGAATTACTCAAAAAATCTCAAAATATGAGCAAGGTATAACCCTTAAAAGTTCAAAACCCTAGCTCGTAGAGCAACAAAATGACTTAGAAACCCCTTTCAATTTTAACAAACTTTCTTGCACAATAACTCTTTCCATGTGAATAGAAGTTGTTATGGAAGATGATAAGAACCCATAGCAAAAAAAATCTCCTCCAAATATTGAGAATTGAGAGAGTTATGCACTTTTGATCAAGAAATCAAGAACTTGCCCCATTAGGTCAAACTTCTTCAATCAACTCTTGCATCTTTTGATTTTCTTTGACAAATTGAGGCATGATAAATCATAGTAAACGTTTTCATGATATCACTTCAAAGTATCTTCAATGATGAATCTTGAATATCAATGAAACTTTGTTGTAGAAGGCATGTCAATAAACTCATGAACCTATAGATCAACCAGATGAAATGTGTTGTGCTTTCACCTATAGCATCATCAATTAGAGAAAACATTCATTGTATTTATTAGTTAAAAGTTAATCAATACAAAAGATATATGATCATAATATATAGATCAAGGTGTTTGCTGATTCCTCATGAGCAAACCTAGAGATAGGGAGAAGAACCAAACCCAATTGTGATCTTGATATGATTGAGTTGATATGACATGATAGAGGAATCTTAGGGGGGGAAATTAGGGTACAACAGTTGGATGTGAAGGGACTGACGTGGGTTATCATACAATCATAAAGGCAACTCATAGGGGAGCTTTAGCAATTTATCGTAAGGGACTAAGATCGTTTACCAAAGGCAGCATCGAAGGGTCATCGAGGGACTACGATCTTTTGTATCAGAGGGACTTCGCTAAAGTGTCTCCATGTTCGAGGGACATGACTGTTTTCCGAGGCAATGAGTAAGGTTACCCTAGATGTGAGTGTGTCAATAGTGATTCGATTCAGTTATTTATCTTGTATTTAGGGTTATCTAACGATTGATTTTAGATCTTGCCATACATGCCCTAATTACTAGCAGTTATAAGGAAAAGAAGTAAAGCAGAAAATAAAGGTCCTACACTATTACAGAGCTTTGGGGAAGGGGGTACAAACCACAAAATCGAGGGAAAGAAATCAAAAACCTTAATTTAAGCTATTACATGCTGTAGCAGATACATAATCAAAAAAAGTAATGCGAAAGTAAATGTGCGAAGATTGTAGAACAAAAAGAAAGTTAAAAAAAATCGTCTTATGATCGTTTGATGATTAATCTAAGAAAAAAACCTAATTGATTTTAATTTAGAGAAAGAATTAGTTGATTAAAAATAATCGATTAATTAGGCAAACCCTAAAATCTAGGTTGATTTTTATTCAATTGAGAAAACCTAAAAAATCAAATTAGGGTTTATTAACAAAAACCTAAAACTAAATTAAGGTTAATTATTAAAACCTAAATATGAAATTAAAACCATAAAATTAAAACCTAAAATTAAAATTAGGGTTTGTTTTTAAAAATATTTTTAAAAAAAAGGTTTGTAAAAGAGTGAGAAACATAGAATTGGAAAAATAAAATAACCAAATGAGTAGGGGTGGGTGTTGAACCCACGCCCTCAAACAGTTTCAGCAGCAAGCATACCACCAGGCCAAGCGCGCCTTAGTGTCAAGGTAACACCTCCAACATGTTTTGTAACAAACCTGCAAAGATGATGGAAATATGAAAACAAATAGCAAAACCGGGGATCAAACCCGTGACCTGAGAGAGGAGTGACTTAGTGCGCGCGTTTTAACCATTGAGGTGGTGATACATCCATTAACCTGATTGAAATGATGAGTATATAATATAAAATAAGTTCCATAAATCAGGCAATCAAACACGCACGCATGGGTGGGACTCCATTATTTTGAATGGTCCAATCATGTTGTTTCATTCTGCCACACGACTCAGCCACCAGTCAAACCACCCTGGATGGTGGTTTCCGGTTATCTTCTCTGTTTGAAAAAAAACCAAAAACCTGCAAAATCAATCAAAACGAAAAAGAAAACAACCCTAGTTGACTAAATAAGGCCCTGTGATTTCAGTGGTATGGTTAGTTTGGTTTAAAAACGACCGTAGTTGGGGTTTCAAAGGAATCTGATCTCAATGCCCTAGCCATGATGAATTTTTATTCCTGCACTAAACCTTACAAGTAATACGTCAAAACACTTCCAAACATCAATATGAACATGAATATATGCATCGAATTCATTTAAATCACATAGTTTAAAAGTTTAAATTTAAGGAATACTACCCAACCGACGTGCTTGAGAGAGGGATTTATGGCGTACTTCAGGCTTGAGCAAGGGTATGAATTGCCTCCTGGAAACTTCAGGAACGCATTTGGATGATTGGAATTGATTTACAATGGTTGGAGATGAGAGCTTGACTTTACCCTAATTCTTTGAAAATTTGAGAATTTGCTAGGGGTTTTTGAGGCAGCTTTTTCGTGTGTTGTCGGTCTGGTCTTGCTAGATATATATAGGACATGAGGTTAGGTCAACAAAAATTGAAAGAATCATGCATGATTAGGTGAAAAAGATTTTATTTAAAATTATGTGAAAACTTACTATTTTTTATCAATCTTGCACCAATCTTCCTTGCACAAATTTTCCAGCTTGTATATGCAATCTTGGGCCTCCAATATAATTGAAACAAAAGCCTTGCACGCTTAACTCATTAACCTTGCATTTTATTTTATTTTATTTTGAATTTAAATGAAAAAAATCAAAATCAAAAGAAATAAAAATCACAAAAATGAGTGAATGGATTTAGAGGTCCTTAGATATGTCATGAACATGTTTTAACTTAAGAAGTTAGGCCCAACGGCCCAAAATCACAAATTTTCTCAATTGAGATTTCATGCATTTGCTCAAAATTTCCCAACTTGCAATGGTTATAACTCACTCAATTTTTATATTCTTAAGGTGATCTTGGACTTTTTGGAAAGCTCAAGATGTCCTATACGACCTCTATGTTGATTATGTTTACTTTTGAAGATTTATCTTGATGTAATTTGCCTTGAAAAAAAGTGTCTTTTTGTTGACTTTTGAAATGACCTATAATGTACTGGCTTATATCTCTCAAATGGTTCATTTTTTGGATTTGAGCTTAGAGATACAAAGTTGTAGAGAATTTAATTTCCTTCAAAATGGGATTTTGTTGGGGAAAAACTGATGAAGCATGTGAAAGTTATTCTTGGTCAAAGTTTAGTTGACTTCTCCTAAGGAAACCCTAATTTGGCAACTTTTGACTTTTGATGATTTGAAGGCTTTTCTTGAAGAATCATGATCAAACCTTGATAAAATGATGTATATAACTTCAAAGTGTTTATGTTGAGCAAAAATCTTGAAGTTTGATTGTATGTTGACCACAATTGACTTTTTACCTAATACAGTTGATTTTCAGTCATTTGAGCCATTGACTGAGCAAACTAAAGACGCAAGGCTTGAAACTTGACATGAGCATTCTTGAAGACCTATGGAGAACCATGAAAACCACTTGAGACCTTGAGAACCCAATATTCCTTGAGAAATACCAAACCCTAGTTATGGACCCATTGCATAGGAGGAGAATTTATTTGATCAATTCTTGAGCCAACTTGAGCAAATGAGGATCTCATGAGAATGTCTTGAAGAAAAAATGGGAGGGGAAATTTTAGGGTACAACAAAAACCCTAAAACCTAATTATTTTATTCAATAAAAAAATCAATTAAATCAAATAAAGAAACCTAAAACCTAATTTGGTTTGGGTTTGTAAAAGAAAAGGTTTGTGGTTAAGTGAATTTAGGGTTGGAAAAAATAAGACAAATTGGTTAGAATTCAAAGAAAACCATGAAAATGTCAGGGGTGGGTGTTGAACCCACGCACTTTGCTTCCTCAATATTATAGCTTTCCACCAGTCCAGATGTGCCTTGGTGCTAGTAAGGTGTGCATCATTCAAAATATAATTAACCTGCAAGGAAAGAAAAACATGAAAAATAAAATGCCAAAACCGGGGATCAAACCCACGCCTTATTGTACCAATGCCTTATCACACGCGCGCTTACCACTAGGGTGGTTGTTTCATCCGGTAACAATGTGAAAACAAATAAATATATATTAAACAGAAATTATTGGACCGGAGAAGCGTCGGAGCCCTAACTCCTGTCGCCTTCTCCAGCAAGCTCTTTTTTACCCTACGAAATAATAATCGTTAGTGATTTCCAAGGACCCTGTCCCCCTAAATCAAGCCTTGTGAGTTTAATGAGAGTATTGGTTTGGACTGAAACACGATGTAGAGTGAGCTACGAAGAAAATAACTCAAATCGATCAAACATAGCAAGCTTCAATTTAGCCATTATGGGGATCATGCTTTGAGTTATTCCTGCACTATTAAACCTCATAAACACGTTAGCAAAGTCAATATGTATAAAAACACGAAGAAAAATGAGAATGCGAATTCATGCAAGATGATAAACCGACGATGCTTAGTGGTGTATTTCGAGCCCTTTGGATCATCAAGGATGATCCATTTTTACCCTACAATACTCCTGGAAGTGAATGGAAAGGCTGGTTTTGCTTGAATGTGGTTGCAATTAGGGTTTACAAGTTGCCCTAATTCTTTGATATTTTTGGAATTTTGGAGAGGTGTTTTTGTGCAAGAGATCGTCTCTAGCTTGTCTGAATAGTATGGAATATATAGAACTGAATCAGGTCAAAGGTTGTGGGCTTGGACCTTGTAAGAAAAGCCTTTGTTTTATCTTTTTTTAATTTTGACTTTAAATTAATAAAAATTAAAATAAATAGAATAAAAGGCCAAGGGGTGTATGAGTAAGCTTTGAGGTTCATCTTGAGGTATAAAACACGCATGGACTTTGAATCACAAGCCCAATAGCCCAAAATTCCAAGTTTGATCACTTTTGGTTTCATGCATTTGCTCAAAATTTCCCAACTTGTACTAGTCATAACTCTCTCAATTTTCATCAAATTAAATAATAATATATAAATTAATTTGAAAATATATAAATTAATACCTTTAAAAATCAAAAATATATTTTCGGTTCGCACCTCAATACACACATTTCATTCGTTTTGAAATTCGTCTCATTTACAGTAAAATTAAAATCAAAAGTACACTTTTGATATAAATCGGAAATGTATTTTTAGTTTCTGATATTCTATTAAGGAATCATTGTATTTTGAGAATTTTTATTCTAATAGGTGATATCATATTTAAATTAATTAGTGGAGTGTTTTCTATTAATTAATTTATGAAACTTAAATATGAAAATATTTTAATTCTAATCATAATATTAAATAATAATATATAAATTAATTTAAAAATATATAAATTAATACCTTTGAAAATCGAAAATATATTTTCGGTTTGCACCTCAATACACGCATTTCATTCGTTTTGAAATTCGTCTCATTTATAGTAAAATTAAAATCAAAAGTACACTTCGGAAATGTATTTCCAGTTTCTGATATTCTATTAAGGAATCATTATATTTTGAGAATTTTTATTCTAATAGGTGATATCAGATTGAAAATTTAATTGTATTTAATTATGAATTTAGTTGATGTTGTAAAACCTTTTAAATAAGGTAATGGGTTTATGTTTTGAAATGTCAATAATAAAAATAAAATGTATCCAAGTAATTTTCACCTATTGACTTAAGTTTACAAGTGGCTATTATTATGTGTTCGACAATCTAAGTTCAATTAAATTTATATTTTATCACTCAAATAAAGAAACAAATGATTGGTTATAATTTCACATAAATTCTAAATCCTAAACCTTAAACCCTAAATCCTAAACCATAAACCTTAAATGGTGTGTCGAAGAGCGAAATTCCTTTTTCAAAAGGCCAGATGAAGCTATGAGAAATCATTTGAAGCCTCTCTTTATAAGAGGAAAAGTGGAGAACATGGCTATAAATTAGATATTGGTTGATAGAGGTGCTGCAG
Organism: Vicia faba; assembly: GCA_948472305.1. NCBI lineage: Eukaryota > Viridiplantae > Streptophyta > Magnoliopsida > Fabales > Fabaceae > Vicia > Vicia faba. The sequence continues at coordinate 127,409,194 of OX451741.1, forward strand.
TGAATCTCATGCCACGCACTATCCTGAAGAAGTTAGGAAAAACTGATATGGACACAAAGCCACATAACATGGTTTTTTCAAGTTATGAGGGTAAAGTAGGAACAACCTTGGGAGTTATCCATGTTGATTTGGCTACTGGCACAATAACAAGACCAACTACGTTTATGGTGGTCAAATCAAAGGCCAATTATAACTTATTGTTGGGCAGAGAATGGATACATGGCATAGGAGCGGTGTCATCATCAATTCACCAAAGAATAACCATCTGGCACAATGATGGTATAATGGAAAATATCATAGCTGGCCAAAGTTAATTTACGGCAGAAGTTAATCATGTCGAAAGGTGCCACTTTGATAGAAATCTGGAAAACATTGCTCCTTGCAATCCTGTTGGATTTGAATTTTCACCTGATCATAATGCATATTGTTCCCTTTATTTACATCCTACTTAGGGCTTCCAGTACGATAGACAGGTTGTAGAAAATGAAGACCTGGGCTATGGGGGAGCAGAAGATATCCAACTAACTGGTTAGGGTAGAGAATTCAATGAAGATGTCTGAGTCCTAGACATTGAGAAAGATTTCGGCCTATATGGCCGAAAACAAACTAAAATTGGCCTTGGAGGCTGAAGTAAAATTCATGGATGTCAAAGCCAACAAAGATGAGGAGCACCTTGAGGGTCCTGGAAAAGACTTCGATCCTGAACCACCTGATAAGGTTCAAGACAAGGTGCAAGGCCAGAGGCTCGACGCCGTCTATGGTGACAAGCCTTTGGGTTTCGAAAAAGATCTGTTGGTAAACAATACGAAGATGCTAGCGTAAGATCTGCTCGAAGAAATAGACCTGGTTGAAGGGGTGATCAAAAGTCTAACCTACATTAGCGCCAACATCAACTTACAACTCATGATCGAAGTAATCCAATTGTTGAATGAGTTCAAGGACTATTTTGCATGGGATTACAATGAAATGTATGGTTTAAACAAAGATCTTGTCAAACTGAAGCTGCCAATAAAGCCAGGGAAAAAGCCAATCAAGAAGACTCTAAGGAATTTTGCACCTGAAGATTTATCAAAGATCAAAGAAGAGGTCAAAAGGCTTCTTAGATGTAACTTCATTCAAACAAATAGGTATGTTGAATGGATTTCCAATATAGTACCCGTTATTAAAAAAATTGGCAGTCTTAGGGTTTGCATAGACTTTAGAGATTTAAATGTTTCGAGCCCAAAAGACGAATACCCAATTTCTGTGGTGGAAATGTTGGTTGATTCTACTGCATGGTATGAATACTTAAGTATGTTTGACGGATACTCTAGTCACAATCAAATTTTCATTGCTGAGGAAGATATGCCAAAAACGGAATTTCGATGCCCTGGAGCCTTAGGCACCTACGAGTGGGTGGTGATGCCTTTTAGCTTGAAAAATTCTAGGGTAACCTATCAAAGGGAAATGAATTCCATTTTTCATGACTTTATAGAAACATTTATGCAGACTTACCTTGAAGATATTGTTTTAAAGTCTATTTCGGGAAAAATTCATATTGACCATATTCGACAATCATTCGAAAGAATGAGGAAGCATAGTCTAAAAATGAATCCTCTTAAATGGGCTTTTTGTGTGCATGCTAGGGATTTCTTAGGCTTTGTGGTCCACAAGAAATGGATTGAAATAACTCAAAACAAGACCAAGCCCATCATGGAAGCGAAAGCGCCACCAATAAAGAAGGAACTTCAGTCGTTGCTGGGTAAAACTAACTTCTTAAGGAGGTTTATTTCAAACTTAAGTGGTAAGACTCAAGCCTTCTCACCATTGCTTCGACTTAAGAAATAATGTTTTGAATGGCTCAAGAGGATATAAAATGGTGTCGAAAGGGCCCTTTACTACCTTAGTAGAGTTTTGAATGATGCAAAAACTAGATATAGTATAGTTGAAAAACTATGTCTATGTCTATATCTTTCATGTACAAAGTTGAAGCATTATACAAAACCAGTTGATGTTTATGTCTCGTCTCATTTCGATGTTATTAAACATATGTTATCTAAACCTATATTGCATAGTCGAGTTGGAAAATAGGCTCTTACATTAACTGAATATTCACTAATATATACACCTTTAAAGGTTTATAAGGGACAAATAGTGGTAGACCTTATAGTTGACCACTCTGTAGTCGAAAGTCCTTTAGATTATCTTGTGATTGAGCCTTAGAAGTTATATTTCGATGGCTCTAGTCATAAGAATGGAACAGGTGTAGGAGTGTTAATTATTTCTCCTAATAAAATCCTAACAAAATTCAAGTATAAGGTCGAAGGCCTTTGTTCAATTAACGAGGCTGAGTATGAAGCTTTGATAGATGGACTTTAAATCTTGTTGGAATTTGAGGAAACTCGAGTCGAAATAATGGTGAATCAGAGTTAGTTATAAAGAAAATTACAAAAGAGTATAAGTATGTTAAAGAAAATCTCATTATGTATTTTGTAATAGTTATTCGACCCCTATAGAGGTTCGAAACGCTAAGTATTCGACATGTACCTCGATTTGAAAATCAAGAGGACAACATTTTGGCCCAAATTGCTTATGGATACAAAACTTTAAAAGAAAAGCTACAAGACGCAATTGAAATCAGAGAAAAAGTTGTTTCAACCAGACTATCACCGTCAGATTTGAAAACTACAAAGATAGGGTACTCTGACAAAGAGAATTTTGAAATTCTAACCATAGACAGCTTAACAGACGAGGATTGGAGAAATCCAATAGTAGAATATTTGAAAAATCCAACAACTTTAGTTGAAAGAAAAATCAGGTATAAATCTTTAAGTTATATTTTTATGGGTAATGAATTATTTAAAAAGATGTCTGAGGGAGTCTTACTTAAGTGTCTTAGTGAATCAGAGGCATATTTATCCCTATCTAATGTCCATAGTGATACATGTGTGGCACATCAAGTAGCTCATAAGATGAAATGGTTTTTGTTTCGATAAGGAATATTGGCCCACCATGCTTAAACATTGTGTGGAGTTCGCCAAACAATGTTAAGAATGCCAAATACATGCAGGCATACCACATGTCCCTGCAAGTGAATTACATTCCATTATGAAACCTTGGACTTTCAGAGGATGTGCTTTAGATATAGTTGGAGAAATTCGACACACGTCATCAAAAAATCAAAGGTATATTTTGGTAGGTATCGACTATTTCACCAAGTGGGTTGAAGCAATACCATTGGAGAATGTTGATCAAGAAGTTGTTATCGAATTCATCCAGAAGCATATTATCTATAGGTTTGGAATCCCAAAGAATATTACAATGGACCAAGGATCAATTTTAACAGGTCAAAAAGTTCAGGAGTTTGCCAATGAAATGGGATTCAAATTACTGACTTCTACACCTTATTGCACCCAGGCAAACGGCCAGGTCGAAGCAGCAAATAAGGTGATGATTGGGTTGATTAAGAAACATGTGGGTGAAAGGCAAAAGAATTGTCACAAGACATTGGACTAGATCTTATGGGCTTGTCAAACTTCCCCTAAAGAAGCTATAAATGTTACACCATTTCGACTAACATATGGCCATGATGCAGTATTGCCAGTTGAAATTTACCTACAATCAACTAGGATTAAAAGACAACATGAGATTCCATATGAGATGTGTTGGAATATGATGTTGAATGAATTAGTTGAGGTAGACGAAGAAAGACTAATTTCCTTAGAATTACTCAGAAGGCAGAAAAAGAGGGTGGAAAAATCTTATAACAAGAAGGTAAAGGTTAAGTCATTTTTGATTGAAGATTTAGTTTGGAAAGTGATTCTTCCTATGGATCAAAATGATATAACATTGGGAAAATGGTCCCCTAAATAGGAAGGCCATTTCTAGGTTATCCAAGTTTTTTCTAATGGTGCGTACGAAATTGAAGAATTAAACGAAGACAGAAGAATCTTGAAAGTGAATGGAAAATATTTGAAAAAATATAAACATGCACTTCAAAAAATCAAAATAATGCAATATTAGTACATACACAACAGTCAAAGCCAATATGGTAAATAAAGAAATTAAAATTTTCCAAAATGGCTAAGTCTTTACATAGGGGCCACGAAGGGCAATAATTCATCATAGCAAAAAGAACAGAAATCCTTAAAACATTGCAAATTTCAACAAGAATTTAAAAAGGGAGTGAAGCCTTCATTTTGATGTACTTCGATTCTTTGAGCATCAAGCGTTTTTCGCACACAGTCTTGCGGGAATCATTATAGGGGTAAGGAATGATTCCCAGATAGCAATAGACTCTGCTGATTATTTTTTAAAGGAGCAGGAATTTCCTTGTGAACCACTCAGGTCCAATCTGTCTGGTAGAAAATGGAGCCATAGAAGGAGTAAAATTATAACACTTCACAAACACCATCACAAAATTGGTAAAAATCTATTGAAGGTTGTGCCCTTCTTCGGTAGGTGTTAATTGAGCCAAGCGGGTTCCTTCGACCTTCCTATTTTTGATTTCGTCAGAATCAGCATCAACGGGGTTGAGATATGGAACAGAAGCTTCGAAAGAGGCATACAACCACAGTTGAAGCAACCAGGAAGGACCATCAAACAATATGCTTCCCTTTCCTCTTAGGGTTCTTGATGTCAGTCACCCCTTCGCCTAAAGACTCATAAAGATGAGCCAAGATCATTTTGCTCAAGTAAAGATTGTGTCCCACATAGAGTTGGTTAGCTATGATGATGAATTTCTTCGCCACTTGGATAGATATTGAGCAGAAGACATAATGAGTCAGCCATAAAACTAGAAATGAAATATGCTCTTGATCAGATACTTCATCATATTGTTGGTCATGGTAATGTTTGATGTTAGTGTTGTATGTCGCACTAGAGACATCGAAGCCAATCATGTCTTCAGCTAGATAGTTTGGGTCGAAAATCTCGCCAATAGGTGTAAGCCCTAAAATGGAGGCTATGTCGAAGAGGGTTGGTGTCATCATTCCGCATGGGAAATGAAAGGTATGGTGTGTACTATCCCAAAAATATAAGGAAGCAACTAACATGCTTGAGCAATAAGTAGGTCTTATTTTCAACAATTAGATTAAATCGAAGATACCCACGTCTTTCCAGACTTGGGATTTTTCCTTTTCTATTTTTTCTAACCAAGCTAAGTAAAGAATTTTATCCTTAGAATCCTTAAACAAAGGAGAAGTTTAAAAAACCCTAAACTCATTATTCATGTAACCTAAATTGATAGGCTCATTTGTTGAAGGATTGCCTTGCTGATCAGGATAAGGTTTTTCCTCAGTGTGAACTTCATATTTAACCTTAGGTTTTCTAACATTTGTTATGGGTTTATATCTATCATAAGTTGGAAAAAATTGTTTGAGTTTCTCAGGATCAACCGATGGGTCTGCTATGGGTCCTAAAATGGAATAGTTTTCAACAAAAATGGAAATAGGGAGTAATACCTGAGATTGATAGATTCTCCTTTGTTCTTCAGTGAACAGTTTAGGAACATATGTTGATTACCAATGATTTGAGGTCCCAGAATTTTGTGGACGAGAGGAAGACCAAAAGATTTTTTTGTCTTGTTTCTTCTTTGTATCCTTATAAGCGGTGGTGGAAGCCACCATTGTTATGGAAAAAGTTTGTTTTAAAACTTGGAGCGATAAAAAAGGAAGAAGATGAAGAACAAAGAAAAGAATTGCATAAAATATGGAGAGAGAAAAGTGTTTGAAATGAAAGAAAAAGGCTATTTATAGGTTGAGATTTGAAACGATTATGTGGAATACATTGAAGGTGGATTTCATGAGTGAGATGCATGTTAATCAGAGAGCTTGTTGGAAAGTGGTGGAAATTATAGCTACCCATGATCTCATAGAAACTAGGAGTGTCATGATTGAAAAAAGATTCACACGTAAAGTCTGAAAAGACGTTTTGTAGAAGCGTCATAATGACTATGACATCATCAGAACTGAAGAGTTTGGCATCGAAACGAATCTTCAAAAAATGCCTCATTCTTCAGTATGTCGAAAAGGACATTTTTGGGGGGCAATTTGTTAGCTGAAGTCTTAGACGCTAGGTTATCTTGAAAAGAGGAGAAAAATATCTTTGGAGATATTTTGAGCTTTCGACGAGAAAGCATACCTTGTTTAATTCTGGTCGAAGTCAGTCCTTTGAAAGAGGGAAATGTTGGTTGGGACTTAGAAATATTTTTCTAAGTTTTTACATGAGATTCGACGAGTTAGAGAAATGTCCTTAGATGGGGGTTTTGAATTTGAATAAGGAATAACTGGTTTTTGTCCTTATCTAGTTCCAACAGAAGACGCGTACAGCTGCAAGATGAAAGGAAGACATGTCGAGCGAAACATGTCATGTTTTGAGTGAAAGGTTGTTGAAACAGTTTTTTCAATTTAGTATATATAGAGAGGTCTTAATGTTAGGATTAAGTGTGTTCATTCATTTGTACAAAATCTCACATAAACTCAAAGTATCTGCATATTAAGAAAAAGTCCTATGAGAAATGTACATGTAAACACCATCTTTTATTTAAATACAAGTTATCATTCCAGAATTTACTTTCATCAATTTACTTTCAATTACCTTTATTGCACTTTCTTTACAAGTTTCGTAAGTTTACTTTAAAGACTCATTTAGATCAAAACCAATATTATCGAAAAAACTATGAATACTGTCGAGGTGTTCTTCATTTCAAATAACAAAGTTTAAATAAGAACACATATCCTAGGATCAATCTAGTCGATCCTATGAGTAACTAAGAACTTTTCGTTATTTTTAGAAGACTAGCATTTGTTTACCAATTTTCACGGTAAATAAGTAGTACATAGGTTTTCAAGTTTTGTTATTTTTAATTTTTGTTTACTGTACTGTTTTATGTTATGTTCATGTTTGAATCGAAATATGTAATCGGCAAAATAATATGCCATAAAAAGTATTGTGATAAGTAGTTTGAGTAACAAAATATACAAAAAATGAAACTATCAAATCAAAAATCTAAATAGGCCCTCCACGGGCTATGTGTGCTAGCCGAGATAATCCTGTAAAAACTTCACCATCGGGGTTTACCAAACCCATGAGGTTATCTACAATAACAATGATCAACTGGAAGCGCTCCTAGTCATCTGTGCTTGGTGGAGGTGATGGTGGTGGCACGCCGTAAGCCTGTACCTTAGCCTCAGAAACCTTTGTATCAAAAGACCCTATACTAGGTGGTATGATGCGAGGGTGTGATATAGTGAGATACCACTCCATATAACCATCCTCACATTGGGAAAGGTGTTGGACCCTCATTGCACTAGCCTTTATGGAACAAGCAGAGTTAATGATATTACTCTGAAACCATCTACAAATTCCCTCATCTAGAGCCTTTAAAATTGGTCGATGGATGCCTTAGACATAACCAAACTGTCGCAGACACCTCCCAGGCAAGTGTCTAACCACCAAGGTCTCCCACCTCATATGACTTGAATATAAGGAAGAGTCGTCAAATGCACGATGGACCCAGTAAGCAATGTATGGTGTCCAAACGACATCATCTACTATCAGAGCATTAAGCCTCATCATGTACTCCGTAAAACCACCATGAACTGCTAGCATGCCATTCCATCTCCTCGCATGTGCATCGTCTGCTAGGGCATGATGCACTCTTCTATCATAGATTTTGGAGAAATGCTCGTATATCCAACATTGAAGAAATAAAAACTAATTAATGTCACATACAATAATTAAATAAAAAAATTAAGAAATTCTCCTATATCTGGAATAGACTCAAATAACCAGCAAGTTATCTGGTCTCAAGCATAGTTGCAACTCCAAGTGTCGTATAAAGCATGGTTAACGTAGCTACTTTCTGAGCCCATCATGAAGCTTCTAGGCTACTAAACAACCAAATGTATCAAACATATAAAAACACCTGACTTATCTACAAAGAGAATACATGCCATTAGATGTAGCATCTACGCCCTAACGACAACTGTAACACCCTTCTAAACCCCAACAAATAATTTAATAATCAAATCAGATTTAAACACCAACAAGGTTGTCAAATGCTTCATAAAACATCTTAAAACAAATATCCTGCTCCGTAACACGGGTTTTCAAATCATTAAAATAATCATTTATTTAATGACATCATCATAACTTCAAACTTCGTAGCGGAATCATTAAAATTATTCAAAGAAAACATCATCATACTTCATCAATCATAAGTTAAGATTTAAAACAACTTGAATAATCAAAACAACTTATACATCATGTTAACAAAAAGAACATAAGGTTCAATTCAATCGTTCCCCAAAACCCCGATGTTACATATCAGAGTAAGACCATTTTTATTCAACTGAAACACACTAAATAACTTTGAAGCTATCCTCACGCCTATACAAGATATTCGTGATCACTTGCGCGTTACCCACGTGGAGGCAACATTCAAACATAAAGGGTAAGTAATCACAAATCATTACAAAAGATATACGAAATAGATATAGTAGTTACAACAACAATCATCAAGAAGTCCACATATCATCATACAACATATACTAAACTCAAACTTCCACGTCATCAATACAAATAAAGACACCATCATATCATCAGATCAAAATTCATCACCAACACTCACTTAAGTCACAACATCATTAATCATCATTTATTCAATAATCATGTAGTGTCACAAAGAATATAATGCAACTTAGTTGACTCATGCATGTAGTAGCAAACTTCATTGATGAACACTTTGTCATCGGCCTCCAAAGATCCCCACCATAGGATCGATCCTCTATTGGAATTGGAACACATCATAAAACACACTCAATCCACACAATAGGATTGAAGCCATCACTGAACAAATATCCTAACACCACTGGACAAACATACTAGCATATGCCATGAATATATGAAGCACAACACCAATAATAATTCGACCATGGCTAGTCAATTGCATCATAATTCATGTAACCATCATAATAGCATCCTTCACATAGCATGTATGCACATTAAAACATGCTTAACATCAATTTTATTTAACACATCACATATTCACCATCACATAATCATCATCATATAATCATCATCATATCGCACGAATACATACAATTATCATGCACATCATCAAACATCACTGCAAGTAGCATTTATCACATCACAACGTCATTAAAAATCATCATAATTAATCCTACAATAGTCATTAGTGCTATCATTATACATAGAACATCACCAATCATCAATTACACAAAACATATGCATACATATCACAAAACGACATAATTCGACAGTACGAAACACCCGTCTACGTGTCAAATAGTTGGAATTATGGTACTAAAAATATTTTTAAGAGAAAGTACGTTAAACCAACTTTCCAACAATCTAAACCACGCATCAATCAGACACTCACAGCTCAAGTTATGAATTTTCAAAGTTTTAAAAATAAATATGTCCCAGTTTGCTCGCCTGAGGCTCGCCCGATGAAACAAGCTAAAAAATCGAGTGTCGCTCAACGACATAGATGACCACCTGGCGCTACTTTATTGTCGCGCACTCTCCCAGCAACGCTGAGGCACTTCACATATTTTCCAAGAGTGTGTCATTTTTTCATTTCTCATCGCCAGACTCTCGCCCGACGCTGCGTGAGCGAAGTCACCCCGCTTGATGACACAAATGGACCACCTAACGCTGGCCTCCTGACAACAACTTCTCAGTTGCGATCCTACATTAGTTCAGTCCCAATTCTACATGATTTCCACACCAGTACAGTCCCAAATATACCAAAAATTATCATATTATCATACCACAACAACAACACATTGACATATACGTTATGGTTATAAAATCAAGGGAAATTTCACACCAAATTCATCATGTTATCAAATTCACCAAAAATCCTAAAACACAATCCTACATATACCTAATCCCCATATCAATCATAATAATAAGGACCACCCCATTACCTTAGATTTCTTATAGCAATTGATTCAAGCTCTACAAATGATCTTCTCCATGGGTTCTTCTCTAAGCCTTAGCCTTTTTCACTGTTTCTCCCAAATCTCGACCGCACAGAATGAACGCATAAAAACCCCAATCTTCCATTTTGTCACTCTTACCCCTATGACCCTTAATATGTTATTCCATCCCTGCCATCACTTGTTCTACACAACATTATCATCTTGCCCTTCTTGTCTTACACTTTTATTCTCCTCATTTTATAATAAATAATAATTCTAAATATTTATTATTAAATCTAATTAATCCCAACTAATTATTTAAATTATAAATAATTATAAACTAATTAAATAATCCTCATATTTCTCTTATTTCAACAATACCCCACAAGACCGTATCACGACATACCATAATGCATCACATAATTCATATATTCACCAATAATCACCAATATTCACACTAAATCAATTAAATAATTAATTAAATAATTAATCTAGATTTCTAGGGTGTTACAACTCTCCCTCACTTAAAGAATTTTTGCCCTTGAAAATTACTTGACTGAAATAGAGTTGGATAAGACTCTTTCATCTGATCTTCGCATTCCTAAGTCAAACTTCCACCAGCTGGTCCAGCCCATAACACCTTCACCAAGGCATTCTCTTTACCATGCAACTGTTTCATTTCCCGACCTTCTATCCGCATGGGTGATGCTTCAACTTCCAGGTTATCTCTCACTTGTACATCATCCATTTAAATCACATTCGAAGGATCCATAACGTATATGCTCAACTGAGACACATAAAACACATCATGAAGATTCGCAAGCGACAATGGTAAAGTAATTTGATAGGCCACCTCACCTATTTTCTCTGAAATCTGATATGGACCAATAAAACACAGTGTAAGCTTTCGCGACTTCAAAGCTCTACCAACACTTGTTACTGGAGTAACCCTAAAAAATACATGATCTTCCGATTAGAACTCAAGCGCTTTTCTCCTCTTATCATGATAACTCTTCTGACGACCCTGCGAAGCTTTCTTCTTCTATTGAATCATCTTAATCTTTTCAATTGTTTCTTATACAATCTCAGGTCCGAGTATTGCACTCTCATTTGGATCATACCAATATAACATAGTTCTACACCTCCTACCATACAATGCTTCATATGGTGCAATCCCAATACTAGAATGAAAACTATTATTATAGGTAAACTCAATCAATGGCAAGTGGTTTTCTCAAGCACCTTCTTGTTCCAACACACAAGCCCTCAACAAGTCTTCCAAAGGCTGGATAGTCCTCTCTGTTTGACTGTTCGTCTGCAGATGATAAGTCGAACTCAATATCAACTTATTACCCAAAGCATTTTGCAAACTTTTCCAAAATATCAATGTAAACCACATATCTCTATCTGACACAATACTCGAAGGTACACCATGTAACCTCACAATTTCCTTAACATATATCTCAGCTAACTTCTGCATGGATTGATTGATCTTCATCGGTAGGAAATGGGCCAATTTAGTCAACCTATCCACTATCACCCAAATTGAGTCATTGCCTTTAGTAGTATTTGGTAAACCTGGTACAAAATCCATAGAGATGCCATCTCATTTCTACTATGGAATTTTCAGTGGTTGCATCAAACTCTAAGGCTTCTAATGTTCAATCTTCGACTTTTGACAAGTCAAATAAGCATAGACAAACTCAACAACTTCCTTTTTCATACCAGACTACCAAAACAATATCTTCAAGTCTTGATACATCTTTGTAGCACTGGGATGAATGCTCAATCCAGTTTGATGTCCTTCTTCAAGAATACTCTTCTTAAGTTCTGGCACATCCTTAACACACGCTCTACCACCAAATCTCATTACTTTATTCTCTCCAACTTTGATTTCACCTCCATTAACTTGGTTAATCAAGGTCAACTGATCAACCAACTTCAAAATCAAATTTCCGACCTTCTCTGATTTCATCAAGAATACCACTAGTCAGCTTCAACATTCTCAACTTCACATTGTTATGATTTTCTTCACATACCAAGCTCATATCTCTGAATTGTTCGATTAATTCGAACTCACGCACCATAAGCATCGACATGTGCAAAGACTTCCTACTCAAAGCATTGACCATCACATTTGCTTTACTAGGATGGTAACTCAAATCAAAATCATAATCCTTTAACAACTCAAGCCACCTTCTCTGCCTTATATTCAATTCCTTATGATCAAACAAGTACTTCAAACTCTTGTGATCACTGAACACCTCGAATTTGGAACCAAACAGATAATGCCTCCAATTTTTTTAAACACAAATACTACGCCCGTCAACTCTAAGTCATGCCTAGGATAATTCCTTTCATGAACCTTCAGTTGTCTAGAAGCATAAGCAACAACCTACCCATTCTGCATCAACATACCACCAAGATCCATCTTAGACGCATCACAATATACCATAAAAGATTCACTTGGATTAGGCAAAATCAACACTGGGGCGTTCATCAATGTCTTCTTTAGTTCAACAAAACTTTCTTCACATGCAACATCCCACACATAAGCTTGACCCTTTCGAGTCAACTGCGTCAAAGGTAATGCCAACTTAGAAAACCTTCAATAAACTTACGATAGTACCCATCCAAACCAAGAAAACTTTGTATGTCAGTAGCAGACTTCAGAGTCACCCACTGTAATACAACATCAATTTTTGAAGATCCACAACAATCCCATCCCCTGAAATCACATGGCCAAGGAAACTCACTTCCTTCAACCATAATTCACACTTTGACAACTTTGCATACAACCTCTTCTCTTTCAACACTTGCAACAAAGTTCTCAAATGCTCTACATGCTCTTCCTCTGATTTAGAATAAATCATAATATCATCAATGAAGACCACGATAAACTTATCCAAATACGAATGGAAAGTTCGATTCATATACTCCATGAAAACACCTGTCGCATTAGATACATCAAACGACATCACAATGTACTCATAATGACCATACTTTATTCTGAACACCGTCTTCGGAATATCATCTGATTTAACACGAATCTGATGATAACCCAACCTTAAACCAATCTTGCTAAACACACGAGCACCTACCAATTAATCCATCAAACCGTCAATTCTCAGAAGTGGATACTTATTCTTAACAGTCACCTTATTCAACTGCCTGTAGTCTACACAAAACCTCATACTACCATCTTTCTTCTTAACCAACAACATATGAGCACCCCACAGAGAAACACTCGTCCGAACAAACTTCTTCTCAAGCAATTCTTCCAACTGTTTCTCAATTCACCTAACTCTGAAGCTGACATCCTATAAGGAGCCATCGGCATAAGACCTGTACCTAGTACCAACTCTACAGAAAACTTCACCTCACGCTCTATAGGCAAATCAATGATGTCATCTGAAAATACATCTTAGAAATTCATAAACAATAGGTAATTCAACACTTGCAGCTTCACGATTGACTTGTAGAGATGCAAACATTCCAAACATATGAGCTTCATCTTGTAAGATTTCTTCTACTTGATTAGAAGATATAAACATAAACTCCTCACCTTCGCCAAACTTAGACACACTCTGGAGGTAAGTCGTAAATATCTTCTAGAAAAACATTAGGAAATTACACACCACTGACATATCACTAGCCGCCACATTGCTCTCTATTCTCTGAGAAGCAAACATCAATAATATCTGACCATTATCCCTAAAGGACATCCCAACTTGGCATGCAGTTAAATCCATATTCCCTATGGGTTCGGGAAACAACACAACATCAATAATATTCGCACTCTTGTAATCAACAACACACTGAACCAACATTCAACAACTAAAACACGTCAGAGAATCAAAAGCTTCCCCCACTTGCTTCAATATATCACTTGCGAACAAGTGGTTATAAAAACAAGTAATCATCGGTAGTGTTTCACACACGTGTTGCATATTAAGGAACAAACAACATTATACAACTTGGTCAGATGGACCGACCTGCTCCGACACCACTAATGTAACACCCTTCTAATCCCCAACGAATAATTCACGAATAATTTAATAATTAAATAAGAGTTAAGCACCAACAAGGGTGTCACATGCTTCATAAAACATCTTAAAACAAACATCCTGCTCTATAACACTGATTTTAAATCATTAAAGCAATCATTTCTTTAATGACATCATCATATAACTTCAAACTTCACAGTGGAATCATTGTCTCAATATAATTTCATTAAAATTCTTCAAAGAAAACATCATCATACTTCATCACTCATAAGTTAAGATTCAAAATAACTTGAACAATCAAAACAACTTATACATCATGTCAACAAAAGGAACATAAGGTTCAATTCAATCGTTCCCCAAAACCCTGATGTTACATATCAGAGCAAATCCCTTTTTAATCAACCGAAACACACTAAATAACTCTGAAGCTATCCTCACGCTTTTACGAGTTATTTGTGATCACCCATGCTTACCCACGTGGAGGCAACATTCAAACAGAAAGGGTGAGTAATCACAAATCATTACAAAAGATATACAGAATAGATACAATAGTTACAACAACAATCATCAAGAATTTCATATATCATCATACAACATATAATATACTCACACTTCCACATCATCAGTACAAATCATGACATCATCATATCATCAAATCAACATTCATCATAAACAATCACTTAAGTCACAACATTATTAATCAGCATTTATTCAATAACCATGCAGTGTCACAAAAAGTATAATGCAATTTCATTTACTCATACATGTCGTACCAAACTTCACTGATGAACACTTGGTCATCGCCCTCAAAAGATCCCCACCATAGAATCGATCCCTTTCTTGGAATTAGAGCACATCATAAAATGCACCCAATCCAACAATAGTATTGAGGCCATCACTTGACAAACATCCTAACACCACTGGACAAACGTCCTAACATATGCCATGAATATATGATGCACAACACCAATAATAATTCGACCACGGCTAGTCAATTGCATTATAATTCATGTAACCATCATAATAACATTCTTCACATAGCATGTATGCAAATCACAACATGCTTAACTTCAACTTCATTTAACACATCACATATTCACCATCACATAATCATCATCATATAATCATCATCACATAACACAAATACATACAGTTATAATGCACATCATCAAACATCTTGGCAAGTAGCGTTTATCACATCACAAACTCATTAAAAAACATCATAATTAATCCTACAACAATCATCATAGATATCATTACACATAGAACATCGCCAATCATCAATTACATAAAACATTTGCATACATTTCACAAAACGACATAAATCGATAGTACATAACACCTGTCCATGCATCAAATAGTTGGATTTCTAGTACTAAAAATATTTTTAAGAGAAAGTACATTAAGCCAGCTTTCCGACGATCCAAACCACGCATCAATCAGACACTCACAACTCGAGTTATGAATTTTTAAAGTTTTAAAAATAAATTTGTCCCGGTTTACTCACCTGAGGCTCGCCCGACGAAGATGACTAAAAAAACAAGTGTCACTCGGAGACGCAAATGATCGCCAAACGCTGCTTCATCGCCTCGCGCTCGCCCGACGACGTTGAGGCACTTTGCTTATTTTCCAAGAGCGTGTCATTTTTCATTTCTCATCGCCCAACTCTCACCCGACGATGCGTAAGCGAAGTCACGCCGCCTGGAAACGCAAATGGACCGCCCGATGCTGGCCTCATGACAACAACTTCTCAGTTGAGATCCTGCATCAGTTCAGTCCCAATTCTACACGATTACCACACTAGTACAATCCCAAATACACCAAAAATTATCATATTATCATACCACAACAATAACACATTGACATATACATTATGGTTATAAAATCAAGGGAAATTTCACATTCATCACTTTCATCATGTTATCAAATTCACCCAAAAATCCCAAAACACAATCCTACATATACCTAAACCCCATATCAATCATAATAATCAGGATCACCCCCTTACCTTAGATTTATTATATCAACTGATTGAAGCTCTATGAATGATCTTCTCCATGGGTTCTTCTCTAAGCTTTAGCCTTTTTCACCGTTTCTCCCAAATCTCGATCGCACATAATGAACGCACAAAAACCCCTATGTTTCCTTTTGTCACTCTTACCCCTAGGACCCTTAATATGTTATTCCATCCACGCCCTCACTTGTTTTGCACAACATTACCATCTTGTCCTTTTTGTCTTACACTTTTATTCTCCTCATTTTATTATAAATAATAATTCTAAATATTTATTATTAAATCTAATTAATATCAACTAATTATTTAAATTCTAAATAATTATAAACTAATTAAATAATCCTCATATTTCTCTTATTCCAACAATATCCCACAACATTGTATCACCGACATACCACAATGCATCACATAATTCACAGTAATGCATATATTCACCAATAATCATCAATATTCACACTAAATCAATTAAATAACTAATTAAACAATTAATCTAGATTTATGGGGTATTACAACAGCCTCATACCTATGTGCCTGCAAAAGCTCGCGTACCTGTCCCACATCCAAGACATCTGAAGGTGAAGTCCCATGTTAAAATCAATTTTTTCTAGCATGACGTCCTCAGTGACGTGCATATCCTCTATAACCTGTAGCAATATTGTCGTCTAGTTAATGACAAGAGACATAAAGAATCTATTGGCGATGGGGAGATGAAACAACGAAGAGACATCATCCAAAGTGATAGTCATTTCCCTAAATGAAAGATGAAAGGAAGATCTCTCCTTGTGCCACCGCTTAACAAAAGCAGACGAGAGTGAAGCGTCGAGCATGATCAATGAGAAGTCGGCGAACTCCAGGATACTAAAATCAGAAACAATATACCTTACCTGTTCAAACATCAGACTCAGTGGAAAGTTCTTCAACTTCGAACTGTGGGATGCGACCTTCAGCATTAGATGTTCCTGTAGGAAACAAAGTTAAAAAAATTATTAATAAACTTTCAACACATCTGAACCATAATAAATATTTGCAATTAAAAAATATAATATATATACCTCTCCCTATCATACTTTGTATGCAATATGGTCAGCATACTATGTGAGCACAGATCAGTCACTAGGTCCTCCCGAAAAAGCTCAACCTATGTGAACAAATTCCTCTGTAGAAGCACGAGTTGTAGCATCTATATCATTAGAAGTATCATCATCGGCAACAAGAGATATGAGAGAACCTCATCAGCATCAAGAATCTTCCCAACCGACACATGAACCTCCTCAACAACAATCTCCTTAAAAGGCACGTCATCAGCAACATGTACATGTACCTCCACAGCAGCAGGTATCTCCACATGAGTAGATACCTCCACAACATCAGAAACTCTAGCAGCTCGACATCGGGGTGCGCGAAATTGGCCATGTGCCTGCTCAACCATTCGTTTTTGGTGAGAACCGGTCGGAGCAACTCGTCCATCCCGTAGCTGGGAAGTCTCTACCTTGGTAGCCCTAACCTGAGCTTCCTCTATATCAGTCAACCTGCCTCCAATTGACTCGTCCTTTCCCACGGTCCTCACTGGAAAAAAAAAACGACAAAAAAATTAGTGAAAGAATAAGGAACCAGAAATTTTAAAATTTTTGAATTTTTTCAAAAAAATTTGAACTATCAAAATTTTTTCCCGTAACATAACCTTAAAAAATCCCGAAATTTTTGATATTTTCAGAAAGAAATACTGGAATTTCTGTAAAATTCTCTCAGAAATTCTGAAATTTTCACTTTTTCAACATTCTACTTACTTTTCTAAAGAATTTCTTATATAAATCTGAAATTCTGGTATCACCCTGAAGATTTGAAGTTTTCAGTTCGTAAACATGAATATAAAAAATAGTGAAAACTTTGAGTAGGATTATTATGGGGTATTTTCCTTCGTTTTGGAGGGTGTCAAGATAAACTCTGAAATGGTAAGTTAAATCCTCGGAAGATATCCATTCCAACTTGGGCTTTTTCACTCGTAGGCCCAATTCTTTAACAAAGTCATCATTTGAATTTGCCACGTAAGTCAAACAAAGCACCTTCTTAATTATTACATCGCCACCACAGTTAACGGCAGCAAACCACCGCCTCAACCGTTCTCTCCGCACACAAGCCAAACGAACTCAACTCTTCAAAACAGAGAAGAGAAAAATGAACAGCGAACGAAAAACGCGCGTGGCATTCACGATCGCCACTTTAGCAGCTGCAATAATCTCCATCGTCTTCACCGTACGCCGCCGAACGAGGCGTAAGCAGCGCGAGTCTATTTCGAATTCGTGTTACTCGCATTCCGAACCGAAGCCACAGTCGACGTTTAAGCGAGTCTTAGCTGATAACTCCTACACGCCGTTTAAGCATTTGAGCTCGAAAGCCTCCGGTAGTAACGGTACGTTTCGTTGCCTTGGAAACGACGGAAAATAAATCTTACGAAATTTCATGTGTTCATATATTGATTCTTCGATCGCAGTAGCTTCATAGTTGTTGTTTTCGCGTTTTCGCTTGATTTCGATTGTTTGAGGACTTTCATTGTTTAGATTTTTGCTTAAGGTTAAGGAAATTAGTAGTTGAAGTAGTTTCAATTAATCTAGTTTAACCTAGTTATCAGTGTAAACATGGTAGAGTTTTTTGATGTTTGATATTACTTAACTGATTGAGTTTTAAATTTGACATAATGTGATGTATTTGAAATTTGGCGCCGAGTACTGAAAGCTAGATCTAGAAATTCATTGTTTATGTTTCTTTTGGATTCTCTTGATCTGCTACATTGAGTTTTGTATGAAAGATTGATAACTGTTAAGGTCAAGCTGAGTGTAGTTTTTTTTTTGTTGTTGCAGTGAATGGTAATCGTTCGAATTTGCATCCGTTTGAGGCAGAGATTACATCATTGTTAAGTGATCACCAGCCTGAAATTGAACTTGGAGCTGAGAAATTAGAAATGAATGATTCGTATGTTTGGGTCGATACAGAGATGCAGTTAAAGGAACTGGTTGAAGTATTGAGCAAGGAAAGGTTCTTTGGCGTGGATACAGAACAACATAGCTTGCACTCTTTTCTAGGTTTTACAGGATTAGTTCAGGTATTTATTTCATATTATCTCCAAATTTTATTTGATTATGTTTTGGCAATAACTTCATTTTTGATAATTTTGTTCATGATAGACATGTGTTTTTATGTTGTCAACCAGATTTCTACTCAACAGGAAGATTATTTGATTGATACTATTGCCCTGCATGATTCTATGGAAATTCTTCGGCCAGTTTTTGCTAACCCTTCAATATGTAAAGTATGTAAGTTATCTGTGTCATGTTTCAATAAGTTGATCCTTTTAAGGCTAATTTCTATCATAAAAGAAATTAGAATAATTCAGATTCTTTACTTTTTATATATCTAAACTGCACCACATGTTTGGGATTAATTTAAAGCATAGAATTTATCATTGATATTTTAATTTTTATTTATTTGTCTCTATTTTTGTTGTCCAAATCTATTTGCTTCAGTTTGTTTTTTTTTCAATGGAAAATTTGTGGATAGGTGTTCCATGGTGCCGACAATGATGTTCTCTGGCTACAGAGGGACTTTCACATATACATTGTTAATCTATTTGATACTTCAAAGGTAATCTATTCATGTGCTATCATGTTGCCTTACTATGCATCTGATGCCATTTACATAGTACCATGCAAAATTTCTCCTCATGCATGATAGCGAGTGGAGAAGTCTTCCATTTACGATGAGCTGCAACTTAATATTTATCTGTGTGTTCATGTTGTGCAGGCATGCGAGGTGCTATCGAAACCACAAAAATCACTTGCTTATTTGCTAGAAACTTACTGTGGTGTGATGACAAATAAATTATTACAGGTTTGACTTGATTATGCTTGATTTCATGCATTGAATGAATTCTGTCATCAATGATGCTGTAGTTGTAGGTCTTAAGCATTTTCTTGTTAGCATGGCTACATTAAGTAGAACGCAATTTCCATGTTTTTCATTTATTCATGTAATAAATAGCAAAGTTGAATCTAAAATGAATTTTGTGTTTTCTAAAAGATTGATAGACTTCTTTAGTGGCTTATCTTGAATGTAAAAATTTATTAACTCTGTTTTACGAAGATTTTGTAATTTTTCTTTTAATTATTTTTTCACATGTTAAGTCAGATAAACTATAATGATATTCTCTTATACACATGGGATATTGGGATTGCAATTTTAACTTGTAATAAAGGAATTCAAGTCGAACAGTTGACTTAAGTTTATTGAACTGATGAGGAGGACATTAGAAGTAAGAATAAAAAAGATTATAATTGAATGATCAAGTTATACTATTTATTGGGATAAATTATTTTTAGCATGAGGTACATTAAACGTAGGACATGCAAATTTTTCTCTTTACTTAGTTAATTAATGACGTCTTTTCAGATATTGAATAGAATTACTATATCTTTTATATTCTTGATTGTAGCGGGAAGACTGGAGACAGCGCCCTCTCTCAGAAGAAATGGTACATTATGCACGAACAGATGCACACTATCTGTTGTATATTGCAAACTGTCTGATTACTGAACTGAAACAACTGGACAATGGTATTCCTTCTTGACACATAGTGATTAAAGATAGCAAATAGAAACCAGAAATTTCTCACATAAAAGCAATAAGCGTTTTAGTAGACTGAAGTTTTGAATATCTACCTTGTCAATCTCTCTTTCTTCTCTGTTATATCTTTCCCATGCCCCAAAAAATCTGCTATAGAAATAAGCATATTGTTTCAGAATGTGCAAGATCTGCAACCCATAATTATTTTGTAGTCCTAAGCATTTTTAAAATTTTGAGAGGTTAATTTTAATGAACTAATTGAATCAATGAGCCTTTTTAACAACTCATTAAGATCATTCTTTGTTAATATGTTTGTTTAATATTCTGGTTTTGTTATTGTATCAGATAACCCTTGTTCCGATGACAAATTCCATTTTGTTCTCGAGGCTAGTCGGCGTTCAAACACGACTTGTTTACAACTTTTCACAAAGGAGATTGAAGCTTCGCCTGGAGAATCTGCTGCATTATCATTATTTTCACGTCATCAGAGCAATCAAGGCTTTCCTTCAGTTTCCAATGAAACCCAGGTTTACTGCTTTAGTATGGATTTGAAGTAGTGTGTGTGATTAAGCTTGATATATGTTTCTAACGTGGCTCTTTGATTACAGTTTCTGTATACCGTGAGGCAGCTGTGCACATGGAGAGATTTAATGGTGAGTTATGTATAAAGGCTCCTTAAATTTAGCTACCATTAAAGAACAGTTTTGTTGCTATAACTATACCTTTTTCCATGTCTTTGAGTTGAAGACATGTTGGTAGTTGATGGAGAAATCTTAACTTGCATTTTAAAATTAATGTAACATACTTGCATGTGGTTTACACATGATAAAGCTTTTGTAAATAAAACTTTGGAGTTATACTAGTCTTAAATAAAGGAAGAAAGTTAACAAGTATATTGAAGATTGCTTAAATATGTTCAAATTTATTCCAAATGAAAATACTTTAAATTTGTCCAGTAACTAATTGGTGATAATCAGTCAAGTTTATAGTAATCAAAATATATAGGCTGAAGTTTTGTTTCTAACATAATTTATGACCAAAAAAGAATATGCAAAACTAAGTCAAACTGTATCTACTCTTTGTTTAGATAATGAACTAGAGTCGTAAATCAAGATTTTGTTTCTTGGTTACAAACTTGATGTGGCGCTGATCATTTTGTATTTGATGTCAGAAAATTATATTTCTAGCTTCATAAGCTGATTAATTGTTGGTATGTTCATCCTTTCAGGCTCGTATTCATGATGAAAGCCTAAAATATGTACTGTCAGACCAGGCAATTGTTGCTTTGGCAAGTCAGCTTCCAGCAAGTGAGTCTGAAATATACAACACCATAGTTCAGACTGATGTCAATGCAGAAACGGGTCTGAGCTCTTGCAACCCTTCCCCATCTCCTGTTGTTTGCAGCCACCTGAGTGATATCTCCCGTCTGCTTGCAAATGAGTTGGTTAACCATGGTGATATTTATTCTGTGATTCTTCAGAATTGTCTAGGTCAAAATGGAAGTTGTAAACTTAACATATTTAATTATGCTTTGTTGGTTAATAGTAACCCGAGACCGACCTTATTATCCTATAAGCACTCAAACCTAAAAAATCCTAGACAACATTCAAAGAAGGCTTCTCGAAATTCATTCGTTAAAAAATTCTCTTGCAAATCTCCTGTTTATCACAATTGTCGGATATTTGCTAATGATGGGAGGCTGCTCTGTTACTGTGATCGTAAGAAGCTTGAATGGTTTGTACACTTTTACTTGCTTTTATTCCATTTATAAAAGAAACCAAAACGTGTTGCTTCTACTGTTCTACATGATAAATGTTCAACTCTCCAGGTACCTTAACCGGGATCTAGCAAAACTTGTTGAAGAGGAACCCCCAGGTATAATGCTTCTTTTTGAACCCAAAGGCCGCCCAGAGGATGAAGGCAATGATTTTTATATCCAGAGTAAGAAAAATATATGTGTTGGATGCGGTGAAGGAAGTCATTACTTACGATATCGAATAATCCCATCATGTTACAGAATACATTTCCCTGAGCATTTGAAGAGCCATCGCTCTCATGATATTGTCCTACTTTGTGTGGATTGCCATGAAGTTGCCCATGCGGCTGCAGAGAAGTATAAAAGAAAAATAGCTTCTGAGTTTGGGATTCCTCTGTATGTTCGTAGGGTAATTCATCCTGGGCAAGAGACCGAAAAACCTAATGATGAGGGAGGTGTATCTCCATTACAATTACGATCAGCTGCTGTGGCTCTTCTACGTCACGGGCCAAGAATGCCTCTTGAGCGACGTGAAGAACTGACTGAGGTATGATCATATTTTCGTCTGTTATTGATTGCTCTGACTCTTGAGACATAGCTGTTGAAGAGAACCTTCTGATGATAGTCCGCAAATCCTAGTTCATATGGCAAAAGCTGATATTGTTAGGTTGAACGCCAACACCAGGGTTCGAACCCTGGCTCTCATGGTTATGTGCGAGTTTATAGTGGTTATTACGACTTCGTCTCTAGATAAAAAAAAAGATATTATAGAGAATGTAGAAATAGTGGTGGAGACACATAATAACACAATAATTTAATGGATACACTACAATGTGTTGTAAGTTGTAACCCTCGTATTTACATTATTAGGTTAAGAGAGTAGTACATAAGAAAGACATGTAGGCCAAACCTATTTACTCAAGACTAAACCCTAGTAACTTATTGTTGCTCATTATTGTTATTGAAAAACTTCAACTGCAGGATCTTCTATTTATGATGTGTTAGTTTTTCCTTTCTTTCTAGATTGTAAAGAAATACTATGGAGGAAGGGAGATATCTGAGGAAGATCTAGAAAGTGCTTTGCAAGTTGGCATGCGTCCTTATGAGAGAAGAAGATTTGAGAAGAAGAGAGGGGTAACATTTAAACATACCACAGGAAATGCTGTTGCAGTGCCACAAGAGGAAAATCATGCTGATTACGCACCTGGAATTAATAGTAATGTGGACACATTGAATATTGATGCTCTTGATAGTTCATATGCAAATGAAGATACAGTAAGTGGAGACAATCAAGAAGATGATTTCGAAAAATCCTCTTTGACTTCTAATCTTGCTGTTGATAAAGCTACTTCAAATGGAAATACCATTTTAGCTAAAACTACAAATGACAATGACGATGATGATAATGATGAAGATGAAACAAGTAACTCTGCTGTAAATGTTGATGACAGTCTGAGCAAAAGCCAACCAAATGTTGCTAGCGACTTATCTTATTCCAAAGACGAAGAGTTGCTCAGAGATGAAGATTCAACACAAGCAAAACACCATTCAAAACTATCGCTCTTGGGACATGGTCCACATGGGAAACACGTTGTAGATCATTTATTGAAGGAGTATGGTGAAGATGGCATTCGAGAGTTTTGTCAAAGATGGAGACAAGTATTTGTCGATACTTTAAAACCGCGTTTTCTTCCTGGTGGATGGGATATAAAACACAGGTAGACTAGTAATTGTTTATTTTTCTACTTGCTCGAAAAAAAATATGTTGACACTCATTTAGGTGCAATTAGATTGTTATGTGAAGTGCCTTAATAATAATAATATTATGCATAGCAGAAACTGAATTATTATTCCTTTCTCCGACGCTTTGATTTTGGACGCTATTTTGCCAGTGGAAAAAGGGATTTCGGGGAGTTCAGTGTATACAATCATCTCAAAGGAGCTGCTGCTGCTGCTAGTTCGGAGTGACTCTGCAGGTTGAACGAGTAACATGCATATTTTTGTTCCCCGATGCTATCAAATTTTCAATGAGATAAGGCACCTCCTCTCACGTTATTTGCTTCTACACTTCAACAACAAAAATTTCTGATTCTCTGCCCAACTTGTTTTTGGAGAATTCCATCAACAATTTTGTTAGTTTTATTATTCTCGATTAATTTTTAGTATCTTGTTTTTGTTGTTAAAGAATGCAAGTTACAATATTTATGCACATGCTTCAATTATTTAAACATTGAAATGAACATTCTCGTGAAGTTACAATGGAAAAGCGCTTGACAAACATGACAACCACAGCTTTGGAACACCTTGTGTGTTCAACTACCTAAAATTTTTAGGCAAATTCTTTATTGAAGTAACACTCTAGCTGCAAAATAGTAATTGTTTAAGAGGGGTATAATCATTTGAGAAAGTTGTGGTTGATTTAATAAGGTTCAAGATTGAAAATTGGGGGAATGATTTATTATATTTGTGTGGACATACTTTCAGTAAACTGTCTATAACTTCTTTTACATACATCATTTTGATATGAAATTGAAGCCAATTAGAAATTCTGTAACTCAAAATTGACTTAGAAATTATGGAATGAAAGGGAAGGGATGGTAGAGCTTTGAAAAAAATAGTAGGATAGTGAAAAAAATTGAAGGATTTTGGTAGGAAAGATTTTGGAGGGTTTATTTTTATTTATAACACTATTTCTCCAATTTGAATTTAATTTGTATTGAATGAATGTCTTGGAGAGTTAATATAAACTTTTCAAATATAACATTTTGAAAATTATTTGATCAAAACAAAAATTTTGAAGATTAACAATACATTCATGATAAACATTCATTTATTTTTATTTTTCTACGGTAAATATTAGATAATATAGAGAAAGTACAAGTATAGTAAAATACATTAGGGTATTTTTCATTCATATTTTAAAAACAACACTAATAACTAAGGCAAATCAAGATTTGGATATTAATAGACATAGAAAAGTTAGAAATCAATAGAGTATTACCGATTTAATTTCTTAATTCAAATAATCAAGCAAATCTTTTCACAAATGAGAAGTGAGTTTAGGAACCACAATTTTTAAATATATTCAGTTATAGATTATTTCTTTAGTTTTGAATTGCACGGTTCGATGGTACATGTTCTCGAAATTGATTAAATTCACTTATTTATGAATGAATCATTTGTCATTTGTTGAGTGGAAAAGAGATTCTGATTTGCAACAATCATAATTAGATTTTCACTCATACTTTTTCTTCATTCAAACTTTTTTGAGACATTTCATCAAATATTGTGAGAACAAATTTAAAATAAACTAAACATAAGAATAACACACACAACTGAAATAAAATATGAAACAAAGTAAAATGATAACTGATGCACAAATACAATATCTCATAGATTTCAAATCTTCTAGTGGTGGAGGCTTGATAACTGATGCACAAATACAATATCTCATAGATTTCAAATCTTCTAGTGGTGGAGGTTCTGGAAGAGGCCGTTTTTCATGTTTGTACCATTTTGACCCATTGGTTGGTGAAGATGATTTCAAAGTTGCAACTCTGTGGGCGAAACACCGAAAAGTTAATCATGATCCATCACAATATTAAAACCCAAAATAAATAAAGTTAATCTCGCATCAGTGATAGATCCTGATTCATCATAGTGCTGGTTAATTCTCCAAATAAACAGTTAATCCCGTGGCAATAATAGAATACGTTAAAGTGCATAAATTTAAAATGTCACATACAAGTGGACAAAAATTTAATATATATTATGGATATTTTAGTGTTTGTTATTTTAATGTTTTTTAAAATTCTTTTTGTATTTCACTAATATGGAGGATAAAGTAAGTTATTAATGAGAGATCAAATCTTAGAGAGACAATTCAGTCAAATGTAAGTTGGCACATTGTAGAGGTTATTGGGACATTAGATAATCTTTTGAGAGTATCAAACTTCTCCTTTAGGTTCGTCGAAATATCATTGATAATCATTGTTTTTAAAAAACGTCCTTTTCATAAAATATATTCGGCAAAGTACAATTCATTTGTAAATTCTCGATATCCGTTGAACCTAATAAAGTTCAAGTGTGTTTCAAGACAACTAGGAACATTGGATTGTGCAGTCCATTTTGATGAGGATAGTTTTTCCTGCATACACCACACAAAGAGTTATCAAAAAATACAACATCAAGACTTACACATCCCCATGAGAATTTGGGGATTTGGAGTATGTAAATATCAAAATTGTACGTGAATTTTGTAGGTAAACATCACTATTTATTTTGGCCTCTTAACTTAAAAAAAAAAAGAAGTAACATATCAAGATTGTACGTGAATTTTATATGTAAAATAGTGTGTTTTGAAAAGTTAATGATCAATATGATACTTTTTAAATTTAAGCACACCTTGAAGTTGACTTACAGATCAAAAATATTATTAAGCCACAAAACTTCAATTAAACAAACTTAAGAGCTAAATATACCGATTTACAAATTCTTAATTCAAATAATCAAGCAAATCCTTCTACAAATGAGAAGTGAGTTTAGAAACCACAATTTTTAAATATATTCAGTTATGGATTATTTCTTTAGTTTTGAATCGCACGGTTCAATTATACATGTTCTCGAAATTGATTAAATTCACCTATCTATGAATGAATCATTTGTTGAGTGGAAAAAAGATTCTGATTTACAACAACCATAATTAGATTCTCACTCATCGACACTTTTCCTTCATCTAAACTTTTTTGAGGTATTTCATCAAATATCGTGAGAATAAATTTAAAATAAACTAAACATAAGAACAACACACACAACTGAAATAAAACATGAAACAAAGTAAAATGATAACTGATGCACAAACACAATATCTCAGAGATTTCAAATCTTCTAGTGGTGGAGGCTTTGGAAGAGGTCGTTTTTCATGTTTGTACCATTTTGACCCATTGGTTGGTGAAGATGGTTTCGAAGTTGCAAGTATTCTGTGATTGTTGGTTGAGAGGAGTGAAAACAAGATGGAGGTTAGAGGTATAATAAGGAAAGGATTCAATAGAAATGGGGTGATTCAAAGGAATGGGAAGAAAAGGATAAAATCTCACAATGAAGGAGAAAGCTCCACTAAGGAGAGGATAACTTTTATGTTGGAGGAGAGAAACACTCTTATCGAATGAGAGACTCGTACAAGTGGGGAGGCAGCGCCCATCCATATCAGACCCTAGTTTTAAAGAGAAGGGAGAGCCTCCATGATAAACATTTATTTATCATTTTATACAAAAGCACAATTTTAAAAAAGTTAAAGATTTATCTATTCTTTTTATACAAATTTCTCTCTCTAAAGCCATCTCTTTCCGTGGTCTCCAAACTCATAAATATAGTCTTAATAATTGAAAATGTTGCAACTTGAAATTTGGATATTTTGTTCATAACTCATGCTACAAAGGTATTTAAGAGTGCAACTTAAATAATTATAAAGTAGATAGAATTTCTTTTTAGTAGTGAAACTAAAACCATTATAAGATATAGATAGAATTTATCGTGTGTTAGACCTTAAAATGACTTAAATTGGTTAGCTATGGTATACAATATATCGATTGCATGGTGAAGAACTAAACTTCCTTATTTAGAATTGAGATGTGTATGTACTATTAGAAAGTGTTGGAAATTCATCAAAATTTATGGAGAATTTCTATCAATCTTGATGAACAAGATTCTTACCACTACACAATAACGATGAAAAAAAGTTAAAGAAGAAAAAAGATTAGGTTTTCTACAAAGGTTCTCT
The DNA here is from genome assembly GCA_948472305.1 of Vicia faba. Classification (NCBI taxonomy): domain Eukaryota; kingdom Viridiplantae; phylum Streptophyta; class Magnoliopsida; order Fabales; family Fabaceae; genus Vicia; species Vicia faba. The sequence continues at coordinate 127,437,296 of OX451741.1, forward strand.
CTTTCCACAAACTGTGGAAAATCTTTATTCACTTGCAATAGTAAATTCTGTGAATACAAGTTATGAGTTATTTCAAATTAGGGGTTACTCCCTCTATTTATAATGAGCTTGCTTTCTCCCTAAGACAAAAAGCCCAAAATTATAAAATCCCAAAATACATATTTTAGAACTAAATTAAAATTCTGTGTGAAGTAACCTGCTTCGACATATTGACATACAAAATTCGATAAACAATTCAACACACACACTTAGGTTATTTCGACACACCTTGCGTCGAGAAACATGCTGCTTTCGATACAAAAAATTGCACTTTCAATACACTATCTAATTTATTATGTCTAAGCTATCTACATTCATCATATTTCATAGTCTTCTGAATACTTTGACCTGCACACCTTTCGTCATGATGTCTGCAATCTAATTCTCAATTCTGCAGTGTTCCAAGTTCATATTTCCATCTACTACCTTCTCTTAAAGATAACGGAACGTCATTTTGATGTGCTTGCTTCGACCATGTGCTATCAGATTCTTCGCCAGGTTGATAGCTGACATGTTGTCGATCTTCATGGTAATTACTCTATAATCTTTCCGTGTGATTTTTTCGACCAAGTTCACCATCTATGTTGCTTGACATGCACAAAGAGAAGCAACTATATACTCTACTTCGCACGATGATAATTCCATTACTGTTTCCTTTCTCGAACTCCAACCAACTGGTACACCACCTAGCATAAACACATATTCTGCTATGAATTTTCGATCCTCAGTATCTATACACCAATTTGAATCAATGTACCCCACTAAGTTGCATTCTTTTCCTTTATCAACTGCAGGAAATAAAATGTCACAATCAAGAGTTCCTTTCAGATACCTCAATATCCTCTTTGTCGCTGCTAGGTGTGACACCATTGGCTTCTGAATGAATCTACTTACCATACCTACACTATATGATAAGTCAGGCCTTGTGTGGAAAATGTATCTTAATGATCCAATAATTATTCTGTATTGGGTTGGGTCGACATCATTGTCATCTGCATCTTTCGACAGTTGCAGTCTTGGTTTTGCAAGTGTCGAAGTCGAGTTGCACTCTTTCATCTCAAATCTCTTGAGAGTATCACTTTCATATCTTATTTGATGCATCATCAAACCTATACTATTTTTGTAGAATTCAACGCAAAGAAAATATGAAATGTCACCCAGATCTGACATTTCAAATTCCTTGCTGAGATCACCTTTGAATTCTTTGATATCCTTCTTGCAGCTACATGTTATTAACAAGTCATCGACATAGATATATGGTATAGGAAATTTACTATTTCTTTTTATTACATATACTCCATGTTCAATTGTGCACTTCAAAAATTCCTTCTCCCTTAGAAAACTATCTATTTTCTTATTCCAGGCTCTTGGAGCTTGTTTCAATCCATACATGGTTTTATGCAGCATGTACACCTTTCTCTCTTTGCCATGCTTCACAAATCCAACTGGTTGTGCAACATAAACTTCTTCATCTTAGGGTGTATTTAGGAATGCACACTTCACATTTATCTGATATATGTGCCAAATGTTCATTTTTTCTAGACCAATAATCAACCCGATTGTTTCAATTTTAGCCACAAGTGCAAAGACTTCATCAAAGTCGATTCCTTCCTTCTGAACAAATCCTTTCGCCACAAGTCTTGCCTTGTGTCGAGTTACTTCCCCTCTGGGATTCAACTTCACTTTGTATACCCACTTCACATTATTTTCCTTCTTTCCTTGAGGAAAATCGACAAGTGACCAGGTGTTATTGTCTTCGATGGACTTCACTTCTTCATTCATTGCTTTCACCCACTTTGAATCCTTCAACGCTTCAGCTTCATTGACTGGTTCGACATCTGCATAGAAATCATAATGTATCATCTCACCTTCATCATAGACTACATCATCTGATGTAATCACACATTCTTGCAACCTTGCAAGCATGTGTCTTGTTCCCTGAGTTCTGCTTATACCTGGTTGATCTCTAACTTCCCTTTGTCAAAATTCTCTTTCGACTTGAGTTTCTGGTTCTTCAAGTAATATTCTCACTGAATATTTCTTGACATTTTCAGTCCAATTTGAATCTTTAATCTCATCTATGATCATGTCCCTGCTGATCACAATCTGTTTGTTCACTGCATCGAACAACTTGTAACCTCCTATCGATTGATATTCAACTAGGATCATTTAACTCGACTTGTCATCAAGTTTTCTTCTCAACTGATCTGATACATGTCTATGTGCTAGAGATCCAAACACTTTCATATGACTTAAGCTAGGTTTAACACCAGACCAACCATCTTATGTAGTAATTCCTTCTAGCTTCTTTGTCGGACATCTATTAAAAATGTATGTTGTTGTCGACACAACTTTTCCCCACAACACTTTGGGTAAATGCTTGCCTTTCAACATACTTCTCAACATATTTATGATGGTTCAATTCTTCCTTTTTGCAGTTCTATTCTTCTGTGGAGTGTAGGGTAGTACCACCTCATGTACAATCCATTATTTCTCACATAATGTATCGAATTCTTTCGACACATACTCCACCACCATCAGTTCTCAAAACTTTGAGCTTTCGACCACTTTGTCTTTCAACCATAGATTTAAACTTGGCAAATACCTCGATCACTTCACTTTTCTTCTTGATCAGGTAAGTCCCCAGTTTTTGAATGAAATCATATATGAATGTGACAAAATATTTGTTACTTCTCATCGACTGAAATCATCTATGAATGTGACAAAATATTTGTTCTCCTTGTTGAAGTTGTTCTTGTGTTGTTTCGCCTGCACACATTCCTCACACACCTCGTTTGAAATATAAATTTCTGGTAATCTTGAAACCATATTTCTTCTCTTCAAATCTCTGATATCTCTGAAGTTGAGATGGCCAAGTCAATTATGACATATCCGCTCATCTCTGCTAGTTGCAGTTGTTAGGCATTTGTACTCTATTACATTTAGTTCAATCTTGAAGGTTATATTCTGAGACATAGGATCCTTCAAGATTAACCTTCCTCCCGCGTTGACGAATCTCATCACCTTGTCTTCGACTAACACTTTGTAATTCTTTTCCGCCAACTTCCATATGCTGAGGAAGTTTCTCTTCATGCCTCGTATGTACAACATGTTGGAAATTACTGACATTTTTGCATCTTTTCTCATAATTAGAACATCTCCAATACCTTCAGCTGCTAGAGTATTGTCATTTAGAAATTTTACCATGTTCTTCAATGAGGATTTTAGGTTAACAAACCAATCTTTCCTTTCAGATGTGTGTGATGAGCATCCTGAATCCAAGTATCATTGATTCTTGAATTTCTCTTCATCTCTTGTTGTGACCATCAACATCATCTCTTCTTCTTCTTCTTCTTCTTCTTCATACTTTGTGAACTTTGCACCACTTTCTTGATTCTTTCGCTTTTCTAGACAGTCACTACAGTAGGGACCATACTTCTGACAATTATAACACTGAATGTGACTTTTGTCAGGTTTTCGAATACCACCTCTTCCTTTACCTCCAGCATCACCTCTTTGGTTGCCTTGATATGGGGGTCTTCTCTAGTTTGACACAATTCCTTCCTGTTGGTTTCCTCTACCACTCAAATTGTTGTAGCCACTTCTATCTTTGTCGAACCACTTTCCTTTGCCTTTACTTTCTTTTGTTGTATGTGCCTGCAAAGCCACATCACTCTCTGACCTGCCTACAGCTCTCTCAACAATTCTTTGTTCATTAGCTTCAAGTGTCCCTTGAAGTTCTTCATTTTTTAATTTCGACAAATCTTTCCCCTCTTCTATAGCTACCACCACGTGGTCAAACTTAGGGGTCAAAGATCTCAAGATCTTTGCAACAACTGCTCTGGTCGTGAACGTTTCTCCACATACTTCGATTTAATTCACTAGTTTCATAATCCTAGTGAAGAAATCAGATATGTTATCGCTATTTTCCATTTGAAGCAATTCATACGTTCTTTTGTTATTTTGTAACCTTACCTCTTTCACCTTTTCTACACCTCTAAAAGATTTCTCAAGAATGTCCCAGGTTTCTTTTGCATATTCTACACCACTAACTTTTTCAAACTTTTCTGGATTAACTCATTGGTGAATTATAAAGATAGCTTTACAATTCTTCTTCTCCAATTCTTTGTGTTCAATCTCTTCATCATCTGAAGGATCTTCATCAAGCGGTTATAACCCATCTTTTACAACATCTGAAAGATCTTGATAACATAATATAACCTTCATCTGTTTGCACCAATTCTCATAGTTATCAACTTTTAGAATTAGAAGACTTGTTGGAAAATTCCCATTCGCATAATTCACCGCCATTGTGATTTTCTTCTTCTTCCCTTAATCGCTCAACCGGAGCTTTGATACCAGATGTTGGAAATCCACCAAAACCTATGGAAAATTTCTATCAATCTTGATGAACAAGATTGTTATCACTACACAATAACGATGAAAAAAAATTAAAGAAGAAAAGAGATTAGAGTTTTTGCAGAGTTTCTCTCTGCGAAAAAATAGTGGAAAATCTTTATTCACTTGCAACTGCAAATTTTATGAATATAAGTTATGAGTTTTTTCAAAATAGGGGTTACTCTTTCTATTTATAATGAGTTTGCTTTCTCCCTAAGCCAAAAAACCTAAAATTATAAAAGTCAAAAATACCTATTTTAGACCTAAGTCGAAATCATGTGCGAAGCAATCTGCTTCGACACTTCAACATACACAACTCAATAAATAATTCGACACACACTTCGACTATTTCGACACACTTTATATTGAACAACATGTTGTTTTTGACATAAGGAGTTATATTTTCAACAGAAAATAGATTAAATTGCTTACATATTAGATCCCAAAAAATGTCAAATTATATCACGTAAAATAAGAGTAGTCTTGCAAGTTGAGTTAAACTTTCTACCTTATTTTTACACATGTTAGTTGTTGAAATGAACCAATTAGTGAATTAAGCCCTAAAATAAAATTAATATTCATCATCTAGACATTATAAGCTCTTTAAGAGATATTCTTTTATTCGAATTAGACACTAGATATTCTTTGTAGCGTGATTTATGAACACAATATTAACAATGCGCCCTGATTTCAAGTTGCAGAAATTTAAATTAGTAGTTAGATTTATGTTTAAGTTTTCTCTATCATTACTATAACCAATATGAATAATATTAAAGTTTATTTTCTGTTAAATTATTTTTTTAGTTTTTCAATGGCTTAAGTTTCATCTAAAAAATAATTTGTGACAAAAATGCACGGGGGAGTATGTGGCAGCCATACATGCGAAATTTCATTGGCAAAAAATTTCCTCTAAGTTGGTTTCTATTGACTCATTATGATCCAAATTAGAACATAGTTCATGAAAAGTATGACAAAGTTCAAATATACACCAACATACACCATACTCCTTTTGATACACTACGCGCAACAAAAACCCCTCTAATTTTTTACACCATACTCCTATTGACTCTTTGGCTTGGAAGTGGTCTTCATGCGGTAAAATTATATATTTCAATTGTAGCTTCTACAAGTTCAACAAGGACCCCTTATTCTTCTTGTCGTAGTTTGTAATTGGTTTGTAATTTTCCCGTTCTTTTTTGTTGGTGGTGTTTTGACCACATCTTTGTGTAAGAGGTTTAGAGAACCCTTAGTTCTCCGTTTAATATAATCCTTGATTACACAAAAAAAACACTACCCGCAACAGAAGCCCCTCTAACTTTTTACATGTGCCTTAACTTTAGTCTCACACTACTTTAAGTTCTTGATAGTGAAAGTAAATTATTTCACCAAGTGGATATAAGATGAATTTTTCTCCACAATTACTACAAAAGGAGTACATGAATCTTAATGGAAAAAAATTATTTGCATTTTTAGACTACCAGGATACATAGTGTTCAAAATAGACCTTTTTGTCTTCACGTGTTATGGTGAATGAGGATCTTATGACTTACTCTAGCACAATCTTCTTCTCAACAATGGGGGTAAACATGCACACACTTTGATGCTCAAGTTAGTGATGTTCATAAGTGTGAGGTCTTAGAGGAGAGTTGTCAACATATCATATTATCTTAATATCTTTTGACGTCTATGAATTTCTTCTCTGCATTGCTCTCTTCCCCCTTAATGTAACATTTGGCTCGTGCCATGACTTTATTCATATAACTGATGGGCTTCTGAACAAGAGATTTGTTGAAATGCACGACTCTCAAACTATTATGGAATGCTTCTACGAACATGTCATAGTTTGAATGGATTAGTTTAGTGATCTTCTAGTTGAAACATGCGAGATATTCCCTTATAGACTCAGCATGCTCCTAGCAAATATTTAACAGGATGGTCGTCGATATGGATTCATGTGTTGTGCAGGTATAATTGTCACTTGGTTTTGATGATGACAAGTTTTAAAGAGTGAGTTGATTGCAACTATCTATTAGTTCCTAATAATGGCATGTGATGAAGAGGAATATATCTTAAGCCTTTCCATTTAGATGATTCAAGTTCTATTTGAAGTGCTAAGCAAATATTGAATCAAGTAGAAGAAATTGAAGTTTAAAAATTATAAAAATGAGAAAGTGTGAAAGTTCTCATGGTCACGCGCTTAGTGCTTTGGAAGTGATCAATTTATTGTAAAAAGGACAATAGAAAGTCTTGAGATACTAAAGCAAACACACACAAAACTAATTTTCAAACCTCTTCTATTTTTATTAAACTTCTTAAAACCAATTTGAGCAAGTATGCAAGCAATTAAGAAATATTTCTAATTAATTAGAAAAACTCATCCACTACTTATTTGATTAAGTCCTTGGTCAAATTGATTAAGGAAAAGGGAAACGCATTCTAATCGATTAGAAAAGACATTAATTAATAAAAGTATATAGTCATTTTAGGTTTCCTTTTATGGATTAAGATTTTCATTTTTAAGGATGCTTTAATCGATTAAAACTTGTTTTAGTTGATTAATTCATTTATTTATGTCCTACATATTATTTTCTTTTTTTAACTAACTATTTTTATATATAAATGAGGCTTCTCTTCATTTTATTTCACATCAAATTTTTGAAGACAAATCTCTCTAATATTTTCTACTCTCTTTACTTCTAAAATCTCTTTTTTCAATAGAATTTTTATAATTTTTAAAGAATAAAAAGTCCTTTTAAGAGTTGTGTTGTACTGGTGTTGTGCTTAACTCATTTTATCCAACAATGTGATTGTGAAACCTTGTTTTGCAGCTTACTTCTAGGTGGCATGCCATTAATAAAAACAACTTTTGACGTTGACAACTAATGTTTAAAGATGACAACTGAATATTCAATAATGACAAGTCAAACATAAGCAATTAAAGCATTTAAAAATGCAAATCAAAGTATTAGAGTTTGATGAACTTGAACTTTAACGATGGAAACCAAATTAAATCTAACTCAAGCCTCATATCATGAAAACTCAAGCAAGTGTCTACAAGAAACGAACTTCTGACAAGTCTTAAAGTATATTGAGGTATGTGAAAACATGCCTCGACTCGTCTTAGTGAACATATTGTAAAGCATAAGGCCATTTTCATAAAAGAACATGACTAAATTACACACACACACATAAAATTGTTTTCAAACTTATTTTTTCTAAAGCAAACCTTTTTCAAAATGTCTTGAAGCCATGCCAGATGAGTTTGGAGCTGTCATAAAAACTCTGAGAAAACTTTTTGTATCTACCATTTGATTGACACTCTTCCAATCGATTGGTATAATTCAAAAATGTGCCCTAAGCGATTAGGACGACTTCTTAATGATGTGCAACAACTAAGTATATTTTCTTTCTATTTTTGGCTTAATAATCAATTAACTTAGGATAATCAATCAATTGACAATATGTACCAATCAATTGGCAAGTCTTAAAAAGCCTTAAACTCAATTCTTTTTTTGTGTCAACTGCTAGCTTATAAATAGATATCCCTTTCTACTCTTTTTTACATCCAAAAAGCGTGGTTTTGACTTCTTTTCTCTCTCTCTCACACACAAACTCTCTCTCTCTCTCTCTCTCTCTCTCTATATATATATATATATATATATATATATATATATATAGGTTTACTTTCTCACGCTAAAAGTTTAGCCGAAGTGCTTTTCGAGAAAGTTCTTTTGTGAGTGAGGAAAGTGTAATTTTAGAAAGGTAGTTTTGCAGGTTCACCAAGGAAGTTTTGTTTATAATTTGGTTGAACATTTTATCCACTTATGGATTATTTTTTTGTGTTCGAAGCTAAACCCATGAAAAGTTTAGTTTTAGGATTTGTATGATCAAGTCTCTTGTTTAGGTTTGAGATCAACTCTAGTAAAATCTCATAGGTTCTTGCTTAGCCCGTGATAAAACCAAGTTTAATTTAAAGCTTAGCCCGGTGTTAAAAGCTTATTTCGGTTCCAGATTATCCAGATGGTAAAATTTCACAAGTTATTAGTTAGCTCAGTATAAAACCAAGGTTTAGGTTCGAGAGGTCATCCCAACATTAACAGCTCCCTAGATTTTTCTAGAAGCTTCAAGGCTAACAGCTTCAAGATTCTTTTTTAAAGAGGAATAACCAATTTAATCTATCGCTTGGAAGGAAAGCTCTCACTTCACTCATTAGTTTTTTGTTTGGTTGGAAGTTAGCCATAAACTTCATTTTTATTGTATAGAGGGGTTCGTGAGTCATACCTACTAAAAACTCTCAAGTTTATTGGATACTACCAAGAATAATTCTTAGTGAGATGATTAGGTCTTTTTCTTTTTTGATCGAACCTCTATAACTTTCGATGTCTTCTCTCTTCCCTTAAATTTTTATTTTTTCATTTTTATTTTCCGTTGCATAAATCAAAACTTTTCTAAAATATTTTTAAACTCTGATTTTAATCCTAAATTTTTTTCAAATCCATTATTCTAAAACACACAATTCACCCCCCTCTCCACCCTCTTTTGTGTGTAAATTCACATGTCAGACATGATTCTCTTGAGAAACATATTTGTAAAGGATTTGAAGGTTGCAAGCATAATCTAAAAAATGTTTGGGTGAAAGTTATTGAGTTAAGGTTGTGCAAAATTTATGTTTGTTGTTAGAAGGTCTATGGAATGACCTTATGCAAAAGCACCAAATATTGTCGAAGGTTGTTTGGGTTTATCTTGTAAACGTTCAAGTTTGATTTTAGTATAACTCTCAAGAAGAAACCCTTGGAGATAGGAGTAGGCCAAGTGGTTAAGTCAAATATGTATAGATATCTCTTGCAATCTCTTTATCCACTCTCTTTATTTTATTTCCACTATGTATCTCTCTTTCTCTTCATCTTTTTTCTATCTTTCCACTGTTATCTCTCTCTTTTTGTTTATCTATAATAATATAAACATTTTCAAAAATTAAAGTTTTTATGAATTACTTTTGAATTTTGAATATCATAATTCACACCCCCTTCTTTTTGTGTTTGGAGTCATTTGGTCAATAAATGCATTAGAGCCTAACTTTTGTTATAAGATTAATTGCCCCATGAGGTAGGAATATCTTCAAATGATTCACTAAACAAACCTTCATCCTTTAACGGAGAAGGGTATGCTTTGAAAAAAGAGAAGATGAGAATATTCATAGAGAGGATGGATTATGATAATTGGAAGGCTTTTAAAAATGGTATTTTTGTTCTCACACATTAAATAAATGGTGTTGTAAAAAACAAAGATAGAGAAATTTAGACCAAAGAGGATAAGGAAAAAATGCAGCGCAGTTCGAAAACAAAATCTATCATCAACGTTCCCTTAGAAATTTATGAGTTTTTGTATTTTTCTCATTGTGATACTACCAAATAAATTTGGGACACCCTTCAACTTGCCCATGAAGGTATAACCGAGGTAAAAAGAGATAGAATGAACACATTAACCCATGATTGTGAGTTATTTAGAATGAAATGAGGAAAACATTCAGGATATGGAAAAACATTTTATTTACATTGTGAGTCACATGAGAACTATGGATAAAAAATTTAAAACAATGATTTGGTTATCAAAGTATTTATATCTATGAAATGCAATTAACAACCTAAAGTCATTATAGTTTGCGAATATAAAGACTTGTCTTCAATTAGATTTAGGTACCTTTTGTGGAATGTTGCATGAATATGTAATGGAATTAAAAAGACTAGTTGAGAATGAAGAAAGAGACAAAAAAGTCTTGCATTAGGGATGAGTTAGATCTAACACTCACATTCTAAGATAGTATCATAACCTATCCTAGATCACTTATTTGGCTCCCACATTGTCCATGCTTCAGCCTCATTTATACCTGAGTGTGATGGGTTGTATTGGAATTTCTGCATTCATTAATGGTCATATCCTATTTATATAAATTGTGGCATTTGGTTTGCATTTGTTTCAGCCTCCAACACCTTTATTATGTTCGGTTTGAAGAGGTGGATTTAGTCTCACATTGCTTAGAGATATGGCATGTGTTGTATTTATAAGTGGGGAGAAGTTCTCACCTTACAAGTCCTTTTTATGGGATGAATTAAGCTCAACCCACATATTCTAAGACGTGAAAGTTGAATAATATATTTTGAGTATATTAAAAGTACAAGCACTAACCTTTTTATATAAGATTATTCTAATCTAATGGACTAAAGACCCGAATATAAATTACTACTAACAATAATAAAAATAACTTATTTACAACACTCCCCTTAGTGGTGGTGAATGAATATCTACCATTCTTAGTGAAATTATGGCACTTTAAAGACAGATGTCAAGACTGATGTCCCAACACCAAAATACAATATCAAGACAGATGTCCCAACACCAAAACACAATATCAAGACAGATGGCCCAACACCAAAACAAAATATCAAGATAGATGTTAAAACATATATTCTTGATACAACAATTTCCAAAAGATGAATTATGAAGAAAAATAAATTGCTGAAGATAAAATAACACAATTAATTGTTAACTCAGTTTGGTGCAACATCACCTACTCTGAGGGCTACCAAGTCAGGAAAGAAATCCACTATAATAATATTAGTTCAGATCCTAAAGAATCCCAATTTATAACTTATCACCTAATCACTATCCTATGCAATTTCTACCTAGAACCATCTACATATGAGATCCCTCTCTCACTTCCCACAACCACCTCAATGATAAAAACAGTCACAAACCCGTGACTAGACCAAAATAACCAAATAGAAGATTACACTTCAAATACAATACTCAAAACTTTTCTTAAAAGCTCATGAGTGAGAATAATACTTAATTTTTCTTAAAAGCTTTTAACTAACAACAATCAGTCTACCTCAATGTATCAGAAGATACATGAGTGACATACAAAGAAAAACATGAAAATTCTAAAAGACTCCCAAAACACTAAAACCTTATGCACCCACAATTTCTTATTGTGAATGCTTGCTATTTTAGGTTTAACAAGTCCTTATTTATAAACTCTTGCAGAATGGGCTTGGACTCATCATGTTACAACATAGTATAGTTCTACATCCTTGTAAGAATTTTGATGATAACAAACACATGATATATATAAAGAACAAATATGCTCTCTAATATTGTATTTTAATTTGCAGGGAAATTCTGATGTAAGAAGTATAGAAGATGAGAGAATTACGTTTTTGAAGCTCTGTTGTGACACATCATACTTAGAAGCAAATCCATGTAACACGCTTAAATAAAGAAGTTCTAATGTTACAACTTCTGATTGCACCAATGGTGCAAGCCAAACTCTTATATTTCGATAAGTAAAGTCCTGGAAGAACAAAAGAAGTCTCAACGGTAATATTCATCTTCTGATATGTTCCCAAGAAAGCAATGTTCTGAAGCGTTACAACTTATTCATTACAAATCAAATGTAACAGCTGAACCAAGACAAGATCAATATTTTTGGAAAGTACATTAACTACTGTAATACGGTAGGAGAACTGACTTTTGGTTTTGTATTTTATCACAAATTTTGTGGATAGCAAGAGTCGCCATCGATTTTTTTTATCCAACAAAGGAAAGGGAGAAAAGAACAGGAAAGACCTTTTGAGAATTTTTCTGAGTAAGGGGGTAGATTATGAAAGGGGAAGGTGTTAGCACCCTTTTCATCTGTAGTCATCTACGGACTCTTAATCGCTAGATCACTTTTGAAAATTCTTTGTGTGTGTGTATGTTTGAAAATATTTTGAAAATGCCTAAGTGCGGCAATTTTGTAATGATTCTCGTATCGTTGATAATGCATACATAATGTTTATTTTGAAAATATTTGTTGAAAAAGTGTCGTTGTGTGAAAATATTTTGAAAATGCCTATGTAAGGAAGTCTACTTTATAATAACCCTTGTATCAGCCCACAAGAGTGTTTATAAAACACTTTGAAAGTAGTTGTTTTGAAAGTGTGAGGTGTGAAGATTATTTTAGTTTGTGAGCAAGCGATTACGAGCGATCTACCTGCTCAAAAATTCTTTGTTCTTTTCGTTCTCCTTTAAATAGTGCTTGTTAGAACATAGTTTGATTCTATAACCCTCATAAGATTTTTGATGATAACAAACACAAAGAACAAATATGCACTCTAAAATTGTGTTTTATGCTGTACAAAAGTTCTGACTAAAACAACATCAGAAGTTAAGCCACAGAAGCACTCAAGCTAAGTAATCAGAATATTCTGAAGTATGATGATCAAAATTTGTGCCAAAGAGAAAGATATTCTGATTCTGAATGGAATTCCAACACGCTAACTGAATCTTCGTTTTTGGCTTCCCAAGTTCTGAAGTAAAGCAGCATGCAAGATTCCTAAGTTCTGAAGCGTTACTTTTCCATTAAGGCAGTATCATGTGCAACGACTTCATTCAGACAAGGATCTTCTCAGTATGGAAAGTGCATTAAGTGACCATTATCATGTTTCCATTTGGACAGATTTTTCACGCCTAGGGAGTTGGTTGACATGTTTATGGGAACTTTGACAAGTCCTTTCTTTAATCATTTAATCGGAAGCTCTTCAGTCAGATTCACCGAGTTGATATTAACAGGGTGTGATATGGTGGGATAACTGACTTGGGTATTTTGTGTTTGATTGCAAATGTTGCGGTTAGTAAAAGTCGTCACCGACTTTTTTTATCCAAAAGGAAAGGTGAAAAAGCACAGTAAAGACCTTTGAGATTATTTCTTGAGTTCGGGGGTTAGATTATGAAAAGGGAAGGTATTAGCACCCTTTTCATCCATGGTTTTCCATGGGCTCTTAGTTACTTGCTAGATCACTTGCTTTTGTTTAAAATTATGCTTCGTGTGGTTTTTGAAAGTATTTTGTAAAGAGACCATTGTTTAGGCAAACTTTGTAATGATTCTCGTTCGTAAGAATGTATACAAAGTGTTTGATCTTTTGAAAATGTTTTCAAGTTTGTAAGATGTTTGAAGGTGTAGGTGTTTGTTTTGAAAATAGAAAGGGTGTTTTGTTTGAAATTAAGCAAGTAATTAGGAGAATTCTACCTACTCAAAAGTATTTCATGTTAATTTCCTTTTTCCTTTGACATTGTTATCTTACCATTGATTTGGTAAGCAACCCTATCTTTGGATGTAAACGGGACGGACGTGTGTCATCGTATAACCATGATTAGAAATTTTGAAAGGTATCTTAGCATTCTCTTTTAGGGACTAAGATCATTTGGAAGACAACTTAGATAGCGTCATCGAGGGACTATGGTATTATATTTTGCTTGTTTTTACTAAGATACCTCACATGCGTAATATGGCCATTTTGTAAAGGAAACCAAGTGGATTTACCCTAGGGGTGCTTGTGTGCAAGTGTATTGTTTTCATGCTTGATTTTGTCTTTGAGTAGGGTTTTCTAAGCATTGGTTTTAGTCTTTCCATACAAACCCTAATTACTAGCATTTATATAAAGCGATAAATTATGGAAAATAAATATCCTATGCTATTACAATCATTAGGGGGATGGGGTGTACAGATTTACAAATGGGGATTACAAGTAAAATTAAATCATAAGGTACTATTACAACCATATTGAATGGATAAGAGTGTACAAGAAATTTAAAATGAACTTGTTTTGTTTAAGTAAAGAAATAAGTTTTGTTTAAGAAAATATTTTGATCTTTTTATGTTAAAAGAAATAAAATAAGACATGTGAATATGAAATATTTTTTTGTGTTTTTGATTAATAAAAGTGATGGCAAAAATAATAAGGAGAAGGAAAATAGAATCAGCGCTTTGCTAAAATAAAAGAAATCAGAAGTTCTGACTCTGGCATGCTGCAAGACAGAAATAAAATGTTAGCCAAAATAGGGAATGTCAGAAGTTCTGGGTGCTGAGGGAATTTGGAAGTTCTGATGTTGCTGGAGGTTTGGAAGTTCTGACCCAGAATGGGAAAAATGTCAGGGGATAAGCATAAAAAAGGGGTGTTTCTGGGACTAGAACTCAAGACCCTTAACACAAACATCTCATGCGTGCGTTTTCTACCACTGGGGTGGCCATTCATCTGGTATTAGAAGGAAAAACATAAGCATATAACTAAAGTAAGTTCTGAGGATGAATCCCATCTCTTTCTTCATGCTAACCAGAAAATCTATAACTTAGTCATTTCTTAACAGAACAGAAAACACAAACATATCAACTATGGCAGGTTCCCATGATGGTTCAGAAATATAAGATATCAAGACTGTAAATCAGAAACAAGCATATATCTGCTAAAACTAGTTTCCTTAAGAAGTTCTGAACTAATTTACTCCCTACTTAGGCATACAAATATATGAAACCTCGGAATACGTACAACATCAGAATCATGATGGCTACATTGTATTTTTGAACATGCAAATCTGACAATGCCTAAATAATATGATGAGAGTCAGCAGAAACTTACCTTGCAGCTGAAAAATAATCTGTGAGCTGGAGTCTGGTTCTGACTGCTTGTGATGTTCTGAACAACTTTCTCACGTGTTCAGTAGGCTGGAAACTTTCAACTTGGGCTACGAATGGTTAGAAAATCCTGGAACAACCAAGGGGCAAAGTTCTGACTTCTTTGAGGTGGATGTGGATGGAGAGTGTGTTATAGTATGAACACAGAAGTTAGGATAGCTTCTAATATGTAAATCAGAAACTGTATGGATGGTTTTGGTCAAGAAACACTTGAGGAAAAATGGAGTTTGAATGCAAGAAATCAAAAGCTAACAGGTTTTGTATTTTGTGTTTTCAGTTTTGGATTCTTGGAATTTTAGCAGGGGTTCAAGGCTTTTTCTTTCTCAAATTTTCGACCTCCTTACAGTTTCCAATAAAGTCCAATTTATAGGCAAAGGTTTAGTAGCTTGGAGAGGTCAAGGGGCACAACCATCACATGCTAGGTGCTGACTTGTTCTTGAATTAAGTTCAAAAAGGTATGGTGGTTAACAATTTTAGCATCGCCTAAGCTGGATTTGTAAGCAGGAATTAAGGAAAGTTATCCTCAAAAGCAAAAGCAACGTATGGGCCCAGCACACTCTTGTACAAAAGTTTGCTTTTCTAAGACAGTAAAGGTACTTCTATGCCACACGTGGGGAAATCCTTTGGATAAAGACTCAAAAGTGGTTGTGAGCATTAAATGATGATGAGATTTATCAAACCAGAAATCATTCCATATGAGATTGTGCATCATTGCTTAATTCTAGATCAGAAGTTCAGCATCAGCGTAACTTAGGACAAACATCCAACTTCTGATCATTGAATCTCCTTGCTCCAGCATCTTCTGAAGGAATTCTTAGACTTTCAGAAAGCTTGTAACATGCTTTGTAGATCTTCTTTGAATTACTCTTGCAAACTCTGGTTGAACCTACACGAACAATGACCCAAAAGTTGTAACCAAATTCTGATTTGAAAACACCCAGAATTTACTGAGTGTTTCAGTCTTATGGACGTGTCTTTAAGGATGTATAACTTGAAATCCCAACATTTCTAGGAGAAGTTCTATTCTGCAATGTTTTAGATCTCATTGAAATCTATAAATCTTGTGTTAGAAGTTCTTCCAGAATCAGCTTGCATCATGGTGAAAATCTGGCAAGAAGTTCTGAACTCATCATATTTCCTAAACACTTAGAAAAATTTCTAAGTATTTGGAATTTTGACTTTTGATTTTCTTAATGAAACAAACTTCATATTTTAACATGTATTGATGAAATATGATTCTTGAAACTTGATTTTGATCCAAAAGTCAAGGTTTGAATTTTCAGTATACAATTGACCATTTTGCCCTTGTGAATGACTTTCTTGGAAAATTTGTAATTCAAGGCTTGAAATTGGATGGGAACAAACCTGAGGGTCCAGGGTGATCCTTTGAGAAATGAGAGGGAAAATTTTGGGGTACAACAGCTGCCCCTGTTCAATCTTCTTACACTTGAAGGGTTAGATTGGCGAATCTGCCATTCGTGACTCGAAGGTGGAAGATGATTGGACACTAAAGTGCCCAGAAATTTGCACTCGGTGATGTGATGGTTGAGGGAATGGGCTTAAAGATGCCATTTGGAGAGGTGACAGAAAGCTGTTGGAGATGGGCTTGTAGATGCCATCTAAAAATGATTGCTGAATTATATCTGTAAGCTGAGTCTGAATGAGTATCAAGATGGCATCCGTGTCTGGAGCGTATCTGAACTGTATCTGAAATTGAATGAGTATCAGAATAGCGTCTGTGTCTGGAGCGTATCTGAACTGTATCTGAGAAGGAATCTAAATGAGTATCAGGATGGCATCCGTGTCTAGAGCGTATGTATATAAACAAGATCAAAGGGTAAATCGTTTACGATTTTTACACGACTGCTTTATACAATCTCGAAAAGGCTGCAAATATTCATATTCATTCTACATTCAATTTGTGTAATACATCACAATATTGATATAATTTTTGTAACGAAAAACAAACAGTACACAGTAAACCTTTTCTTTTGATTAAGTCATTTTCCTTGAGATAAACCGGTTTGTGGTTGTACTCAAGAAGACTTTGGCAGTTGTCAAAGTAGAATTGTAATCAGTTTGATTAGTGAATTAAGTCCTCATAGGAGAGAGGAGAAATCACCTTGGCGGGTGGACTGGAGTAGTTTGAGATCAAGCGAACCAGGATAAAAATCCTGTGTCTGTTGCTTTTGATTTTTAAAGTTTCAATTCAACCCCCCCCCCCTCTTGTGTTTTTCACTTCTTCAATTGGCATCCGAGTGCTTGGTTTTGAGTTCATACACTTAACCATGTCAGTACAAGATCCAAGCTTTAGAAAAACATTATGGTGGGACCAAGCCAAAACATCAGCAATGACAAGGACAGAATCAACGATAAACCTCCAATCTTTGATGGAGAAAATTTTGACTACTGGAAAGACATAATTGAGAGCTTCTTTCTGGCTCATGATGCTAACTTATTGGATATGGTAATTTATGGATACATGCGTCCAGTGGATGAAAATGGTCATAAGATAGATAGAAAAAGAATGTCTGACCAACAAAAGTGTGATTTCAAAAACCATCATAAGGCCAGAACAATTCTTCTCAGTGCCATCTCATACTCAGAGTATGAGAAGATCTCAAACAGAGAGACAACCAAAAACATGTTTGACTCTCTGAGAATGGCGCATGAAGGAAACATACAAGTTAAAGAAACCAAGGCCCTTGCGCTCATTCAGAAATATGAAGCTTTCAAGATGGAAGATAGTGAATCCATAGAAGCAATGTTCTCAAGATTCCAGATTCTAGTTGCTGGGATGAGAGTTCTTGACAAAGGGTATTCTACTGCTGATCACGTAAAGAAGATCATCAGAAGTTTGCCAAAGCAATGGAGGCCAATGGTCACTGCTCTTAAGCTGGCTAAAGATCTCAACAAGATATCTCTGGATGAACTTGTTAGCTCCCTCAGAAGCCATGAGATAGAGCTAGAAGATGACGAGCCTCAAAAGCACGGTAAGCCTTTAGCATTAAAATTTAACAAAAAACTTGATTCTAAGGTTTTGCAGGCTATGGAAGAAACCTTTGATGGATCCTCATCAGAAGAAGACAAATTGTCTCTTCTCTCTAAAAGGGTCAATCAGTTGTGGAAGCAAAGGCAAAGAAAATTCAGAAACTCCAGAAGATCAGGGAATCAGAATGAATCCTCCTTCGGATACAGAAAGTCTGAACCCTCCTCTGGACACAAAAGGTCTGAAGCTTCGTCTGGTCATAGAAAGTCAAACAACAGAGACATCATCTACTATGAGTGCAATGAACATGGGCACTAAAAAAGTGATTGTCCAAGGCTTCAGAAGGAGAAGCCCAAAAATAAGATCTTCAAGGAGAAGAAGAAAAGTCTCATGGCAACATGGGATGATTCAAATACTTCTAATGCGGACTCAGAATCAGATGATGAAAGAGACAACATTGCTCTCATGGAAAATGTGACAGAAGACAACAAAGCATCTGGGTCAGACTCAGAATCAAGCACAGAAGAGGTATTTTCTGACTTCACTATTAAATTTACCAAAGCTAAACTAGGAGAAAGTCTGAGTGAAATTCTGGAAAGATATCAGCAGCTCAGAGTCAAATTCAAGAACCTGAAAAAGGATCTTGCTTATGACTCTGAAGAAACTGAGAGTCTTTGATTAGAAAATTCTGAGTTAAAAGAAAAGATTTCAAAACTAGAAAATGATTTACAAAACTCTCAGAAAGAAATAGTCTCAGAGGCTCCCAGCAGTGCTGATAAAATCATAAAAGAATATGATCACAACTTTCAGAAGTTTCTGGCTAAAAACATAGATAGAAGCAAGATGGCTTCAATGATATATGGAGTTAGCAGAAATGGCAGAAAAGGAATAGGATCATCGAGGGACTATGATCTTTTAACCGAGGGTCTTTGCTAAAGTGTCCCACGTTCGAGGTACATGACTATTTTTACAAGGCAACAAGTGAGGTCACCCTAGAGGTGTGTGTATGAATAGTGTTTTAATTTCAGTTAATTTATCTTGGATTTATGGTTATCTAACGGTTGATTTTAGATCTTGCCATACAATCCTATTAAACTAGCAGTAATAAGGAAAACAGTAAAGGCAGAAATTAAATTTCCTACGCTATTACAATGCTTCGGGGAAGGGGGTGCAAATAGTATAAATAGGGGGAAAAGTAAAAGCCTAATTAAACTATTACAAACCGTAAGCAGTTACAATATTAAAAAAAAACGAAAACAGTAAACTATGCGAAAATAAAAGGAAAAGGAAATTGTTTTTTTGTGATTTTATCAAGTAAGGAAATTAAATCAAATAAAAACTATGAACGAAGATTCAAGAATTAAAATTCTAAATAATATTTTTGGTATTTTTGTTTATCATGAAGAAAATAATACAATTAGAAGAAATCGACTAAACAATATTAAATATAGAATAAAATATTAACTAACAAAATTGATTTATTCACAAAAATCTTAAATCATTTTTTAAAATTAAGAAAGTTAAGAAAATTATCTAGTTAAGAAACTACATTGATTCTAAAAACTAGGTTAATTGAACTAATAAAAGAAATTACACTAAAATAGAAAAAAGGTGGTGTTTAAAACAAAAATAAGGATGAAAGAAATAGAATTTTCGGTGGGCTTTAAGTGAAGACAAACAATTCGGGCCCAAGTAATAAAAAGCAGCTTAATTAAAAAAAAATTGGGCTTATAAGGGACCGGGTAGGGTCAGACCCAGGTCCAACCCCCTCTTCCAAACAAAAGCTACAGGTTATACAACCCTAAAACAATCGCATACTCTCTCTAACTACTTGTGTTCTATTTCACGATATCAATTTCCTCTATGCTCTTAAACCGCTCCTTCCCTTGCTTCTCACGATTTCTAATCCTATGCTCCTAGATCACGCTTCAACAACGACAAAATCTCATCTCTCAATTTTAATCCTTAAATCAATTTCCCAGTTCTCATATCATCATTTTTCACGCGGTCACATAATGAAACAATAACAAACAACTTTGGGAATCACGATGGTGAAAATGAATTTGAAGACAAAAGAGAAAACTTATAAACTCGAAGCTAGTCCGAGGATTCCGACGCTGGCGACGCAAGGATATTCTGGTGAATCTTTTATTCTTTCCTTCTGCTTTTCGTTCTCTACTTCTTAGGCCTCTGAAATTACTGGTGCTGCTTCTGTTGTGTTGTATGTGTAGGACTTATGAGTTTGCTGAACTGTTATTAATGCGTGAAACTTGGAGGAAGGTTGAGGAACTGATATGCGCAGGTTCTGTTGAAGTTGTTGTATTGATGTGTTTTTTCTGTTCTTCTCAAGCGTTGCTTGTTATTGATGAAGACTTTGGCTCCAGGTTTGTTGGAAAAGAGAGCATGAGTATGAATGTAGGTCAGATGTGAATGGTTTATAGTGGAGTTGTTGTAGTGTATTGAAGAAGACGGGGACAAATTTTGTGAGTATTATTCTAACACTTTTTCCTCCTCTCTTTTTGGAAAAGAAACTTGTGCTTGCATAATTGTTGTAGTGAATAAAGTTTACGTAGAAACTTGAGAAATTTTTGGTATCAGCTGCCCTTTCTTGAACACATGGAGGGGTTTATATAAGGAAGAGAATAAGGATTTTGGGGGGAAAACTTGATGATTTTTGAACATTTTTGGTTGGCTGTTTTGTAGCTTTTGGATGTAGGTTATGTTTTTGCTGAGTTTGTGTAATTCTTGGTTGCTATGTTGCAAGTTTTGGAGAGTATTGCAAGCTGTTTTCGCAGGGCTATTATTTGGAGGCTTATGAAACATATTTTGCAAGGTTTGTAGCAGCAATGCAAAGGCTAGTGTAGTAGGGGAGCATGTGCAAATTATGAATTGTTTGGGACAACAACAGATTAGTAAAGTAAGGATGTAACTTGATCCCTAAGCTTGGAGGATATAGCTTGTTTGGTCATTTTGGGTAAGGAAATGATGCATGGTTAGTGGAGTGGTGCAACGGGCTTGTGGATAGCAAGGAGCAACAAGGTTTTTGTTGTTTTGTGGACTAGTGCAACAAGTTTTATGCTTGGTGTATGGACAAGACATAAATAGGGTACAATTTAACTTGTAGGTTTGGCTTTGGTTTTGTGGTATTCACGAATGATATCTATTTTTTGTTGCAGGAGGTTTTTTTGTCAAGGATCGAAGCAAAGCTGGACATGAAAGGATTGGATCAAGAGGCTTGTCAAAAAGCTTAGGAATGAATCACGGTTTTGGAAGCTTGATTGATTGTCATGAAAGGAATTAGTTCAAACATGAAGTTAGGATGAAGTTTGGAGAAAAATTGGTTAAAGTGTGGAATTTGAAGATTAGGCTTTAGGACTTGGTTTCATATATAAACTTGTATAATTTTCTTGTAATATCTTGAAGTGATGAATGATTCTTGTAAATTACTTAACATTTGGATGAATACTTGATAGAACTTGATGAATAAATAAAACTTGCCATGAATGTATCTTTGATAAGTTTTAAAGACTTTGCATGGAATTTTGATGACTTTAGACTGAATATGTTGAATGATCATAAAATTGGCAATCTTAAACCATGATGAGTGATATAACCCTTGAACGAATTTTCTCATGAATGAAGCATGGATAAAACTTGAATGATCTTGTAATGAACAATGAACTTTGATACTTGTATCTTGACAAATGTATTCCTTTGCTCATTTGTACCTTGTATACCAAGTAATCACATGAATGAATCTTCTTAGCCTTGAATCAAACATTGATAAAATCATGACCTTAAGACCTTGAGTCAAAACTTATTCTTTACAAAATGCATCTGATAAACATTCACGCTATATTTAAATATAAACTCCTCAATAATCCTCTTGATGCACAATCGTCTTCTCAATGAAATCCTAACCCAATTCCTCAATCCAACAGTGACTTTCACAAGCAACAAACCTTTAAAAGGAATGATGATGCCTTAAACACAATTTCATCCTTTGTACCATGATTCTTATTTTGTAATTCAATCCGCAAGCTCTTTGTATTGACAAAATCTTTTTTAAATGATGACCTTAACACAAAGCAATGACCTCGTAGATGAAACTTGAAGTATAGAAAGATATCCTTGAGATAAAACCATAATCAATCTTCCATTGATGAACATCAAGAAAGTCAATACCAAATATGAGAAACCCTAACCAATTTCATTGGGTGCACAATTACGAAGAAGGGACTTTAGATGTGGAAGAAGACCAAAACCCTAGTGTGGACCCATTGATTAGAAGGAGAATTTGCTTGATCAATTCTTGGGCCATCTTGAGCATTTGAGAACCCTAGGAGGATGTCTTGGAGAAAATGGGAGGGAAAATTTTGGGGTACAACAACTGCCCCTGTTCAATCTTCTTAAACCTGAAGAGTTAGATTGACATGCTCTCCATTCGTGACTTGAAGGTAGAAGATGGTTGAACACTTAAGTGCCCATAAATTTGCACTCGCCGATACACGAACTAATGTTGTGGGTTGATTATATCAGGAATAGGCTTAAAGATGCCATTTGGAGAGGTGACAGAGAGTCATCGGGGATGGGCTTATAGATGCCATCCAAAGTAACCGTTGATAGAAATTAGACTAAGTCTATGTTCGACTTTATCTTAGAAGATGTATTTGGAGTGAGTCTACGCTCGACTTAGTCCAAAAGGATAATCAGAATAAATCTACACTCGATTTAATCTGAGACAGAAAATATCTACGTCCGATTTCAACTGGAAGAAGTATCAGAATAAATCTACGCTCAATTTAATCTGAGCCCAAAGATGTCTACGCCGACCTCAATTGGAGGAAGTATCAAAATAAATCTACGCTCGACTTAATCTAAGCCAGAATATGTCTACACTCTTCTTCAACTGGAAGAAGTATCAGAATAAATCTACGCTTGATTTTATCTGAGCCAGAAGATGTCTACGCCTGATTTCGACTAGAAGAAGTATCAGAATAAATCTATGCTCGATTTAATCTGAGCCAGAAGATGTCTACGCCCGACTTCAACTAGAAAATATGCTGGAAAGAGTTTACGCCCAACTTTTCTGAAGGAGTATCAGCATAAATCTATGTTCGATTTAATCTGAGCCAAAAGACGTCTACATCCGTCTTCAACTGGATGAAGTATCAGAATAAATCTACGCTCGAGTTAATCTGAGCCATAAGATATCTACACCTGACTTCATTTGGAAGAAGCATCATAATAAATCCAGGCTCAATTTAATCTGAGCCAAAAGATGTCTACGCCCGACTTCAACTGGAAGAAGTATCAGAATAAATCTATGCTTTATTTAGTCTGAGCCAGAAGATGTATACGCTCGTCTTCAATTGGAAGAAGTATCAAAATAAATCTACGCTCGATTTAATCTGAGCCAGAAGATGTCTACGCCTGATTTTAGATGGAAGAAGTATTAGAATAAATCTATGCTCGATTTAATCTGAGCCAGGAGATGTCTACGCCTGACTTCAACTAGAAAATATGCTGGAAAGAGTCTATGCCCGACTTTTCTAAAGCAGTATCAAAATAAATCTATGCTCAATTTAATCTGAACCAGAAGATGTCTACACCCGTCTTCAACTGGAAGAAGTATCAGAATAAATTTATGCTCGATTTAATCTGAGCCAGAAGATATCTACGCCCGACTTCAACTGGAAGATATGTTTCTTTGAGAATGAACCTCTGACGAAATTGCTTAAGTAGCCATTTGTCAGATGTAGCCTTTGAGAAGAATGTCTGGTCATATAAGTGGTTGATGATGTTTGTCTGTTGATTGATCTTTCCTAAAAAGGTAAAGAGTTAGCTGTATGTAATATCATGATGTATGAAATGCATTGCGTAATGATATTCTCAAAATAAATGAAATCATGTTATATGCGTTTTTTGTGCATATGTTATGCTGTTCGTAAATGATGTATGAATGTGAAATGTCGTTGAAGCGTATTTAATAGATTTGTATAACATCTTACTCGGGAAAAAGGATCCTTGACTGGTGTTGGGGATGAAGAATACGTGTAATATTTAACCTTTGTTTAGAATTTTTTTGTTGGGGATTCTTGCTTCCTGTTAGAGGAAACTCCGCTGGGGAATGTTGAATTTTGTTTGGGGAGAAGAGTTCATGAACATTAGTCGTTCATCGCTCTACTGGGGAATTTAATTATTATATACCCTGACTGGGGATAAAAGATATGTATTACTTTCTGAGGTTCTGTTTGATCAAGTTTCTGATATGGATGTCGACTCTTCTGGGGAGGATAAGGTTAAGCGATATTTGGTATGGTTCGAGATTCAGTAGCAACTCTCTGGGGATAGTGGTTCGGACTGCTCTTTGCTGGAGATGGGAATCTTATCGGTATTTATAGAAATAGACTCAGACTGGGGAGAATGACTTTGCTAGGGAAATAAACCCTGTTGGGGAAATAAACTCTAAACTAGATGGAGAAATATTCTGCTGAGGAAATGAGCTCTGCTGGAGAAAAGAAATTTGCAGGGGTTTTTACAGTCTTGGAAGAATAAACTCAGCTGGGGAAGAGAATTTCCATAAACTGTACCAATGCCATAATCTCCGATGGAGACTAGAATTCCGTTAGGTTGGCGACATTGCCGGGAAAAAGATCATATTCCTTTATTCGCTAGGGTGACTTACTGGTGACTATGATTAGGTTAATTCAGCCTCACCAGGAATATATCTTTGTTGAAAATGAGTTTGTGAAGATGACTCTGTGGGGATAATCCTGTGAGGATCTTTCTATGGGGATATGTGGATGACTTGGACATTATCCTGACTCCTAGAGTCTTGAGCAAATGCTTGTTCCTATTTTTGCGCAGATATTTATTTAACAGTTAATCATATTCATATGCATATGTTCATTCAATTTTAGTCATTGGACATTTTTTGCAAACAAAACAGAAAAGGTAAAACAAAAAGTTTGAATTTTGAAATTTGCATTTCTATTGATAGTTTGCCCATAAACAGGCGGTTTTGCACAAAGAGACATAAGTCCTAGTAAGAGGAAATCGTCGTGAAATAAAGAGAGTACAAAGTGAAAATAAAATAATAGTTATATGGAAATAAACTCATCGGGTTCCAACTCTGCTATTGCCCTTATGTCTTCAAGCATCTCGTCCCTTGCTATTGGAAGAGGTTGACTGGACTGATCTGTACCGTTTGAACTTGACGTTAGTAACTAAGCTTATTGTAAGTGATCCAACGGGACATAGTCGTACGCTTTAATCCCTAACTTTTTCCTGGACTGCCCTTTCAGGGTTTCAGTCCACCGGAATACCCTTTTTTCCAAAGCCGCCTTTCCAGGTTTTCGACTTGCCGGGTGTACAATCTTTCGTATATATCCCTAATATTTTCCCAAACCCTTTTGGTTCACCAGGATGCCCTTATTTTTTCCTAGGCCGGTCAACCTAGTGGGTCGTTTTCATGCGTAGTATCTTTTGACTATGTTCGTGTTCACAAGGTGTGGAAAATCATAACCGTCCATGGTGGTTAGTATCATATCACCTCCCAAAAATATCTTCTTAATTACAAATGCCCCTTCGTAGGTGGGAGTACATTTCCCCTAGGATCACCTTATGATAGAATGATGTGCTTTATTACCAAGTCACCAACCTGATATACTCGATGCTTGATCTTCTTATTGAAGGCTTTGATCATACGCCTCTGATATATCTGACCGTGACAAACATCCGCAAGAATTTTCTCGTCAATCAAATTCAACTGATCCAGCCTATTTTGAATCCACTCGTCTTTGTCCAAATCTGCATCCTTCATGATTTTCAGAGAAGGAATCTGAACTTTGACAGGTAGAACAACTTCCATACCATAGACCAAAGAGAACGAGGTTGCCCCAGTTGAAGTTCGTGCTGAAGTGCGATATCTATAAAGAGCAAAAGGTAACATCTCATGCCAGTCTTTGTAGGTCACAACAATCTTCTGTATAATCTTCTTAATATTCTTGTTGGCGGCTCCCACTGTGCCATTCATCTTTGGTCGATACGGAGAAGAGTTATGGTGCTTGATCTTGAACTTTGTGCAGAGTTTAATGATCATAGTGTGGTTGAGATAAGTACCATTGTCTGTAATGATTCTCTCAGGGATGCCATATCGACAGATAAGGTTAAGCTTGAGAATCGGGCCACGACATTCTTGGTAACAGAGGTGATCGAGGCTGCTTCAACCCATTGTAAAGTAATCGATGGTGACGAGGATAAAGCAATGTCCGTTAGAGGTAGTGGATTTGATTTCTCCAATCATGTCAATGCCCCACATTGCAAACGGCCAAGGAGCAGTCAAAACATTCAAAGGTACTAGAGGAACATGTACTTTATCAGCATAGATTTGGCATTTGTGTCACATTCTAGAGTGGTGATGGCAATCAGTTTCCATGGTCGACCAATAGTAACCAGCTCTCAGGGTTTTCTTATCCATAGTATTTCCACTGGAATGAGTACCAAAGATACCTTCGTGCATATCTTCCATAATATTTCCTGCTTCTTTCTTTTCCACACAAAGAAGCAAAGTTGAATCATGACTGCGCTTGTATAAAATTTCATTCCTCAGGAAGAACTTAGCTAAGAACCTTTGTAACACCCCAATTCTACCCAACAATTATATAAAATCAGAGTTACAAAAATTCGACAATCGAATCAGGATGCTATAAATTCAACTTAAAACAACGACATTCATTACAGATACATAACAAATTAAACTTGGATGAACAAATAATAGCATAAATTAATCCTATGAAACCAACAACTTTCATAACCACGCAGCAGAATCAAATATTCTCCGACACATCTCGCAGCCTACATGCCGCTCGACACCTAACACTATCAGCATCCTCCTCGACCACTAATTCTGGCCAATCAGCATAGAATAACACAACATCATAACAAACACATCGATATGATTCATAATTTCCGACCAACATCTCAGAATACCATAGTAACGGGCAACTATATTTCCTATCAACAAATTCGTTAATTGTACAAAACAGTCACGCAGAAGTCCTCCTAAAGCGACTACAACAATAATCCCTAATTTCTGGCCAACCGCTCGGAATACCACAACATCATAACGCCTACATCAACAGGGGATAACTACCCTAACCTATCCATCGATTATACTGGGCAATTATTCAGACAACTCCAAACGTCCATAGCACGACTAATGGCCAACTCAATAAAAAGCTCGCTAACCATGCAAGACAATCATACGGTAACTCCCTAACGACCACGACATGGGGAAACAAGCAACTTCAAAAGCGGATTCAGAAATATCAACGTACAACAATCATACAAACGACCAATTCCCACATAATATACATCATAAATCCCATTATAAGGTCAGAACCCCACCCTTACCTGGATTGAAGGTTGCTCTACCAAAATTCCAACCGACAGCCTTGCTTCACTCTGCTCGACACCGGGTAGCTTGCTCCTCTCTTTACGCGGCTTCACACGGTCAGCGCACAAGATTTCTTATTCTCCAAAAACTAAATCCTTGTGTCAGCTTAACCTTATATCATCAATCTTATTGGGCCTAACCTACACACCCCCAATTTACTTCTTCCTACCAATAACATAAGTCCAACATAATTATTCCATTAATTCCAACATTATTATTATTATTATTATTATTATTATTAATAAACTAATTAACTAATTAATAATAATCCAACAACTTATACCAACAATTCTCAACATCTCACAACTTAAAAAAATAATCCAAAAATAATTTAATTAAATAATTAATTAAATTAACGGGCATTACAACTCTCCCCCACTTAGAATATTTTCTTCCTCGGAAAGTTACCTCATTCGAACAACTCAGGATAGAAGTCCCGCATCTTAATTTCCAACTCCCACATCATGCTTTCTCCGGCATCTCCTAACCAGACTACTTTCACCAAAGAAATCTCTTTGCCTCTTAGAGTCTTCATCTCACGATCCGAGATTCATATAGGCATCGTCTCCACAGTAAGATTATCCCGCACTTGCACATCATCCATATGAATCACATGAGATGAATCTAAAATATACTTTCAGAGTTGTGACATATGAAACACATCATGCAAATTCGAAATATTAGGCGGTAAAGCCACTCTATAAGCAACATTTCCAACTCTGTCCAAAATCTGATATGGACCAATAAAACGAGGAGTGAGCTTCTTAGACTTCAATGCTCGCCCAATACCAGTCATAGGTGTAACTCTCAGAAACACATGGTCACATGCTTGAAATTCCAAATCTTTCCTTTGTTTGTCAGGATAACTCTTCTGTCTACTTTCAGAAGCTTTCATCTTTTCACAAATCAACTTTACCTTCTCAGTAGTCTCACGAACAAGTTCAGGTCAAAGCATTACACTTTCTCCAAATTCATGCCAACATAAAGGAGTTCTACATCTTCGACCATACAACGCTTCAAAAGGTGCCATTCCAATACTAGAATGGTAACTGTTATTATAAGTAAACTCTATTAATGGAAGATAGGTTTCCGACGAACCTTCCTGATCAAGAACACATGCTCTCAACAAATCTTCTAACAATTGAATAGTCCTTTCAGTTGGAACATCCGTCTGTGGGTGATATGCCGAACTCAACCTCAACTTAGAATCCAACGCCTCTTGAAAACTCTTCCAAAAATATGAAGTAAACCTTGGATCTGTATTTGACACAATACACAAAGGAACACCATGCAGCTTCACAATCACACCAGTATAAATCTATGCCAACTTTGATATTGGAAAACTGATGTTAATAGGAATAAAATGAGCCAACTTAGTAAGCCTATCAACAATCACCCAAATCGAATCATGTACTCTTGGAGTATTAGGTAATATAGTCATAAAGTCCATCGAAATGCTATCCCATTTCCATTCTAGAACTTCTAACGGTTGCATCAGCCCTGCAGGCTTCTGATGTTTAACTTTTGACTTCTTACATGTTAAACATGAATATACAAACCGAGCCACATCAATCTTCATCCCAGGCCACCAAAACAAATTCTTCAAATCTCGATACATTTTTATAGCTCCCAGATGAATGCTCAACATGCTTCTATGACTTTCCTCAAGAATCACTTTCTTCATTTTCGCATCATCAGGAATACAAATTCGATTAAGGAATATCAACACACCTTATGCATCTAACTTAAAATCACTATTCTCAGACTGATCGATCCCAACCATCGATTCTACCAGTTTTACATCCAACTTCTAAGCTTCTTTGATATTATCCAAAAAATCATTATCAATCTTCAACATCCTCAACATAATACTTTGCGGCGTTACTTCACATGCTAAGCTCATATCTCTAAATTTTTCAATTAATTACAATTCTTTAACCATCATTGCTGACATATGTAAAGTCTTTCGACTTAACGCATCAGCTACCACATTCACCTTTCCTGGATGATAATTCAAACAGAAATCGTAATCCTTTAACAACTCCAACCATCTTCGTTGTCTCATGTTCAATTATTTCTGATCAAATAGATATTTTAGACTCTTATGGTCACTAAATACTTCAAATATAGAACCATAGAGGTAATGTCTCCAAATCTTCAACATAAAAACAACTGCAGCAAGCTCCAAATCATGCATAGGATAGTTCTTTTCACGAGTCCTCAATTGCCTTGACGCATAGGCAACTACCTTATCATTCTGCATAAGCACACCTCCTAAACCCATCTTAGAATCATTACAATATACCACAAAAGGTTCTCTTGGATTAGGTAATGTCAAAATCGGAGTCGACGTCAATCTCTTCTTTAATTTCGTAAAACTTTCTTCACACTGAACATCCCACACATAAGCTCTACCTTTACAAGTCAACTTAGTTAATGGAAGTGCCAACTTAGAAAAACCTTCAATAAACCTTCTATAATAACCGCCTAGTCCCAAAAAGCTTCTATCTCGGTATCCTATTTTGGAGTTTCCCATTGCAATACAACATCTACTTTAGATGGATCTACAACAATGTCACTACCTGAGATCACATGACCAAGAAAACTAACCTCCTTTAACCAAAATTCACACTTAGACAACTTTGCATACAACTTCTTCTCTTTCAAAACTTACAATACTATTCTTAAGTGTTCTGCATGCTCTTCTTCCGATTTAGAGTAAATCAAAATGTCATCAATGAACACTACTACAAACCGATCCAAATAAGTATGAAAGATACGATTCATGTACTCCATGAATACTCCCAGCGCATTAGTAACACTGAAAGGCATCACCGAATACTCATAGTGTCCATAACGCGTCATGAAAGTTGTCTTCTAGATATCTTTATCCTTCACTTTAATCTGATGATAACCCGACCTCAAATCAATATTACTAAACACTCGAGCACCCACCAATTGATCCATAAAATCATCTATTCTTGCAAGTGGATACTTGTTCTTAATCTCCACTTTATTCAATTGTCTATAATCAACACAAAGTCTCATACTTCCATATTTCTTATTTACTAGCAACACTTGAGCTCCCCACGGAGATACACTCGATCTTATAAACTTCCTTTTAAGTAAATCTTCCATTTACTTCTTTAATTCTGACAATTCAGATGTAGACATCTTGTATGGTGCCATAGAAATAGGTCTGGTACTAGGTACAAGATTAATAGCAAATTTGACTTCTCTCTCTGGAGGTACATCAAGAATTTCATTAGGGAAAACTTCAAGAAATTCATGCACCACCTGCAATTCCTTAATTACAGCTTGATTCTTGACAGATAACGACGCCATCAACAAGAACATCTGAGCCTCTTCTTGCATCAACTTCCTTAACTATCTAGAAGATAACATACCAACTTCCTCTTCTTCAGGAGTAGAAAACCTCATCGACTTGTCATAACAGTTAATATGAACATAGTTATGCTCTAACCAATTCATACCTAATATCACATCCAACCCACTTAAAGGCAAACAAACCAAATCAACAACAAAGTCTATGTCGAAGATCGACAAAGGACACTTTAAACACACAAAAGAAGTAGTCACCGACCCCTTGGCTGGAGTACCGACGACCATCTTTCCATTCATAGAAGACAACATAAGACCCAATCTTTCAACATAATCAGCAGCAATAAAGTAATGAGTAGCACCGGTATCAATAATAGTAATTAAAGGAGTACTATTAATGAAACATGTACCTCTGATAAGTCTGTCCTTATTAGCCTTCTAATTCTCAGCCAAAGCGAACACCTTTCCACTGGTTTGCGCCTTCTTTGGTTTCTGACACTGACTACCAATGTGTCATTCTTCACCATAATTGAAGCAAATCATATCCTTATGCTTGCACTCAGATATAACATATCCAGCCTTACCACAACAGAAACACCTCTTCACCTCGTACACATGTTGCTCTTATGACCAGGCTTTCCACATTTGAAACAAACTACATAAGCAGGAGCATCTCCCCCACTAGTTCTCTGACCCTGAAAAACTTTCTATTTACCTTTACTAGCTAGGGCATCGTAAGGCTTACTACGATTCTGTTGGTTCTTACCCCTCTTCTCATTGATAATCTTATAGTGAGCATTATTATCCTCTTCATAGATCCTGCAACTATCAACCAAATCAGCAAAGACACGAATCTTCTGGTGTCCAACTGCCTTCTTGATCTCTGGGCGCAACCCGTTCTCAAACTTGATGCACCTCAAAAACTCAGCATTAGCCTCACTATAGTGCAAATAAAACTTAGCCAACTCAGCAAAATTTGCAGCATACTCAACAACCGACATACTCCATTGCTTCAGCTCAAGAAACTCAATTACCTTCTTACCACGAACATTTTCAGGGAAATACTTCCCTAGAAATTCCCTACGGAACACAACCCAAGTGATATTTTCACCCGTACCTTCCAACCTCTGACAAGTCTCTAGCCACCAGTCATCAGCTTCGACTGTTAGCATATGAGTTCCATATCGAACCTTCTGCGCTGGAGTGCAGTCCATCACACAGAAGATTCTCTCAATCTCTTTCAACCAATCCAACCCTCCGTCAGGATCATACTTACCCTTGAAGGTAGGCAGATTCTCCCTCTGGAAAGTCGCCAAACTTCGAGATCCAACATTCCCGTCAACGTTCAGCTGATTCTCTATAGCATGCGCCATTGCCTCTAAAGCGGCAGTGAGTGTAACATCATCCTTCCAGCCATATCAACTTAT
The DNA here is from genome assembly GCA_948472305.1 of Vicia faba. NCBI lineage: Eukaryota > Viridiplantae > Streptophyta > Magnoliopsida > Fabales > Fabaceae > Vicia > Vicia faba. The sequence continues at coordinate 127,469,461 of OX451741.1, forward strand.
CACTACAATATAAACAACGGTTAAAACTCAAGTTAACAATGCTTGATTGTTAGACAAACTACGACTCGACAACTTGGTCGGACAAACCGACTTACTCTGATATCAAATTTGTAAAACCCCAATTCTACCCAACAATTATATAAAATCATAGTTACAAATATTCGACAATCAAATCAGGATGCTACAAATTCAACTTAAAACAATGTCATTCATTACAGTTACATAACACATTAAACTTGGATGAACCAACAACAACATAAATTAATCTTCTGAAACCAAAAACTTTCATAACCACGTAGCAGAATTAAATATTATCCGACACACCTTGCAACCTATATGCTGCTCGGCACCTAACACCATCAGCATCCTCCTCCACCACTAATTCCGGCCAATCAACATAGAACAACACAACGTCATAACTGCCACATTAATACGATTCATAATTTCTGACCAACTGCTCGAAATACCATAGTAATAGGAAACTATATTTCCTATCAACAGATTCGTTAATTGTACAAAATAGTCACACAGAAACCCTCCTAAAGCAACCATAACAACAATCCCTAATTTCCGACCAACCGCTCAGAATACCACAACATCATAACGCCTACATCAATAGGGGATAACTACCCTAACCTATCCATCGATTATACCGGGAAATTATTCAGACAACTCCGAACGCCCACAACACGACTAATGGACAACTCAATAAGAGGTTTGCTAACCATGCAAGACAGTCATAGGGTAACTCCCTAACGACCATGACATGGGAAACAAGCAACTTCAAAAACGGATTCAGAAAAATCAACGCACAAAAGTCATACAAACGACCAATTCCCACATAATACAAATCATAAATCCCATTATAAGGTCAGAACCCGACCCTTACCTAGATTGAAGGTTGCTCTACTAAAATTCCAGCCGACAGCCTTGCTTCGCTCTGCTCGACACCGGGCAGCTTGCTCCTCTATTCGCGCGGCTTCACACGGTCAACGCACAAGACTTCTTATTCTCCAAAAACTAAATCCATGTGCCAGCTTAACCTTATATCATCAATCATATTGGGCCTAACCAACACGCCCCCACTTTACTTCTTCCAACCAATAACATAAGTCCAACACAATTATTCCATTAATTCCAACATTATTATTATTATTAATTAATTAATTAATAATAATATAACAACTTATACCAACAATTCTAAACATCTCACAACTGTAACAAATAATCTAAAAATAATTTAATTAAATAATTAATTAAATTAATGGGCGTTACAACCTCCATAGGAATTTCTTGTCATTAATAGACGCCTCTTTAGGGTATGAATAATTAATTAAATTAACGGGCGTTACAACCTCCGTAGGAATTTCTTGTCATTAATAGACGCCTCTTTAGGGTATGTGATACGGTGGGAGAACTGACTTGGGTGTTTTGTGTTTTATTGCAATTGTTGTAGATAGCAAGAGTCGCCACCGACTTTTCTTTTATCCAATAAAGGAAAGGGTGAAAAGAACAAGAAAGACCTTTTGAGAATTTTCTTGAGTTCTGGGGGGGGGGGTAGGTTGTGAAAAGGGAAGGTGTTAGCACCCTTTTCATCCGTAGTTATCTACATGCTCTTAGTTGCTAGATCACTTTGAAATGCTTCATTTGAAATGTGTTTGTGTTTGTTTGAAAGTATTTTATAAAAGCGACTTCGTTTAGGCAAACTTTGTAATGATTCTCATCTCTATAAGAATGTATACACAGTGTTGAATTTAGAAGATATTTCATGGAAAGTGTTGGCGTGTTTGAAAAGATGTTTTGAAATGTTTGTGAGCAAGCAACTATGAACGTTCTACCCACTCAAAAAAGTCTTTGTTCATTTCCTCCTCCTTTAGATAGTGTTATCTTGACATTAGTTAGTAAGTAACCATATCACTTGATGTAAAGGGACGGGCGTGAGTCATCGTACAGTAATAGAAGGTAACATTGTAGGATACCTTAGCAATTTGTCACGAGGGTCTAAGATCATTTACCGAAGGCAACATCGAAGGGTCATCGAGGGACTACAATCTTGTAATCAAGGGTCTTTGCTAAAGTATCCCACATTCGAGGGACATGACTGTGGTATCAGAGGCAACAAGTAAGGTATACCCTAAAGGTGTAAGTGTGCAAAGTGTTTTGATTTTATGCATTTTTTTCTTGAATTAGGGTTATCTATTTGTTGATTTTATGTCTTTCCATACAAACCCTAATTAGTAGCAATAGCATTGAAAGTGATATATTGTGGAAATTTAAAATTCTACGCTATTAGATCATTTGGGGGAGGGGGATACAATTTAAAAATGGGGATGAAGTCAATTAAAACCTAATTACTATTATAACCCGTGATACAACAGGAGAATTTACTTGTTTATTTTGCGTTTGATCACAAATGTTTTGGTTAGCAAGAGTCGCCACCGAATTTTTTTTAATCCAAAAGGAAAGGTGAAAAAGCACAGGAAATACCTTTGAGATTATTTCTTGAGTTCGAGGGATAGATTATGAAAAGGGAAGGTTTTAGCACCCTTTTCATCCATGTTTTCCATGGGCTCTTAGTTACTTTCTAGATCACTTTCTTTTGTTTGAAAATGTGCTTTGTGTGGTTTTTGAAAGTATTTTTGAAAAGAGGCCATTGTTTAGGCAAACTTTGTAATGATTCTCGTTTGTAAGAATGTATACAAAGGTGTTGATCTTTTAAAAATGTTTTCAAGTTTGAAAGGTGTTTTGAAAGTGTAGGTGTTTGTTTTTGAAAATAGCAAGGATGTTTTGTTTTGAAATTGAGCAAGTAACTAGGAACTTTCTACCTACTCAAAAAGTCTTTCATGTTCATTTCCTTTTTCCTTTGACATTGTTATCTTACCATTGATTTGGTAAGTAACGCTATCTTTGGATGTAAAAGGGACAGGCGTGGGTCATCGTATAACCATGATTAGCAATGTTGCAAGATATTTTAGCATTTTCTTTAGGGACTAAGATTATTTTGAAAGGCAACATAGATAGCGTCATCGAGGGACTATGATCTTGTATTTTGCTTGTTTTTGCTAAGATACCTCACATGCATAATATGGCCATTTTGTAAAGGCAACATAGTGGGTTTACCCTAGGGGTGTCTGTGTGCAAGTGTATTGATTTTCATGCTTGATTTATCTTTGATTTAGGGTTTTCTATTGATTGGTTTTAGTCTTTCCATACAAAACCCTAATTACTAGCATTTTGTATATAAAGCGATAAATTGTGGAAATTAAAATTACTACGCTATTACAATACTTAGAGGAGGGGGTATACAAATTAAAAATGGGGAATATTGCAAGAAATTAAATTTAAATAATTATTACAACCATATTGAATTTAAATAACTGTACAAAATAAGGATAAAATGCAAAAATATGAAATGTAAGGGGAAATGTGATTTTGTTTGGTTTTTTATGAAAAGGGTTTTTTTACCTAATTAATTAAAGTAAAATAATTAACTAAAAAAAGGAAAATTAATATTAAAATAGAAAAACTAAATTAATTTAAAGAAAACAAGTTTTTTAGGTTTTTTTTTTGTGAATTTAATTAAATTAATAACTAAAAATAATTAAATAAAAATCCTAAATTCTAAATTGATTTTAATTTACAAGAAAACTAAGTGATATAAATAATAATAAAAAAAATTAAATTATCTAAGTAAAAAAAGGTAAACATAACTAAAAAAGAAATGTAAAAAGAAATGTTTTTATTCTTTTGTTTTTGTGAAGAAAAATAAAATATAAAAATGTGAAAATAATAAATAAAAATATTTTTGGGTTTTTATTACTAATAATAAAAAATTAATAATAATAATAATAATAATAATAATAATAATAATAATAATAATAATAATAATAATAATAATAATAATAATAATGAAAATAAAAAATGAAAAGAAAATGAAATGGGCCAGGATGTATAAACAGCAAGGCATGGGGGTTTGATCATAGCAAAAAAAAAGGCCCAACAAGAGGAGGCCCAGGTGCTGCAAAAAGAGCAAAAAATGTGAGAAAAATGTGAAAAAAAAGTAAAAAGGTCACGCTGGGGCTAGAACCCAGGACCTCATAGTGACATACGCGCGCTTTAACCACTGGGGTAGTGATACATCCATTAACTTATGTAAAACAACAAATATATAATACAAATCTCGCCCTAAATATACTTCATCTTCAACCTCCAGCCAGAAGCCCTGCAATTTGTTCATTTCTCAACCATTTGCAAAAATGTAAACAGGAAAATTGCTCCATTTTTTCATACGAATCCAACCATATAAATATCATGAACTATAAATCAAAGATGAATGACAATTTTTGAAAGTACCAAATTCTGACCTAATTATTTTCAGATATTCAATCCTAAAATTCTCCTAGCTCAACTGTTGTACCCCAAAATTTTCCCTCCCATATTCTTCAAGAAATTACCAAGTCATGCTTCAAAGTTCCCCAAGGGTTGCACAGTTCAAGGGCCTCCTAACAATCAAATTAGGGTTTTGGTTCTGATCAAGAAAATGAAGTTTCCAAGGGTCCAATCAAGTCTCACATGCCTATAAATATGGTCAAGCATCCTCATACCAAGTTTCAAGACTTTCAGTACAAAATTGCACAGTCAAAACCCTAATTGCACTACAGTCAACTGTAGGGGCAAAATGGTCATTTGACAGTCAAAAGTTCAAATTTTTGGTCAACATCTCATTTTGAAGCCATAAACATCATTTTATCAATGCTTGATCATGATTCTCAAAGCTTGGCTCAAAAATCATCAAGATGCAAAAGTTTCCTTATTTGGACAGCTGAAAAAGTCAACTATAAATTGACCAGGGCATAACTTTCACATGGATTATCAGAAAAATCCCATCCAAAGCTCATTTTGAATAGAAAGACATTTCCTACAACTCATCTTCATACTCCAAGTCCAAGAAATGCTCTCACAAAAAGTTATCAATTTCAACATTATAGGTCATTTTCAAAAGTCAACAAAAAGGGACTTTAAGTAAAAGGCCATAACTTGAGATTGGTAAATCAAAATGACATGGGACCAAAGACATTGGTTATAGTACTCAAAGACCTTTCCAAAATATCCAATAACATGAGCAAAGCTTACAAATTGAGCAAGTTATGCCTTGTGGAAGTTGGGAAATTTTTGGATATTTTGAAAAGTCAACTTTGCTTCAAATGACCTAAAATTGCTAATGGGCCTATTTTTCTTCCATAATTCATCATCCAAGACATGTGCACGACCACTTGGCCCAAAGGGAAGTTTTTCTTCACTATTTATTTATTTATTTATTTGGATTTTTATTATTAATAATTCATTTTAATTAAATAAATACATGAAAAATGCTAAACCTAGGTTTTAAATCTTTTTATGCACATAATATACTCAAGATTTCGTGCCTAACCAAATATAGAAAGAATCATTTGAATTGGTCATGATTTGGTAGCAAAAGCATGTGAAAAAGATTTGAAAATCATGGTTAAAAAATCAAATATCATATTCATTAATGCATGGATTTTGATCAAATTTCTTTAACCCTAATCATTCACAGGTACATATAGAGGCAAAACCTAATCCTAAAGAACCCTAAGCTGCGCAGAAAAAGCATACACAAACTTGAAATTTTTGCTTGAAAATCCAAATTTGAAAACCAGGTTAGAGGACGATTCCAGGCAAAAGACTTGTGCCATCACCTTCCTGAAGCTTCAAGGAAGGATTTCCAATCGAATTCAATCATCCCAACACCCAGAATTGGTATACAGAAATCAAGTTTTCTCATATTTTTTTCAAAATCGTATTTCAAGATTTAGACACTTTCATGGCATTTTGATTGTGTATTCATACTGAGTAATGTATTCTGAAGCTAACCATATGGATTAATTGTATTTTTATACACTATATGCAAATATGCCATTGTTGTTTTTTTAGGGTTTGTAAAGCTTTGAATTAGGGTCTTTTGATTAAGGAACAATTGGCTCATGGGACCTAGGCTATCCAACTCAGCGCTCTTAGACGAACACAAAATGACCCTCGCGCCTAATTTCTAATGCAAGGACGCCTATTCGCTATTTTCCAGAAACTGGCCTAAGAGAACGTTTGTAAAACCGTTGCCAATGTTTGTGTTTCAGAAAAAAAAATAAAACAACAAGGAAGATGACCTCGTGGCATCAGTTGATTGGCTGGTTCAAATTTCGCGCGTAAAGCGCCCCACTAACCATTATTTATTTTATATTTATTGTTTGTTGTTTAAGGTACAATACGCGCGTTTGGCTTGGTTGGCAAGGCTTGCAAGTGGTAATGTTCAGGACCTGGGTTCGAGCCCCAGGTCCCCACCCTCTTTCTATATTATTTTTCAATCAGTGTTTCTATGCAGTTTCAATACTGAAGACGCACCATACGCTCCTCCATCAAGCCGTCCATACGTTCAATATCATCAATCCAAGGGCGCAGATTTGAGGAACATGATGCATTCTAGTCAACGCGTATACATGCTGGCATGAAAGTCAAACAGGCCAAGGCCTTGATGGGCCTAAAATGCTAAGTCTTACCTCCCAAATTAGGGGCAGAACCCCATGGTTTGCACTCTTAAAATCCCTTTTTTATTTTTCTATCTTTTGTTTTAATTAGTTTTCTTGATTTAATTCCTTAATTAATTATTTTCACAAAGAACACAAAAACACCAAAAATCAGAAAAGATGAAAAATTAAATATATTTATTTAATAGTATTTTTTTGTAAATAAAGTCCATTAATTAACTAGTTTTAAATTAGGTTTTAATCTTAACTTTTTAAATAAAAATCTAAAATTGGTAGAATTAGGGTTTAATTAATTTTTTATCCTTTTTTATTTTATTTCATAATAATTAAATATTTAATATTATTTACTTTCATAAATTAAATTGCATGTAAATTAATTAGGGTTAATTTTAGGTTAAAACTTTAACATGTTTTCATAATAAAATAAAAATTGTAGAATTAGGGTTCGCATGTTATTTTAATTAATTCCTTTTTTCATTAAAACCAAAAAATACCAAAAACAATTCCTTTTCTTTTTTTAATTAATTAATTCCATCATTTAATTTAATTTTGCAAAAAGGGTCCAACGCCCTCGTTTTAATTCTTATTTAATTCGCGTGTTTATTTCTTTTTTGTTATAATATTTATGTATCTCTCCCAAGGCCTTGTAAATTAATCTTCTCGCACTTTATTTTCTTTACTTTCTTTATTTTTCTGTCAAATCGGGTTCAAGAAATTTTGGCGATGTGGACCCGCGCCTTTTGTAATAGCTTTAGAATTTTTACTTCTCGCAATTTTTAACTGTTAATCAAGGCATGCAAGAATGAATGACAAAAAAATAAAAACAAACGCATAGATCACCCATAACCTGACAAGACAAAAATAAATGAATCTGACACACAAATCACACACCACCCCTAGGGTACGCCTCACTGTTGCCTTGCCTCGAAAGGTGATCGTCGAGTAGAGGATGTCTTAGTAAGTCCTCATGATCCGGGAACCTGGCATGAGGGTAGCTTCTAAGGTGTCTTCCCATTGCTCTGGTGATCACCATGTCCCGAACCTTGAATTGACCCGAACACCTCCAACGGTGGTGCTACCTACCTCTCAATGGTGGGATGGCACTACTTTAAAGGACATTTACACAGACGAATTCCTTAGGGTAGGTAGGTTCTCATAGATACTTGCTCTAAACTTCAAAACAAATCAAAAAGATACTTTTCACACCAACACATTTTCAAAAAGCTTTCGAAAGCAATTTTTTCAAACACTCTTGAGGACTGATACAAGAGTCGAACTGAAATTTTCAAAGAAAATTTTTTAAAACCCACATTTGAAAAGCAAACAAACCTTTTGAAAACACAAATGAGCAAGTATCTAAGAGCCCATGGATAACCATGGATAGAAAGGGTGCTAACACCTTCCCTTTCTATAATCTACCTCCCGAACCGAGAGCAATCTCTATAAGGAATTTTTCTGTGCTTTTGTCCTTTCCATTTGGAGAAAATAAAAGACGGTGGCGACTCTTGCTTCCGCGACATTTCGCGAACCAGCGTTAAACAGTCAGTTCCAGATCCACCGATCACAGAACTGTCGACTCTGCTGGGGATAACCTTTAAAGTGAGGTGTACCTTAGGACTAAGATCACTGTGTTTTCAATTGCTTTCTTTGCTTGCTTTAAATTGTGGGATTGTCTTGGGAGTTCTATAGATCCTAACCCGGATCTGGGGATACCTTCTTAGAAAGTAGCAACAAGGCTGTGAGGGAACTGTGCGGGGTATACCGACATGGTTGAAACAGTCTGCTACGTTGATGTGGCACTTTGGTGTGTACCGGTAACCCTTGAGTTCAGTCAAGGAGAGTACGGGGCCTCCGCGTGGTGTCGTGAAGCATCAACAGACCTTAGGAACCTTAATTGAACTATCTTGGCCTCTTTAGGGTAGTGAGATAACTGACTTTGGTGCAGTCCGAGGTTGGTTGATACTCGATACTACACTCAATTGAGGGTTGCTTTCCTGGAATATTTCGGTCGCCAGTTCAGTGGCTAAATCGAAACGATGAACAATGAAAGCAATCCCGTGATATTGGGACCCTTAGAACCCGGTTACTTCTAATAGGACAGGTTAAACCCACCAACTTCAAGAGGGTACTACCCAAACCCCATGCTGGCCTAAACTCTAAGGGTTTCTCTTGTGTGACTTGTGTGCCTTCGTACTTGACTACTTGCATGCTTGTTATCTGACACATGAACTACTTGCAGGTTTTGCTTTAAGTCCTTAGTTGGGACTCATGACAGGGCTTACTAAGTTTCTTGCAGGTTTTGTTTAAGTCCTTAATTAGGACTCATAACAAAGTTTACCAAGTTTCTTGCAGGTTTTATTTATAGTCCTTAATTGGGACTCGTGACAGGTTTTACTTGAGTTTCTTGCAGGTTTTGGTTTGCAGTCCTTAACAAGGGCTCATAACAGGGTTTATCCATATTACCCCATGCATCATGACATCATACCATTGCATACATCCTAACCCATTTCAAGGATCTCAAGGGCTTGTGATGCAGGTCATGATGAATCAAGCATCTAGCAAGGGGCAAAGAGGATTTATTTTCCTCTAGCCAAAGTTGTCAGAGGCTATGACCCACTTGATATGGTGAGCTTTGACTCCTGAAGAAGGTTCCCCTAGCCAAGGTTGTTTGGAAAGCAAAATAAGGTTGATGACTTGAGTCAGGGGCTATGACCCACTTGATATGGTGAGCCTTTGACCCTGGGAAGAAAGACCCTCAACAAATATGAAGTTCCTTCAATCAAGCTACCGAATCCCAGCTCTAACAAATTTCTTGTTTATCCCGCGAGGTCCTTGAAAACATTACATGCATGTCATACATATCATTGCATAACAGGTACCCTTGTTGCAGGTCACTTACCCTTCTCGCTGTTTATTTCAGCCATGGCTTCCCAACAAGATAACCAGGACCTTCTTGCTCAAGAGACTCGGTTCAGGGAAATCCTCCTGAATCTATCCAAGGGGCAGGAGGAGCTAAGGACACTTCTCATGGGGACTTTTGTCAAGAACAGTGCTGAGGATGAAAGGCTGAAACACCTTCAAGCTGAAGTGGATGCATTGAAAGCCCAGATGCTGGGGCATGGGACTGCCATTCAAGGGTTAGCTCAAAGACAAGAAGAGCTCGGGGTTCTCATCAACCAACTGCTTCAGGGTAACCAACTGGGGCAAACGTCTAAGGATAAAAAGCCATTCATCATTCAATCATCCTTGAGACAAGGAGATAAGGGGAGAGCTCCTCAAATGGCTTCAGCGCCACAAATTCAGCATCAACCTCACCAGCTTCCGCCAGACAAGCCCAGGAGGCAATTCACCCAGCTCAACATGTCGTTGTTCCAAGCTTTACAACGCCTGTTAAGATTGAACCTGATAACATTAAGGGCTCATCCCCGGAACCAGAACACAGCATCTCCGGTCTATGATCCCAATAAAAGGTGTGCCTACCACTCTGCCTGTCCAGGACATGATACAAACGAGTGTTGGGCTTTGAAAAACAAGATCCAAGATCTGATTGATGAAGGGGCATTGGAGTTCACCCAAGATGGTCAGGCTGAATTTTTCTACCATCCCTCCAAGACTCACCAGTTGAAGTAACAGGCCCTGAGAAGAGAAAACTTTTGTTCATTCGAATGTTCAAGTTGTAATTTTCTTTTGTTCAAACATTTACTCATGTTAAACATCGTTATTTCATTAATGCATCGCATATGTCTGTTTTGAAGCAATATATTCGTATTCACTCTATGCAAATTATTTTCATATTTTTTCTGATGATCGACTCTCAATAATTCTAAGCCTCTTGAGGGAGGATGACGAAAACGATACCATAATCTACAGTATGCTTTTGAACAGACCCCGCTGATGAGGTACAGGCATTGTTTCAATCCCTAAACACTGGAGTTATAAGGATGATAATCCCTCGTCAACCCCTTTGAGCCAAAGAAGTAGGAGTTTTTCTTTTCGAAATTCAAAACCCTTCATCATAACCTGGGGCAGGGTAGTTCTCTCAGTTGATCCAAGTGCATAACAAATGGCACCAAGGAGGTCCTTGCAAAACAAAGAAAGACGGTGATGGCTCCGAATAATCAAGAAGGACGGGCAGTCATTATATCTCTCAAAATAAAAAAGCCCATTAAGTCAAAACCTATGAAGGAGACTTACGAAGCTGGGGCATCCCGCTGACTGTAATTCCAAAAAAGGAAACAGTTCAGGCAAAAAAAAGGGATAACAAAAATCAGAAAAAGAAAGAGGTCTTACAAACCCTAAACCAAACAAAAATGACTGCCTATTCAAATAAACTGTCAACATCCGAACCATCATGGGAATATCAGAGCAAAGACTCAAACAAGGTCTAACGCACGGTCAACTGAGTTTAGGTTTGGAGAACATCACGAAGAGCGGGTGGGTACAAATAATTTGAGCCTTTATCCTTTGTTTCTTAAACCGTGAACCAGGCCACGTTATAACCCTTAAAAGTCCTAGCTGAAGCATGGGTTAGTTTGAAAGCATACTGTTACGAAAGGTATCCTGACTCCTTAAGGCTTACGGTAAATACAGAGTTGACATCACGTTTTACAAACATTCACTTGTTTTATGAAAAAGAATGCCTTTTCAAAATCTTCAAGACAGACATAAGCTTTGCATTTTTAACATAACTTTGTTTGCATAAGACTTTTTGTTTGAACAGCAGGAAAATTCGCATGACGAAAGTCTAATGAACAAGAGTATCTCCAATCAAGGGGCATGGCATGATTATTGTCCATCATCTGGGGCAATCCAATCAAGATTCGGAGAATCTCTCAAAGGCTAAACAGCCAGGGACAAATCTCCGCCTAAGTCACTTGGGGCACTCCAACAACGAATCTTGCCTGATCAAGCACCTTCTGGCGGCATGACAAAACACTTCTAACAGGGGCAACTCCCTACATTCTGAGAATGCGGACATAGTCAAAAAATACTACGCAAAATCAAAGACCCGCTAGGTTGACATACCTAGGCAAAAATTAGGGCTTCCCGGCGAACCAAAAGGGTTCGGGCAAAATAAAGGGATGAAATGAAAAAAATCTGTACACCCGGCAAGTCGAAAACCTGAAAAGGCGGCTTGGGCAAAAATGGGTATCCTGGTGGACTGAAAACCCGAAAGGGCGGTCCAGACAAAAGTTAGGGATCAAAGCATACGACTATGTCCTGTCATCTTATCACCTGCCTACCAGAAGAGGGTTTGTCCATCAACAACTATCAGCACCTCACGGGTCTTCTTCTCCCACCTCAGAAACAGGGGCAATAAAGAGTTGTCCAAGCGATCTAATTGTTCTGTCCTCCAAGGTATCAAGGTAGGTTCAGCTGGAGAACACAACCATGTATCTTAATTCCCCAGAGAGTGAGCCAGCAAGCAGTACACTCTTCTCCAAGCAAAGTTATCAAAACTTAAAGAAGTTGGGTATCCTCCAGCAGATCTCAACATTCCCCGGCAGCAATATACATATTCTTAATGAGCATCCCCGGCAATCCTGATCTAAAGATTGTTCTCCGGCGGCATACCAACATTCAAAGGAATCACTTCCCCTGCATCTCAAAACTTCCCCAGGAGAGTCCAATCCAGTGTCCCCAGGAAAGTTGGAATCCATCTCCCCAAGCAGTAAGCTCATCCCCAGTAGATTCTGGAAGCTTATCCTCGCAAAGCACGAACGCGTCTCCCGGCTTTATTCAAAGAGTTATTTCCCTACCAGGATATAACTGGGTTATCCTCAGCCAAAAGCCACGGAAAGAGCGTCCACGACGAAGTCTTCTTATCCCCAGCGAAGTCTATTAACACTTCCGATACAACAAGGGTACCCCCAGCAAGTTATTATCAACAACTCAGCAAAGTATCTCTCTCCCCACAGAGTATTGCTCCCCAGCAAGGTTACCAGAGTACTTCCCTCCCCGCAGAGTTATTCCATTCGCCAAGTTTATTCCCCAACGGAGTTATCTTCTCCTACCGGTATACTTGCAACTATCATCCCCAGCGGAAGCAAAGATCTACTTGCCAACATCAGCCCAGGAGTGACTTCCCGGCACCCGTCAAGGATTTACTTTCCTAGACGAAAACATACATTCCTAAACATCACATACATCATTATAGCATGCATATACGCATCATATCTTACAAATCTCATTTATGTTGAGAACATCATCGCTTGATCCATATCATGCATGGCATATGTCTGACCTTTACCTTTCAGGAAAGATTCAGCTAAATTCTCAATCATATTTCAAGACCTAGACCGGTTCAGTTAATCGACTCCAAAGATTTCTTATCCAGTCCAAGGCCTTCTCTAGTCCAGCTAAATCGACCCCAAACAAATTTTTCTGATGAAGACTCAGTAGAAGTTATCAAAGGTTTTTCTCAATGTTTGCTTTTGAGATTATAATTTCCTATGGTTCTCTCCCCAATGCTGCGGAGACGATAATTCCATCCAAGGTTTTTCTCAATATTTTCTTTTGAGATTATAATTTCCTATGGTTCTCTCCCCAATGCTGCGGAGATTATAATTCCATCCAAGGTTTTTCTCAATATTTGCTGTTGAGATTATAATTTCCTATGGTTCTCTCCCCAATGCTGTGGAGATGATAATTCCATTCCAGGTTTTTCTCAATGAATGTTATTGAGATTATAATTTCCTATGGTTCTCTCCCCAATGCTGCGGAGACGATAATTCCACCCAAGGTTTTTCTCAATGAATGTTGTTGAGATTATAATTTCCTATGGTTCTCTCCCCAATGCTGCGGAGACGATAATTCCATCCAAGGTTTTTCTCAATATTTGCTGTTGAGATTATAATTTCCTATGGTTCTCTCCCCAATGCTGCGGAGATGATAATTCCATTCCAGGTTTTTCTCAATGAATGTTATTGAGATTATAATTTCCTATGGTTCTCTCCCCAATGCTGCGGAGACGATAATTCCATCCAAGGTTTTTCTCAATATTTGCTTTTGAGATTATAATTTCCTATGGTTCTCTCCCCAATGCTGCGGAGACGATAATTCCATTCCAGGTTTTTCTCAATGTTTGCTTTTGAGATTATAATTTCCTATGGTTCTCTCCCCGATGCTGCGGAGACGATAATTCCATTCCAGGTTTTTCTCAATGTTTGCTTTTGAGATTATAATTTCCTATGTTTCTCTCCCCAATGTTGCGGAGACGATAATTCCATCCAAGGTTTTTCTCAATATTTGCTTTTGAGATTATAATTTCCTATGGTTCTCTCCCCAATGCTGCGGAGACGATAATTCCATCCAAGGTTTTTCTCAATATTTGCTTTTGAGATTATAATTTCCTATGGTTCTCTCCCCAATGCTGCAGAGATGATAATTCCATTCCAGGTTTTTCTCAATGTTTGCTTTTGAGATTATAATTTCCTATGGTTCTCTCCCCGATGCTGCGGAGACGATAATTCCATCCAAGGTTTTTCTCAATATTTGCTTTTGAGATTATAATTTCCTATGGTTCTCTCCCCAATGCTGCAGAGACGATAATTCCATTCCAGGTTTTTCTCAATGAATGTTATTGAGATTATAATTTCCTATGGTTCTCTCCCCAATGCTGCGGAGACGATAATTCCACCCAAGGTTTTTCTCAATGAATGTTGTTGAGATTATAATTTCCTATGGTTCTCTCCCCAATGCTGCGGAGATGATAATTCCATTCTAGGTTTTTCTTAATGTTTGCTTTTGAGATTATAATTTCCTATGGTTCTCTCCCCAATGCTGCGGAGACGATAATTCCATCCAAGGTTTTTCTCAATATTTGCTTTTGAGATTATAATTTCCTATGGTTCTCTCCCCAATGCTGCGGAGATGATAATTCCATTCCAGGTTTTTCTCAATGTTTGCTTTTGAGATTATAATTTCCTATGGTTCTCTCCCCGATTCTGCGGAGACGATAATTCCATTCCAGGTTTTTCTCAATGTTTGCTTTTGAGATTATAATTTCCTATGGTTCTCTCCCTAATGCTGCGGAGACGATAATTCCATTCCAGGTTTTTCTCAATGAATGTTGTTGAGATTATAATTTCCTATGGTTCTCTCCCCAATGCTGCGGAGATGATAATTCCATTCCAGGTTTTTCTCAATGTTTGCTTTTGAGATTATAATTTCCTATGGTTCTCTCCCCAATGCTGCGGAGACGATAATTCCATTCCAGGTTTTTCTCAATGTTTGCTTTTGAGATTATAATTTCCTATGGTTCTCTCCCCAATGCTGCGGAGACGATAATTCCACCCAAGATTTTCTCAACGATTGCTGTTGAATTTAAAATCATCCAAGGTTCTCTCACCGTTCCTGTTGAGGTAGTAACCACCCCTGGTTCATTCATCATCGTTTGAAGCTCCTGTAACCAGTCAGGACACATCTATACAAAGAGTTTGAAGACTAGCTCCTGTAACAGGTCAGGAACTCATTTTTCTTTTGCAGGTACGCAAGTTCTCGCTAAGGAATCTCTTACGCGATCAACATCCAGATGGCATCTATAAACCCATCATCCTATTCATCAGCCTCTAAATGGCATCTATAAGCCCATTCCATCATCACACTGCTACTATGTGAGCGCAAATTTCTGGGCACTCTAGTGTTCAATCATCTTCCACCCTCGGATTACGAAAGGCACGTCAGCCAATCTGCATCCTCAGGTCTAAGAAGATTGAACAGGGGCAACTGTTGTACCCCTTAATTTGCCCTCCCATATTCTTCAAGAAATTACCAAGTCATGCTTCAAAGTTCCCCAAGGGTTGCACAGTTCAAGGGCCTCCTAACAGTCAAATTAGGGTTTTGGTTCTGATCAAGAAAATGAAGTTTCCAAGGGTCCAATCAAGTCTCACATGCCTATAAATATGGTCAAGCATCCTCATACCAAGTTTCAAGACTTTCAGTACAAAATTGCACAGTCAAAACCCTAATTGCACTACAGTCAACTGTAGGGGCAAAATGGTCATTTGACAGTCAAAAGTTCAAATTTTTGGTCAACATCTCATTTTGAAGCCACAAACATCATTTTATCAATGCTTGATCATGATTCTCAAAGCTTGGCTCAAAAATCATCAAGATGCAAAAGTTTCCTTATTTGGACAGCTGAAAAAGTCAACTGTAAATTGACCAGGGCATAACTTTCACATGGATTATCAGAAAAATCCCATACAAAGCTCATTTTGAATAGAAAGACATTTCCTACAACTCATCTTCATACTCCAAGTCCAAGAAATGCTCTCACAAAAAGTTATCAATTTCAACATTATATGTCATTTTCAAAAGTCAACAAAAAGGGACTTTAAGTAAAAGGCCATAACTTGAGATTGGTAAATAAAAATGACATGGGACCAAAGACATTGGTTAGAGGACTTAAAGACCTTTCCAAAATGTCCAAGAACATGAGCAAAGCTTAAAAATTGAGCAAGTTATGCCTTGTGGAAGTTGGGAAATTTTTGGATATTTTGAAAAGTCAACTTTGCTTCAAATGACCTAAAATTGCTAATGGGCCTATTTTTCTTCCATAATTCATCATCCAAGACATGTGCACGACCACTTGGCCCAAAGGGAAGTTTTTCTTCACTATTTATTTATTTATTTGGATTTTTATTATTAAAAATTCATTTTAATTAAATAAATACGTGAAAAATGCTAAACCTAGGTTTTAAATCTTTTTATGCACATAATATACTCAAGATTTCGTGCCTAACCAAATATAGAAAGAATCATTTGAATTGGTCATGATTTGGTAGCAAAAGCATGTGAAAAAGATTTGAAAATCATGGTTAAAAAATCAAATATCATATTCATTAATGCATGGATTTTGATCAAATTTCTTTAACCCTAATCATTCACAGGTACATATAGAGGCAAAACCTAATCCTAAAGAACCCTAAGCTGCGCAGAAAAAGCATACACAAACTTGAAATTTTTGCTTGAAAATCCAAATCTGAAAACCAGGTTAGAGGACGATTCCAGGCAAAAGACTTGTGCCATCACCTTCCTGAAGCTTCAAGGAAGGATTTCCAATCGAATTCAATCATCCCAACACCCAGAATTGGTATACAGAAATCAAGTTTTCTCATATTTTTTTCAAAATCGTATTTCAAGATTTAGACATTTTCATGGCATTTTGATTGTGTATTCATACTGAGTAATGTATTCTGAAGCTAACCATATGGATTAATTGTATTTTTATACACTATATGCAAATATGCCATTGTTGTTTTTTTAGGGTTTGTAAAGCTTTGAATTAGGGTCTTTTGATTAAGGAACAGTTGGCTCATGGGACCTAGGCTATCCAACTCAGCGCTCTTAGACGAACACAAAATGACCCTCGCGCCTAATTTCTAATGCAAGGACGCCTATTCGCTATTTTCCAGAAACTGGCCTAAGAGAACGTTTGTAAAACCGTTGCCAATGTTTGTGTTTCAGAAAAAAAAATAAAACAACGAGGAAGATGACCTCGTGGCATCAGTTGATTGGCTGGTTCAAATTTCGCGCGTAAAGCGCCCCACTAACCATTATTTATTTTATATTTATTGTTTGTTGTTTAAGGTATAATACGCGCGTTTGGCTTGGTTGGCAAGGCTTGCAAGTGGTAATGTTCAGGACCTGGGTTCGAGCCCCAGGTCCCCACCCTCTTTCTATATTATTTTTCAATCAGTGTTTCTATGCAGTTTCAATACTGAAGACGCACCATACGCTCCTCCATCAATCCGTCCATACGTTCAATATCATCAATCCAAGGGCGCAGATTTGAGGAACATGATGCATTCTAGTCAACGCGTATACATGCTGGCATGAAAGTCAAACAAGCCAAGGCCTTGATGGGCCTAAAATGCTAAGTCTTACCTCCCAAATTAGGGGTAGAACCCCATGGTTTGCACTCTTAAAATCCCTTTTTTATTTTTCTATCTTTTGTTTTAATTAGTTTTCTTGATTTAATTCCTTAATTAATTATTTTCACAAAGAACACAAAAACACCAAAAATCAGAAAAGATGAAAAATTAAATATATTTATTTAATAGTATTTTTTTGTAAATAAAGTCCATTAATTAACTAGTTTTAAATTAGGTTTTAATCTTAACTTTTTTAATAAAAATCTAAAATTGGTAGAATTAGGGTTTAATTAATTTTTTATCCTTTTTTATTTTCTTTCATAATAATTAAATATTTAATATTATTTACTTTCATAAATTAAATTGCATGTAAATTAATTAGGGTTAATTTTAGGTTAAAACTTTAACATGTTTTCATAATAAAATAAAAATTGTAGAATTAGGGTTCGCATGTTATTTTAATTAATTCCTTTTTTCATTAAAACCAAAAAATACCAAAAACAATTCCTTTTCTTTTTTTAATTAATTAATTCCATCATTTAATTTAATTTTGCAAAAAGGGTCCAACGCCCTCGTTTTAATTCTTATTTAATTCGCGTGTTTATTTCTTTTTTGTTATAATATTTATGTATCTCTCCCAAGGCCTTGTAAATTAATCTTCTCGCACTTTATTTTCTTTACTTTCTTTATTTTTCTGTCAAATCGGGTTCAAGAAATTTTGGCGATGTGGACCCGCGCCTTTTGTAATAGCTTTAGAATTTTTACTTCTCGCAATTTTTAACTGTTAATCAAGGCATGCAAGAATGAATGACAAAAAAATAAAAACAAACGCATAGATCACCCATAACCTGACAAGACAAAAATAAATGAATCTGACACACAAATCACACACCACCCCTAGGGTACGCCTCACTGTTGCCTTGCCTCGAAAGGTGATCGTCGAGTAGAGGATGTCTTAGTAAGTCCTCATGATCCGGGAACCTGGCATGAGGGTAGCTTCTAAGGTGTCTTCCCATTGCTCTGGTGATCACCATGTCCCGAACCTCGAATTGACCCGAACACCTCCAACGGTGGTGCTACCTACCTCTCAATGGTGGGATGGCACTACTTTAAAGGACATTTACACAGACGAATTCCTTAGGGTATGTAGGTTCTCATAGATACTTGCTCTAAACTTCAAAACAAATCAAAAAGATACTTTTCACACCAACACATTTTCAAAAAGCTTTCGAAAGCAATTTTTTCAAACACTCTTGAGGACTGATACAAGAGTCGAACTGAAATTTTCAAAGAAACTTTTTTAAAACCCACATTTGAAAAGCAAACAAACCTTTTGAAAACACAAATGAGCAAGTATCTAAGAGCCCATGGATAACCATGGATAGAAAGGGTGCTAACACCTTCCCTTTCTATAATCTACCTCCCGAACCGAGAGCAATCTCTATAAGGAATTTTTCTGTGCTTTTGTCCTTTCCATTTGGAGAAAATAAAAAACGGTGGCGACTCTTGCTTCCGCGACATTTTGCGAACCAGCGTTAAACAGTCAGTTCCAGATCCACCGATCACATCAACCAATATAAATGAAATCTATGGACATGTACAGCCCCAGGGCAATGATGTCTACATTTTATCTTCACAAATGTAAGCCTAACAATGCCTAAGTAATGAGATAGAAGTTCAAGAAAAATACCTCAAAACTGGAAATCGTGAAATGCAAATGAGCTTGATTCAAGGTGCTGCAATGATCAGGTTAGCTTCCTCAAGTTCTCAGGAAGCTAATGCAATGGTTTGCTTGAGCAATGGATGGCTGGAATGGCTTGGAGAAGTCAATGTGCAATGCTCTGTTTTTGGTTATGGAGGATATGGTAAATGATGTTACAGTAATGAAACAGGGACAAGGATAGGTTACACTTGATGTAAGGAAGCTTTAGAAACTAAAAGGCCAAGAAACACACGAGGGAAATGTGAGTTTGATGTTCAAGGTCAGAAATTGTGCAACAATGATGTTTTTGGGCAATTTCTGGTTTGAGATAGTTTTGGTTTGTTTCAGGGTTCTCAAGCTCGTCCTTTAGCTCAAAAATAGTGCCTCTATTTATAAGCAACAAGTTTGGAAGCTTATTGTTGATCAGAATTCAAAATCACAAGTTAAGCATAACATGTGATTTTTGAGAAATCCAAGTTTCAAAGCTTTGTGTACTGGCTAAGATAGAGTAGTTATGCTTTAAACACACTTGCTTCTGACTTTGTAGATGGAGTGTGATCAGAGGGAACAAGTTAGAGGCTCAAGAATTGACTTTGCACAAAAAGCTTGCTTTTCTAAAATGGAAGTGTTCACTTTGTGCCATTAATGGAAATATGGATTGGATAAAGCTTCAACCACTTGGATTAAAGCTCAAAAGTTTGTGTAATCCATTAATTATTGATAGATACACAAGTTAGAAGGTCTGTAAAGCAAGATTATGCAGCCTAACATTGGAATTGCATTTTTGTTCATCATGAATATGACCTATAATTTTAGTTTGAAACCTTAACTTCCTCTCTTCGATTCTCCCTGCTCAAGAATGATCTCAAGGAGTTTTTGGACATTTTGGAAATCTTGTAATGTGCTCTACAACCCCCCTTTGAATCACTTTTGAAAATTCCCCTTGAAACTATATGAAAAAGTGCCATGAAGTTAGGTCAAAATCCTGCCTAAACGACGACAAAATTTCACTGTGTTTAATTTCAAGACCATGACTTTATGAATTAATAACTTGAGATCCAAGCACTTTTAGAAGAAGTTGTGTAAGGAAATGTTGTAGATATCATGGAGATATACAACTTTCATGATGAAAGTTTCTTTTGAATCATCTTTCATCATGGTGAAAAATTTGCTCAAAGTTGTGAAAAAACATGAAGTTTTAAACACTTAGAAAAATTTCTAAGTTAGAAAACTTTGAATTTTCAAAATGAAATCTTGACTTTTTGATTTCTTGATGAATAAGTTACATATTTTGACATTTTTTGACATGTTTTGATGAATTGTGATCTTTGACACTTGATTTTGACCAAAAAGTCAAAGTTTGACTTTTCAGTATACAATTGACTTTTGATCAGTTGACTGAAAATCAACTATCAATCCAATTGATCTTGAGCAATGTTTTTGGTCATGCCATTAGGTCAAAATGATGCAATTGAAATCTTGAGACTATGCCTCAACCCAATTAACCATTTGCTAGGTCAAAAATCAGAAATTGCCCTTTCTCAGTCAAAACCCTAATTTTGACCATTTTGCCCTTTTGATTATTTGATCAAATTTCTTAAGGAATTATGGTCCAAACTTGATCAAATGATACATATGAGTTTATAATGTTGATGTGGATAAAAAATTATGAAGCTTGGCTGTAAATTGACCATAATTGACTTTTTCCCTAATATTGCTGATTTTTAGGTCAACTACTCAATTGACTGAGCAAAAATGTGATTTAAGGCTTGAAACTTGGCATGAGTAATCTTGGGGGTCCACAATGATCCATGAAAGTCATATGAGGCATTGAAAGTTCAATTATCCTTGTGCAATCTCAAACCCTAATTTGAGTCAACAATGCTTAAGGAGGTGTCTTGAGCTGATCAAACCTTGTGCAGTCTTGAACTTAATGAGATCTTGTGAGAAAATACTTGATAAATGAGAGGGCAAATTTTGGGGTACAACAGCTGCCCCTGTTCAATCTTCTTAAACCCGAAGAGTTAGATTGGCGGATTTGCCATTCGTGACTTGAAGGTGGAAGATGATTGGACACTAGAGTGCCCAGAAATTTTCACTCGAGGATGTGGTGGTTGATGGCGTAGGGAATGAACTTAAAGATGCCATTTGGAGAGATGACGGAAAGTTGTTGGAGATGGACTTACAGATGCCATCCAAAAAATGATTGTTTGTAGGAATGGAAGAAGTGTCAGAATAAATCTCTGGTTGATTTATACTAAATGGGTATCAGAATGGCGTCCATATCTGGAGGCTGGATCTGAATGAGTATCGGGATAGAATCTGTATATGGACTATACCTGAATTGTATCTGAAAGCTGAATCTGAATGAGTATCAGAATGGCATCCGTGTTTGGAGCGTATCTGAACTGTATCTAAAAGCTGAATCTGAATGAGTATCAGAATGGCATCGGTGTCTGGAACGTATCTGAACTATATCTGAAAGCTGAATCTGAATGAGTATCAGAATGGCATCCGTGTCTGGAGCATATCTAAACTGTATCTGAAATATGAATCTGAATGAGTATCAGAGTGACATCCGTGTCTGGAGCGTATCTGAACTGTATCTGAAAGCTGAATCTGAATGAGTATCAGAATGACATCCGTGTTTGGAGCGTATCTGAATTGTATCTGAAAGCTGAGTCTGAATAAGTATCAGAATGGCATTCGTGTCTGGAGCGTATCTGAACTGTATCTGAAAGCTGAATTTGAATGAGTATCAGAATGGCATCCGTGTCTGGAGCATATCTGAACTGTATCTGAAAGATGAACCTGAATGAGTATCAGAATGGTATTTGTGTCTGGAGCGTATCTGAACTGTATCTGAAAGCTGAATAAGGAGAAACCCGTGCAGGATCACTTCAGCTGGTCGAGTAGATAATTGTCCTGGTTTATTTCAGGTATTAATCTCTGACCCTTTTGTAAACTGTTGATGATAACCATCTGTTGATTGATCTTTCCTGAAGAGATGAAAGATTAGTTGTATGCAACGTTATGATGTATGAAATGCATTGTACAATGATGTTCTCAAAAAAATGAATGAGATTATGTTATATGTATTCGCGTTGTCAATGTTATGACGTATGGATGCGATGTATGGGCATGTAAGCTATGCTGCTGTAATACTGTTGGATTAGTCAAAATAAATCCCTGACTGTTGTTGGGGATGTGGAGCGTAAGTCTTCATGTTTTGAAGTGTTGATGAGTTGATGAGCTTCTATTTATTAGAGAAATAAACTCTGTTGTAAGGGAAACACCGTGTGTTGCTTGTGAAATCCTGTTGGGGGAATCCTGGGAAATTTGGCGACTTCTACCGGGGAGTGATAACTGGAAGTTTTGTTCCGCTGGGGATTAAGCTGCACACTGTGGGGGATTTTATGGAATAGTCCAAAGATATTATCCTTATTTCTTAAAGCCATTAGTGATTGTCTTTCTATTTTCCGTTCCTTTTTATTTATTTGTAAATAGTAGTTACATTCAAATGCATATGTTCAAAAATAATTCATTGGACGTTTTTGTAAACAAAACTCAAAAATAAGGAAAAACAGATAGTTTTGCACTTTCAAAGGAATATTTTTGTATTAACTTTGAATAAGTATTTTTGTACAATGAGATGATCATTCTAGTAGGAGAATGTCATCGTAAAAAATGAAAATTTGATACAAAGAAAAGATAGCTATGTGCATTAATCCCATGGGGTTCCCATTCTGCTATAGCCTTCATGTCTCTGAGCGTCTTGTCCACTTGCTGCCTTGTCTAAAGTTGATTGGATTGATTAGAACCACTAAGTTTGTTAATCGAAGATAAAGGTTGTCTGTAAGGTGATCCAAACGGGACATAGGCATACGCTTTAGGGTTTTCAGTCCACCGGGATACCCCCTTTTGCCCAAGTTTCCCTTTCGGGTTTTCAACTTGCCGGGTGTACAAATTTTTTTTGTTTTATCCCTAATTTTTGCCCGAACCTTTTTGGTTCGCCGGGATGCCCTTGTTTTACCTAGGTGTGTCAACCTAGAGGGTCTCTTATGCGTAGTATCTTTTGACTATGTCCGTGTTCACAGGGTGCGGCAGGTCGTCGCCATCCATAGAGGTTAAGATCATTGCTCCACCAGAGAATATGCTTTCGATCATAAACGGTCCTTCATATGTAGGAGTCCATTTTCCCCTGGGATCACCTTTCAGAAGTATGATGCGCTTGATCACCAGATCCCCGACTTGATACACTTGGCGTTTGACCTTTTTGTTGAAAGCCTTGATCATCCTTTTTTGATACATTTAACCATGACAGACAGCAACAAGCCTTTTCTCGTCAATCAAGTTCAGTTGATCAAGTCGAGTTTGGATCTAATCGTCTTCATTCAACCCTGCATCCTTCATGATTCTCAGAGAAGGGATCTGAACCTCAATAGGCAAGACAACCTCCATGCCGTATAGCAGAGAGTAAGGTGTTTCCCCGGTTGATGTGTGGGTCGTGGTACGGTAACCGTGGAGGGCGAATGGTAGCATCTCATGCCAATCTTTGTAGGTTACTGTCATTTTCTGTATGATCTTTTTTATGTTCTTATTTACAGCTTCGACAACACTATTCATCTTTGGTCGGTAAGGGGAAGAATTGTGGTGCTGGATCTTGAATTGCGCGCATAGCACGGTGATTATAGTATTGTTGAGATTCGTACCACTGTCTGTGATGATCCTCTCTGGGATACCGTACCGAAAAATGAGATTTTGTTTGATGAATCAGGAAACGACATTTTTGGTGACGGAAGCGAAAGAAGCTGCCTCAACCTACTTTGTGAAATAGTCAATGGCCACCAAGATGAAACGGTGTCCATTAGAGGCTGTGGGCTTGATTTCTCCAATCATATCAATGCCCCACATCACGAATGGCCAGGGAGCAACCAGGACATTCATAGGAACAAGAGGCACGTGCACCTTGTTAGCATAGATCTGACACTTATGAAAAGTTTGAGAGTGATGATAGCAATCTGCTTCTACGGTAGACCAGTAATAACCTGCCCGTAGGATCTTCTTTGCCATCGTATGCCCACTGGAATGGGTGCCAAAAGTGCCTTCATGTAGGTCATCCATGATCTTTTCTGCCTCAACCTTGTCCACACAACGAAGCAATACAGAGTCATGGTTTTGTTTGTAGAGGATGCCATTACTAAGGAAGAACTTAGCAGAGAATCTCCTTAAGAACTTCTTATCATTGACTGAAGCTCCTTCCGGATACTCTTGAGCCTCGAGATACCTCTTGACTTCGTGGAACCAAGGCCAGTCCACTAATTCTTCAGTATTGATCTCGTGACAGTGAGATGGTTCATCCCTTCGTTCAATGGTGATCTGGGGAGCCTCGTTATCCCATATGAGTTTAAACATGGATGACATTGTGGCTAGTGCATCCGCTAATTGATTTTCTTCTCACGGGAAATGCTCGAAGGTAATCTTCTCAAAATGTGGGATTGATGTTAACACATGTTCTTTGTAAGGGATGGGGTTAGGGTGCTTAGTGTCCCATTCTCCTTTGATCTGACTGATGACCAAGGCTGAGTCTCCAAACACACTTAAAGACTTCATTCCCAAATCTATAGCAACTTTGAGACCAAAAATGCATGCTTCGTATTCTGCCATGTTATTTGTACAGTTGAAACAGAGTCTTGCAGTGAAGGGAGTGTGACATCCTTCAGGGGATATGAGTACAGCACCAATGCCATTGCTGAGTGCATTGGACGCCCCATCAAAAACCAGAGTCCATCAGGATCCTTGTTCAGGTCCGTCATATGGTCTGAGTTCTTCACAGTTGTTTACCATCATGATGTCTTCATCTAGGAATTCAAACTTCATGGGCTGGTAGTCATCCACAACTTGATGAGCAAGGTGATCGGCTAGTACACAACCCTTTATTGCTTTTTGGGTAGTATACTGAATTTCATATTCCGTCAGGATCATCTTCCATCTCGCTATTCTCCTAGAGAGGGCAGGTTTCTCGAATGTGTATTTTATTGGATCCATCTTGGATATCATTAAGGTAGTATGGGTCAGCATATACTGTCTTAGCCGGCGAGCAGCCCATGCCAGAGTGCAGAAGGTTTTCTCGAGTAGTGAATATCTTGTTTCACTATAGGTAAACTTTTTGCTCAGGTAATAAATAACATGCTCTTTTCGGCCAGACTCGTCATGCTTCCCCAATACACACCCGATTGAATTTTCTAAAACAATTAGATACATGATCAAGGGTCTTCCCTCGACTGGTGGCATCAAAACAGGAGGCTCTTGTAGGTACTCTTTAATCTTGTCAAAGGCAGTTTGGCACTCATCGTTCCATTTGACTACTTGAGCTTTCTTCAGTAATTTGAAGATTGGTTCACAAGTAGCGGTCAAGTGAGAAATGTGTTGTACCCCAAAATTTTCCCTCCCATATTCTTCAAGATTTTCCAAGATCAAGCTCCAAAAGATTCAAAATCTCTCAAGGGTTGCATAGTCCAATTGCCTCCTAACACAGTCAAAATTAGGGTTTTGGTTCTTACAAAGAAATTGAGGTTTCCAAGGGTCCAATCAAGTCCCACATGCCTATAAACATTGTCAAGCATCCATATGCCAAGTTTCAAGACTCACAGCATCAAATTGCACAGTCAAAAACCCTAAATGCTTCACAGTCAACTGCAGGGGCAAAATGGTCATTTGACAGTCAAAAGTCAAAATTTTTGGTCAACATCTTATTTTGAAGCCACAAACATCATTTGATCAATTCTTGATCATGATTCTCAAAGCATGGCTCAAAAAGTCTCAAGATGCAAAAGTTTCTATTTTTGGACAATTTAAAAAGTCAACTGTAAATTGACCAGGGCATAACTTCTTCATGGTTTATCAGAAAAATTTCATCCAAAGCTCATTTTGAAGAGAATGACATTTCCTACAACTCATCTTCACACTTCAAGTCCAAGAAATGCTCTCACAAAAAGTTATCAATTTCAACATTATAGGTCATTTTCAAAAGTCAACAAAAAGGCACTTTAAGTCAAAGACCATAACTTGAGATTGGTAAATCAAAATGACATGGGACCAAAGACATTGGTTAGAGGACTTCAAGACCTTTCCAAAATGTCCAAGAACATGTTCATAGCTTCAAAATTGAGCAAGATATGCCTTGTAGAAGTTGGGAAATTTTGGGAATTTTGAAAAGTCAACTTTGCACAAAAGGCTTAAAAAATGCTAATGGGCCTCAATTTCTTTCATGAATCATTACCCAAAGGCTATGCACGACCCATTGACCTCAAAGGGATTTATTTTCTTATTTTTGATTAATTATTTGAATTTTTATTATTATTAATTCATTTAATTAAATTTAAATATGAGAAAAATATCAAATCATGGTTTTAAATCTTTTTTGTGCAGCAAATATATTCATGATATACAAAAGATCTCGTGCACCATCTCAAGGGGACAAAATCATCCCTATTTGGCAAGTTTCCATGGCAAAAAGATTGAAAAAAGATGTGAAAAAATCAAAGATTGAAAACATTAATACATGGACTTTGGGCTTGGTTTTTTAACCTAATTTGCTTCACCTACAAAGGCATAACATAACCTAATGCTCATGGACACGAAAAGGCTGTCAAAACCATAGAACCAAATTGCAACTTTTGATCAAATTTTTGGAATCTGAAAACATAGCTACAAGGCGATTCAAGGTCTAAAAGCTTGTCCATTACGTTCCTGACATTGCTAGGAACGTGTTGCAATCAAGAACCAGTCTCCAGACCTCAAGAATTGGTAGAACAACATTGCACTTTTCATGAATATGTCCATAATCGTTTTTTAATTTACATGCATTATTCATGAGTTTTAATTGTTGATTCTTGCTAATATTGATGTTCTGAAGCGAATGGTACCAGTTAATTGTCCTAACAATGCTTGAAACGAGATTTGCCATTAACATTTTCTAGGGTTTCAGAAGCTTCGAATTAGGGGTTTCTTCATATGGAAAAATTAGACCTTCAAACTGGTACCATTGAGTTCGTGACAACAAGACGAGTCCAACCAATACCTCGCGCCCTTTTTATGTTAACCCATGTGCTATTCGCCATTTTTACAGGTCTCATTTAGTGGGGGTTTAAAACCCCCGCTATCTGTTTTATAATTACAGGGAAAATAAGGAAGAAGATGAACGTGGCCTATGATGATTGGAGCGTTTGAAATCTGGCGCGCTTTTGTTCGTTCCATATCATTAGCGTGCTTTTCTTTTATATCATTTATGTTCCATTAAATATACAAATGCGCGCATTAGCCCAGTTGGTGGGTGAGCTGTCTTGCAGGTACTGGGACCTGGGTTCGATTCCCAGGTCCCCTCACATGTTCAATAATTTTTGCTTTAATATGTTCCCATGCAATTTCCAGCCAAAGGTCTATTATACGCATTCACATGCTAGCTTGCCACATAATCTGAATAATCAATCCAAAGGCCAGAACGTGAAGACCACCATACACCTGGGTCAACCATCAAGCATGTGATCCTGGAAAGTCAAAAAAGGGTTTCATTCTGATGGGCCAAATCACTTCAATTCACCTCCTAAATGGGCCTGATACCCCCATGGTTTGCATCAATTTTTAATTTTTATTTGTTTTTCTTTCTTAATTCTATTAATTGTTTTAATGGTTTTCTTTAATTTCCTAAAATAATTTTCATAATAAAAATAAAATACAGAAAAATCAAAAAAAATGTTTATTGTTATTAATATTAATTTCACCATTATTTTTTTGTAAATAAACTTTAATAATTAACTTAGTTAATTTAGGTTTTAAAAACTTTAATCTTTTTTCTTAAATAAATTAAAATATGTAGAAATTAGGTTTTTAACATTTTCATCTTTTTTTAAAATAAATAATTTTCTCTCCTCATTATTATTATTAATTACTACTTTTGTAAATAAATATGTAAAATAATTAATTAGGGTAAATTAGGTTAAACTTTAATATTTTTCATTAATAATTAAAAACAACTTAGAATTAGGGTTTCTCTTGATTAATTAATTTTCTTTATTTTCATAAATACAAAAACCTAAAAAAAACATTTCTTTCTTTTAATTAAATAATAATTAGACTTTTAATTCCATTTAATTTCAAAAGGGTCCAACGCCCTCGAACGTTCAACTTTGATTCTTTCACGCATTTATTCGTATTTTCTTGTGAATATTATGTAACTGCTTAAGCCATGTAATAGTAATTAGGAATTTATTTTACTTTCCGCATTTTTATCAAACGGGTCTTTGTAATTTGGCGATGTATAGACCCGCGCCTTGTAATAGCGTAGGATTTTACTTTCCGCATTTAAATTTCCGCACTTTTAAATTCTAATTGCATGAAAGAATGTATGGCCCAAATTAAAAACAATGCGTAGCTCACCATTCCATGATCAAAAGATAAATGCTAAACTGAAAACAACACACAAATTCACACACCACTTCTAGGGTACGCCTCACCTGTTGCCTTACCGTCGAAACGTGGTCGTCGAGTATAGGACGTTTTAGTAAGTCCTTATGTCCATGACATGATCCAGTTGCCTCAGAAAAGTTGCCGCGAATTAAAAAAGGATCAATGGCATAAGGGTAGCTTCTAAGGTGTCCTACTGTTGCTCTGGTGACCACACTGTCCCTAAACTCGAATTGACCCGAACACCTCCAACGGTGGTGCTACCTATCTCTCAATGATGGGATGGCACTACCTTAAGGACATTTACACAGCCTAATTCCTTAGGGTAGGTAGATGACTCATAGATACTTGCTCTATTCAAAAACAAATCAAAAAACCTTTTCACACCGACACTTTCAAAAAGCTTTCAAAACAATTTTTCAAACACTCTTGAGGACTGATACAAGAGTCATTCTGAAATCTTTAAACGAAACTTTTTCAAAACCCCCTCACACTTTGAAAAGCAAACACTTTTGAAAACACAATGAGCAAGTATCTAAGAGCCCATGGATAACCATGGATAGAAAGGGTGCTAACACCTTCCCTTTCTATAAATCTACCTCCCGAACCGAGAAATTATCTCATAAGGAATTTTGCTGTGCTTTTGTCCTGTCCATGTTGGAGAAAATAAAAGACGGTGGCGACTCTTGCTTCTGCGACATTTCGCGAACCAGCGTTAAACAGTCAGTTCCAGATTCATCGACCACAGAACTGGCGACTCTGTTGGGGATAATACTTTAAAGTGAGGTGTACCTTAGGACTAAGATCACTCGTGTTTTCAATTGTCTGAATTGCTTGCTTTATTATTGTGGGACTGTCTTGGGAGTTCTATAGATCCTAACCCGGATCTGGGGGATACCTTCTTAGAAAGTAGCAACAAGACTGTGAGGGAACTGTGTGGGGTATACCGACATGGTTGAAGCAGTCTACTACGTTGATGTGACACTTTGGTGAGTACCGGTAACCCTTGAGTCCAGTTAAGGAGAGTACGGGGCCGCCGCGTGGTATCGTGAAGCATCAACTGACCTTAGGAACCTTAATTGAACCATCTTGGCCTCTTTAGGGTAGTGAGATAACTGACTTTGGTGCAGTCCGAGGTTGGTTGATACTCGATAATACACTCAGTTGAGGGTTGTTTTCTTGGAATATTTCGGTCGCCAGTTCAGTGGCTAAATCGAAACGATGAACAATGAAAGCAATCCAATGATATTGGGACCCTTAGAACCCGGTTACTTCTGATAGGACAGGTTTTGAGCCCACCAACTTCAAGAGGGTAGTACCCTAGACCCCATGCTGGCCTAAACTCTAAGGGTTGTGGTGACTTGTGTGCCTTACCATGTTTGCTTTTGTGAATACTTGTGGTGTGTTTAATCATAGCATCATAACATCATACAGCATCATGTGCATCGACTAACCATTTCAGGGGTTCGAATCTTCATCTTTGTTCTTGTTTTGTAGGACATGGAAACTGTTCGCAGAAAGACAATTCAGATCAGCCTTGTAAGGATCCCCCCTCAGCTTAAGGAACTTATATCCAGGATTCCTGAGAGCTCTTCTTTCAATGAGAGACATGGAAGACTCATTAGCTTGGTCAACACCAACATTGAGGAAGATATGATAAAGGTCCTCTTCCAGTTCTTTGACCCTCTGCACCACTGTTTCATTTTCCTGGATTATCAACTGGTGCCTACATTGGAAGAGTTCTCCCGGCTTCTGAAGATCCCTATCCTTAGTCAACTACCCTACAACGGTACGGAAAAGGAACCCAAACTTGAAGAGATTGCTAAAGCCTTACGCTTACAACCATCTGACATCAAGGGACATTGGGAAGTTAGAAGTGGTATCAAAGGGTTCTTGGCCAGGTTTCTGTTTGAGAAGGCCCAAGAATGTTGGAATTACCTTGACCTACGAGCCTTTGAAGAAGTTGTGGCCCTCCTTGTCTATGGATTGGTGTTGTTCCCTAATCCAGATCAGCTTATAGATATCAGTGCTGTCCAGATCTTCATGTCCAGGAATCCTATACCTACGTTGCTTGGGGACATCCTTCACTCATGTTACACTCGAACCATGAGAAAAAGAGGTGTTCTTATGTGCTGCACTCCTCTCCTGGGAAGGTGGTTTATTTTGCACCTTCCACAATCAGTTTTGAAGAATGAGCGGGGTTTGAGATGGTCGCAACGATTGATGACTCTTACACATGCAGATATACATTGGTGCTCTCGGTCCAGAGAGGATGTCACTATCATTGATCGTTGCGGGGAGTTTCCTAATGTTCCTTTACTTGGAATCAGAGGAGGTATTACTTACAATCCGTGTCTGGCTTAGAGACAGTTCGGTTATGCTCGGAGGGACGGCCCTCATGACATGTTAATTCCTGACATAGTTTTTGACTTCGACAATGATGCACAAGGACTTCGCCAGAGATTTATCAGAGCTTGGAGGATGCCAAGTAGGATAGACAGCAAGACACTGGGGCACAGGAATTCCATCCCGTTGGATCCTTATCTCAAGTGGGTACGAGCCCGCTCCCAGAAGTTAGTGATGCCTTATCCTCATGTTCTCCCTGTGATCAAAGAGCCAGTTTTGGAAGGAGAGGTGTCCTACACCATTCAACATCCTGACATGCCTACATCCTGGGAAGAAAAGCAGAAGAGCTGGATCCAGCTTAAGGAAGAACAGAATTCTCTTGAGTCCAGTCTACATGCTAGTGAGAAGAAGGTCTTGGAGCTCACCCGCTTATTGCACGAGGAAAAGACTCTCAACACTTACATTGCTCCGAAGAGAATGCGCAGTGTCTTTTGGGATTGATTTACCTTGTAATTTTGCCCATGAGACCTTGATGTACTGAACAATTATTTTCTTAATGATAACGTGTGTTCCTTTTTGTCTACAACGAGTTTGAACTTTCGAACCCTTGAATGCATTGCATAAACACATATCATGCATCATGTGCATAGCAGGTACTTTTCTTTTCAGGTTGCTTAATGTTCTTCGCTGTTTATTTCAGCATCATGAACCCTGAATCATCTACCGAGCAGTCCATCAAGGCCCTTCAGGCTCAGAACGCCCAATTCCAAGAGCTGATCATGAGTCTGGCCCAAGGTCAAGAGGAGTTGAAGGCTCTGCTGGTTAAGAAGAAGAAAAAGAAGAGAACTGTACTATTCAACACTGGCCAGAGGTTTGGTAACACACTGCAGAATGAGGTTGATCAAGCTGGTTCTTCTGTTGGAAAAGGCAATCCCCAAGGGGGGAAGCCTCCTAGTCCGGTGGTCTCTGACAACGAGACTGATTTTAATGAGGAACAGTATCCTCCAGCTGAAGACAGGTACAAGCAGTTGGAAGACCGTCTGAATACCATGGAAATTCAACAAGTGCCTGGTTTGGATTTCGGAGACTTGGGTTTATCTTCTGGTGTGGTCATCCCACACAAGTTCAAAGCACCATCTTTCGCAAAGTATGACGGGGCGTCCTGCCCTAAGCTACATCTCAGATCTTATGTGCGGAAGATTCAACCATACACTATGGACAAGAACTTGTGGATCCACTTCTTCCAGGAGAGTCTTTCAGGGACTCATCTCGAATGGTTCTATCAGCTGGATGGAACCAAGGTTCGTAACTGGGAGGAGCTGGCTACTGCTTTTTACAAGCAGTATCAATATAATGCCGACCTCGCTCCTACACGTACCCAACTCCAGGGTATGTCGTTAGGATCGGGAGAAGGTTTTAAAAAGTATGCGCAGAAGTGGAGGGACCTGGCTGGCAGGGTGCAGCCACCGTTAACCGACCGTGAATTAGTGGACATGTTCTTAGGGACCCTATCTGGGCCGTTCTTCAATCATCTCATTGGCAATTCGTCTGTAGGGTTCACAGACCTCATTCTGACTGGGGAAAGGATAGAGGCTGGTATGAAATCAGGGAAAATTCAGAAGGGTGCATCCTCAAGTTCTGAGAAGAAGCCTTTCAAAAAGGAAGCCAGTGCTGTGTATGGGCCTAAAAGGCAAAATAAACCAGAGCGCCGCCAAGCTGTCAACGCGGTGGTTATTGCAAAGCCTGCCGCCGCTCCTCGGCAACCCAACCAACCAAGGGGTGAGAGACCCAGAAGGGAATACACTCGGCTGAGTATGACCTTGTCGCAGATCTTACCGCAACTGCTATCGACCAACTTGGTGACCGTCAGAGAGGCTCCGAAGGTGGTGAACACAACCTCTCCGAAGTATAATCCAAATGCCCGCTGTGCTTATCACTCCGATAGCCCGGGGCACTCTACTGATGACTGCTGGGCCCTGAGAAATAAGGTTCAAGACCTTATTGATGCGAAGGAAATACAGTTTGAGGCACCCGAGAGGCCCAACGTTGTGACTGCTCCTATGCCCCAGCATGGAGTAAATGCCGTTGAGGAAGACTTGTATGCCGTTTTTGTGGATGATGTTGCTACCCCTCTATTGACTGTTAAGAAGAACCTGTTGCTAGCCGGTTTATTTCCGGGTTGTAGCAAGGGTTGCATTTTGTGTGATGTTTCCCCTACTGGTTGTCCATTGCTGAAATCAGGCATCCAAAGCCTGATGGATAGCAAAGAGATTCTGTTCAAGAAGACCGCTGTTCCTTTTGTTCCCGCCGAAGAAATATTTGTTGTCACCATCTTCAACAATCCTACCAAGGCTCCCCCGAGGAAGCCAGTCAAGATCCTGTCTGTTGCACCTATAACCATTACTATTTCGGGGCCAATCCCCTACGAATCTGACAAGGCTATCCCATGGCACTATGGGATAGATGTGTATGTGCTTGGAGTGAAGCAGGAGTTCAACACCGGTACCAGTATCAGCAACATCATTGGTCCTGCCAAAGTTACTCGCAGTGGCAGGCTCTTCTCGCCTGACATTGCGCCACCAGTTATCCGAAGACCTCTTATAATAACGCCTGCAAGTACGCCTGTTTCCACTTCTGATCCAGTTTCTACCCCTGATTCCGAATCGTCTAATACTCGGGGCAAAGGGATTGATGATGAGCCTGCCCGGATGGAGGCACCAAAGACTGTCAATGTTGAAGCCTCCCAGCAAGAGATGGAGGAAATTCTTAAGATAATCAAGAAGAGTGACTTCAATGTCGTTGAACAGCTGGGGCATACCCCTCCAAGATCTCTATGCTATCATTGCTGCTGTGCTCAGAGGCCCATGCCAAGGCCCTGATTTCATTTCTGAAGACGGCCCATGTGCCACAAGAGACATCTGCAGATCAATTCACTGATTGTGTGGACAATTTGACAGCTGACAATGGTTTGGGTTTCTCGGATGCTGATCTTACCGCTAAGGGAAATAACCACAATGATGCCCTGCATGTCTCCATTGAATGCAGGGGCACTACTCTTGCTCACGTGTTGGTGGACACCGGTTCTTCCCTGAATATGTTGCCCAAGAAGGCCTTAGACCGTTTGGATTGTGAGGGCCTGGAGTTGAAGCCTAGTAACATCATTGTCCGAGCCTTTGACGGGTCGAAGAGGATGGTTCATGGTGAGGTAGATATTCCGATTCGTGTTGGTTCCCAAGTCTTTGATTCAATGTTCTATGTGATGGAAATCCGTCCATCTTACTCCTGTTTGCTGGGTCGACCTTGGATTCACAAAGCTGGGGCTGTGACCTCCACTCTACACCAGAAGCTCAAGTACCCTGTCAGAGGGAAGATTGTTACTGTGCAGGGGGAGGAAGAATACATGGTTAGTCATTTGAATTCATTCCGGTATATTGAGATGGACGGGGAGTTTATTGAAACCCCATTTCAACATTTTGAAGAGGTACCTCCCACATTGGCGTCAGCTGAGACGGTAATTGAAGAAGATTTCCCTTTGAAGATGGCCTCCTTAAAGGACGCCCGGGCTGTAATTGAGAAAGGTGAATGTGCTAAATAGGGCAGGCTCCCTGATTTTACTCCTAAAACTGACAAGTTTGGGCTGGGTTTTACTGCAGAGGCTCAGAGGGCTGTACGCAAAGCAAGGATCGGAAGACCTCCCGTGATCATCACCAACCCGGGAGTGAATGCTATTGAGAGCGATACGGAGGAATCAGAGTTTGATAGCTGGATCTACCCGACGATCAACGGTGGACTGACCAATTGGACCGCAAAAGATCACATACCTGTTACTTTTGTTACGCAGTAATGAATTCCTTTGTTTTTAATTTGTAATGAATAATAAATCGAAACTTTCTGGCCCGGTGTCTTACCCGGGGCACCGTTGGCTTCATTTGTGAGGGCTTATTACTTGTCATTTCCATATATCATGAATAAAGACATTGGACGTTTGCCGCATTTCAAATCTTGTGCTCCCTTTCTTTCTTTCTTTCTTTATAT
This sequence comes from Vicia faba, assembly GCA_948472305.1. Taxonomy (NCBI): domain Eukaryota; kingdom Viridiplantae; phylum Streptophyta; class Magnoliopsida; order Fabales; family Fabaceae; genus Vicia; species Vicia faba. The sequence continues at coordinate 127,504,449 of OX451741.1, forward strand.
ATTGCAAAACAACTATATTTACACACACTCACTCATACAGGTTTCAATCCACTCTGGATCTCACTGGTAACGACTCTGCTACTGCCAGTTATGACTTCGAAAATCCGATCAACTTAGCCGAAGACGAAGGTGAAGATGATTGTGAAGTGCCTGGTGAGCTTGCAAGACTGTTACTCTAGGAAGAGAGGGTCATTCAGCGACATGAAGAGCCAGTGGAAACGGTAAATCTGGGTACTGAGGCAGATAGAAAGGAAGTTAAGATTGGTGCCAATCTGGAGCTCAGCGTGAAACAACGGTTGGTTCAGATGTTGCATGATTATGTGGAGATCTTCTCCTGGTCTTACGAAGACATGCCTGGGTTGGATACCGACATTGTGGTTAATCACCTGCCTACCAAGGAAGAATGCCCCCCAGTTAAACAAAAGGTCCGCCGTATGCGTCCAGAGATATCCGAGAAGATCAAAGCTGAGGTTATGAAACAATTTGATGTCGGGTTTCTTGCAGTGACTTATTACCCTCAATGGGTTGCCGACGTGGTTCCGATACCGAAGAAAGATGGTAAGGTCAGGATGTGTGTCGACTACAGGGATCTGAACAGGGCGAGCCCCAAGGATGATTTCCCTCTGCCTCACATCGACGTTCTGGTTGACAATACTGCTCAGCATAAGGTGTTCTCCTTCATGGATGGGTTTTCAGGTTATAATCAGATCAAGATGGCTCCTGAAGATATGGAAAAGACTACCTTTGTTACTCAGTGGGGCACCTTCTGCTACAAGGTCATGCCATTCGGGTTGAAAAATGCTGGGGCAACCTACCAACATGCCATGTGTGATCGGTGGATCTGGAACTGACTGTTTAACGCTGGTTCGCGAAATTTCGCGGTAAGCAAGAGTCGCCACCGTCTTTTATTTTCTCCAAATGGAAAGGACAAAAGCACAGAAAAATTCCTTATAGAGATTGCTCTCGGTTCGGGAGGTAGATTTATAGAAAGGGAAGGTGTTAGCACCCTTTCTATCCATGGTTATCCATGGGCTCTTATATACTTGTTCATTTGTGTTTTCAAAATGGTTTGTTTGCTTTTCAAGTGTGAGTGGGTTTTGAAAAAGTTTCGTTTGAAAAAATTTCTAAGTAACTCTTGTATCTGTCCTCAAGAGTGTATGAAAAATTTGTTTGAAAACTTTTAGAAAGTGTAGGTGTGAAAAGTATTTTGTTTGTTTTTGAAAAGAGCAAGTATCTATGAGAATCTACCTACCCTAAGGAATTCGTCTGTGTAAATGTCCTTTAAAGTAGTGCCATCCCATCATTGAGAGGTAGGTAGCACCACCGTTGGAGGTGTTCGGGTCAATTCGAGGTTCGGGACATGGTGATCACCAGAGCAATGGGAAGACACCTTAAAAGCTACCCTCATGCCAGGTTCCCGGATCATGAGGACTTACTAAGACATCCTCTACTCGACGATCACCTTTCGAGGGGCAAGGCAACAGTGAAGCGTACCCTAGGGGTGGTGTGTGAATTGTGTGTCATTTTCAGTTTATTGTTTGTCTTGTCATGTATTGGTGATCTACGCTTTGATTTTATTTTTGGGCATTCATTCTTTCATGTTATTGTTTAACAGTTAAAGGTGCGGGAATTTAAAGTGCGGAAAAGATAAAGGTCCTACGCTATTACAAAGGCGCGGGTCTACAACGCCAAATTAATACAGACCCGATTTAAAAATAAAGTGCAGAAAATAAATGTCTAATTAACTATTACAGGGCTTTGGAGCAAGTACATTATATTCACAAAAAGAAATAAATAAAACGCGCGAAACAAAAATGTAATCGAATGCGAGGGCGTTGGACCCTTTAAAGGAATTAAAATAAAATTAATAGAATAATTAAATTAAATAAAAAGAAAGAACTTATTTTTTATGTTTTTTTTTTGTATTTATGACATTAAAGAAAATTAAATTAATTAAAAGCCAAATAATTCTAGTTCTAATTGTTTTTTTAATTTATTAAAGAAAATGCATTAAAGTTAAAACCTAGAATTAAAACTAAATTAATTATAAAATTTATTTACAAAATTAATGGTTAATGATACTTATAATAAAAATATTTAATTAATTAAAAAAAAGATAAAAAGTGCTAAAGGCCTATTTTTTTGTTATTTTTGGTTATTGAGAAAAAGAATTAAATTAACAACCTAAAATTAAAACTAAGTTTATTATGGGATTTATTTACAAAATTAATACTAAAATAAAATATTTATTATTTTTATCTTTTCTGATTTTTTTGTGTTTTTATATTATATAAAAATTAAATTAAAGCATTAAAAAAAATTAATTAAAACAAAGAAAAGAAAAGATATAAAAAGTTAAAAAGAAGCAAACTGGAGGGGGGTGTTATCCCCAAATGGAGGTATAGCCCAGCAATTTAGGGCCCAATTGTCCTTAAGCCTCGTTGACTTTGACTCCAGTGTGTGAGGTGGTTGACTGCAGTCCATGGTGTTATTCAATTCTTGGCCTTCAGATGCTTCTTTCAAGACACTTGGCAAGCCTTTGTATTGGGTGTATGGTGAACCCTTGGAACGTGCACTGCGTTGGAACAAATTAAACAAAATAATAGAAGTGAAGTAGGGGGACCTGGGATTCGAACCCAGGTCCCAATGATCATTGCCTATACGCCTTAACCAATGGAGCTGCGTGCGTTAGTTGTATATAATATAAGAAATAAATAATATAAAATAAAATGGTCGTTAGTGTTAAAAATAAAAAAAGCGCGCTGGATTCAAACCAGCCATTCACACTGTGCCACGCAGTCATCTTCCTTGTTGTTTTATTTTCCTGAAAATATCAAAACATTGGCAACGGTTTTTACACCGTTTCAGAAAGGGCCTTTACAAAAAATAGCGAACAACACATGGGGGCTCATAAATTGAGCGCGAGGGTGGCACTCTCTTCGTCCAAGCATGCTGGTTCTAATGGTGGTATTCAGGCATCTTAATTTTATCATTTTAAGAAACGCCCAATTTTGACCTCCAAGAACCCTAATCTGCATCCATGGTAGAATCACATATAGCATACAAAAACGCAATTAAAGTAGATGGTTAGCATCAGAAAGGTTTAATTAGCACGAATCCACAAATAAAATGTTATGTAAATGCATAAATTGTAAAATGCGATTGTGAGAAAAAGTGGAAAGAGTCTGGCTTCTGTACAGTGATTCAAGGGGTTAGGGATGGTGTTCTTGATCCAGGAAGGTTCCTTGATGTCCCAGGAATGTGATAGGATCGTTGTTTTGGCTTGAATCAAGCTCTAACCCTGTTTTCAGTTTTGAGAAAAATGGCCAAAAAAGTGAATTTGCTTTTGAGTGTTTTTGCGCAGCTCCCCTCTCAATTTTCGTTTTTATCACTTGTATAGGTCTTATGCAACATGTATGAAGAGGAATTATGGCTCCATAATGCATAGCATTCAATTTCAAGATTCTCCATAAACCTCCATAACCAAATTTCCATTTTTGAACCATTTTTGAATTCTTGCTCTATTTTGCCCCTTGTACGAATTTGGCATATGCTTAAAGGTGATTCAAGATCCATCAAAGTCAAATATCTTCCTTAATTGGCCTTTTTAATTTTCTTTTGATTTTAAAAGATTTAAGATTAATTAAATCTAATAAAATCAACAAAAAATGAAAAAATTAATTAAAAAATTTGAAATAAAAGATGGGACACGTGGGAAGCATGGTCAAGTTAATTCAAGTGGAAAAAGTGGGCCCCTTTTGTCAAAAATGAAATTTCAAGGATAAATGATTTTGGCCATTTCACAAAAATTTCCCAACTTCTCCAATGCATATCTTGCTCAATTTTTAAGCTTTGATCATGTTCTTGGACATTTTAGAAAGGTCTTGAAGTCCTCTAAACAATGTCCTTGGTCCCATGTCATTTTGATTTACCAATCTCAAGTTATGGCCTTTGACTTAAAGTCCCTTTTTGTTGACTTTTGAAAATGACCTATAATGTTGAAATTGATAACTTTTTGTGAGAGCATTTCTTGGACTTGAAGTGTGAAGAGGAGTTGTAGGAAATGTCTTTCTCTTCAAAATGAGCTTTGGATGGAATTTTTCTGATAATCCATGTGAAAGTTATGCCCTGGTCAATTTACAGTTGACTTTTTCAGCTGTCCAAATAAGGAAACTTTTGCATCTTGATGATTTTTGAGCCATTCTTTGAGAATCATGATCAAGCATTGATCAAATGATGTTTGTGGCTTCAAAATGAGATGTTGACCAAAAATTTGAACTTTTGACTGTCAAATGACCATTTTGCCCCTACAGTTGACTTTAGTGCAATTAGGGTTTTGACTGTGCAATTTTGTACTGAAAGTCTTGAAACTTTGTATGAGGATGCTTGACCATATTTGTAGGCATGTGGGACTTGATTGGACCCTTGGAAACTTCATTTTCTTGATCAGAACCAAAACCCTAATTTTGACTGTTCATGAGGCTCTTACACTGTGCAACCCTTGGGGAGATTTTGAGGCTTGACTTGGCAATTTCTTGAAGAATATGGGAGGGCAAATTTTGGGGTACACCAGTTGCTCCTGTTCAATCTTCTTAGACCTGAGGATGCAGATTGGCTGACGTGCCTTTCGTAATCCGAAGGTGGAAGATGATTGAACACTAGAGTGCCCAGAAATTTGCGCTCACATAGTAGCAGTGATGGAAATGGGCTTATAGATGCCATTTAGAGATTGATGAATAGGATGATGGGCTTATAGATGCCATCTGGATGTTGATCGCGTAAGAGATTCCTTAGCGAGAACCTGCATACCTGAAAAAGAAAAAATGAGTACCTGACATGTTGCAGGAGCTGGTTTTCAGATGCTTTGTATAGATGTGTCCTGGCTGGTTACAGGAGCTGAGTCTGGATCTTCAAGAGATGATGAATGAAACATAGATGGTTACTACCTCAGCAGGAACGGTGAGAGAACCTAGGGTGACTTTAAACAGCAAATGTTGAGAAAATCTTGGATAACTTCACTTCAACAGCAATCATTGAGCGAAATCCTGGTGGGAATTACCATCTCCGCAGGATCGGGGAGAGAACCATAGGCAATTATAATCTCAACAGCGGACGTTTGAGAAAAACCTGGGATGGAATTATCATCTCCGCAACATTGGGGAGAGAACCATAGGAAATTATAATCTCAAAAGCGGACGTTTGAGAAAAACCTGGGTTGGAATTATCATCTCCACAACATTGGGGAGAGAACCATAGGAAATTATAATCTCAAAAGCGGGCGTTTGAGAAAAACCTGGAATGGAATTATCATCTCCACAACATTGGGGAGAGAACCATAGGAAATTATAATCTCAAAAGCGGACGTTTGAGAAAAACCTGGGTTGGAATTATCATCTCCACAACATTGGGGAGAGAACCATAGGAAATTATAATCTCAAAAGCGGACGTTTGAGAAAAACCTGGGTTGGAATTATCATCTCCACAACATTGGGGAGAGAACCATAGGAAATTATAATCTCAAAAGCGGGCGTTTGAGAAAAACCTGGAATGGAATTATCATCTCCACAACATTGGGGAGAGAACCATAGGAAATTATAATCTCAAAAGCGGGCGTTTGAGAAAAACCTGGAATGGAATTATCATCTCCACAACATTGGGGAGAGAACCATAGGAAATTATAATCTCAAAAGCGGACGTTTGAGAAAAACCTGGGTTGGAATTATCATCTCCACAACATTGGGGACAGAACCATAGGAAATTATAATCTCAAAAGCGGGCGTTTCAGAAAAACCTGGGTTGGAATTATCATCTCCACAACATTAGGGAGAGAACCATAGGAAATTATAATCTCAAAAGCGGACGTTTGAGAAAAACCTGGAATGGAATTATCATCTCCACAACATTGGGGAGAGAACCATAGGAAATTATAATCTCAAAAGCGGACGTTTGAGAAAAACCTGGGTTGGAATTATCATCTCCACAACATTGGGGAGAGAACCATAGGAAATTATAATCTCAAAAGCGGGCGTTTGAGAAAAACCTGGGTTGGAATTATCATCTCCACAACATTGGGGAGAGAACCATAGGAAATTATAATCTCAAAAACATTCATTGAGAAAAACCTTTGATAACTTCTACTGAGTCTTCATCAGAAAAATCTGTTTAGGGTCGATTTAGCTGGACTAGAGAAGGCCTTGGACTGGATAAGAAATCTTTGGAGAAGATTAACTGAACCGGTCTAGGTCTTGAAATATGATTGAGAATTTAACTGAGTCTTTCCTGAAAGATAGAGGTCAGTCATATGCAATGCATGATATGGATCAAGCGATGATGTTCTCAACATAAATGAGATTTGTATGATGCGTCTATGCATGCTATAATGATGTATGTGATGTTTAGGAATGTATGTTTTCGTCTAGGAAAGTAAATCCTTGACGGATGCCGGGAAGTCATATCCTGGGCTGATGTTGGAGAACAGATTTTGCTTCCGCTGGGGATGATAGTTGCAAGAATACCGATAGGAGAAGATAACTCCGTTGGGGAATAAACTTGGCGAATAGATATTTTGCAGGGAGAAAAGTACTCTGACGATCTTGCTGGGAAGCAAAACTCTGTGGGGATAGAGATACTTTGTTGAGTTGTTGATAATAACTTGTTGGGGATATCCTTGTTGTATCGGAAGTGTTAATAGACTTCGCTGGGGATAAGAAAGAACTATGTCGACGGCGATCTTTCCGTAGCTTTTGGCTGAGGATAACCCAGTTATATCCTGTTAAGGAAATAACTCTTTGAATAAAGCCGGACGACGCGTTCGTGCTTTTGTGGGGATAAGCTTCCAGAATCTACTAGGGATAAGCTTACTGCTTGGGGAGATGGATTCCAACTTTCCTGGGGGGAGCTGGGTTGGATTCTCTGGGGAAGTTTTGAATTGCCCCGGGGAAGTGACTCCATTGAATGTTTGGTATGCCACCGGGGAACAATCTTAAATCAAGACTGCCGGGGATGTTTGTTAAGACTGTATGCTGCTGGGGAAGGTTGAGATCTGCGGGAGGATACCCAACTTCCTTAAGGTTGATAACTGCTTTGCTTGAGGAGAGTATACTGCTTGCTGGCTCACTCTCTGGGGAATTAAGATACCTGGTTGTGTTCTTCAGCTGAACCTACCTCGATACCTTGGAGGACAGAACAATTAGATCGCTTGGACAACTCTTTATTGCCCCTGTTTCTGAGGTATGAGAGGAAGACCTGTGAGGTGCTGATAGTTGTTGATGGACAAACCTTCTTCTGATAGGCAGGTGACAAGATGACAGGACATAGTCGTACGCTTTGATCCCTAACTTTTGCCTGGACCGCCCTTTCGGGTTTTCAGTCCACCGGGATACCCCTTTTTGCCCAAGCCGCCTTTTCAGGTTTTCGACTTGCCGGGTGTACATATTTTTTCATTTCATCCCTTCATTTTGCCCGAACCCTTTTGGTTCGCCGGGAAGCCCTTATTTTTGCCTAGGTGTGTCAACCTAGCGGTTCTTTGATTTTGCGTAGTATTTTCTCGACTATGTCCATGCTCTTAGAATGTAGGGAGTTGCCCCTGTTAGAAGTGTTTTGCCACGCCACCAGAGGATGTTTGATTAGGCAAGATTCGTTGCTGGAATGCCCCAGGTGATCCAGATGGAGATTTGCCCCAAGCTGGTTGGCCTTTTGAGAGATTCTCCGAATCTTGACTGGACTGCCCCAGATGATGGACACTGATCATGCCATGCCCCTTGATTGGAAATGTTTCTTCCACTGGAGGTGACTCTTTTGTTGAGAAGATTTTTGTTCATAGGATATTCGTCGTGCAAATTTCTCAGCTGTTCAAATAACTAGTCATATGTAAACAATGTTATTTTAAGAATGCAAAAGCTTATGTCTGTCTTGAAATTTTGAAAAATGCATTTTTTGTAAAAGCAAGTGAATGTTTGTAAAACGTGATGTCAACTCCTTCTTTATAGCAAGCCTTAAGGAGTCAGGATACCTTTCGTAACAGTATGCTTTCGAACTAACCCATGCTTCAGCTAGGACTTTTAAGGGTTATAACATGGCCTGGTTCATGGTTTAAGAAACAAAGGATAAAGGCTCAAATTATTTGTACCCACCCGCTCTTCGTGATGTTCTTCAATCCTAAACTCAGCTGATCGTACGTTAGACCTTGTTTGAGTCTTTGCTTTGATATACTAGTGATGATTCGGATATTGAACGTTTATTTGAATAGGCAGTCATCTCCTTTTTTGCTGAGGGTTTGTAGGACCTCTTTCTTCTTTTTTATTTATTTTTGCTACCCCTTTCTTTTTTGCCTGAACTGTTTCCTTTTTGGAATTACAGTCAGCGGGATGCCCCAGTTTTGTAAGTCTCCTTCATGGGTTTCGACTTAATGGGCTTTTTATTATTATATTTTTTTTGAGATATAATGACTGCCTATCTGTATGATTGTTCAGAACTATCACTGTTTTGTTTTGTAAGGACCTCTTTGGTGCCATTTGTTATGCACTTGGATCAACTGAGAGACTACCCTGCCCCAGGTTATGATTAAGGGTTTTAAATTTCGAAAAGAAAAACTCCTACTTCTTTGGCTCAGAGGGGTTGACGAGGGATTATCATCCTTATAACTCCAGTGTTTAGGGATTGAAACAATGCCTGTACCTCATCAGCGGGGTCTGTTCAAAAGCATACTGTAGATTATGGTATCGTTTTCGTCATCCTCCCTCAAGAGGCTTAGAATTATTATTTAAGAGTTGATCATCAGAAAAAATATGAAAATAATTTGCATTTAGTGAATACGAATATATTGTTTTAGAACAGACATATGCGATGCATTAATGAGATAACAATGTTTAACATGAGTAAATGTTTGAACAAAAGAGAATTGCAACTTGAACATTCGAATGAACAAAACTTTCTCAATCCTAGCCATGTTTTGGCAAGGGAGCAGTGATCACGTGGGGAGTCTTGGGTACTTTAAACTGAATCTCTCCAGCATCGATCATGTCTTGGATCTTATTTTTCAAGCTCCAACAATCATCTGTAGTATGCCCCGGGCTGTCAGAGTGATAAGCGCAGCGGGCGTTGGGGTTATACTTCGGTGACGTTGTATTTTGGTTCTTCGGAGCTTCTTTTAGAGTTACCAGCTTGGTCTCCAGCAACTGTGGCAATATCTGGGATAAGGTCATGCTGAGCCGAGTGAACTGCCTTCTCTCGCTCTTTTGTTGGTTGCGATGTTGAATTTGTGACACTGGAGCCATTTGAGGAGCTCTCCCCTTACCTCCTTGTCTCAAAGGTGGTTGAACGATGACTGGCTTTTTACCCTTAGGCTTTTGCCCCAGTTGGTTACCCTGAAGCAGTTGGTTGACGAGAAACCAGAGCTCATCTTGTCCTTGAGCTAACCCTTGAATGGCAGTCACCTGCCCCAGCATCTGGACCCTCAATGCATCCACCTCAGCTTGTAGGTGTTCCAGCTTTTCATCCTCAGCACTGTTCCTGACAAAGGTCTCCATGAGAAGTGTTCTTAGCTCCTCCTGCCCCTTGGATAGATTCAGGAGGATTCCCCCGAACCGAGTCTCTTGAGCAAGAAAGTCCTGGTTATCTTGTGGGCAAGCCATTGCTGAAATAAACAGCGAGAAAGGTAAGTGACCTGTACAGAGGGTACCTGTTATGCAATGATAAGTATGACATGCATGTAATGTTTTCAAGGACCTCGCGGGGTAAACAAGATAATTGGTTAGAGTTTGGGTCCGGTAGCTTGATTGAAGGAAACCCATGTTATTGAGAATTCTTCTTCAAGGGTCAAAGGCTCACCATATCCAGTGGGTCATAGCCCCTGACAGCCTTGGCTAGGGCAACCTTCTTCCAGTGTCAAAGCTCACCATATCAAGTGGGTCATAGCCCCTGACAACCTTGGCTAGAGGAAAATAAATCCTCTTTGCCCCTTGCTAGATGTTTGATTCATCCTGACCTACATCACGAACCCTTGAGATCCTTGAAATGGATTAGGATGTATGCAATGGTATGATGTCATGATGCATGGGGTAATATGGATAAACCCTGTTATGAGCCCTTGTTAAGGACTACAAACCAAAACCTGCAAGGAACTCAAGTAAAACCTGTCATGAGTCCCAATTAAGGACTATAAACAAAACCTGCAAGAAACTTGGTAAACTTGTTATGAGTCCTAATTAAGGACTATGGACCAAACCTGCAAGTAGTTCATGTGTCAGTTTAACAAGCATGCAAGTAGGCAAGTACGAAGGCACACAAGTCACACAAAAGAGCCCTTAGAGCTTAGGCCAGCATGAGGTCTAGGTATTACCCTCTTTCAGTTTGTTGGTTCATACCTGTCCTATCAAAGTAACCAGGTTTTTAGAGGATCCCAATATCATTGACTACCCTCAATCGGTCATAACTCCAGCATCGCAATCTTTTCTTGCGGCCAGAACCATCACGAGAGTTTAGCCTCAATGGGCGTAGCATACTGCTACTGTTCTATTGGCCAAGTTTGGTCAATTTAGGGTTCTAAGATCGGTTGGTGCTTAATGACTCCTTGGAAGACCCATATTCTCCCCGTTTCAACACGAGGGATATCGGTACAGACCAAGGCGCCACACCAATGTAGCCACTGCTTCACCCATGCCGGTATACGCCGGACAGGTCCCTCACAACTTATGCCACCTAAACAGGGTATCCCCAGATCCGGGTTAGGATCTATGTAACTCCCATGCAACCCACAAATTTAAAGCATACAAGTCAATACAATTGAAAACACAGTTATGAACTAACCCTAAGGTACACCTCACTTTAAGTAAGCTTATCCCCAGCAGAGTCGACAGTTCTGTGATCGGTGGTTCTGGAACTGACTGTTTAACACTGGTTCGCGAAATGTCGCGGTAAGCAAGAGTCGCCACCGTCTTTTATTTTCTCCAAATGGAAAGGACAAAAGCACAGAAAAATTCCTTATAGAGATTGCTCTCGGTTCGGGAGGTAGATTTATAGAAAGGGAAGGTGTTAGCACCCTTTCTATCCATGGTTATCCATGGGCTCTTATATACTTGTTCATTTGTGTTTTCAAAATGGTTTGTTTGCTTTTCAAGTGTGAGTGGGTTTTGAAAAAGTTTCGTTTGAAAAAATTTCTAAGTAACTCTTGTATCTGTCCTCAAGAGTGTATGAAAAATTTGTTTGAAAACTTTTAGAAAGTGTAGGTGTGAAAAGTATTTTGTTTGTTTTTGAAAAGAGCAAGTATCTATGAGAATCTACCTACCCTAAGGAATTCGTCTGTGTAAATGTCCTTTAAAGTAGTGCCATCCCACCATTGAGAGGTAGGTAGCACCACCGTTGGAGGTGTTCGGGTCAATTCGAGGTTCGGGACATGGTGATCACCAGAGCAATGGGAAGACACCTTAGAAGCTACCCTCATGCCAGGTTCCCGGATCATGAGGACTTACTAAGACATCCTCTACTCGACGATCACCTTTCGAGGGGCAAGGCAACAGTGAAGCGTACCCTAGGGGTGGTGTGTGAATTGTGTGTCATTTTCAGTTTATTGTTTGTCTTGTCATGTATTGGTGATCTACGCTTTGATTTTATTTTTGGGCATTCATTCTTTCATGTTATTGTTTAACAGTTAAAGGTGCGGGAATTTAAAGTGCGGAAAAGATAAAGGTCCTACGCTATTACAAAGGCGCGGGTCTACAACGCCAAATTAATACAGACCCGATTTAAAAATAAAGTGCAGAAAATAAATGTCTAATTAACTATTACAGGGCTTTGGAGCAAGTACATTATATTCACAAAAAGAAATAAATAAAACGCGCGAAACAAAAATGTAATCGAATGCGAGGGCGTTGGACCCTTTAAAGGAATTAAAATAAAATTAATAGAATAATTAAATTAAATAAAAAGAAAGAACTTATTTTTTATGTTTTTTTTTTGTATTTATGACATTAAAGAAAATTAAATTAATTAAAAGCCAAATAATTCTAGTTCTAATTGTTTTTTTAATTTATTAAAGAAAATGCATTAAAGTTAAAACCTAGAATTAAAACTAAATTAATTATAAAATTTATTTACAAAATTAATGGTTAATGATACTTATAATAAAAATATTTAATTAATTAAAAAAAAAGATAAAAAGTGCTAAAGGCCTATTTTTTTGTTATTTTTGGTTATTGAGAAAAAGAATTAAATTAACAACCTAAAATTAAAACTAAGTTTATTATGGGATTTATTTACAAAATTAATACTAAAATAAAATATTTATTATTTTTATCTTTTCTGATTTTTTTGTGTTTTTATATTATATAAAAATTAAATTAAAGCATTAAAAAAAATTAATTAAAACAAAGAAAAGAAAAGATATAAAAAGTTAAAAAGAAGCAAACTGGAGGGGGGTGTTGTCCCCAAATGGAGGTATAGCCCAGCAATTTAGGGCCCAATTGTCCTTAAGCCTCGTTGACTTTGACTCCAGTGTGTGAGGTGGTTGACTGCAGTCCATGGTGTTATTCAATTCTTGGCCTTCAGATGCTTCTTTCAAGACACTTGGCAAGCCTTTGTATTGGGTGTATGGTGAACCCTTGGAACGTGCACTGCGTTGGAACAAATTAAACAAAATAATAGAAGTGAAGTAGGGGGACCTGGGATTCGAACCCAGGTCCCAATGATCATTGCCTATACGCCTTAACCAATGGAGCTGTGTGCGTTAGTTGTATATAATATAAGAAATAAATAATATAAAATAAAATGGTCGTTAGTGTTAAAAATAAAAAAAGCGCGCTGGATTCAAACCAGCCATTCACACTGTGCCACGCAGTCATCTTCCTTGTTGTTTTATTTTCCTGAAAATATCAAAACATTGGCAACAGTTTTTACACCGTTTCAGAAAGGGCCTTTACAAAAAATAGCGAACAACGCATGGGGGCTCATAAATTGAGCGCGAGGGTGGCACTCTCTTCGTCCAAGCATGCTGGTTCTAATGGTGGTATTCAGGCATCTTAATTTTATCATTTTAAGAAACGCCCAATTTTGACCTCCAAGAACCCTAATCTGCATCCATGATAGAATCACATATAGCATACAAAAACGCAATTAAAGTAGATGGTTAGCATCAGAAAGGTTTAATTAGCACGAATCCACAAATAAAATGTTATGTAAATGCATAAATTGTAAAATGCGATTGTGAGAAAAAGTGGAAAGAGTCTGGCTTCTGTACAGTGATTCAAGGGGTTAGGAATGGTGTTCTTGATCCAGGAAGGTTCCTTGATGTCCCAGGAATGTGATAGGATCGTTGTTTTAGCTTGAATCAAGCTCTAACCCTGTTTTCAGTTTTGAGAAAAATGGCCAAAAAAGTGAATTTGCTTTTGAGTGTTTTTGCGCAGCTCCCCTCTCAATTTTCGTTTTTATCACTTGTATAGGTCTTATGCAACATGTATGAAGAGGAATTATGGCTCCATAATGCATAGCATTCAATTTCAAGATTCTCCATAAACCTCCATAACCAAATTTCCATTTTGAACCATTTTTGAATTCTTGCTCTATTTTGCCCCTTGTACGAATTTGGCATATGCTTAAAGGTGATTCAAGATCCATCAAAGTCAAATATCTTCCTTAATTGGCCTTTTTAATTTTCTTTTGATTTTAAAAGATTTAAGATTAATTAAATCTAATAAAATCAACAAAAAATGAAAAAATTAATTAAAAAATTTGAAATAAAAGATGGGACACGTGGGAAGCATGGTCAAGTTAATTCAAGTGGAAAAAGTGGGCCCCTTTTGTCAAAAATGAAATTTCAAGGATAAATGATTTTGGCCATTTCACAAAAATTTCCCAACTTCTCCAATGCATATCTTGCTCAATTTTTAAGCTTTGATCATGTTCTTGGACATTTTAGAAAGGTCTTGAAGTCCTCTAAACAATGTCCTTGGTCCCATGTCATTTTGATTTACCAATCTCAAGTTATGGCCTTTGACTTAAAGTCCCTTTTTGTTGACTTTTGAAAATGACCTATAATGTTGAAATTGATAACTTTTTGTGACAGCATTTCTTGGACTTGAAGTGTGAAGAGGAGTTGTAGGAAATGTCTTTCTCTTCAAAATGAGCTTTGGATGGAATTTTTCTGATAATCCATGTGAAAGTTATGCCCTGGTCAATTTACAGTTGACTTTTTCAGCTGTCCAAATAAGGAAACTTTTGCATCTTGATGATTTTTGAGCCATTCTTTGAGAATCATGATCAAGCATTGATCAAATGATGTTTGTGGCTTCAAAATGAGAGGTTGATCAAAAATTTGAACTTTTGACTGTCAAATGACCATTTTGCCCCTACAGTTGACTGTAGTGCAATTAGGGTTTTGACTGTGCAATTTTGTACTGAAAGTCTTGAAACTTTGTATGAGGATGCTTGACCATATTTGTAGGCATGTGGGACTTGATTGGACCCTTGGAAACTTCATTTTCTTGATCAGAACCAAAACCCTAATTTTGACTGTTCATGAGGCTCTTACACTGTGCAACCCTTGGGGAGATTTTGAGGCTTGACTTGGCAATTTCTTGAAGAATATGGGAGGGCAAATTTTGGGGTACAACACCATGGTTGCTTTATTTCATGACATGATCCACCATGAGATTGAAGTGTACGTCGACGATATGATTGCAAGGTCCCAAACCGAGGAGGAACACCTTGATCATCTGCAGAAATTGTTTGACCGTCTGAAACTGTACAAGTTGAGGTTGAACTCAAACAAGTGCACCTTTGGGGTAAGATCTGGAAAGTTGCTAGGCTTCATCATAAGTGACAAGGGTATTCAAGTAGACCCTGCCAAGGTTAAGGCCATACAAGAGATTCCAGTTCCCAAGACAGAGAAAGAGGTCAGAGGCTTTCTAGGACGTCTGAATTATATTGCCCGATTCATCTCGCACCTAACTGCTACCTGTGAACCAATCTTCAAGCTGCTGAAGAAAGATCAGGTAGTACGTTGGAATGATGAATGTCAGGCCGCTTTTGACAGAATCAAAGAGTATCTCCAAGAACCACCCATCCTTATGCCACCGGTTGAAGGGAGACCTCTAATACTATACTTGACAGTACTTGACAATTCAATGGGGTGTGTGCTGGGGCAGCACAACGAGTCTGGCCGAAAAGAGTACGCCATTTATTACCTTAGCAAAAAGTTTACCGACTGTGAGACCCGATACTCACTGCTCGAGAAAACTTGATGCGCTTTGGTATGGGTTGCTCGCTGGCTGAGACAGTATATGCTGACTCACACTACATTGTTGATCTCAAAGATGGATCCAATAAAGTACATATTCGAAAAACCTGCTCTGTCTGGGAGAATAGCAAGATGGCAAATGATCTTGACAGAATACGACATCCAGTACACAACTCAGAAAGCTATCAAAGGAAGTGTATTGGCAGACCACTTGGCACACCAGGCAGTGGACGACTACCAGTCAATGAACTTTGAATTCCCTGACGAGAGCATCATAGTAGTGATTGATTGTGAAGTACCTGGACCGGATGAAGGACCTGAGGAAGGATCCCGATGGTCTATGCACTTTGACGGAGCCTCCAATGCTTTGGGTAACGGTATCGGCGTTCTGATCATATCCCCTCAAGGCACCCATACTCCACTTACTGCCCGACTACGTTTCAACTGCACCAACAACATGGCAGAGTATGAGGCATGCATCATGGGTCTTCAAGCTGCAATTGACTTAAGGATTAAGTTTCTGAGTGTCTTCGGAGATTCCACTCTCGTGATCAATCAGATCAAAGGCGAGTGGGATATGAAACACCCAAATCTTATTCCTTACAGAGAATGTGTGTTGACATTGATCCCCCATTTCACAGAGATAACTTTCGAACATTTCCCGAGAGAGGAGAATCAGTTGGCGGACGCGTTAGCTACGATGTCTTCCATGTTCAAAGTCAAATGGGACAATGAGGCTCCCCGGATCATCATCTGGAAACTGGACGAACCGGCATATTATTGTGATCTCGAGGCTGAGGTAGTAACTGAAAAACCTTGGTATCATGAGGTGAAGAGGTACTTGGAAGCTCAGGAATACCCTGAAGGTGCATCCATCAATGACAAGAAGTTTCTGAGAAGGTTTGCAGCAAAGTTCTTCCTCAGCAATGGTATTCTATACAAGCGAAACCATGATTCGACCCTGCTGCGTTGTATGGATAAGACTGAAGCAGAAAGAATCATGGCAGAGCTGCATGAAGGTACCTTCGGAACACATTCCAGTGGACACACCATGGCAAAGAAAATCCTTCGGGCAGGATATTTCTGGTCCACAATGGAAGCCGACTGCTACCAACATTCTCGGACATGTCATAAGTGCCAGATATATGCAGACAAGGTGCACGTCCCTCCAGTTCCTCTGAATGTCTTGACGGCACCTTGGCCTTTTGCAACGGGCATCGCTTCATCCTAGTGGCGATCGATTACTTTACAAAGTGGGTTGAAGCAGCTTCCTATGCTACTGTAACCAAGAACGTTGTGGCACGGTTCATTCGGCATAACCTGATCTGTCGGTACGGTGTCCCGGAAAGGATCATTACGGACAATGGTACCAATCTTAATAACAAGATGATTACTGAGCTCTGCGAGCAATTCAAGATACAACACCACAACTCTTCTCCTTACCGGCCAAAGATGAATGGGGCTGTCGAAGCAGCTAATAAGAATATCAAGAAGATTGTGCAGAAGATGACAGTGACCTATAAAGATTGGCACAAGATGTTACCGTTTGCTCTTCACAGGTACCGTACCTCAGCAAGGACGTCAACCGGGGCAACTCCTTTTTCTTTGGTCTATGGCATGGAGGCGGTCTTGCCAATTGAAGTGCAGATACCCTCTCTCCGGATAATGAAGGATGCAGACTTGAGCGAAGATGACTGGATCCAGACTCGACTTGATCAGTTAAACCTTATTGATGAAAAGAGACTCGCTGCTATTTGTCATGGTCAAACGTACCAAAAACGGATGATCAAGGCATTTAACAAAAAGGTCAGACCACAAGAGTATCAAGTTGGGGACCTGGTAATCAAGCGCATTATCTTACCTCAGAGTGATCCCAGGGGCAAATGGAACCCTACGTGCGAAGGGCCATTTGTGGTTAAACATGTGTTCTCAGGAGGAGCCATGATTCTAACCACCATGGATGGTGACGACCTTCCTCACCCCGCCGATGCAGACATAGTAAAAAGATACTACGCATGATAAAAGACCCGCTAGGTTGACATACCTAGGCAAAAATTAGGGCTTCCCGGCGAACCAAAAGGGTTCGGGCAAAATGAGGGATGAAATGAAAAAAATCTGTACACCCGGCAAGTCGAAAACCTGAAAAGGCGGCTTGGGCAAAAATGGGTATCCTGGTGGACTGAAAACCCGAAAGGGAGGTCCAGGCAAAAGTTAGGGATTAAAGCGTAATACTATGTCTCATTGGATCATCCTGCGTCCAGAATCCGGCATCAACATCAGGTTCAGACGGCATCGATCGATCAGCTTCATCATCAACTGAGCAGCAAAGTGATGAGACGCTCGAAGATATAAAGGCGATAGCAGAGTTGGAACCCAGTGGGATTGTTCTTTTCACATAGCTGTTTTGTTTTCCCTTTCCCATAAAATTGTATAAACTCTGTTGTTCGGCGGCGTTCTCTTACTAGGACGTCAGCCTCTTGTACATAAACGCCTATTTACAGGCAAATTCAAAAAATCAATACAAATTCACGTTTCAGACAAATTGCCAATGGTTTTTCCTTTTTCTGTTTTGTTTTGCGAAGAGCGTCCAATGTTCAATTTTTGATATATGCATTTGACACTAATTGCTAACTCATAAATATTTGCATGCGAAACAAAGGATTAATTACAGGTAACATCAGAAACAGGGGCAATAATGAGTTGTCTAAGCGGTCTAATTGCTCTGTCCACCAAGGTACCAAGGTAAGTTCGGCTGAAGAATGTAACCAAGATATCTTAACTCCCCAGAGAGTGAGCCAAGATTCAACAATTCTCCCCAAGCAGTTGGTCTCCCAACCAGCCTTAACAAGGCACAGTATCTCCTAGCAAGTCAATATACTCTCCCCAAGCAGAGCTAACCTACTGTCAGCCTTAAGGAAATTGGGTATCCCCAGCTGATCTCAACATTCCTCAGCGGAGTATATAAACATTCTTAACAAGCATCCCCGGCAGTCTTGATCTAAGATTGTTCCCCGGCGGTATACCAGACATTCAGCGGAGCTATTCCCTAATACATCTCAAAAATTTCCCCAGGAGAGTCCAGTCCAAAAGTTTCCCCAGGAAAGTGGAATCCATCTCCCCAACAGGAAGCTTATCCCTAGTAGATTCTGGAAGCTTGTCACCCGCAGAGCACGAACGCGTCTCTCGATTTTATTTAAAGGTTATTTCCCCACCAGGATATAACTGGGTTATCCTCAGCTAATAACCATGGAAAGATCGTCCCCGGTAAAGTCTTCTTACCCCCAGCGGAGTTCATCAATTCCCTCGACAAAGCACATCAATGGTATCCCCAGCGGAGTTATCATCAGCATATCAGCAAAGTAACCCTCTTTCCCCACAGAGTTATCTCCCCGCAGAGTAATCTATCCGCCAAGCTTATTCCCCAACTGAGTCATCTTCTCCTACCGGTATTCTTGCAACCATCATCCCCAGCGGAAACAAATAATACTCTTCCCTATCAGCTCAGGATTCAACTTCCCGGCATCCGTCAAGGATTTATTTTCCTAGACAAAAACATGCATTCATAAATATCGCATCTTCATACATTATAGCATGCATATACACATCATAAACATACAATCTCATTTTATTCTGAGAACATCTCGCATGTCATACATCATGACATCGTATACAACTAACGTGTTGTCTCTTCAGGACAAAGGTTAATACAAAGATGATTATTATCAACGGTCGCAACTAAAGATCTGATTCCTGTATCTTGCCAGGGTGTATCTGTTGACGACTAACATTACCAGACTCGATTCCTGTATCTTGCCAGGGCACGTCTGAAGAGTTCGAAGATACGATTCCTGTATCTCGCCAGGGTGTATCTGTTGACGACTAACATTACCAGACTCGATTCCTGTATCCGGCCAGGGCACGTCTGAAGAGTTCGAAGATCCGATTCATGTATCTTGCCAGGGTGTATCTGTTGACGACTAACATTACGAGACTCGATTCCTGTATCTTGCCAGGGCACGTCTGAAGAGTTCGAAGATCCGATTCCTGTATCTTGCCAGGGTGTATCTGTTGACGACTAACATTACCATACTCGATTCCTATATCTTGCCAGGGCACGTCTGAAGAGTTCGAAGATCCGATTCCTGTATCTCGCCAGGGTGTATCTGTTGACGACTATATTCTCTGGACTCGATTCCTGTATCTTGCCAGGGCACGTCTGAAGAGTTTAAAAGATTCGATTCCTGTATCCAGCCAGGGCACATCTACATAAAGAGTTTGAAGATCAACTCCTGTAACAGGCCAGGTAATTATTTTTCTTTCTCAGGTATGCAAGTTCTCGCTAAGGAATCTCTTACGCGATCGACACCTAGATGGCATCTGTAAGCCCATCCACATACCCACAGTCTCCAGATGGCATCTATAAGCCCATCCTCCTATCCAACATCTCTCCAAATGGCATCTGTAAGCCCATTCCCACCATCATACTGTTGACACTCTACTATGTGAGTGCAAATTTCTGGGCACTCTAGTGTTCAATCATCTTCCACCTTCGGATTACGAAAGGCACGCCAGCCAATCTACATCCTCAGGTCTAAGAAGATTGAACAGGGGCAACTGTTGTACCCCAAAATTTTCCCTCCCATATTCTTCAAGATTTTCCAAGATCAAGCTCCAAAAGATTCAAAATCTCTCAAGGGTTGCACAGTCCAATTGCCTCCTAACACAGTCAAAATTAGGGTTTTGGTTCTTGCAAAGAAATTGAGGTTTCCAAGGGTCCAATCAAGTCCCACATGCCTATAAACATTGTCAAGCATCCATATGCCAAGTTTCAAGACTCACAGCATCAAATTGCACAGTCAAAAACCCTAAATGCTTCACAGTCAACTGCAGGGGCAAAATGGTCATTTGACAGTCAAAAGTCAAAATTTTTGGTCAACATCTTATTTTGAAGCCACAAACATCATTTGATCAATTCTTGATCATGATTCTCAAAGCATGGCTCAAAAAGTCTCAAGATGCAAAAGTTTCTATTTTTGGACAGTTGAAAAAGTCAACTGTAAATTGACCAGGGCATAACTTCTTCATGGTTTATCAGAAAAATTCCATCCAAAGCTCATTTTGAAGAGAATGACATTTCCTACAACGCATCTTCACACTTCAAGTCCAAGAAATGCTCTCACAAAAAGTTATCAATTTCAACATTAAACGTCATTTTCAAAAGTCAACAAAAAGGAACTTTAAGTCAAAGACCATAACTTGAGATTGGTAAATAAAAATGACATGGGACCAAATACATTGGTTAGAAGACTTCAAGACCTTTCCAAAATGTCCAAGAACATGTTCATAGCTTCAAAATTGAGCAAGATATGCCTTGTAGAAGTTGGGAAATTTTGGGAATTTTGAAAAGTCAACTTTGCACAAAAGGCTTAAAAAATGCTAATGGGCCTCAATTTCTTTCATGAATCATTACCCAAAGGCTATGCACGACCCATTGACCTCAAAGGGATTTATTTTCTTATTTTTGATTAATTATTTGAATTTTTATTATTATTAATTCATTTAATTAAATTTAAATATGAGAAAAATATCAAATCATGGTTTTAAATCTTTTTTGTGCAGCAAATATATTCATGATATGCAAAAGATCTCGTGCACCATCTCAAGGGGACAAAATCATCCCTATTTGGCAAGTTTCCATGGCAAAAAGATTGAAAAAAGATGTGAAAAAATCAAAGATTGAAAACATTAATACATGGACTTTGGGCTTGGTTTTTTAACCTAATTTGCTTCACCTACAAAGGCATAACATAACCTAATGCTCATGGACACGAAAAGGCTGTCAAAACCATAAAACCAAATTGCAACTTTTGATCAAATTTTTGGAATCTGAAAACATAGCTACAAGGCGATTCAAGGTTTAAAAGCTTGTCCATTACGTTCCTGACATTGCTAGGAACGTGTTGCAATCAAGAACCAGTCTCCAGACCTCAAGAATTGGTAGAACATCATTGCACTTTTCATGAATATGTCCATAATCGTTTTTTAATTTACATGCATTATTCATGAGTTTTAATTGTTGATTCTTGCTAATATTGATGTTCTGAAGCGAATGGTACCAGTTAATTGTCCTAACAATGCTTGAAACGAGATTTGCCATTAACATTTTCTAGGGTTTCAGAAGCTTCGAATTAGGGGTTTCTTCATATGGAAAAATTAGACCTTCAAACTGGTACCATTGAGTTCGTGACAACAAGACGAGTCCAACCAATACCTCGCGCCCTTTTTATGTTAACCCATGTGCTATTCGCTATTTTTACAGGTATCATTTAGTGGGGGTTTAAAACCCCCGCTATCTGTTTTATAATTACAGGGAAAATAAGGAAGAAGATGAACGTGGCCTATGATGATTGGAGCGTTTGAAATCTAGCGCGCTTTTGTTCGTTCCATATCATTAGCGTGCTTTTCTTTTATATCATTTATGTTCCATTAAATATACAAATGCGCGCATTAGCCCAGTTGGTGGGTGAGCTGTCTTGCAGGTACTGGGACCTGGGTTCGATTCCCAGGTCCCCTCACATGTTCAATAATTTTTGCTTTAATATGTTCCCATGCAATTTCCAGCCAAAGGTCTATTATACACATTCACATGATAGCTTGCCACGTAATCTGAATGATCAATCCAAAGGCCAGAACATGAAGACCACCATACACCTGGGTCAACCATCAAGCATGTGATCCTGGAAAGTCAAAAAAGGGCTTCATTCTGATGGGCCAAATCACTTCAATTCACCTCCTAAATGGGCCTGATACCCCCCATGGTTTGCATCAATTTTTAATTTTTATTTGTTTTTCTTTCTTAATTCTATTAATTGTTTTAATGGTTTTCTTTAATTTCCTAAAATAATTTTCATAATAAAAATAAAATACAGAAAAATCAAAAAAATGTTTATTGTTATTAATATTAATTTCACCATTATTTTTTTGTAAATAAACTTTAATAATTAACTTAGTTAATTTAGGTTTTAAAAACTTTAATCTTTTTTCTTAAATAAATTAAAATATATAGAAATTAGGTTTTTAACATTTTCATCTTTTTTTAAAATAAATAATTTTCTCTCCTCATTATTATTATTAATTACTACTTTTGTAAATAAATATGTAAAATAATTAATTAGGGTAAATTAGGTTAAACTTTAATATTTTTCATTAATAATTAAAAACAACTTAGAATTAGGGTTTCTCTTGATTAATTAATTTTCTTTATTTTCATAAATACAAAAACCTAAAAAAAACATTTATTTCTTTTAATTAAATAATAATTAGACTTTTAATTCCATTTAATTTCAAAAGGGTCCAACGCCCTCGAACGTTCAACTTTGATTCTTTTGCGCATTTATTCGTATTTTCTTGTGAATATTATGTAACTGCTTAAGCCATGTAATAGTAATTAGGAATTTATTTTACTTTCCGCATTTTTATCAAACGGGTCTTTGTAATTTGGCAATGTATAGACCCGCGCCTTGTAATAGCGTAGGATTTTACTTTCCGCATTTAAATTTCCGCACTTTTAAATTCTAATTGCATGAAAGAATGTATGGCCCAAATTAAAAACAATGCGTAGCTCACCATTCCATGATCAAAAGATAAATGCTAAACTGAAAACAACACACAAATTCACACACCACTTCTAGGGTACGCCTCACCTGTTGCCTTACCGTCGAAACGTGGTCGTCGAGTATAGGACGTTTTAGTAAGTCCTTATGTCCATGACATGATCCAGTTGCCTCGGAAAAGTTACCTCGAATTAAAAAAGGATCAATGGCATAAGGGTAGCTTCTAAGGTGTCCTACTGTTGCTCTGGTGACCACACTGTCCCTAAACTCGAATTGACCCGAACACCTCCAACGGTGGTGCTACCTATCTCTCAATGGTGGGATGGCACTACCTTAAGGACATTTACACAGCCTAATTCCTTAGGGTAGGTAGATGACTCATAGATACTTGCTCTATTAAAAAACAAATCAAAAAACCTTTTCACACCGACACTTTCAAAAAGCTTTCAAAACAATTTTTCAAACACTCTTGAGGACTGATACAAGAGTCATTCTGAAATCTTTAAACGAAACTTTTTCAAAACCCCCTCACACTTTGAAAAGCAAACACTTTTGAAAACACAATGAGCAAGTATCTAAGAGCTCATGGATAACCATGGATAGAAAGGGTGCTAACACCTTCCCTTTCTATAAATCTACCTCCCGAACCGAGAAATTATCTCATAAGGAATTTTGCTGTGCTTTTGTTCTGTCCATGTTGGAGAAAATAAAAGACGGTGGCGACTCTTGCTTCCGCGACATTTCGCGAACCAGCGTTAAACAGTCAGTTCCAGATCCACCGATCACAAAATGAATCGGGAAATGTAGTTTAAATGTCCCAAGAATCCTCTGACTTCCTTCTCAGTACGAGGAGCAGGAATTTCTTGTATCGCCTTCACCTTGGTAGGGTCCACTTCGATACCTTTACTGTTGACGACAAAGCCTAGGAGTTTACCGGACCTCACCCCAAATGTGCATATATTCGGGTTCAACCTCAACTTGTATTTCTTCAACCTCTCAAAGAGTTTATGTAAATGGTCAAGATGTTCCATCATGTAGAAACTGAGTCATACGCTTCTTGACACTGGTTCCAGATTGGCACCCACCTTGACTTCTTTCTTGTCCTCTTCGGTACCTAGGTTAATTGTGTCTACTGGTTCTTCGTGGGGCTGTATGGTCCTCTCTTCTTGTTGTAGTAACCTGGCTAATTCCCCTGGCACTTCACAATCTTCCTCACCTTCGTCTTCGGCTTGGTAGATTATATTTTCATAGTCACAGAAAGCCATAGCAAAATCGTTACCCATGGGATCTCGAATGGATGTAGATCTGCATTTTGAATGTGAGTGTGTGTAAGAGTATAACTATCTTTGAAAAAAATAAAAAATGTGAAAAGAAAGACAAAGAGCACAAATTGTGTATGCAAAAACGTCCATGATTCATTAATGACATATGAAAATGAGGTAACAACCCTTACAAATGGACCGTTGTGCCTCGGGTAAGACACAAGGTTTTAAAAGTCTGAATTGTTTAATTATTACAGGTCCGACAAAATTTAAAGACAATTACTGTTGGATAAAAGTAATTGGGATAAAATCTTTAGCTTCCCAGTTGTTGATTCCTCCATTGACAGTTGGGAAAATCCATTCATCTAGGTCGTAGTTGTCCTCATCATCCTCCACTACGTTGACTTTGTGGTTGCTGATCTTCAAGGGTGGTCCCTCGGTACGAGCACGACGTATAACTTTCTGGGCTCCTGAAGTGAAACCCAAACCAAATTTGCCAGACTTGTATGGGATATCCGGGAGTTTGCCCCAAATAGTACACCCACCTTCTTCGATCACCGCCTTGGCATCTTTTAATGAAGACATCTTTAACAGAGGTCTTGTAATCTTCGGGACTTGGGAAACAACCTTGGTTACTGCCACGGTTTGTGGGACTTCCTCGAAGTGCTGAAATGGAGTTTCAATGAATTCACCATCCAATTCCACGTATCTAAAGGAACTCAAGTGACTGACCATATATTCCTCTTCTCCATGGATAGTAATGATTTTCCCCTCAGTTGGATATTTCAGCATTTAATGTAATGTAGAGGTAACGGCACCAGTGTTGTGAATCCATGGTCGTCCCAATAAGCAGGAATAGGAAGGGAGAATGTCCATCACGTAAAAAGTTGAATCAAAGGTTTGAGTTCCAACTTTTATGGGGATGTCCACCTCCTCATGCACCATTCTCTTTGAACCTTTGAAGGCCCTTACCACTATGTTACTGGGTTTTAAGGTCAAACCTTCACAGTCAAGTCTATCAAGAGCCTTCTTAGGCAGCACATTCAAAGACGAACCGGTATCAACCAAGACATGGGCCAAAGTTTTGCCCCTGCATTCGACAGAGACATGCAATGCCTCGTTATGCTTCCTCCCCCTAGGTGTCAAGTCAACATCAGAAAAGCCTAAACCATTATCTGTGGTCAAGCTGGCCACACAGTCTTGGAACTGATCAGTAGAGGTTTCTTGTGATACATGGGCAGTTTTAAGAAATTTCACCAAGGCCTTCGCATGAGCCTCAGAGCATAACAATAAAGCCAACATGGAAGTCTTTGCCAGAGTCTTCCCTAGCTGTTCGACTATGTTGTAGTCGCTTCTCTTTATAATTTTCAGAATTTCTTCCATCTCCTTTTGGGAGGCCTCAGGGATAGATACTGATTGTGCCTTCATTTGGACATGCTCAACCAGAATGCCTTTTCCCCGAGTCTCGGTCGACTCGGTGGTAGGAGTATCAGTAGGTGTAACTATAGGAATTATAGTAGTAGTAGTGTCAACATGAACAGAAACAGGGATGATTACAGGACCGGTAACAGTCTTTGCAGGAGAAATCTCGGGAGAGAATACTCTATCACTTCGGGTTGTCTTGCTGGTTCCTGCGATGTTGCTGATGTCGGGGTCAGCCTTCTCAGAAATTGAGTCTTCATCAACCAGCCAATCCTGTTTGACGCTGTGATAGTAGACGTCGCCCCCATAATTCCATGGGACAGTTTTATCTGATGAGTACGGGATTGGTCCAGGCATAGTAATTATTAGTGGATCTACTTTAGGAACTGATGTAATCCTAACGGGTCTTTTGGTGGAGACCCTGGAAGGATTGGCGGAAATGGTTACTATCGAAACATCATTGTAAGAAATGGTTGGAACAGGAGTCTTTTCAAACAAAATCTCTTTGTCATCCATTAGGTGTTGAACACCTGCTTTCAATAAATGATAACCAGTTAGTAGGGATAAGCAGAGGTGGCAGCTTTCGTCACAACCCGGAAATAAATCGGCCCTCAATAGATTCTTCTTGACAGTCAGGAGAGGAGTAACAAGTTCATCAATAGCAGTAACAAACATATCATCTTCAACTACATTAACATCACGACCATGCTTGGGCATAGGAGCGGTGATAACATTTGGGATTTCAGGAGCATCAAATTCAATTTCTTTTGCTTCAAGAAGGTCTTGCACCTTGTTTTTCAAAGCCCAACAGTTGTTAGTATCATGGTCTGGACTTTCTGAATGGTATGCACAACGAGCATTAGGATGGTAATGGGGAGAGGTTGTGTTAGGATTCTTCGGAGCTTCTTTCAAAGTTACCAAATTGGATCTCAACAAATGTGGCAGGACTTGAGTTAGTGTCATATTAATCCGGGTAAATTGTATTACTAGTCTTTCTATTCCAGGTTGGTCGCTTCTTTGTTGAGTAGGTGCAGGCTTTGGGATCATGACAGCTCCCACCATTGGACGGTGTTTAGTTCTTTCTTGATTCCTTTGAGGATACACATCACCAACTTCTTTCTTCCTGATAAATGGTTTTCTTACAGCAGCGGAGGATGTGTCTTTTTGGATCTTCCCACTCTTAATCCCAGCTTCCACTCTTTCTCCAGTCAAGATTAATTCATTAAAGCCTGTTGAGGAGCTTCCAATTAGATGATTGAAGAAAGAACCGGACAGGGTACCAAGAAAAATGTCTACTAACTCTCTTTCAGAAAGGGGAGGCTGGACTCTTCCCGCTAAGTCCCTCCATTTCTGAGCGTAGTCTTTGAAACCTTCACTTGAAACCATAACCATGCTCTGGAGTTGAGTACAGGTGGGAGCAAGATCTGCATTGTATTGATACTATTTATAGAAAGCAGCGGCAAGGTCTTCCCAATTATGGATATTGGTCCTTTCCAGTTGATAGAACCAATCTAGCTGAGTCCCGGACAGACTGTCTTGAAAGAAGTGTACCCACAAATCTCTGTCAGTAGTGTGAGGCTGTATCTTCCTCACATAAGATCGAAGATGCATTTTGGGACACGAAACTCTGTCGTACTTAGCAAATACTGCTGCCTTTGGGATAAAAATCCCAGACACTAAACCCAGCTCCTCAAATTCCAGCCCAGGCACTTTCTGAATCTCTATTGCACTTAGTCGTTCTTCCAGATGTTTGTATTTGTCATCGGCCGGGGGATATTGCTCTTCAGAGTAATCTTCTTCTTCTTCCTCTTCAGATTCTGGCTGTACAACTTCTTCCTTTCCCTTCACTTCTTGATTATCCTTTTCACCATATGACATGCAAAGTCTAGGGTCCGTCTGGCTTGTTCTTGGAACCTTCTTCCCATATTCAGAACTCCGATTATTTTCTTTGCTTTCTTCTTCTTTTCTTCAACCAGCAAGGTTTTCAAATCGTCTTGTCCTTTGGCTAAAGTCAAGAACATCTGTTGAAACTGAGCATTCTGCGCATGGAGGTCTTTTACTGTCTGCTCGAGATCTATCTTACTGAAATAAACAGTAGAAAGATGAGGAGACTTGTTGTAAGAAACCTGCTTATGTTATGATGAATGGTAAATGCATATGCAATGATTTCAAAGAAATTAGAGATTTAAATTTTCTTTACACCAAAAAGGAACAAACGTTATATTAATAAATCAAAGCTTGAGTACATCATGCCTCTTTTGGGCTTACAAAGAAATACAAAAAACTCTAAGATAAAAAATTTGTATGCATCCTCTTTGGTGCGATGTAGGTGCTCAGGCTCCGCTCCTCATGAAGTTGCTTAGTGAGTTCCAAAACCTTCTCGCTGGCGTAGAATTGGGCCTCAAAAGTGTCTCGCTCCCCCTTAAGCTGTATCCAATCCCTTTGTAAGTCTTCAAGAGAGGTGGGCATGTCAGGATGCAGGATAGTGTATGAAACATCTCCTTCGGCAACAGGCACTATGATTACCAGGAGAATGGAGGGGTAAGGAATTATAAGACTTTGAGAATGGGTTCGTACCCATTTGAGGTAAGGCTCAAGAGGGATGGAATTCTTGTGCCCTAATGTCTTACTATCTACCTTGTTCAACATTATCCAAGCTCGGATAAATCTCTGGCGATGACCTTGATCGTCGTTCTCGTAGTCAAATACCAAACCTCGAATGAGCATCTTATGTGGGCCATCCCTTCGGGCGTAACCAAACTGTCTTATGGCTAAACAGGGGTCGTAGGCGATACCTCCTCTAATGCCAAGTAAAGGGACATTAGGGAATTCTCCACAATGGTCGACAATAGTAACATTCTCTATAGATCGGGAACACGAATGAATGTTTGAATGTTTTAGTGTCATCAACCTATGTGACCACCTTGAACCTTACTCGTTCTTCAATACAGATTGGGGAAGATGCGAAATAAACCATATCACCAAAAGAGGAGTACATCACATAAGGATACCTCTTTTCCTCATAGTGCGAGTGTGAAAATAATGTAGGATGTCCCCTAGCAAAGTGGGCACCGGGTTACGAGACATGAAGATTTTTACGGCGTTCACATCTATGAGTTGGTCAGGATTTGGAAAAAAAACCATCCCATAGACGAGGAGAGCCACAATTTCCTCAAAATCTTGCAAATCCAAAGAGTTCCAACAGTTTTGGGCTTTCTCAAACAAGAACTTTGCTAGGAAACCCTTGACACCACTCCTTGTTTCCCAAGTAGTTGTGATATCAGATGGTTGCAAGTGTAGAGCTTGAGCAAACTCTTCTAGATTTGGATCTCTTTTCGTACCGTTGAAAGGTAGTTGATTGAGAATGGGAATCCTCAAGAGTTGGAAGAATTCTTCCAAAGTTGGCACAAGTTGATAATCGGGAAATGTGAAGCAATGGTGTAAAGGATCGAAGAACTGAAAGAGCACATTCATCATGTCCTCATCAGTGTTAGAGGTGACCAAGTTTAGTAGGCGACCATGTCTTTCAGAAAATGGAGAGTTTTTAGGAATCCTTAATGCTAGCTCTTTAAGTTGAGGAGGGATACTTACAAGATTGACTTGAATAGTTTTCCTGTGAATATAATCCATGTCCTACAAAATTGAACAAAGATAAATCCCAAGATCCTTGAAATGGTTAGTGAATATGAGTATGATTTTATGATGTTATGTACAAGTATATATATATATATATATATATATATATATATATATATATATATATATATATATATATATATATATATATATATATATATATATATATATATATATATATATATATATATATATATATATATATATATATATATATATATATATATATATATATATATATATATATATATATATATATATATATATATATATATATATATATATATATATATATATATATATATATATATATATATATATATATATATATATATATAAACAAAGCAAACAAGTCCTTAGGTTTAGGCTTGCATGGAGTCTCATAGGTAAGTACCCTCTTGATGTTTAGTTGGCTCAAACCCGTCCTAGCAATAGTAACCGGGTTCTAGGGAGCTCAATATCACTGGTTTGTTTCCTTCGGCATTGTTTCAGCGCAAGCCTCTTTAATGGCGACCAAAATATCCCAAAAAACCAAACCTCAATTAGTGTAGTATCGAGCATCTACCAACTTCGGGCTGCACCAAAGTCGGCCATCTCACTACGTCCTAATGGCCAAGTTGGTCGAGTAAAGGTTCTAGAAGTTAGTTAGTCCTTCATGACATCACTCAGAGGCCCCATATTCTCCTTGACTACTCAAGGGCTACCGGTACCCACAAATATGTCACACTAATGTAGCTATTGCTTAGACCATGTCGGTATACCCCACACAGTTTCCACAATGTATTGCTACTTACCTATAAGGTATCTCAAATCCGGGTAGAGGATTCAAACCCAAACTAAGAACCATAATGTAAAGAATACAAGTCAAACAATGAAAGCAAGTAAATGTGATCTAACCCTAAGGTAACCCCACTTTTAGAACATTACCCAGCAGAGTCTCCAGTTCTGTGATACAGTGGGAGAACTGACTTGGTTGTTTTGTGTTTTATCGCAAATGTTGCGGTTAGCAAGAGTCGCCACTGATTTTTCTTTTATCCAAAAGGAAAGGTGAAAAAGCACAGGAAAAACCTTTGAGATTATTTCTTGAGTTCGGGGGGTAGATTATGAAAATAGAAGGTTTTAGCACCCTTTTCATCCATGGTTTTCCATGGGCTTTTAGTTACTTGCTAGATCACTTGCTTTTGTTTGAAAATGTGCTTTGTGTGGTTTTTGAAAAGAGGCCATTGTTTAGGTAAACTTTGTAATGATTCTCGTTTGTAAGAATGTATACAAAGGTGTTGATCTTTTAAAAATGTTTTCAAGTTTGAAAGGTGTTTTAAAAGTGTAGGTGTTTGTTTTTGAAAATAGCAAGGATGTTTTGTTTTGAAATTGAGCAAGTAACTAGGAACTTTCTACCTACTCAAAAAGTCTTTCATGTTCATTTCCTTTTTCCTTTGACATTGTTATCTTACCATTGATTTGGTAAGTAACCCTATCTTTGGATGTAAAAGGGACGGGCATGAGTCATCATATAACCATGATTAGCAATGTTGCAAGATATTTTAGCATTTTCTTTAGGGACTAAGATCATTTTGAAAGGCAACATAGATAGCGTCATTGAGGGACTATGATCTTGTATTTTGCTTGTTTTTGCTAAGATACCTCACATGCATAATATGACCATTTTGGTAAGGCTACAAAGTGGGTTTACCCTAGGGGTGTTTGTGTGCAAGTGTATTGATTTTCATGCTTGATTTATCTTTGATTTAAGGTTTTCTATTGATTGGTTTTAGTCTTTCCGTACAAAACCCTAATTACTAGCATTTTATATATAAAGCGATAAATTACGGAAATTAAAATTACTACGCTATTACAATACTTAGGGGAGGGGGGTATACAAATTACAAATGGGGAATATTGCAAGAAATTAAATCTAAATAATTATTACAACCATATTGAATTTGAATAAATGTACAAAATAAGGATAAAATGCAAAAATATGAAATGTAAGGGGAAATTTGATTTTGTTTGGTTTTTTATGAAAAGGGTTTTTTTACCTAATTAATTAAAGTAAAATAATTAACTAAAAAAAGGAAAGTTAATATTAAAATATAAAAACTAAATTAATTTAAAGAAGACAAGTTTTTTAGGATTTTTTTGTGAATTTAATTAAATTAATAACTAAAAATAATTAAATAAAAATCCTAAATTCTAAATTGATTTTAATTTACAAGAAAAATAAGTGATATAATATAATAATAATTAAAATTAAATTATCTAAGTAAAAAAAGGTAAATATAATTAAAAAAGAAATGTAAAAAAGAAATGTTTTTATTCTTTTGTTTTTGTGAAGAAAAATAAAATATAAAAATGTGAAAATAATAAATAAAAATATTTTTGGGTTTTTATTACTAATAATAAAAAATTAATATTAATAATAATACTAATAATGATAATAATGAAAATAAAAAATGAAAAGAAAATGAAATGGGCCAGGATGTATAAACAGCAAGGCAGGGGGATTTGATAATAGCAAAAAACAAAAAGGCCCAATAAGAGGAGGCCCAGGCGCTGCAAAAAGAGCCAAAAATGTGATAAAAATGTGAAAAAAAGCAAAAAGGTCACGCTGGGGTTTGAACCCAAGACCTCATAGTGACAGGCGCACGCTTTAACCACTGGGGTGGTGATACATCCATTAACTTATGTAAAACAACAAATATATAACACAAATCTCGCCCTAAATATACTTCATCTTCAACCTCCAGCCAGAAGCCCTGCAACTTGTTCATTTCTCAACCATTTGCAAAAATATAAACAGGAAAGTTGCTCGATTTTTTCATACGAATCCAACCATATAAATATCATGAACTATAAATCAAAGATGAATGATAATTTTTGAAAGTACCAAATTCTGACCTAATTATTTTCAGATATTCAATCCTAAAATTCTCCTAGCTCAATCAATATAAATGAAATCTATGGACATGTATAGCCTTAGGGCAATGATGTCTACATTTTATCTTCATAAATGCAAGCCTAACAATGCCTAAGTAATGAGATAGAAGTTCAAGAAAAATACCTCAAAACTGGAAATCGTGAAATGCAAATGAGCTTGATTCAAGGTGCTGCAATGATCAAGTTAGTTTCCTCAAGTTCCCAGGAAGCTAATGCAATGGTTTGCTTGAGCAATGGATGGCTGGAATGGCTTGGAGAAGTCAATGTGCAATGCCCTGTTTTTGGTTATGTAGGATATGGTAAATGATGTTACAGTAATGAAACAGGGACAGAGATAGGTTACACTTGATGTATGGAAGCTTTAGAAACTAAAAGGCCAAGAAACGTACGAGGGAAATGTGAGTTTGATGTTCAAGGTTAGAAACTGTGCAACAATGGTGTTTTTGGGTAATTTCTAGTTTGAGAGAGTCTTGTTGTGTTTCAGGGTGCTCAAGCTCGTCCTTTAGCTCACAAATAGTGCCTCTATTTATAAGCAACAAGTTTGGAAGCTTGTTGTTGATCAGAATTCAAAATCACAAGTTAAGCATAACATGTGATTTTTGAGAAATCCAAGTTTCAAAGCTTTGTGTACTGGCTAAGATAGAGTGGTTATGCTTTAAACACACTTGCTTCTTACTTTGTAGTTGGAGTGTGATCAGAGGGAACAAGTTAGAGACTCAAGAATTGACTTTGCACAAAAAGCTTGTTTTTCTAAAATGGAAGTGTTCACTTTGTGCCATTAATGGAAAT
This sequence comes from Vicia faba, assembly GCA_948472305.1. NCBI lineage: Eukaryota > Viridiplantae > Streptophyta > Magnoliopsida > Fabales > Fabaceae > Vicia > Vicia faba. Next base: position 127,537,334 of record OX451741.1, read on the forward strand.
GTGGATTGGATAAAGCTTAAACCACTTGGATTAAAGCTCAAAAGTTTGTGTAATCCATTAATGATGAATAGATACACAAGTTAGAAGGCCTGCAAAGCAAGATTATGCAGCCTAATATTGAAAATGCATTTTTGATCATCATTAAAATGACCTATAATTTTAGTTTGAAACCCTAACTTCCTCTCTTCGATTCTCCTTGCTCAAGGAGTTCTTGGACATTTTGGAAATCTTGTAATGTGATCTACAACCCCCCTTTGAATCAATTTTGAAAATTCCCCTTGGAACTATATGAAAAAGTTCCATGAAGTTAGGTCAAAATCCTGCCTAAACTAGGGTAAAATTTCACTAAGTGTTTAATTTCAAGACCATGACTTTATGAATTAATAACTTGAGATCCAATAACTTTTAGAAGAAGTTGTGTAAATAAATGTTGTATATATCATGGAGATCTACAACTTTCATGTTGAAAGTTTCTTTTGAATCATCTTGCATCATGGTGAAAAATTTGCTCAAAGTTATGAAAAAACATGAAGTTTTAAACACTTCGAAAAATTTCTAAGTTAGAAAACTTTGACTTTTCAAAATGAAATCTTGAATTTTTGATTTCTTGATGAATAAGTTTCATATTTTGACATGTTTTGATGAATTGTGATCTTTGACACTTGATTTTGACCAAAAAGTCAAAGTTTGACTTTTCAGTATACAGTTGACTTTTGATCATTTGACTGAAAATCAACTATCAATCCAATTGATCTTGAGCAATGTTTTGTGTCATGCCATTAGGTCAAAATGATGCAATTGAACTCTTGAAATTATGCCTCAAACAAATTAACCATTTGCTAGGTCAAAAATTAGAAATTGCCCTTTCTCGGTCAAAACCCTAATTTTGACCATTTTGCCCTTTTGATTATTTGATCAAATTTCTTGAGGAATTATGGTCCAAACTTGATCAAATGATACATATGAGTTTATAATGTTGATGTGGATAAAAAATTATAAAGTTTGACTGTAAATTGACCATATTTGACTTTTTCCCCAATATAACTGATTTTTAGGTCAACTGCTCAATTGACTGAGCAAAAATGTGATTCAAGGCTTGAAACTTGGCATGAGTAATCTTGGGGGTCCACAATGATCCATTAAAGTCATATGAGGCATTGAAATTTCAATTATCCTTGTGCAATCTCAAACCCTAATTTGAGTCAACAGTGCTTAAGGAGGTGTCTTGAGCTGATCAAACCTTGTGCAGTCTTGAACCTAAGGAGATCTTGTGAGAAAATACTTGATAAATGAGAGAGAAAATTTTGGGGTACAACACAACTAAATTGAATAATGCAAAATAAAATGTACAAGAATATAAAGATAATGTAAAAGAAAAGAAGATTGTTTTTGTTTGAGTTTTTATATGAAAAAGATTTTCAAGGTTAATCCAATTAAACTAAAAAAGGGGTAATTAAAGTCTAAGTTGATTTAATTAAAAAAGAGAAGAAAAAAAGGAAAATTAAAATAAAGACTAAGTTTGAATTAATTTAATTAAGAAATTAATTTGTTAAGAAAATATTTTTGGTCTTTTGTTTAAAGGGAAAATAAAGTGAAAATAAAATAACAACTTTTAGTCTAAGTATTTAAGAAAATATATTTTTTTTGTATTTTTTTTAATAATAATAAAATAAAATAATATTTAAAATAAAAGAAAATAAAATAAAAATTAAGTATAAATTAAAAGCCAATGGGATTTGAAAATGAATTGGGAGGTTTGAAAGAAAAAAAGCAGTTTCTTGTTTGGTCTAAACCCAAGGCCTGTTTTTTTTTTTGTAATCAGAAATTAAAAAGAACAATAAAAAATGTTGGGTTGCGTGTTCATAGCAAACAAGAGGTGATGCTGAAGTAATGTGAAGCAGGCCCAACAGTTGGAAGGCCCTAAACACTGCAAACAAAAAAACAAGAAAATGGAAAATATGAAAAAGGCAAAAGGTCTCGCTGGGGGTCTCGCTGGGGATCGAACCCAGGACCCCCTATAACAATGCCTTACGCGCGCTTGATTCCACTGGGGTGGTCTGTACATCCGGTATAGAAACAACAACCAATAAACTTAATATAAAATAAGTTCATGAGGCCAACTTCATCTTCTTCTTTGCGCCAGCCAGAACTTCTGCAACTTATTCATTTATCATCCATTATCAAAAGTATGAACATCAAATTTGTTAGAAATTTCATCACGATTTTAGAAATGTAAATAACTTAAGCAATGGATCAAAGATGAGCACGAATTTTAGATAGTACCAAATCCTGACCTAATTTTTCAGGAAGTTCAAATTCAAAATTCTCACTACTCAGGCAACATAAATGAATTCTAAGGACATAGTTAGTTTCAGGGCTATGATGTCTACATTTTATCTTTACAAATGGAAACCAAATGATGCCTATATGAAGAGTTCAAAAGTCAGAAATCTCACATTGAAAATGGAATACATGTTTTGAGTTTGAGCTTGTTTCAAGATGCTGCAATGATCAGGTTAGCTTCCTTGGACCTCTAGGAAGCTAATGCAATGCTTAACTTGAGTTGAGAGTGGCTGAAATGGTTTGCAGAAGTCCAACTGCAATGCTCTATTTTTGAGTTTGGACAATGGTGAAAATGTCGTTACAGTTAGGAAACAGGGATTAGGATGAGTTGTATTTGATGTATGGAAGCTTTTAGAATAATTTTAAGGGGAAATGCACGAGTAGATTTTGTGTTTGGATTTCAAAGTCAGAAATGACAAGTTTTTGTGCTTGTGTTGTAATTTCTGATTTGAGAGAGAATGAGAGTGTTTGATGGCTTATAAAATCGTGTGTTAGGTTGAAAATGACCTCTCTATTTATAGGCAAGAGGTTTGACATCTTGAAGTAACTAGAATTTTGAGATAACATGTTATGGTTTGGTTAAAAATGAGAAATCAAGTTGAAATGGATTTTTCATAGTTCTAAGGCTCAAGTACAAGCGTGGTGTGAGTTTGTTGGGTGCAAGGAGGTTGCTTCTTCACTTTACAATGGAGTGTGATCAGAAGAAACAAGTGAGGAGCTCAATGCATTGACTTGGTGTAAAAAGCTTGCTTTACAAGAATGGAATGATAACTTTCTTCCAAAAATAGAACATTGCTTTGGATAATAGCTCAAGCACTTGGATAATGACTCAATCAAATGTGTAAACATTAAATTAAGGAGTTCAACACAAGTTAGGAGGCCTGAAAAGTGAAGTTATGCAACATACCTATGGTTTAGGTCAAGTGTTCTTCATGAAAAATGCCTTATAATTCAACTTTGAAGGACCAACTTCTCATTTTCGATTATCCTAGCTCAAAAATGATCTCATTGAGTTCTTGGACATTTTGGAAAGCTTCAAACATCATCTAAAACTTTAATGTTTTCCACTTTTGCAAAATCAAATTGGAACTATGTGAAAAATGGCCAAGAAGTTAGGTAAAAAATCTGCCTAAACTAGGTCAAATTTTCACTAAGTGTTTTAGAAAAAGTGCATGACTTCATGAATTTATAACTCAAAATCCAAATACTTCTAGGAATTGATCATTAAAGAATAGTTGTAGATCTTATCTCATGTTGAAAGTTTTCTTTGAATCATCTTGCATCTTGGTGAAAAAATGGCACGAAGTAATGAAATTATCATGTATAAAACACTTAGAAAAATTTTGAAGTCTTGAAAAGTTTGACTTTTCACATTGACTTTTGACTTTCTTGATTTCTTGATGATCAAGCTTCATATTTTTTAATGTCTTGATGAATTGTGATCTTTGAAATCAAATCTTGATCAAAAAGTCAAAGTTTGGCTTTTTGTGCATCAGTTGACTTTTCATCAGTTGATCAAATTTCAACTATCAATTCAATAATCTTGAGAAATTTTTTTAGCCATGAAATTAAGTCAACATGTTGTGTTTGAATCCTTGATATTATGCTTCAAGCCATTAGATCATGCATTAGGTAAAAAATCACTGAGCAGTCAAAACCCTAATTTTGACCATTTTGCCCTTTTGATGATTTGATTGTGTTTCTTGAGGAATTGTGATGAAAATTTTATCAATTGATGAATATAACTTCAAAATGTTGATGTGGACCAAAAATATTGAAGTTTGACAGTAATTTGACCATAATTGACTTTTTACACAATATAGTTGATTTTTAGTCATCTGGTCAATTGACTGGGCAAATTTGTGATTCAAGACTTGAAAGTTGACATGAGTATTCTTGGAGGTCTATAATGATCCATGAAGGTCAGTTGAGGCATTAGAATTCCAATTATCTTTGTGATAATCAAAACACTATTTTGAGGCATCAGTGTTTTAGGAAATGGTTTGACCTAGTCAACACTTGTGCAAACTTGAGCTTTTGGAGATCTTGTGAGAAATGTCTTCAGAAAGGGGAGAGAAAATTTTGGGGGTACAACAACTGCCCCTGTTCAATCTTCTTAAACCGGAAGAGGTAGATTGGCGAGTCCGCCATTTGTGACTTGAAGGTGAAAGATGATTGAACACTAGAGTGCCCAGAAATTTGCACTCGCTTATGCACAAAGTAAAGTGTTAGTTGATTGTGTCGGAAATGGGCCTAAAGATGCAATTTGGAAAGATGATAAAGATTTTTTAGAGATGGGCTTATAGATGCCATCCAAGGTGATCGTTGATAGGGATTGGGAGAAGTATCAGAATAAATCTTTGATCGATTTATGCTGAACCGAGTAGACGTCTTAAGTAATCTTCAACTGGATAACGAATTAATATAAATCTTTGGAGCAATTTAACTGAACTAGAGAAAGTGTCTATCGGAACGGAATTAGGATAAATTATTGGTCGATTTAAACTGAACCAATTGAGGTTTTAAATAATCTTTAACTGAATAATGAATCAGTATAAATTCTAGGAGCGATTTAACTGAAACAGAGAAAGTGTCTACTAGAATGGAATCAGGATAAATCAATGGTCGATTTAAACTGAACCAGGAGAGGTCTTGAATAATCTTTAACTGGATAACGAATCAGTATAAATATTCGGAGCGATTTAACTGAACCAGAGAAAGTGTCTACTTGAACGGAATTAGGATAAATCATTGATTGATTTAAACTGAACCAGCAGAGGTCTTGAATAATCTTTAACTGAATAAAAAATCAGTATAAATTCTAGGAGCAATTTAACTGAATTAAAGAAAGTGTCTACCAGAATGGAATCAGGATAAATCATTGGTCAATTCAAACAGAACCAGCATAGGTCTTGAATAATCTTTAACTGGTTAACGAATCAGTATAAATCTTCGAAGCGATTTAACTGAACCAGAGAAAGTGTCTACTGGAACGAAATCAGGATAAATCATTGGTCAATTTAAAATGAACCAGCAGAGGTATTAAACAATCTTTAACTGGATAATGAATCAGTATAAATATTCAGAGCGATTTAACTGAACTAGAGAAAGTGTCTACCAGAACAGAATCTGGATAAATCAATGGTCGATTTAAATTGAACCAACAGAGGTCTTGAATAATCTTTAACTAGATAACGAATTAGTATAAATCTTCAGAGCGATTTAACTGAACCAGAGAAAGTTTCTATCAGAATGGAATCAGGATAAATTAATGTTCGATTTAAACTGAACCAGCAAAGGTCTTGAATAATCTTTAATTGGATAATGAATCAGTATAAATTATAGTAGCGATTTAACTGAACCATAGAAAGTGTTTACCGGAACGGAACATGATAAATCATTGGTCGATTTAAACTGAACCAGCATAGGTCTTGAATAATCTTTAACTGGATAATGAATCTGTGATACGGTGGGAGAACTGACTTGAGGTTTTGCGTTTGTGTTTGCAAATGTTTCGGTTTAGCAAGAGTCGCCACCGACTTTTTATTTTATCCAAAGGAAAGGTCAAAAAGTACAGGAAAGACCTTTGAGATGTTTTCTTGGGTTTGGGGGGTAGATTATGAAAAGGGAAGGTGCAAGCACCCTTTTCATCCATGGTTATCCATGGGCTCTTAGTTGCTTGTTTAGATCACTTGCTTTTGCTTTTCAATTGTTTGAAATGGTGCTTTGTGTGTTGTTTTGAAAATGTTTTGAAAAGAGGCCATCGTTGTGGCAACCTTTGTAATGATTCTTGTTTGAATGTATACAAAGGTGTTTTTGTCTTTTGAAAATATATTTCAATGTTTGAAAGTTTGATATGGGAAAATGTTTTGAAATTGTGTTGTGAGGTGTGTTTGAAAATAGCAAGGATGTTTTGCAAGCTTTGATCAAGTAACTAAGAGTTGTCTACCCTATTTTACTCAAAGATCTTTCCTATACGTTTTTAACCCTTTTTTACAGTGTTGTTTTACCATTTCATTTGGTAAACAACCTTGTATTTGGATGTTAAACGGGACAGGCGCGGGTCATCGTATTGACCATGATAGCGATTGTGTTAAGTATCTTTAGCAAATTTTGAGGGACTAGATCATTTTTGTATAGGCAACCAAGATAGCGTCATCGAGGGACTATGATCTTTTGTTTTGTTTTTGTTTTGCCAAAGTACTCAACATGCTTAACATGGCCAATTTTAAAGGCAACAAGTGGATGAAACCCTAGGGGTGCAAGTGTGCATTGTGTTATCATTTCCATGCATTTTGTCTTTGTATTAGTCAAGCTATTTGTTTTGATTTTGGATTTTTGCATACAAACCCTAATCTCTAACATGGCATATTTGAAAGCATAAAATGCGTAAAATAAATCTACACTATTACAACATTTGATATGGGAAAGGGGGTACAAATTTTGAATGGGGATTATTTGGCAAAAAATTAAAACCCTAATATTTACTATTACATCCAAATTGAATAATTGGTATAAATAATAAATGAACAATATTTGAATAAATAAATTAAATAAATATACAAAATATTATGAATATGCAAAAATGTTTTGTTTATTTTTATGTATGTAAAAATATAGTTTTTAATGTAAAAAGAAGAAATAAAAAGATTATTTTTTATTAAGGGCAAAAACCCTAATTTTCTTTTAAGAAAGTAAATATATATTATATATTTTTTTATGTACAATAAAATAAAATAATATATATACAAAAATAAAATATATTTAGAAAAAATATTATTTGAGTATAAATAATAGAAAAAAGTAAAAGTATAATATTTAATGTATTATTTTCAAGTTTTCATTAAATAAAAAAAAATATATACTAACTAAATTATTTTTATGTTAGAAAAATAAAATAAAATACAAAAATAAATGTGAAAATTTATAAAAATATTTTTGGTGTTTTTTATGTTTGGAGAATAATAAAATAAAATCAAAAATTAAAAATAAATACAAAAATATAAAAATATGAAGAAATGGGCCAAGGGGGTGCAGTCAGTAAAAGGGAGGTGCAAAAAGTGAGAAACACAGGCCCAACCCAGTTTCCAACTTCATCTTCAACCTTTTGTCCAAAAATGCGCGCGTCTGACTTCAAACATGAACAACCTGCATACGTGCTCTAATGCAAAAACACATAACATCAAAGTTGTAGCATTTTTCTAGACGAATCCAACCATGTAAAGAACTCATTCTAACTCTCAAAGACCAGAGAGAATTTCTCTGGCCCTAAATTCTAACCTAATTTTTTCAGGAAGTTCATGGATCAAATTCTCTTAACACGATTAACTTAAATGAAAACTGAGCATATGTACAGCTTCATGGCTATAAATACTACATTTTTTATTCACAAACCTAAGCCTAATGATTCCTAAATAGAGAGATAGGAAGTTGACAAAAACCTGTTTCAGTTGACTTCGTGTATGGCAATGTGGAGCTTTTCAGTGAGGCCTGAGATGTTTGGGAGCTTGCTTGAACTTCCTCTGACCTTCCCCAATGCCTAGTTTGCCTTGAATGTGCTTGAACAAGCCTGTAGAACACAACCTGCACAAGCTGAAATAAAAATGGTGAACCTTGCAAATGGAGTTACAGTCAATGTTTAAGGGTTGGGATAGCTTGGATAGGTTATATGGAAGGTGTTTGAACTAGTTTGAGGCAAAACGCACGAGGGATTTTTGCTGTGGAAATCAAACTGCAGGGAGTGCCCTGTTTTGCCAATGGAAGGTGATTTTGTGCTATGGCAGGCTTAAGGACTCAAAGGCTCGTGTTTTTGGATCAAGGGGATGTGTGAAACTTGTCTCAAATGCTTGCAAAAGTTGGTTCTCTCTGATGTTCAAGTTGTGTGATATTTGACAAGTTTCTTGGTTATGAAGCAAAAGTGAACCATGATGCAAGACAGGCATGTACAGGCTATCTATCCTCTTGCACTCTATGCTATTGGCCCCTCAAGTTGGTGGATATTGTGTGCAGTATAAGATCTTGTTCAAGGCTCAAGGATTCTATTTGACATAAAGCAAGATTTGGACAAAAATGGCAATGTTACCTTTTTTTATTTTTGGATTAATCTAATGTATAATCCTCTAATGACCAAAACAAAGCCTTAGACCAATGGACTTGCATTTAATTATTAAGTATGGAAGGGTTTTGGGACCTGTAATCTAGTTCAAACAAGGCTGATTAGAGTTTGCAACTTGTATCACTAAGAAAATGCCATGGATCAAAAGTGAGTTTTTGCCAACTTCAAGCTTTCGATTCTCCCTAACCACAAATTATTTTGGAGAGTTCTTGGACATTTTGGAAAGTTTGCAACATTCTATACAATCCATCTTTGAAATTCATTTTGAGATTCCAAGTGGAACTATGTGAAAAATGGTCATGAAGATAGGTCAAAATCCTGCCTATACTACGGCAAAAGTTTCACTAAGTTAAAAGTTTCATGGACCATTGTTCCAAAAATCATAACTTGTGATCCAAGCTTCTTTTGGGAAAACTTTGTTAATAAAAGTTGTAGACTTTGTGTAGGAGTACAACTTTCATGTTGGAAGTTTTGTTTGAATCCAATTGCATCATGGTGAAAATGTTGGGCAAAGTTGGGAAAAAATAAGAAAATTTCATAACTTTGAAAAATTCTAAGTTATAAAAATTTTCAATTTTAAATCCTAATTTGCAAAATTGGGCTTCTTGATGAACAAGTTTCATTTTTTGACATATCTTGATGAAAAATGACCCTTGGCACTTGATTTTGACCAAAAAGTCAAAGTTTGACTTTTCAGTGTACAGTCAAATTTTGAATTTTTTTTATTAATAACCATGTATTAAAAAAATATTTCGCAAATAACCGGGTTTCGGAAAAAATTACGCAAATAACCATGTTTGAGATGGCTCCACAAAGGAGGAGCCATCTCATTTGGCGCATGCACCTAGGGTTTTGCCCTAGGCGCCATCTCACTTGGCGCCTCCCTTGGCTTTTAGCCAAGTGAGATGGCGCATGCTCCTTAAAAAGAAGAGGAGGCGCCATCTCACTTGGCGCCTAGGGCAAAACTAGGGTTTTTTGCTGTTTTATAAATAATTCGTCCGTTTCTTTGAAATTTCTCAAACTTTCTCGCACTGTATTTTTTTTTTGTACTCCCTTATTTACGTAATGACGTCGCCTATGATTTTTAGCAGAGATGGTTACGTTATATTCTCCGCCACGAAACCTGCGATGAAAATGAAATTCTGGCACATTCACTCCATGGAGCGTCTGAAGCGGGAGTTGATGCGGTGGCTAGATGGAGACATCGCCGAGGGGGAAAAAATTCGAAGGATCCAGCGAAAACGAACAACAACCTCGCATGCGACAGGAAGACCTAATGTGTGGTTGGAGGAAGTCAAAACAGACAGTGATGTAATGCTGATGATGCATGGGTCAGATGAAATTGTGTTAACAGTTGTAATTTCCTAGATTGAATATTGTTAATCATTGTTGTACGCGAAAACCCTAATGTAATTTCCTATATTGAATTTCTTAAATTGTGTGAACAGTTTTATTAACGGAAAACCCATAATGTTTACAACACAAATATTGAAAAGATTTATTGTATTACAAAATTTATGTGATCGAGCCAGACGCCCGATTCGGACAGTTTTTGCGATTGTGTCCGACCTGACGGCATAAACCACACTTTCTTTCCAACCTGTCAAGATCGTCCATTTCTGTTGTTATGCGTCTTCTTTTGGGACGACCCTTCTTGTTCCTTCGCATTTGGTCATTGTGCCAAACTATATCACCGTTGTATTCAGGCCAATAGTCCGGTTTTGCCACCAAAGGAAAGTTGTTGTTGTTGTAAACAGTGAGCAACATTTCAGATTTATAAACGTTTGAGAGCAGTTGAAGCGCGTCTTGATGGGTATGAGCACAAGCGGCAATGACATGAGAGCAAGGCATACGAAAAGCTTGAAACCTGCCACAATCGCACCACTGAGAAGGTAAAATGACCCTGTATTCTTGTCTTGCCAGGCCTTCATTGTGGTCAATTGTCTCTTTCACAATGAAGTTGTGGCTATGGCGGTCAAACCGTGTAACCATGTGAGTGTTGGCTTTAGCACTTTCAGCCTTAATGTATTTCATACAGCTTTCACTCCATAGTTGTCCTGATTGCAAGACCGCATACCACATTTCACCTCTTTTGGCAAATAACGCAGCCATCCTAAAATACGTGGATTTCACCAAGGCAGTGATGGGGAGGTTTCGCATGCCCTTGAATACCCCATTCATTGATTCAATAAGATTTGTTGTCATATGCCCCCATCTTTGGCCATTGTCGTATGACCTAGTCCACTTTTCGACCGGTATATTGTCGATCCACGTACCGGCTTCTGGGTTAGACAAACGGATCTCGTTGCGGTAATATTTGAATGTGGGCTGTGTCAGTGCGTATCCCGCATTCATCACCGCTTTCCTCAATGTTTTGTCCTTGACCTCCCTCGAGAAATTCTGGACGATATGCCTGACGCAATAGACATGCGTAGAAGGAGGGTCATGCCAACCATTTGCCAGATTATTATAGGCACTTTCAATGGAGGCATGTCTGTCGGAGATCAAACAGAGATCTGGTTGAGGAGCCACGTGTGTACGAAGATTTTTCAGGAAAAAGCTCCAAGCACCACCGGTCTCCCCCTCGACAAGGGCAAAAGCAACGGGGAAAATGTTATTGTTGCCATCTTGTGCAACTGCCATCAAAAGCGTGCCTTTGTACTTCCCATACAACCAAGTCGCGTCTATTTGTAGAATTGGTTTGCATGATGCAAACCCTGTGATGCATGGTTGAAATGCCCAAAAGACGCGACTGAATATTCCGTTGCCATGTAGTAGACTACCATCTTGGGCGTACGCTGGCAATGTTTCCAGAACATAAACACTACCTGGAGAATATGTCTTGAGTGCATTTAGGTAGCGGGGAAGTTCTCGGTATGACTCCTCCCAGTTTCCGTACACCCTTTCAATCGCCTTAGTCTTTGCTAACCACGCCTTACGGTAAGACGGAGTGTAGTTAAAAACCGTGGTGATGTGGGAGATGATTGTTTTCACCTTCAAAGAAGGGTCGTTGCTGACCAGGGGTAGGATTTCTTGACAGATTAGATCATGGTTGAGTTTTCGGTGGTCTTGTGATTGAGTGGAACTTACACAAGTATGGGTAGTCATGGAACCTATGACCCAGCAGTCACCCCTTAGTCTGTATGAAGCGGTCAGCTTGAACATACAGTCAGGGTGGACACACTTGATCTTGTACCTTTCCGGGTTTACACGATCCACCTTATAATCAACCGAGTTGAGCATGTGAAATTTTTTGATGGCCCTTATGCATTCCTCTCTATTACGAAACTTGTCCTTCTCTTTTAAATTTTCATCCGACTGCATATACGGTTGGAAAAACAAGTCCGTAGAAGGTTCATCTCCGCCCATGTTGAAGTTTGTCATGTGCGTAGGTGGTGTGTATATTTTGTCGGTAGGAATACTTGGGATGTCATCATCGTCAGAATCGTCGGTCACCATTTCATCAAACTCTAACTCGTTATCTTCTTCTTCATCATCAACTGCATCCACCTCATCTTGCTCATTCTCCAAAGGATCAACCTCCTGTGTCACCGGAGGCTCTACCTCCTGTGTCACCGGAGGCTCTTGAAACAAAACGTACAACTCAATAGAGTCGTTTCCAGAATAGACATGGCTGGAAATCATGTTCTGGAAATCCTCGTCATCTTGAATTTCAACCTTATAAAAAATAACTTGGTTGTTTCCAAAAAAGACTGGACTCTGATAAAATATCTGGGATACTGGGCCTCGTTCAAGTTTGGCCTCCAATCTTTTCTTAAAGTACGAGAAATTTGCTTTCCCGTTTAAGAGAAATCGAACATTGTCGGTGTTTCTAAACAAAAACCCAACTGTGGGACACATGTATGTCTCACCGTTGAAATGTGCTTTGACAACAAATTGTGGTGAAGAGGCCATTGTGTAGAATTGTTTTAAGGTATGAAGGTTGGAATGTTTTAGGTTTATTGATTGTATGAAGGTATGAATGCTGGAATGTTTGAAGGTTGGATGACTGATTCGAAGGTTGGAAAATTTTACAGTTTATGTGAATGAATGTTATGTTCAACGTAAGGCAAAAAATTTCAATTAAGTAAGTGATGCAACCCCCCAAGGCTGCCAATAATATTACATGCATGGGCTTATGCAGCCACCTAGCCTGCCACCCATCAACTCCAATGGCCTTGCATGCAACAAAGAAAGGAATCCCAAAGGCTGTCACGTAGCCTGAGCCAATGCATGTAAAAAGGGACACCTCTTATTCGCCAAATGGGGTGGCGACACCATTCATTTTTGTACTCTTTCGCCAAGTGAGATGGCGCCTCCCTTACTGTCCAATCATGATACATGCATGGGCTTAGGCTGCCACCTAGCCTGGCCCTATTCTGCACACATAAATGTTTTGTGTAAGACTCCACCCATCAACTCCAATGGCCTTGCATGCAACAAAGAAAGGAATCCCAAAGGCTGTCACGTAGCCTGAGCCAATGCATGTAAAAAGTGACACCTCTTATTCGCCAAATGGGGTGGCGACACCATTTATTTTTGTACTCTTTCGCCAAGTGAGATGGCGCCTCCCTTACTGTCCAATCGTGATACATGCATGGGCTTAGGCTGCCACCTAGCCCGGCCCTATTCTGCACACATAAATGTTTTGTGTAAGACTCCACCCATCAACTCCAATGGCCTTGCATGCAACAAAGAAAGGAATCCCAAAGGCTGTCACGTAGCCTGAGCCAATGCATGTAAAAAGTGACACCTCTTATTCGCCAAATGGGGTGGCGACACCATTCATTTTTGTACTCTTTTGCCAAGTGAGATGGCGCCTCCCTTACTGTCCAATCGTGATACATGCATGGGCTTAGCCTGCCACCTAGCCTGGCCCTATTCTGCACACATAAATGTTTTGTGTAAGACTCTACCCATCAACTCCAATGGCCTTGCATGCAACAAAGAAAGGAATCCCAAAGGCTGTCACGTAGCCTGAGCCAATGCATGTAAAAATTGAAACCTCTTATTCGCCAAATGGGGTGGCGACACCATTCATTTTTGTACTCTTTCACCAAGTGAGATGGCGCCTCCCTTACTGTCCAATCGTGATACATGCATGGGCTGCCACCTAGCCTGCAAGAGTGACACCTTACATTTTTTGTAAATGCATGCATGCATATGTGTAACACCCTAAGCATGCAAATGTGACACATCGCAGGCATGCAACCACTACATCAAACTTATTTGCCTATAAATACATACCTTATGAAACATCTCTCACACCCACACAACTCTCACTCTCTGCTACGAAATATTTATTAAGTCTATCATACTCTCTATTTCTTCCTAAGTCTTTCATTCTCTCAAGCATTCTGAACAATGGCTCTTCTAACAATGGGAGATACTCACAGAGGCACAAGGGAAAACATTGTTGCATTTGTAAGTCTCTTCTTTGGTTATACATTTTTCATACTTCAAATAACGTGTTGTTCATCTTAATTAATCTTAGTCTTGTTTAATTATGATCTCAGGATACACAAAGATTCAGAATCCGTTCGCACAAATACCTGGCTCCCGACCCATTTATCGTCCCTTATCTGGAATATGCAGGTTTTGGACACGTGATAAAGATCTCCAACTGCACCATTGACTCAAAATTCATTCTTGCAATGTTGGAGAGGTGGAGACCGGAGACCCATACATTTCACCTACCAATAGGTGAATGTACCATCACTCTCGAAGATGTGTACATGCTACTGGGCCTCCCTATCGACGGTAAGGCGGTGAACGGGTCGGTTCAACAACCCAACTCACAGTGTGAAGAACTGTTGGGTAGGGACATGGTAGAAGGTGGTGGAGCAAGAGGGCAGGGAATACTACTCACTGACCTGAAACGACATTATGCTAGTATGGAATTAAATGAAAATTCCTCAGAGAATGACCGAGTAGTAAAAGCCAGAACGTATATTATGATACTTTTTGGTACATTTTTATTTCCCGAAAGTACGGGAAATAGTGTAAATTTCATGTACTTACATTTACTAACAAATTTTGATAAAACTAGAAAATATAGTTGGGGTTCTGCAGTATTAGCCCACCTGTACAGTTCCTTGTGCAAAAACGCAGTCAAGGAAAAATGTACATTTTATGGGTGCGCATTTTTACTACAAGCCTGGGGTTGGTGGAGGATGGAGTCCTTAAACCCCATCAACAACAACACTTTTGGTTTCCCTTACGCAACAAAGTAAGTCATTAAGTTATAGCATTTATAACTATTCTTCTCTTTCCAAAATATATGCTAAAAATAACATGTTGCTCATTTCCTTTAGGTACTGCGTGAGGGGTATGGATTACGGCAAGAATCCCAGATTCAATGTCGCACTCTACCGGAATCTGTTGGATCACTTAGGCCCAGATGACGTACGTCGTAGCTTTTAACTTTTGTTCATTTTAATTATTTATACATTACTTTTGCGCTTACCTGATTTAAATTTTATCGCAGTTCGTCTGGAGACCATATTTGGGTTTGGACCATTCTCCAAATCCAGAGGATGCAGCAACTTGGACTGCAAAGACTGCACTCATTCGGTTCAACATTATGGAGATGCACCACAGCGAACGTGTGAAGATGCAGTTTGGAATGATCCAAGAGATACCAAGTGATCCAACAGATTTGTCCCCCTGGCATCTAAAAAGGGTCGACGCCCAGTGGGGTCTTACCAACTGGAAAGACTTTGCTCCAGAATGGTGTAAAATGTGGCAAAGGTGTCACCGCTACATCTTGTAATCCCCGGTTTTCCTTACTCAAGGTAACATGCGACACACTGATCAATATATATCGTGGTACAGGTCGGTTAGTAACCCAGATATGCACGTGTCTCATCCCAGGTACTTGGTTGACCCACGCACACAATGGGCACAACCCTCGATTCCCCACCAACAAACCCAAAATCCATCAACCTCAAACCAACCCCCAAGAAGAAATAGACCAACAAACACACAACCACATTCCCCACCACAACACAACTACAATCAAATGCCGTACTACCAACCACAATCACCGCCAAACTACCAATACCCGGATATGCCTCAAACCCAACCACAATACCAACCCCAATACCAGCAAACCCACATACCCCATACACAATTTCAGTCTTCCATATATCCCAATATGGCGCCCTCAACATCCAGCCTTAGCCCTGATATGGGAATGTCAGAAGATTATGACCAAGCCGACCAAACCTACCATCAACCACCATATCACCAAACAACCCAACATCCACAATACCAAACACCCCAAGATCCATTTCCTTTCTACCCCCATACTCAGACGACCAATGCTACCGACCAACCATGGAACCCCACCCACCGCCAACACGACCAAACTTCGAGGGTATGGGTAACCGACTGTACCAGAGCGGATCTTCGAGATATGGAGATCTTACTGATTTTATGGATTCGGATCGCATTGACTTCGCTGGGCCATCGACCTTGCCGCAGCAGGAAACGAGACGGCACCCAGCAAGAGAAAGGCGAGGACGGGGATGCGGAACTGGGGGTCATTACCGGGTTCCTGGGGATCACTGATGTATCTTTTTTTTTCCCAGTATTTTTTGTATACATTTTTTTACTGTTCTTTAAATGTAAAACAGTTGAATGTAATTTTTTTTTTTAAATAAAAAATCCATTTTGTTTATCTCTGTCTAATACGCAACGCGCAGGAAAGAAAAAAAATTTTTTTTTTTGACCTAATTTTCTACATAGGCGCCATCTCACTTGGCTTAGGGCTTGCCCTAAGCACTTAGGCGCCAAGTGAGATGGCGCCTCCCTTAAAAAAAGAGGAGCATGCGCAAAATGAGATGGCTCCTCCTTTGTGGAGCCATCTCAAACATGGTTATTTGCGTAATTTTTTCCGAAACCCAGTTATTTGCGAAATATTATTTTAATACTTGGTTATTAATAAAAAAAATTCTCAAATTTTGATCAGTTGACTGAAAAATTCATCTGTCAATCCAATGCATTTGAGATCTTTTGAACCTTCTGAATAGGTCAAGAGTATGCCATTGAGCCCTTGAGTCCATGCTTGAATCCAATTTGCCATTGGCTAGGTGAAAAGTCAGAAATTGCCCTTCTGCAGTCAAAACCCTAAAAATGACCATTTTGCCCTTTTGATGATCTGATCAAATTTCTTGAGGAGTTGTGGTCCAAACTTGATCAAATGGTTCATATGAGCCTATAATGTTGATGTGGATCAAAAATTATGAGGTTTGACTATAAATTGGCCACAATTGACTTTTTCCCCAATACAGTTGATTTCTAGGTCAACTGTCCAATTGATTGGGCAAAAATTTGATTCAAGGCTTGAAACTTGGTAGAGGTAATCTTGTAAGTTCAACATGAAGCATGAAAGTCACTTTGAGCATTGGAAGTCCAAAAATCTCTGTGCAAACTCAAACCCTAATTTAGGTCATCAGTGCAAGGAGGTATATTGAGCATAGCAAAACCCTAATTTGGTCTTGAGTCCAAAGAGTCTTGTGAGGGGAAATCTTGATAAAATGAGAGGGAAAATTTTGGGGTACAACAGTTGCCCCTGTTCAATCTTCTTGAACCTGAAGAGTTAGATTTGCGAGTTTGCCTTTCGTGACTCGAAGGTAAAAGATGATTGGACACTAGAGTGCCCGTAAATTTGCACTCGTCAAAATGTAGCTGAGGGAACGGGCTTAAAGATTCCATTTGGAGATGGTAGAATCTTGCTGGAGATGGGCTTAAAGATGCCATCCAAGTCTTGTTTGTTGAAAATCAGGAGAATGAATATCATAATGGTATCCGCAGCTGGAACGTATCTGAGTTATATCTGAAGATTGGATTCGTATGAGCAAAGGAATAACATCCGTGTCTGGAGCGTATCCGAGTTGTAACTGTATTTGAAGTTGAGATCTTGTATGAGTAGCAGAATGACTTTCGTGTCTGGAGTGTATCCGTACTGTAACTGGGATCTGGACAAGTGACAAAATGACTTCCGTGTCTAGAGTGCATCTGAACCTGAAGTTGATAGTTGAATCTGAATGAGAAATAGAATGGCTTCCGTGTCTGGAGCGTATCTAGTCTGTATCTGATTGCTGAAGTCTGTATGAGTAGTAGAATGACCGCCGTGTCTGGGGGTATCCATACTGTATTTTGACTTGAAATTCTGAATGAGTAATAGAATGACCGCCGTGTCTGGGGTGTATCCATACTGTATATGAAATCTTTGAATATTTGTTAAAGGTAGCTTTTAATCTTATCCTGAAAAGGGTAAAATGTTAGCTAAAACACAAAGTTATGTTGCATGACATGTATGATGCAATAAAATGTGTCCTGTCAATGTTTATGATATATGAATGTGATGGATGCGCATGTAAGCTGATTAGCTGTCTTGCTGAGGAAAATATATCCTTGATAGTTGGAGATAATGAAATCTCTGACTGCTACCGGGGAAAATAAATCCTTGACCGCTGTTGGGGATAGAAAATCCTTGGTGACTTTTGGGGATGTGAGAATCCTTCACGACTTTCTGGGGAATAAGGAAAACTCTGACGATCTCTACTGGGGAATCAAAACCTAGGAGACTTCAACTGGAGAAATGAGATCGAGAATCTTCGATCTATTGGGAAATAACTCTGCGGGGAGAATGTTTATTCCGTTGAATAGTTCTCAAGGGCTTGGGTTGTATGCCAATCTCCTGGGGATTTATGGAGGAAATTGGATGGTACTCCACCGGGATTTTAGGGTTGAAGTTTCGGACTCCGTTGGGGAAGAAAGTTTTATCTTCACTGAGGGTTTGCAGTTCAAAGTTTTCTGGCTCCGCTGGGGATTGGGAGTTTGGAAACTTAGTTCTGATGGGGATTTTGAAACTTAACTCTGCTGGGGATATGTATTTCAAAGCTTCAACCCTATGGAGGATCTGGATGATATTCTGCAAGGGATTTTCTCTGGAATAGCATAAATACATTTTCCTATACTTTCAACCTATCAGTAATTACCCTTTCTCATTTCGTTTTATTTGTAAGCAGTGATTATATTCAAACGCATATGCTCATTTAATAAATCATTGGACGTTTTCAAATAAAACACAAGTGTAAAAGAAAGAAAAGGCAAACAAATTTCTGCACTTTGAAGTATCTTTATATTAATTTTGTATAAGTATTTTGTACAAAGGAGACAAACACCCTAGTAAGAGAATGTTGTCATAAAAATGAGAAAAATTCTATACAAAGAAAGATGGCTATGTGTAACAATTCCATGGGGTTCCCATTCTGCTATAGCCTTTGCAACTTTGAGTATCTTGTCCATTTGTTGCTTCGTCCGCAGATGACTGGATTGATCAAAAGCTTGGAGCTTGTCCATTGAAGAGATGGTCCTTAAAGTGATCCGACGAGACATAGTCATACGCTTTAATTCCCTAACTTTTGCCTGGACCGCCCTTTCGGGTTTTCGATCCACCGGGAAACCCTTTTTTGCCCAAGTCGCCCTTTCGGGTTTTCAACTTGCCGGGTGTATAGATTTTTTTGTTTTATCCCTAATTTTTGCCTGAATCGCCCTTTCGGGTTTTCGATTCACCGTGATGCCCATTTTTGCCCAAGTCGCCCTTTCGGGTTTTCAACTTGTCGGGTCGTTTATGCGTAGTATCTTTTGACTATGTCTGTGTTCGCAGGGTGCGGCAGATCATCGCCGTCCATGGTGGTCAGAATCATTGCCCCACCGGAAAAGATGTTTTTGATCACAAATGGTCCTTCGTAAGTAGGAGTCCATTTCCCCCTGGGGTCACTTTGCGGCAAGATGATTCGCTTGATTACAAGGTCTCCGACTTGATATACTTGGCGCCTGACTTTCTTGTTGAAAGCCTTGATCATACGTTTTTGATACACCTGACCATGGCAAACAACAGTAAGTCGCTTCTCGTCAATCAAGTTAAGTTGATCAATCCAGGTCTGAATCCAATCGCCTTCACTCAAACCAGCATCCTTCATGATTCTCAAGGAAGGAATTTGAACTTCCATAGGTAAAACAGTTTCCATGCCATATATCAAAGAAAAGGGGGTTGCCCCAGTTGAAGTGCGTGTCGTGGTACGGTACCCGTGCAGAGCAAGCGGTAACATCTCATGCTAGTCCTTGTAGGTGACTTTCATCTTTTGAATGATCTTTTTGATATTTTTGTTCGCAGCTTCGACAACACCGTTCATCTTAGGCCGATAGGGAGATGAATTGTGATGTTGAATCTTGAAATGTTCGCACAGAGCAGTGATCATATTATTGTTCAAATTTGTACCGTTGTCAGTGATGATTCTGTCGGGGATACCATACCGGCATATGAGGTTCTTCTTGATGAAGCGGGCGACCACATTCTTTGTAACGGAGGCGAAGGAAGCTACTTCGACCCACTTGGTAAAGTAATCAATGGCCACCAGGATGAAACGGTGTCCATTAGATGCCGTAGGCTTGATCTCTCCAATCATATTGATTCCCCACATCGCGAATGGCCAAGGAGCTGTTAAGAGATTGAGAGGAACTGGGGGAATATGTACCTTGTCAGCATATATTCTGCATTTGTGACAAGTACGAGAATGTTGATGACAATCAGCTTCTATAGTAGACCAGTAGTAGCCTACCCGTAGAATCTTCTTAGCCATCGTATGACCACTTGAGTGGGTGCCAAAGGTGCCATTATGTATTTCAGCCACGATCTGCTCAGCTTCAACTTTGTCCACACAACGGAGTAGAACACAATCAAGATTGCACTTGTATAGGATGCCATTGCTCAAAAAGAACTTGGCAGCGAACCTCCTTAAGAACTTTTTGTCGTTGACTAAAGCTCCTTCAGGGTATTCTTGTGCTTTAAGATACCTTTTGACGTCATGAAACCAAGTTCGGTCCACCACTTCTTCGGTATTAATCTCGTGACAATGTGCAGGTTCGTCCATTCGTTCAATGGTGATTTGAGGTGCCTCATTATCCCAATTAAGTTTAAACATGGATGACATCGTAGCTAACGCATCCGCCAACTGATTCTCTTCTCGCGGGAAGTGCTCGAAGGTGATCTGCTTGAAATGTGGTAACAATGTCAAGACATGTTCTTTGTAAGGGATGAGGTTGGGGTGCTTAGTATCCCACTCTCCTTTGATTTGACTGATAACCAAAGCTGAGTCCTCAAATACAATTAGAGATTTGATTCCCAAGTCGATAGCGGCCTTGAGACCAAAGATACAAGCTTCATACTCGGCCATGTTGTTGGTGCAGCTGAAGCAAAGTATAGCAGTGAAAGGTGTATGGTAACCTTCTGGAGAGATAAGTACCGCTCCGATACCATTTCCAAGTGCATTGGAGGCACCATCAAAGTACAGAGTCCATCGGGATCCTTGTTCAGGTTCGTCATACAGTCTGTTCTCTTCAATGTTATCCAAAGTCATGATATCCTCGTCGGGAAAGTCAAACCTCATGGATTGGTAATCTTCGACAGCTTTATGGGCCAGATGATCGGCTAGCACACTTCCCTTTATGATTTTTTGGGTTGTGTACTGTATATCATATTCGGTGAGGATCATCTGCCATCTAGCAATTCTTCCGGATAAAGCAAGCTTCTCGAAGATGTACTTGATCGGATCCATCTTAGAAATCAGTAAAGTGGTATGTGTCAACATATACTGCCTTAGCCGGCGAGCAGCCCATACTAAAGCGCAGCAAGTTTTCTTGAGCAGTGAGTATCGGGTCTCACAATCGGTAAACTTTTTGCTAAGGAAATAAATGGCATGCTCTTTTCGGTCAGACTCGTCATGTTGGCCTAGTATGCACCCCATTGAATTATCTAAGACAGTCAGATACATGATTAAAGGCCTTCCTTTGACGGGTGGCATCAAGATAGGCGGTTCCAGCAAATACTCCTTGATCTTATCGAAAGCAACTTAACAGTCATCATTCCAATTAACCACCTGATCTTTCTTCAACAGCTTGAAGATTGGCTCACAGGTAGATGTTAAGTGAGAGATGAACCTTACAATGTAGTTTAGGCATCCCAAGAAACCTCTGACCTCCTTCTCAGTGCGAGGAGAAGGAATTTCTTGTATAGCTTTGACTTTGGTAGGATCAACCTCGATGCCTTTGTTACTGACGATGAATCCCAAAAGTTTACCGGACCTGACTCTGAAAGTGCACTTGCTAGGGTTCAGTCTGAGCTTGTATTCCTTTAACCTGACAAACAGCTTTTGCAGATGGTCGAGGTGTTCTTCTTCTGTCTGTGAACAGGCTATCATGTCGTCTACGTAGACTTCAATCTCATGATGTATCATGTCATGAAACAAAGCTACCATGGCTCGCTGATAGGTTGCGCCAGCATTCTTCAGTCCGAACAACATCACTTTATAGTAGAAGGTACCCCACTGCGTAACCAAAGTAGTCTTCTCCAAGTCTTCGGGGGCCATTTTGATCTGGTTGTACCCTGAAAATCCATCCATGAAAGAAAATACCTTATGTTGAGCTGTATTATCAACCAAGATGTCAATGTGTGGTAGTGGAAAATCATCTTTAGGGCTAGCCCTGTTTAAGTCTCTATAGTCCACACACATTTTGACTTTGTCGTCCTTCTTAGGCACGGGCACAATGTTAGCAACCCATTGTGGATAGGAAGTAACAACAAGAAAGCCAGCATTGAACTGCTTCATCACTTCAGCTTTGATCTTTTCAGACATATCGGGCCTCATTCGGTGGACTTTCTGTTTGATTGGTGAACAGTCTTCTCTTGTAAGGAGACGGTGAACCACAATATCTGTATCCAGTCCCGACATGTCTTCATAGGACCAGGCGAAGATCTCAACATATTCATTCAACAGTTGAACTAAGCGCTCTTTGACACTTGGCTCTAGGTTATCACCCACTTTAACCTCTTTTTTGTCTTCCTCTGTTCCCAAATTGATAGTCTCTAACAACTCTTCATGGGGCAGAATAGCCCTTTCTTCTTGTTGCAAAAGTCTAGCTAACTCTCCAGGCACTTCACAGTCTTCATCACCTTCGTATTCGGCATGATTGACCAGATCTTCCGAGTCACTGAAGGCCATAGCAGAATTGTTACCCATGGAATCCGGAGTGGATGGGTACCTGTATTTTGTGAGTGTGGGTGTGTGTAAGGGATAGCCACCTTTAAACAAAATAAAAATGTAAAAAGAAAGAAAATGAACACAAATTTTATATGAAAACATCCATGATTCATTAAAAATGGCATATGAAAATGAAGAATCGAAACCCTTACAAATGGACCTATATGCCCCGGGTAAGGCATAAGGCAAAAAAAGTGTACGAATTGTTTAATAATTATTACAGACCAAACAGGAAATGTTCAAAAGATAAATTACTGATTGATGAAAGTAATGGGAATGAAGTCTTTCACCTCCCAGTTGTTCAGTCCTCCTTCAATAGTTGGAAAGATCCAGTCTTCAAAATTGCTTCCTTCTTCATCATCCTCTAAAGCATGAACTCCATGATGAGTGATTTTCAGTGGCGGTCCTCCAGCCCGGGAGCGACGCACGGCCTTTTGACTAGCAGCAGTGAAACCCAAACCGAACTTATCTGTCTTGTAAGGAAAATCTGGCAGTTGACCCTATACTGTGCTTCCTCCTTCCTTGACTACAGCCTCCGCATCTTTAAGGGATGACATCCGGGACACAGATTTTGTAATGATGGGCACTGTGATCGGTGGATCTGGAACTGACTGTTTAACGCTGGTTCGCGAAATGTCGCGGAAGCAAGAGTCGCCACCGTCTTTTATTTTCTCCAAATGGAAAGGACAAAAGCACAGAAAAATTCCTTATGGAGATTGCTCTCGGTTCGGGAGGTAGATTATAGAAAGGGAAGGTGTTAGCACCCTTTCTATCCATGGTTATCCATGGGCTCTTAGATACTTGCTCATTTGTGTTTTCAAAATTGTTTGTTTGCTTTTCAACTGTGGGTTTAAAAAAGTTTCTTTGAAAATTTCAGTTCGACTCTTGTATCAGTCCTCAAGAGTGTTTGAAAAGTTGCTTTCGAAAGCTTTTTGAAAAGTGTCGGTGTGAAAAGGATTTTTTTTTATTTGTTTGAAATTAGAGCAAGTATCTAGAGTCGTCTACCTACCCTAAGGAATTCGTCTGTGTAAATGTCCTTTAAAGTAGTGCCATCCCACCATTGAGAGGTAGGTAGCACCACCGTTGGAGGTGTTCGGGTCAATTCGAGGTTCGGGACCTACCCTCGAATTAGAGCAAGTATCTAGAGTCGTCTACCTACCCTAAGGAATTCGTCTGTGTAAATGTCCTTTAAAGTAGTGCCATCCCACCATTGAGAGGTAGGTAGCACCACCGTTGGAGGTGTTCGGGTCAATTCGAGGTTCGGGACATGGTGATCACCAGAGCAATGGGAAGACACCTTAGAAGCTACCCTCATGCCAGGTTCCCGGATCATGAGGACTTACTAAGACATCCTCTACTCGACGATCACCTTTCGAGGCAAGGCAACAATGAGGCGTACCCTAGGGGTGGTGTGTGATTTGTGTGTCAGATTCATTTATTTTTGTCTTGTCATGTCATGGGTGATCTACGCTTGTTTTTATTTTGTCCATACATTCTTTCATGCCATTTGTTAACAGTTAAAAATGCGAGGAAAGTAAAAGTCTAAAGCTATTACAAAAGGCGCGGGTCCACATCGCCAAAATTAAACCGGACCCGATTTGACAGAAAAAATAAAGAATTAAAGAAAAGAAAGTGCGAGAAAGTTAATTACAGGGCTTCGGGAGAGATACATAAGTATTATAATGAAATAAAATATAAATGTAAATTAATAAGAAATTAAGAACGAAACGAGGGCGTTGGACCTTTTTGCAAAAAATTGAATTAATGATGAATTAATTAATTAAAAAGAAAGCAAGAATTTGTTTTTGGTGTTTTTTAGTATTTTAGGATTTACATGAAAAAGAGAATTAATTAAAATTAAAATGAGATGCAAACCCTAATTCTAGTCATTTTTACTTTATTAAGAAATATTAAAGTTTTTAACCTAAATTAAACCTAATTTTTATTTTCATGCAATTTAATTATAAAAAGTAAAATATTTAATTATTTAATATGTTTATGAAAGAAAAATAAAAAGGGATGAAAAATTTATAATTAAACCTATTCCTACATTTTTTAGATTTTTTGTTAAAAGTATTAAAATTATAACTTAAATTAAAACTAAATAATTATATGCAAATTTATTTATGAAAATATTAGAAATAAAAATATTTTTTATATTTTTTATCTTTTCTGATTTTTTGTGCATTTTTTATATTTATGAAAACAAGTAATTAATTTAAACAAACAATAATTAAAAGAAATAGAGTTAAATAAATAAAAAAAAACAAAGAAAGTGAAAAATATGCAAACCTAGGGGGGTGGTAGTCCCCAAAGTGGAGGTTAAATCCAAGCAATTCTGGTCCATTGAGCATGGCCTTGTTGGACTTTTTCTGGTAGCATGCTGAAGCGTTGACCAGGCTTATGATATGCTTCAGATTGTAGCCTTTGATTGGATCTCCAGGGGCACGTGGATGTTGGATTCTGGAAGGCATATGGTGGACCACAACGCTGAAGCTGCATGTGAACGTACATGGAAAAATAATATTGAGATAATGCAGACCTGGGGTTCGAACCCAGGTCATGGACATTGCCAGCGCGTGTACCTACCACTGAGCCATCCCAAACACGTTTAATATATAATAGCAAATAAACATTATAAAAGAAATAATGGTCAGGGGCCACCAACGCGCGCGAATTTTTGAATCAACCTATCACCGTTTGCCACGATGTCGTCTTCTCCACATCCCTGAAACACAAATACATTAAGCCACGGTTTTTCACGTGTTCTCCTAGGCCAGTTTTGAGAAAATAACGATTAGGCCTAGGACACTCATAAATTAGGCGCGATAGTGGCTTCTTCTTCGTCCAGACGTGCTCATGCCAATGGTGGTACTCAGGGGTTCTAATTTTTCCTCATTCAAAAACCCCCAATTTCAAATCCTGTAAACCCTAGAAAGTAATCATGGCATAATCGTGTACACAGCATAAAAATATAATTAAAGCATATGGTTAGCTTGCAAATACTTCACTGATCACGAATATATGAACAAAACGTCATGAAAGTGCATAGAATGCAAAACACGATAATGAAAAAAAAGTGAGAAAGGTTAGCTTTTGTACAACGATTCTTGAGGTTTTGATGAGCGTTTATGATTGGAATATGTCCTATGAACCTTCAGCAAGCTAATGGAAAGGAAATCTTGGCTTGAAACCTCCTGCAAGTTTGTTTTCAGAATTCAGTTTTTAGAGAAAAATTTCAAGTTTTGTTTATGCTCTTCTGCGCAGCTTAGTGTGTATCATCATTAGGTTTGTGTTTTGGCTTTTGTATTGAGTCAATTAGGTCAAGAATATTGATCCAAATCTCTTTCATTCATGGATTTGAAGATTTGATTTTCAAGCTTTGTTTTTTCAATCTTTTCCATGCATTTTTGTATCAATTATGATCTAATCAATCCAAATCTTTCCTTATTTGGCTAGGCACGAATTATTGAGTATAAAACATGCACAAAAAGATTTAAAACTTTAGGTTAAGTATTTTCTATGCATTTAATTTGATTTAAATGAATTAATATAAATAAAAATTCAAATAAATAAATAAAAAATGAAGAAATACTTCCCTTTGGGCCAAGTGGTCGTGCACATGTCATGGATGATGAATTATGGAAGAAAAATGGGCCCATTAGCAATTTTAGGTCATTTGGATCAATGTTGACTTTTCAAAATATCCAAAAATTTCCCAACTTCCACAAGGCATAACTTGCTCAATTTTTAAGCTTTTCTCATGTTCTTGGACAGTTTGGAAAGGTCTTTGAGTCCTATAACCAATGTCTTTGGTCCCATGTCATTTTGATTTACCAATCTCAAGTTATGGCCTTTGACTTAAAGTCCCTTTTTGTTGACTTTTGAAAATGACCTATAATGTTGAAATTGATAACTTTTTGTGAGAGCATTTCTTGGACTTGAAGTATGAAGATGAATTGTAGGAAATGTCTTTCTCTTCAAAATGAGCTTTGGATGGAATTTTTCTGATAATCCATGTGAAAGTTATGCCCTGGTCAATTTGCAGTTGACTTTTTCAACTGTCCAAATAAGGAAACTTTTGCATTTTGATGATTTCTGAGCCAAATTTTGAGAATCATGATCAAGCATTGATCAAATGATGTTTGTGGCTTTAAAATGATATGTTGACCAAAAATTTGAACTTTTGACTGTCAAATGACCATTTTGCCCCTACAGTTGACTGTAGTGCAATTAGGGTTTTGACTGTGCAATTTTGTGTTGAATGTCTTGAAACTTGGTATGAGGATGTTTGACCATATTTGTAGGTATGTGAGACTTGATTGGACCTTTGGAAACTTCATTTTCTTGATCAAAACAAAAACCCTAATCTTGACTGTTTAGGAGGCCCTTGAACTGTGCAACCCTTGGGGAATTTTGAGACTTGATTTGGCAATTTCTTGAAGAATATGGGAGGGCAAATTTTGGGGTACAACAGTTGCCCCTGTTCAATCTTCTTAGACCTGAGGATGCAGATTGGCTGACGTGCCTTTCGTAATCCGAGGGTGGAAGATGATTGAACACTAGAGTGCCCAGCAATTTGCGCTCACATAGTAGCAGTGTGATGGTGGGAATGGGCTTATAGATGCCATTTAGAGGTTGCTGGATAGGATGATGGGCTTATAGATGCCATCTGGATGTTGATCGCGTAAGAGATTCCTTAGCGAGAACCCGCATACCTGCAAAAGAAACATGAGTACCTGACACGTTGCAGGAGTTGATTTCAGATGCTTGGCATAGATATGTCCTGACTGGTTACAGGAGCTGGATCTGGAGCTTCACAATATGATGAATGAACCAGGGATGGTTACTACCTTAGCGTGAATGGTAAGAGAACCTTGGGTGACTTTAACTTCAACAACGCTCGTTGATAAAATCTTAGTGGGAATTACCATCTTCGTAGGATTAGGAAGAGAACCAATAGGCAATTATAATCTGAAAAGGAATTATCGCCTCACTCACCGTCGGAGAGGGAACCATAGGAAATTATAATCTGAAAAGGAATTATCACCTCACTCACCGTCGGAGAGGGAACCATAGGAAAAGGAATCATCACCTCACTCACCGTCGGAGAGGGCACCATCTGAAAAGGAATTATCACCTCACTCACCGTCGGAGAGGGCACCATCTGAAAAGGAATTATCACCTCACTCACCGTCGGAGAGGGAACCATCTGAAAAGGAATTATCACCTCACTCACCGTCGGAGAGGGAACCATCTGAAAAGGAATTATCACCTCACTCACTGTCGGAGAGGGAACCATCTGAAAAGGAATTATCACCTCACTCACCGTCGGAGAGGGAACCATCTGAAAAGGAATTATCACCTCACTCACCGTCGGAGAGGGAACCATAGGAAAAGTAATTATCACCTCACTCGCCGTCGGAGAGGGAACCATAGGAAAAGGAATTATCACCTCACTCACTGTCGGAGAGGGAACCATCTGAAAAGGAATTATCACCTCACTCACCGTCGGAGAGGGAACCATCTGAAAAGGAATTATCACCTCACTCACCGTCGGAGAGGGAACCATAGGAAAAGGAATTATCACCTCACTCACCGTCGGAGAGGGAACCATAGGAAAAGGAATTATCACCTTACTCACCGTCGGAGAGGGAACCATCTGAAAAGGAATTATCACCTCACTCACCGTCGGAGAGGGAACCATGGGAAAAGGAATTATCACCTCACTCACCGTCAGAGAGGGAACCATGGGAAAAGGAATTATCACCTCACTCACCGTCGGAGAGGGAACCATCTGAAAAGGAATTATCACCTCACTCACCGTCGGAGAGGGAACCATAGGAAATTATAATCTTAAAGAAAACCCTAAAATGGAAATCTCATGCACCGTCGGAGAGAGAACCAATAGGAAACTATAACCTGGGATAACTTCTACTGAGTCTTTATCAGAAAAATCTGTTGGGAGTCGATTTAGCTGGACTAGAGAAGGCCTGGGACTGGATAAGAAATCTTTGGAGTCAATTAACTGAACCGGTCTAGGTCTTGAAATATGATTGAGAATTTCAACTGCATCTTTCCTGAAAGGTAAAGGTCAGTCATATTCAATGCATGATATGGATCAAGCAATGATGTTCTCAACATAAATGAGATTTGTATGATATAATGCGTCTATGCATGCTATAATGATGTATGTGATGTTTTATGAATGTATATTTTCGTCTAGGAAAGTAAATCCTTGACGGGTGCCGGGAAGTCATATCCTAGGCTGATGTTGAAGAATAGATTTTGCTTCCGCTGGGGATGATAACTGCAAGAATACCGGTAGGAGAAGATGACTCCGTTGCGGAATAAACTTGGCAAATGGAAGATTCTGCGGGGAGAAAAGATACTCTAGCGACCATGCTGGGAAGCAATACTCTGTGGGAAGAGGGATGCCTTGCTGAGTGTTGATAATAATTTGCTGGGGATACCCTTGTTGTTGGAAGTGTTGATGGACTTCGCTGGGGTAAGAAGACTTCGTCGAGGGCGCTCTTTCCGTGGCTTTTGGCTGAGGATAACCCAGTTATATCCTGTTAAGGAAATAACTCTTTAAATAAAGCCGGGAGACGCGTTCGTGCTCTGCGAAGGATAAGCTTCCAGAATTTACTGGGGATAAGCTTACTGCTTGGGGATATGAATTCTAAATTTCCTGGGGAACTAGATTGGATTCTCTTGGGGAAGTTTTGATATGCTGGGGAAGTGATTCCTCTGAATATTGATATGCCGCCGGGGAACAATCTTTAGAGCAAGACTGCCGGGGATGCTTGTTAAGAATATGTATGCTGCTGGGGAATGTTGAGATCTGCGGGAGGATACCCAACTTCCTTAAGATTTGAGAACTCTGTTTGGAGAAGAATGCACTGTTTTGCTGAATCACTCTCTGGGGAATTAATATGTACTGGTTATGTCCTTTAGCTGAACCTACCTTGGTACTTTGGAGGATGGAACAGTTAGATTGCTTAGACCACTCTTTATTGCCCCTGTTTCTGAGGTATGAGAGGAAGACCTGTGAGGTGCTGATAGTTGTTGATGGACAAACCTTCTTCTGATAGGCAGATGATAAGATGACAGGACATAGTCGTACGCTTTGATCCCTAACTTTTGCCTGGACCGCCCTTTCGGGTTTTCAATCCACCGGGATACCCATTTTTGCCCAAGCCGCCTTTTCAGGTTTTCGACTTGCCGGGTGTACAGATTTTTTTCATTTCATCCCTTATTTTGCCTAGGTATGTCAACCTAGCGGGTCTTTGATGATGCGTAGTATTTTTTCCGACTGTGTCCATGCTTTCAGGATGTAGGGAGGTGCCCCCCGTTAGAAGTGTTTTGTCATGCCACCAGAAGGTGTTTGATCAGGCAAGATTCGCTATTGGAATGCCTCAAGCGACTCAGGTGGAAGATTTGCCCCAGGCTATTTGGCCTTTGAGAGATTCTCTGAATCTTGATTTAACTGCCCCAGATGATGGACAATAGTCATACCTGCCCCTTGATTGGAAGTGCTTTTGTTCACTAGGTATTCATCGTGCGAATTTCCCTGCTGTTCAAACAAAAAGTCATATGCAAACAAAGTTATGTTAAAAATGCAAAGCTTATGTCTGTCTTGAAGATTTTGAAAATGCATTCTTTTTTCATAAAACAAGTGATTGTTTGTAAAACGTGATGTCAACTTCGTATTTTACCGTGAGCCTTAAGGAGTCAGGATACCTTTCGTAACAGTATGCTTTCGAACTAACCCGTGCTTCAGCTAGGACTTTTAAGGGTTATAACGTGGCCTGGTTCACGGTTTAAGAAACAAAGGATAAAGGCTCAAATTATTTGTACCCACCCGCTCTTCGTGATGTTCTTCAATCCTAAACTCAGTTGATCATACGTTAGACCTTGTTTGAGTCTTTGCTCTGATTTTCCGGTGATGATTCGGATGTTGATAACTTATTTTGAATAGGCAGTCATTCCTTTTTTGTTGAGGGTTTGTAGGACCTCTTTCTTTTTGATTTCGTTATCCCTATTTTTGCCTGAGCTGTTTCCCTTTTTTGGAATTACAGCCAGCGGGATGCCCCAGTTTCGTAAGTCCCCTTCGTAGGTTTCGACTTAATGGGTTTTTTGATTTTGAAAGATAATGACTGCCTGTCCTTATGATTGTTCGGAACCATCACTGTCTTTTGTTTTTGTAAGGACCTTTTTGGTGCCATTTGTTGTGCACTTGGATCAACTGAGAGAACTACCCTGCCCCAGGTTATGATAAAGGGTTTTAATTTTCGAAAAGAAAAACTCCTACTTCTTTGTCTCAGAGGGGTTGACGAGGGATTATCATCCTTATAACTCCAGTGTTTAGGGATTTGAAACAATGCCTGTACCTCATCAGCGGGGTCTGTTCAAAAGCATATTGTAAAGATCGTAGTATCGTTTTCGTCATCCTCCCTCAAGAGGCTTAGAATTATTAATTAAGAGTTAATCATCAGAAAAAATATGAAAATAATTTGCATCTAGTGAATACGAATATATTGTTTCAAAATATACATAAGCAATGCATTAATGTGATAACAATGTTTAACATGAATAAATGTTTGACCAAAAGAAAATTGCAATCTTGAACATTCGAATGAACAAAAATTTTCTAGTCTCGGGGTTTGTCACTTCAAATGGTGCCTCCGGTAGGGATGGTAGAAGCACTCAGCCTGGCCATCTTGGGTGAATTCCACAGCTCCTTCCTCAATCAGGTCCTGGATTTTATTCTTCAAAGTCCAACAATCCTCTATAGCATGCCCCGGGCTGTCAGAATGATAAGCGCAGTGAGCGTTGGGGTCATACCTTGAAGGTGTCCTGTTGGGATTCTTAGGAGGATCCTTTAGAGTTACCAAGTTCAACCTCAGCAGTTGTTGTAAGGCTTGAGGCAGCGACACATTGAGCTTGGTGAATTGCCTTTTGGGCTTGTCTGGCTGAAGCTGGTGAGGTTGATACTGAATTGGTGATACTGAAGCCATATGAGGAGCTTTCTCCTTGCCTCTTTGTCTCAAAGATGGTCGAACGATGACTGGCTCTTTACCCTTAGACATTTGCCCCAGTTGGTTACCCTGAAGCAGTTGGTTGACGAGAAACCGGAGCTCATCTTGTCTTTGAGCTAAACCTTGAATGGCATTCCTCTGCCCCAGCATTTGGGCTTTCATTGCATCCATCTCAGCTTGTAGGTGTTTCAGCCTTTCATCCTCAGCACTATTCCTGACAAAGGTCCCCATGAGAAGTGTCCTTAGCTCTTCCTGCCCCTTAGATAAATTCAGGAGGATTTCCCCGAACCGAGTCTCTTGAGCAAGAAGATCCTGGTTGTCTGGTTGGAAAGCCATTGCTGAAATAAACAGCGGGAAAGGTAAGTAACCTGCAACAAGGGTACATGTTATGCAATGATAGGTATGATATGCATGCAATGTTTTCAAGGACCTCGCGGGATAAACAAGAAATTTGTTAGAATTTGAAACCGGTAGCTTGACTGAAG
Source organism: Vicia faba (assembly GCA_948472305.1). Lineage (NCBI taxonomy): Eukaryota > Viridiplantae > Streptophyta > Magnoliopsida > Fabales > Fabaceae > Vicia > Vicia faba. Next base: position 127,569,429 of record OX451741.1, read on the forward strand.
GCACTGCATATTGTTGAGAGTCCTTCTTCAAGGGTCAAAGGCTCACCATATCCAGTGGGTCATAGCCCCTGACTTTAGTCATCACATCTGGTTTTGATTTCCAAACAACCTTGGTTGGGGGAACCTTCTTCAGGAGTCAGAGCTCGCCATATCAAGTGGGTCATAGCCCCTGACGACCTTGGCTAGAGGAAAATAAATCCTCTTTGCCCCTTGCTAGATGTTTGATTCATCATGACCTGCATCACAAGCCCTTGAGATCCTCGAAATGGGTTAGGATGTATGCAATGGTATGATGTTATGCTATGCATAGAATGATGTGGGTAAACCCTGTTAGGAGCCCTTATTAAGGACTATAAACAGAAACCTGCAAGAAACTCAAGCAAAGTCTGTCATGAGTCCCAGTTAAGGACTAAAAACAAAACCTACAAGAAACTTGGTAAACCCTGTTATGAGCCCTAATTAAGGACTAAATAAAACCTGCAAAACACTCAGTAAACCCTGTTATGAGTCCCAGTTAAGGACTATAAACAAAACCTGCAAGTAGTTCATGTGTCAGATAACAAGCATGCAAGTAAGCAAGTACGAAGGCACACAAGTCACACAAGAGAAGCCCTTAGAGTTTAAGGCCAGCATGAGGTCTAGGTACTACCCTCTTGAAGTTGGTGGGTTCATACCTGTCCTAATCAAAAGTAACCGGGTTCTTAGAGGATCCCAATATCATTGACTATCCTCAATCGGTCATAACTCCAGCATCGCAATCTTTTCTTGCGGCCAGAACCATCACGAGAGTTTAGCCTCAATGGGCGTAGCATACTGCTACTGTTCTAATGGCCAAGTTGGGTCATTTAAGGTTCTAAGGTCTGTTGGTGCTTAATGACTCCTCAGAAGACCCATATTCTCCTCGTTGCAACACAAGGGATATCGGTACAGACCAAGGTGCCACACCAACGTAGCCACTGTTTCACCCGTGCCGGTCTACGCCGGACAGGTCCCTCGCAGCTTATGCTACCTAAAAGGGTATCCCCAGATCCGGGTTAGGATCTATGTAACTCCCATGCAACCCACAAATTTAAAGCAGACAAGTCAATACAATTGAAAACACAGTTATGAACTAACCCTAAGGTACACCTCACTTTAAATTAATATCCCCAGCAGAGTCGCCAGTTCTGTGATCGGTGGATCTGGAACTGACTGTTTAACGCTGGTTCGCGAAATGTCGCGGAAGCAAGAGTCGCCACCGTCTTTTATTTTCTCCAAATGGAAAGGACAAAAGCACAGAAAAATTCCTTATGGAGATTGCTCTCGGTTCGGGAGGTAGATTATAGAAAGGGAAGGTGTTAGCACCCTTTCTATCCATGGTTATCCATGGGCTCTTAGATACTTGCTCATTTGTGTTTTCAAAATTGTTTGTTTTCTTTTCAACTGTGGGTTTAAAAAAGTTTCTTTGAAAATTTCAGTTCGACTCTTGTATCAGTCCTCAAGAGTGTTTGAAAAGTTGCTTTCGAAAGCTTTTTGAAAAGTGTCGGTGTGAAAAGTATTTTTTTTTTATTTGTTTGAAATTAGAGCAAGTATCTAGAGTCGTCTACCTACCCTAAGGAATTCGTCTGTGTAAATGTCCTTTAAAGTAGTGCCATCCCACCATTGAGAGGTAGGTAGCACCATCGTTGGAGGTGTTCGGGTCAATTCGAGGTTCGGGACATGGTGATCACCAGAGCAATGGGAAGACACCTTAGAAGCTACCCTCATGCCAGGTTCCCGGATCATGAGGACTTACTAAGACATCCTCTACTCGACGATCACCTTTCGAGGCAAGGCAACAATGAGGCGTACCCTAGGGGTGGTGTGTGATTTGTGTGTCAGATTCATTTATTTTTGTCTTGTCATGTCATGGGTGATCTACGCTTGTTTTTATTTTGTCCATACATTCTTTCATGCCATTTGTTAACAGTTAAAAATGCGAGGAAAGTAAAAGTCTAAAGCTATTACAAAAGGCGCGGGTCCACATCGCCAAAATTAAACCGGACCCGATTTGACAGAAAAAATAAAGAATTAAAGAAAAGAAAGTGCGAGAAAGTTAATTACAGGGCTTCGGGAGAGATACATAAGTATTATAATGAAATAAAATATAAATGTAAATTAATAAGAAATTAAGAACGAAACGAGGGCGTTGGACCTTTTTGCAAAAAATTGAATTAATGATGAATTAATTAATTAAAAAGAAAGCAAGAATTTGTTTTTGGTGTTTTTTAGTATTTTAGGATTTACATGAAAAAGAGAATTAATTAAAATTAAAATGAGATGCAAACCCTAATTCTAGTCATTTTTACTTTATTAAGAAATATTAAAGTTTTTAACCTAAATTAAACCTAATTTTTATTTTCATGCAATTTAATTATAAAAAGTAAAATATTTAATTATTTAATATGTTTATGAAAGAAAAATAAAAAGGGATGAAAAATTTATAATTAAACCTATTCCTACATTTTTTAGATTTTTTGTTAAAAGTATTAAAATTATAACTTAAATTAAAACTAAATAATTATATGCAAATTTATTTATGAAAATATTAGAAATAAAAATATTTTTTATATTTTTTATCTTTTCTGATTTTTTGTGCATTTTTTATATTTATGAAAACAAGTAATTAATTTAAACAAACAATAATTAAAAGAAATAGAGTTAAATAAATAAATAAAAAACAAAGAAAGTGAAAAATATGCAAACCTAGGGGGGTGGTAGTCCCCAAAGTGGAGGTTAAATCCAAGCAATTCTGGCCCATTGAGCATGGCCTTGTTGGACTTTTTCTGGTAGCATGCTGAAGCGTTGACCAGGCTTATGATATGCTTCAGATTGTAGCCTTTGATTGGATCTCCAGGGGCACGTGGATGTTGGATTCTGGAAGGCATATGGTGGACCACAACGCTGAAGCTGCATGTGAACGTACATGGAAAAATAATATTGAGATAATGCAGACCTGGGGTTCGAACCCAGGTCATGGACATTGCCAGCGCGTGTACCTACCACTGAGCCATCCCAAACACGTTTAATATATAATAGCAAATAAACATTATAAAAGAAATAATGGTCAGGGGCCACCAACGCGCGCGAATTTTTGAATCAACCTATCACCGTTTGCCACGATGTCGTCTTCTCCACATCCCTGAAACACAAATACATTAAGCCACGGTTTTTCACGTGTTCTCCTAGGCCAGTTTTGAGAAAATAACGATTAGGCCTAGGACACTCATAAATTAGGCGCGATAGTGGCTTCTTCTTCGTCCAGACGTGCTCATGCCAATGGTGGTACTCAGGGGTTCTAATTTTTCCTCATTCAAAAACCCCCAATTTCAAATCCTGTAAACCCTAGAAAGTAATCATGGCATAATCGTGTACACAGCATAAAAATATAATTAAAGCATATGGTTAGCTTGCAAATACTTCACTGATCACGAATATATGAACAAAACGTCATGAAAGTGCATAGAATGCAAAACACGATAATGAAAAAAAAGTGAGAAAGGTTAGCTTTTGTACAACGATTCTTGAGGTTTTGATGAGCGTTTATGATTGGAATATGTCCTATGAACCTTCAGCAAGCTAATGGAAAGGAAATCTTGGCTTGAAACCTCCTGCAAGTTTGTTTTCAGAATTCAGTTTTTAGAGAAAAATTTCAAGTTTTGTTTATGCTCTTCTGCGCAGCTTAGTGTGTATCATCATTAGGTTTGTGTTTTGGCTTTTGTATTGAGTCAATTAGGTCAAGAATATTGATCCAAATCTCTTTCATTCATGGATTTGAAGATTTGATTTTCAAGCTTTGTTTTTTCAATCTTTTCCATGCATTTTTGTATCAATTATGATCTAATCAATCCAAATCTTTCCTTATTTGGCTAGGCACGAATTATTGAGTATAAAACATGCACAAAAAGATTTAAAACTTTAGGTTAAGTATTTTCTATGCATTTAATTTGATTTAAATGAATTAATATAAATAAAAATTCAAATAAATAAATAAAAAATGAAGAAATACTTCCCTTTGGGCCAAGTGGTCGTGCACATGTCATGGATGATGAATTATGGAAGAAAAATGGGCCCATTAGCAATTTTAGGTCATTTGGATCAATGTTGACTTTTCAAAATATCCAAAAATTTCCCAACTTCCACAAGGCATAACTTGCTCAATTTTTAAGCTTTTCCCATGTTCTTTGACAGTTTGGAAAGGTCTTTGAGTCCTCTAACCAATGTCTTTGGTCCCATGTCATTTTGATTTACCAATCTCAAGTTATGGCTTTTGACTTAAAGTCCCTTTTTGTTGACTTTTGAAAATGACCTATAATGTTGAAATTGATAACTTTTTGTGAGAGCATTTCTTGGACTTGAAGTATGAAGATGAATTGTAGGAAATGTCTTTCTCTTCAAAATGAGCTTTGGATGGAATTTTTCTGATAATCCATGTGAAAGTTATGCCCTGGTCAATTTGCAGTTGACTTTTTCAGCTGTCCAAATAAGGAAACTTTTGCATTTTGATGATTTCTGAGCCAAATTTTGAGAATCATGATCAAGCATTGATCAAATGATGTTTGTGGCTTTAAAATGATATGTTGACCAAAAATTTGAACTTTTGACTGTCAAATGACCATTTTGCCCCTACAGTTGACTGTAGTGCAATTAGGGTTTTGACTGTGCAATTTTGTGCTGAATGTCTTGAAACTTGGTATGAGGATGTTTGACCATATTTGTAGGTATGTGAGACTTGATTGGACCTTTGGAAACTTCATTTTCTTGATCAAAACAAAAACCCTAATCTTGACTGTTTAGGAGGCCCTTGAACTGTGCAACCCTTGGGGAATTTTGAGACTTGATTTGGCAATTTCTTGAAGAATATGGGAGGGCAAATTTTGGGGTACAACAGGCACAACAATCATTGTCTTGGCTACCGCAACTTCAGGAGAAACCTCTTCAAAATGTTGGAAAGGTGTTTCTATGAACTCACCATCTAACTCCACATAGCGGAAAGAGTTAAGGTGGCTTATCATATACTCCTCCTCACCATGAACTGTTATGATTTTACCTTGGACTGGGTATTTGAGCATTTGGTGTAGAGAAGAAGTGACTGTCCCAACGTTGTGGATCCATGGCCTTCCCAACAAGCATGAATATGAAGGACGGATGTCCATCACATAAAATGTAGAGTTGAAAATTTCCGTACCCACCTTAATTAGGATGTCCACCTCCCCGTGGACCATCCACTTAGAACTGTCAAAGGCTCTAACAATGATATTACTGGGCTTTAGGGTCAAACCTTCACAGTCCAATCTATCCAACGCTTTTTTAGGCAAGACATTTAAAGATGAACCGGTATCAACCAGAACGTGAGCAAGAGTGGTCCCTCTGCACTCTACCGAGACATGTAGCACATCATTATACTTTCTTCCCTTAGACGTTAGATCGGAATCAGAGAAACCAAGACCATTATCGGCTGTAAGGCTAGCTACACACTCTTGAAACTGATCTGCAGAAGTTTCTTGAGGCACGTGCACCGTCTTCAGGAATTTGATCAAGTCTTTGGCATGAGCCTCGGAGCAGAGCAATAGACCTAGCATAGAGATTTTTGAAGGGGTTTTCCCCAACTGATCTACGACATCATAGTCGCTTTTCTTAATTATCTTTAAAATATCCTCCATTTCCTTTTGGGTGGTCTCGGGGATAACCAAAGTCTAAGCCCTCGTCCTGACGGGCGCTTCTTAGATCCCCTTACCTTTATTAGCAGTAACGGCAGAGGGTATAGCTTCGGGAGTAACAATTTCTTCAATCACTGGACTTCGCACAGATATCTTGACAGGCACATGAGCACTTGAGGGTCTGAAGATTGCCCTTGGAGGAGCAATCTCCGGAGAGAAGATTCTTCCGCTACGAGTGATCTTACTTGTCCCCGCAATATTTCTTATATCAGGAGTTTCTTCATCGGAACTTTCTTCAACTGATTCGATCTGCTTAACATCGTGGTAGAAGATCTCTCCTCCATAATTCCACGGTATTGTCTTGTTGGACTTATATGGGATAGGCCCCGACATAGTAATCTTCAGCGGTACAAACTTTGGATCGAGTGTAATCTTAACAGGTCTTTTGGAGACCTTGGAAAGATTGTCAGAAATGGTGATTATAGCAACATCATTGGTTGGAGTAACAGGAGTAACAGGAGTAAAAGGAGTTTTCTTGAAGAGGATTTCTTGAGTATCCATCAGGCGTTGGATGCCTGACTTCAATGGCGGACAGTCGGATTGCAAGGTCGAACAAAGGTAACAATCTTTTTCACAGCTTGGGAAAATCCAGGCTTTCAACAGATTCATCTTGATCATTGGCAACGGAGTCATTAAGTCATCAACAACAGTAACATGAAGATCTTTTACAATAGCATGGACATTATGACCATGTTTTGGCATAGGAGCGGATATCACATTAGGTTTTTCAGGGGCATCAAACTCCACCTCCTTGGCATCTATTAAATCCTGGATCTTGTTTTTAAGGGCCCAACAGTTGTTGGTGTCGTTCCCCACATTGTCCGAATGATATGCACATTTTGCATTTGAATGATAATAGGGAGAAGAGGTATTTGGGTTTTTCGGCGCTTCTTTCAAGTTGGTAAGGTTTAACTTTAACAGATGAGGGAGAACCTGAGCAGGTGTCATATTGATCCGAGTGAATTTCCATTGTGGCCTTTCCACCCTGGTTTGGTTAGCTCTGGGTTGACTGCTTCGAGGTTGATCAGCTGTGGAATTCTGAATCATCACAGCCCCTACCGCTGGTCGGCGCTCGACTCTTCCTTGATTTCTCTGGGAGTAAACAGCTGAGACCTCTTTCTTGGCTGGAAAGGTCTTCTTGATAGCAGCGGAAGCAGATGCATCCTTCTGAATTTTACCGCTCTTAATGCCAGCTTCGACCCTTTCACCTATCAGAATTAATTCGGTGAACCCTGCAGATGAGCTCCTGATTAAGTGATTAAAGAATGGACCTAACAGGGTCCCCAAAAACATATCAACCAGCTCTCTTTCAGACAATGGTGGCTGCACCCTTCCAGCCAAATCCCGCCACTTCTGGGCATACTCCTTAAAGCCTTCATTAGAAACCATACCCATACTCTGTAATTGAGTACGAGTAGGCGCTAAATCTGCGTTATATTGGTATTGTCGGTAGAAAGCAGTAGCCAAATCCTCCCAGTTATGTACATCAGATCTCTTAAGTTGATAGAACCAGTCCAATTGCGTACCCGACAAACTATCTTGAAAAAAGTGGACCCACAGATCCTTATCAGAAGAGTGAGGTTGGATCTTTCTGACGTAAGATCACAGATGCATCTTCGGACAGGACAAATCATCGTATTTAGCAAATGTAGGCACTTTGAATTTAGGGGGAATGACGATCCCAGCAAACAACCCTAGTTCTTCGAAATCTAGCCCAGGTACTCTTTGTACCTCCATGGCTTCCAGTCGGTCTTCCAGATTTTTATACTTATCGTCTGCAGGAGGGTACTGTTGTTCAGAGTAATCTTCCTCCTCCTCTTCTTCTTCCTCTTCAGCTTCAGACTCGGAGGGCATTGCAACTCCCTTTCCTTTACCAACCCCTTCATCAGACGTCGAGGGGAAATCCAGGACTCTCCTGGCTTGGTTCTTAAATCTTCTTCCCATAGTGGCCACACCAACTCTCTTCTTTTTCTTCTTTTATTTTTCCTTTTCCTTCTCTAACAGTGCTTTAAGGTCCTCTTGACCCTTTTCCAAGGTCATGAGGAGTTGTTGGAATTGCGAATTATGTGCTTGCAGATCTTTGACTGTTTGCTCTATATCCATCTTGCTGAAATAAACAGCTGAAAGATAAGGAAACCTGGTGTGAAGACCTGTTTATGCATATGATGAATGATATGTATTCATGTAATGCATTCAAGGATTCAGAAAGTTGTTGTAAAAAAGAACACACGTCATATTAATAAGAAGAAATTTGTTAGTACGTAAATGCCCCATGGGCAAAAATATTACAAAAATTCTTAATGTAAAAAGATGTTGCGCATCCTCTTTGGTGCGATGTAAGTGTTGAGAGTCTGCTCTTTGTGGAGTCGACGAGTAAGTTCCAAAACCTTCTTCTCACTGGCGTATAAGCTGGCTTCAAAAGTATTATGTTCTTCCTTGAGCTGTATCCAACTCTTTTGCAAATCTTCCAATGATGTTGGCATGTCTGGATGTAGGAGGGTGTATGGAACCTCTCCTTCCATAACAGGCTCTTTGATCATAGGTAGAATGTAGGGGTAAGGCATCATAAAACTCTGGGCGCGGGTTCGTACCCACTTGAGGTAAGGCTCAAGGGGGATGGAATTCTTGTGTCCCAGTGTCTCACTATCCACTTTGTTGGGCATCCTCCAAGCTCGGATAAACCTTTGTCAAAGTCCTTGAGCGTCGTTGTCGAAGTCAAAAACCACGTCTGGAATCAGCATGTCATGAGGGCCATCCCTTCGGGTATACCCAAATTGTCTCAGAGCTAAACAGGGGTTGTAGGTGATGCCTCCCCTAATTCCAAGTAGTGGGACATTAGGGAATTCCCTACAACGATCAATGATGATGACATTTTCTCTGGACCGAGAACACCAATGAACATCAGAATGTGTAAGAGTCATCAACCGTTGTGACCACCTCAGGCCTTGCTCATTCTTCAAGACTGACTGAGGAAGGTGAGAAATAAACCACCTTGCTAGAAGAGGAGTACAGCACATGAGAACACCTCTTTTCCTCATTGTTCGTGTGTGAAATGAGTGTAGGATGTCCCCAAGAAATGTAGGCACAGGATTCCGAGATATGAAAATCTTGACAGTATTCACATCTATAAGATGATCAGGGTTTAGGAACAAGACCAACCCATAGATGAGAAGTGCTACAATCTCCTCAAAAGCTTGCAGATCTAGAGAATTCCAGCAGTCTTGTGCCTTCTCAAACAGAAACTTTGCCAAGAAACCCTTGACACCACTTCTGGTTTCCCAATGACCTTTGATATCAGATGGTTGCAAGTGTAGGGCTTGAGCAACATCTTCAGGCTTTGGATCTCTTTCCGTACCGTTGTAGGGTAGTTGATGGAGAATAGGAATCCTCAAGAGTTGAGAAAATTCCTCCAAAGTAGGCACTAGTTGGTAATTAGGAAATGTAAAGCAATGGTGTAGGGGGTCAAAGAACTGGAAGAGAACTTTCACCATGTCTTCTTCAATGTTGGAGTTGACCAAGTTGAGAAGTCTACCATGTCTTTCACTGAAGAGAGAATTCTCTCGAATCTTGGAAGCAAGCTCCTTGAGTTGAGGAGGGATCCTCACAAGGTTGGCCTGAATAGTTTTCCTGCGAAGAGATTCCATTACCTACAAAACAAGAACAAAGATGAAGATCCAAACCCTTGAAATGGTTAGTGGATGCATATGATTCTTTATGATGTTCATGATGTATGCACAAGTATATGTACAAGAAAATCACACAAGATCCTAGTTTCAGGCTTGCATGGGGTTTCATAGGTAAGTACCCTCTTGAAGTTAGTTGGCTCAACCTGTCCTATAAATAGTAACCGGGTTCTAAGGAGCTCAATATCACTGGATTATTTTCTGTGATCATTGTTTCAGTTTAGCCACTTAACTGGCGACCGAAATATTCCAATAAAACAACCCTCAATGAGTGTAGTATCGAGTATCTACCAACTTCGGACTGTACCAAAGCCGGTCATCTCACTACCCCTAATAAGGCCAAGATGGTCAAGTAAAGGTTCTAGAAGTTCATTAGTGCTTCATGACATCACTCAACGGCCCCGTATTCTCTTTGATTGACTCAAAGGCTACCGGTACCCACAAATATGTCGCACTAATATAGTTATTGCTTCAACCATGTCGATATACCCTGCACAGTTTCCACAACGTATTGCTATTTACCTATGAATGTTTCCCAAATCCGGGTAGAGGATTTCAAACCCAAACAATAGAACCAAATGTAAAGCAATCAAAGCAAACAAAGTAAGCATGTAAAGGTGATCTAAACCCTAAGGTTACTCCACTTTTAGAATTCTCCCCAGCAGAGTCACCAGTTCTGTGATACGGTGGGAGAACTGACTTGAGATTTTGCGTTTGTGTTTGCAAATGTTTCGGTTTAGCAAGAGTCGCCACCGACTTTTTATTGTATCCAAAGGAAAGGTCAAAAAGCACAGGAAAGACCTTTGAGATGTTTTCTTGGGTTCGGGGGGTAGATTATGAAAAGGGAAGGTGCAAGCACCCTTTTCATCCATGGTTATCCATGGGCTCTTAGTTACTTGTTTAGATCACTTGCTTTTGCTTTTCAATTGTTTGAAATGGTGCTTTGTGTGTGGTTTTGAAAATGTTTTGAAAAGAGGCCATCGTTGTGGCAACCTTTGTAATGATTCTTGTTTGAATGTATACAAAGGTGTTTTTGTCTTTTGAAAAGATATTTCAATGTTTGAAAGTTTGATATGGGAAAATGTTTTGAAATTGTGTTGTGAGGTGTGTTTGAAAATAGCAAGGATGTTTTGCAAGCTTTGATCAAGTAACTAAGAGTTGTCTACCCTATTTTACTCAAAGATCTTTCCTATATGTTTTTAACCCTTTTTGACAGTGTTGTTTTACCATTGCATTTGGTAAACAACCTTGTATTTGGATGTTAAACGGGACAGGCACGGGTCATCGTATTGACCATGATAGCAATTGTGTTAAGTATCTTTAGCAAATTTTGAGGGACTAGATCATTTTTGTATAGGCAACCAAGATAGCGTCATCGAGGGACTATGATCTTTTGTTTTGATTTTGTTTTGCCAAAGTACTCAACATGCTTAACATGGCCAATTTTAAAGGCAACAAGTGGATGAAACCCTAGGGGTGCAAGTGTGCATTGTGTTGTCATTTCCATGCATTTTGTCTTTGTATTAGTCAAGCTATTTGTTTTGATTTTGGATTTTTGCATACAAACCCTAATCTCTAACATGGCATATTTGAAAGCATAAAATGCGTAAAATAAATCTGCACTATTACAACATTTGATATGGGAAAGGAGATACAAATTTTGAATGGGGATTATTTGGCAAAAAATTAAAACCCTAATATTTACTATTACATCAAAATTGAATAATTGGTACAAATAATAAATGAACAATATTTGAATAAATAAATTAAATAAATATACAAAATATTATGAATATGCAAAAATGTTTTGTTTATTTTTATGTATGTAAAAATATAATTTTTAATGTAAAAAAGAAGAAATAAAAAGATTATTTTTTATTAAGGGCAAAAACCCTAATTTTCTTTTAAGAAAGTAAATATATATTATATATTTTTTTATGTACAATAAAATAAAATAATATATATACAAAAATAAAATATATTTAGAAAAAATATTATTTAAGTATAAATAATAGAAAAAAGTAAAAGTATAATATTTAATGTATTATTTTCAAGTTTTCATTAAATAAAATAAAAATATATACTAACTAAATTATTTTTATGTTAGAAAAATAAAATAAAATACAAAAATAAATGTGAAAATTTATAAAAATATTTTTGGTGTTTTTTATGTTTGGAGAATAATAAAATAAAATCAGAAATTAAAAATAAATACAAAAATATAAAAATATGAAGAAATGGGTCAGGGGGGTGCAGTCAGTAAAAGGGAGGTGCAAAAAGTGAGAAACACAGACCCAACCCAGTTTCCAACTTCATCTTCAACCTTTTGTCCAAAAATGCGCGCTCCTGACTTCAAACATGAATAACCTGCATACATGCTCTAATGCAAAAACACATAACATCAAAGTTGTAGCATTTTTTAAGACGAATCCAACCATGTAAAGAACTCTTTCTAACTCTCAAAGACCAGAGAGAATTTCTCTGGCCCTAAATTCTAACCTAATTTTTTCAGGAAGTTCATGGATCAAATTCTCTTAACACGATTAACTTAAATGAAAACTGAGCATATGTACAGCTTCATGGCTATGAATACTACATTTTTTATTCACAAACCTAAGCCTAATGATTCCTAAATAGAGAGATAGGAAGTTGACAAAAATCTGTTTCAGTTGACTTCGTGTATGGCAATGTGGAGCTTTTCAGTGAGGCCTGAGATGTTTGGAAGCTTGCTTGAACTTCCTCTGACCTTCCCCAATGCCTAGTTTGCCTTGAATGTGCTTGAACAAGCCTGTAGAACTCAACCTGCACAAGCTGAAATCAAAAATGGTGAACCTTGCAAATGGAGTTACAGTCAATGTTTAAGGGTTGGGATAGCTTGGATAGGTTATATGGAAGGTGTTTGAACTAGTTTGAGGCAAAACGCACGAGGGATTTTTGCTATGGAAATCAAACTGCAGGGAGTGCCCTGTTTTGCCAATGGAAGGTGATTTTGTGCTATGGCAGGCTTAAGGACTCAAAGGCTCGTGTTTTTGGCTCAAGGGGATGTGTGAAACTTGTCTCAAATGCTTGCAAAAGTTGGTTCTCTCTGATGTTCAAGTTGTGTGATATTTGACAAGTTTCTTGGTTCTGAAGCAAAAGTGAACCATGATGCAAGACAGGCCTGTACAGGCTATCTATCCTCTTGCACTCTATGCTCTTGTACCCTCAAGTTGGTGGATATCGTGTGCAGTACAAGATCTTATTCAAGGCTCAAGGATTCTATTTGACATAAAGCAAGATTTGGACAAAAATGGCAATGTTACCTTTTACTATTTTTGGATTAATCTAATGTATAATCCTCTAATGACCAAAAAAAAGCCTTAGACCAATGGAATTGCATTTAATTATTGAGTATGGAAGGTTTTTGGGACCTGTAATCTAGTTCAAACAAGGCTGATTAGAGTTTGCAACTTGTATCACTAAGAAAATGCCATGGATCAAAAGTGAGTTTTTTCCAACTTCAAGCTTTCGATTCTCCCTAACCACAAATGATTTTGGAGAGTTCTTGGACATTTTGTAAAGCTTGCAACATGATATACAATCCATATTTGAAATGAATTTTTATATTCCAAGTGGAACTATGTGAAAAATGGTCATGAAGATAGGTCAAAATCCTGCCTATACTACGGCAAAATTTCACTAAGTTAAAAGTTTCATGGACCCTTGTTCCAAAAATCATAACTTGAGATCCAAGCTTCTTTTTGGAAAACTTTATGAATAAAAGTTGTAGAATTTGTGGAGGACTACAACTTTCATGTTGGAAGTTTTGTTTGAATCCAATTGCATCATGGTGAAAATGTTGGGCAAAGTTGGGAAAAAATAAGAAAATTTCATAACTTCGAAAAATTCTAAGTTATGAAAATTTTCAATTTTAAACCCTAATTTGCAAAATTGGGTTTCTTGATGAACAAGTTTCATGTTTTGACATATCTTGATGAAAAATGACCCTTGGCACTTGATTTTGACCAAAAAGTCAAAGTTTGACTTTTCAGTGTACAGTCAAATTTTGATTAGTTGACTGAAAAATTCATTTGTCAATCTAATGCATTTGAGATCTTTTGAACCTTGTGAATAGGTCAAGATGATGCCATTTAGCCCTTGAGTCCATGATTGAATCCAATTTTCCATTGGCTAGGTGAAAAGTCAGAAATTGCCCTTCTGCAGTCAAAACCCTAAAAATGACCATTTTTCCCTTTTGATGATCTGGTCAAATTTCTTGACGAGTTGTGGTCCAAACTTGATCAAATGGTTCATATGAGCCTATAATGTTGATGTGGATCAAAAATTATGAGGTTTGACTGTAAATTAGCCACAGTTGACTTTTTCCTCAATACAGCTGATTCCTAGGTCAATTGTCCAATTGACTGGGCAAAAATTTGGTTCAAGGCTTGAAACTTGGTAGAGGTAATCTTGTAAGTCCAAAATGAAGCATGAAAGTCACTTTGAGCATTGGAAGTCCAAAAATCCCTGTGCAAACTCAAAACCTAATTTAGGTCATCAGTGCAAGGAGATAATTAACTAAAATAAGAAAATTAAGACTAAGTTAAAAAAGTATTTTTAGGGTTTTTTATATGAAAGTTTTTTATCTTAATGAAAATACAAATGAGAATTAATTAAATTAAATAAAAAAACAATTTTTTACGGTTTTTGTGAATTTAATTAAACTAGTAAATAAAATAAAAGTCCTAAGTGTAGCGGTAGAAATGTTCAAGACTAAGCCATTGGATTGACTAGACTTTATACAAATAAAAATAAAAATTGCCACCGCGCTTTATTGTTTCCAAAGGAATGGGAAAAGAGAGAATAACCCAAAAAAGGGGGAAAGATTCGAGGTAAGGGGGTTGGTTATGCAAAGGGAAGGTATTAGCATCCTAAACATCTCTGGTACTCCGCAGGAGCCTCTTTGTAAAATCTGTATATTTTGGCTATAAAAATGTGTTGTATATAAAATGGATGGTGGAGGTGAGAAAATAAATATATTTTTATGACTTTTTCACCCGCCGCGGTTGTGAACCTTTAGTGCCTACGTACCACCTTTCGTGCAATAGGGGATCAGGGTACACGTAGTTCCTCTTTTAAAAGATTTGAAACGTAAGTTTGTTGGTTAATTTTAAGAGATAAGGCATCATCATCATTGTCCGTGTGGAAAACATACTTACTACCCACAATCATGAGAAAGGAGAATTTGCATCATCTCAAAGTGGAGGATATGACTTGGATTTTAAAATCAACAATGCCTCACTCAACACCCAAGTGGAAAATGTCTCTCTTCACTACATATTATAGAAGTATAGTTGTTTGCATCACTACAAGGATTGACAAGAGTCTAATCTTTTAAGAAAAAATTTAAGGGTAAAAGCCAAAGTGGCAAAAATGGTTTGAAATGAGATTGGTTGACTTTTAGTCTTCTCATCAAAAAAATGTCAAAGTATTATTAAATTGATTAAGGTTTATTTATGAAAATATTTTGAAAACGCATGGACCTAAGTCCAAGTTTATTATGAAAGTGTTTAAATTTCAAAACAAGAAGAGTTTTCAAAAGGAGGGAGAAGATTTTTGAAATTAAAGAAGATGGGAGGAGAAGAAGAGACTATCCTAAAGCATAAGGTAAAAGCTAAGGATAAAGACCATTTTCTAATTCTTTGGATTGAAACCAAGCAAGCAAAGATACTAGACCTCTTCAAATGTGTTAAGTCCTCACAAAAATTGGACAGAGTAACGGCCGTATACGGGTGAATTCCATATTACAAATCAAGGATGCAATCACAAAAAAACCTGCACACAAAAACAAACAAGCAACCCAATGTCTTGAGGTAAACCTCAAGAGCTCCAGACAAAATAATCAGATAAGATCACAAGGTCTCCAAGATAGGCCAAGGTTTCTAATCCTAAGTCCAGAAAAGTCCACAGCTCCATAATGCCAAGGATAGTAACCAAATAGTCCAAGTACCATTAAGAGTTTTTTTAGGGTTTATGTTGATTATTAAGTATCTTAGGAAAAGAAAAGAAAAGAAAAGCTCAAGTGAGCAAAGTAAAAATGACAAGAATAAATAAATGCTCAAATGAGCAAAGATAAAAAAATGGCATGAAACGTAAAATGCTAAAAAAAATAGTACATAAAGCATTAAAAGAATAAATCATAAAATAAACAAGTCAATAATTAGTGGTTAGTTGGATGACCATCTTGAAACTTGCATTTAGAACTCATTAGAGGATTGGTAGAACCAAAGCCTCCACACAACAAGTTGCATTTTCTTTTTGTCAAGTATATCATCCATTTGGAATTCTCACAAGTACCATTTAATGATCAACGATGTTTAAGTGATCCGCGTTGACCAAAAATGTTGTAGATCCATTAGAGGATTGGTAGAACCAAAGCCTCCACACAATGAATCTCAAGGTTATTGGACCAAAGAGATCAAATTAACATACTTGGGCTTGTAATCATAAGTTTGGGCCATGAATGATCATTTATTCGAATCGGGACAAAATTTAGCGCTATGTTAAGCAATCGTAAGTGGACTTATATAGAAGTCGCACCAATTTTGAGGTCGGTCAAAAGCAATCTATGCACCATTTATTTTGAGACATGATATAGAGATCATGCTCCAACAACACTTAGTGCAATGAGAAGGGGATGAGATGAAGGGGAATTAGGGTAAAAAGAAAACCACATTTGAATTAATATTTAATCAAACTATTATTAAAATCATTCATCCATTTTTGTGGAGTTAGACTCAACACCATGGATCCAATGATGTTAATAAAGCCATGATCAAAAAAATCAACCCAAGACAGCCAGACAATATTCACAAAATAATAATATATTTAATATATGCAATAAAGGATTTAAAAAAATGTCTAAAAAAAGGAAAATAATGGGGAAAAAGTCAATTATATTCAAATTAATCAAAAAATGAAAGATAATACCATAGAAAAATCAGAAAATAGGTCAAGTGATTACACAAATTTTTTGAGAATTTTTAAAAGTCAGAAACTATTTTTAAAAATTAAAATAAATGGGTAAAATAAACAAAAATAGTAAAAAAATAGTAAAGTCAGAAACAAAAATAAAATAAAGTCACCAATATTTGTCACAATATCATTGGATCATCCCATAATTTTTCAGAATTTAAAAATGTGTAAAAGTATTTTTAAACATTTTAAATAAATCAAATAAGTGCAAAATTCATAAAAAATACCAAAACACAAAATTAAATTGTGAAAAAATAAAAATCAGAAAGAGAATAATCAAAAATATTTTTCATAATTTTTTTGGATTTTTTGGACTAAAAATGAATTTTCTATGATTTTTTGAAATTTAAAACAATTAAAATATAAAAATCAGAAAATGAAAATAAAAGAAAAAGATGTGGACCATTGGATGAGAGTCAAAACGCGTTAGTAATCAAATCCAAGGGATCTGGCGCGCTGTGCATATCATGGTCTTTACTGAATAAAGCATTGAATCAAATGTAAAACCAGAAATTCAAAAAATACAAATGGCACGCTTTCATTGGTTAGAAGGTGACACGTTGGTCATCTTCAACCTCCAGCCTCACGAATTGTAGGTCTCTCAAACTGTAAAATCAGAAGCTCAGACCTATGCCATTCGTTTCGTCTCTTCAAAACGAAGATAACCATACCCTCGCGCCATTTTTATATAAACTGTAACTCAAGCAATTCGGAAAGAAAGTTTTGAAACGGGATTTGAAAATTCATGGTCAAAACGTGTTTCCAGATAAAAGTAAGTGTTGCGACTAGAATCAGGGCAATGAGAGAAACACAATGGTACCAAAGTTTTGAAAAATTGATGAAGGAATCTACCTATTGAAGTTGAGTTGCAGAGCTCTGAAACTAGACTTTTATGGAGCAATATAGGGCACGATTCTTTAATGTAATGGTATGGTTAGATTCAGGGAAGATCAAGGAAGGTGAATTGATGGAGAAAATGGATTGAAAAAGGCTTGAGAATAGGATTTGAAGTAGCTGAATTATGAGTTGTGAAGCAAGTTTGGCAGGGTGATTCTGGCTATCTAAGCTTGAGAAAATGAATGGGATAGTACACATATTTATAGGAGAAGCGAATGGGATCAAAAGGAAGGGTGAATGATGCATTTTGGAGGTAATTCGTGCAAACCTGATGCACGAGTGAAGTGTGATCCAAACTTCACCAAAACTCATCCAATTCTTGTGTTTTGATGCACTAATCCACTTAGGAAAGTTGGCTAATCATGTTTAGACCCAAAACGCGTGCTAATTTGAGGTTTAGAGGTTGTAACATGAAATTCAAATTCTGACTTGCAGGGAAACTTCAATTCCAAGTTACCACTTTTGAAACAATGGCATTTCCATCTCAGTGAGTCTTAAGGCATGATTCTTGATGCTTTGGAAAGATGAGGTAACAAACTTTGCAATGGAAAAAGAATGGAATCAATTGGAGTCTTGAGCTAAAAATTACATGGTGACAAAGTTGGAGAAGAAGAGTTGACTTTCCATACTTAGAAAATTTTCAAATTCTTCTTTAAAAATGACCTATAATCTCTTGCATCCAAACATGGATTTCCACTTAGAATTTGCTCTTGACCCAAAAATATGAAATGAAGTAGATCTTTTGAATGACATTTTGAAATTTGAACCATTCAAAATCTCCAAAAATTGAGCAAGTTATGACTTGTTGAAGTTGGCCAAACATCATGAAATGACCTATAATCTTTTGCATTCTTAAGGCAACTTCCATCCATTTTCTTACTTTGCACATAAAAGAATGCATGAAGTAAACATCCTTAAGATCATCATGGAAAAAGAATGGGATCAAGGTGATAAAAATTGGCCAAGTTATAATAATTTGAAGTCACATATGGAAAATTAGGGATTCAACTGGATGACTTGTGATCTTTCTTCTTCACCAAGTTCTTTCCACATGAAAACTTTTTGGAGCTTTTGAAGTGATTTGTTTTTAACTCTTTGAAGAGAAGAATGTTTTTGGAATCACTCAAAAATACCAAAAGATAAGCAAGATATGCCTCTTTGAAGTCCAAAACCCTAGCCTCTAGGTCAAGAGAATGTTTGGTGGAACTTTGCCAAGTTTGAACAAACTTTTTGTGCCAATATTCTTCCTTTGTGAATAAAAATTGTTGAGGATGATGATGAGGACCTATGACCATCAAAACCAATTTCATATCAACTTCAAAAAAACTTCAATGTTGAGGTTTGAATCTCTCAAGCTTTTGACTAGGGCATGGAAATAAACTCATGAACCCAAGAAGCAACTTGCTAAACCTCATTGCTTTTACCTACATTATCAACAAGTAACACAAACCAATATTGCATTTTATTAATTAGAGAGAAAAATCAAAGTACAATATCTATGATCACAAAAACAAACCAATCAGGGTGCTTGGTAACTTCTCAAAGAGCAAAGCTAAAGATAGGGAGAAGAACCAAAATCCCTAATGTGATTTTGTGGTGATTGAAACAATGTGATATGATGAAGGGATCTTAGGGGAAAAAATTGGGGTACAACACTAAGTTCTAAATTGATTTTAATTTACAAGAAAATAATATAATAATAATTAAGATTTATTATCTAAGTATTTAAAAAAAGAAATTTATTAAGGAAAATGTTTTTGTTCTTTTAGTTTTATGAAGAAAAATAAACTAAATAAATAGAAATAATAAAATATAAATATTTTTTGGATTTTTTATTAATGAAAATAATAATAATAATAATAATAATAATAATAATAATAATAATAATAATAATAATAATAATAAAGAATAAATAAAATGAAAATAAAAAAAATAAAAAAAAAATAAAATAAAATAACAAAGAAAAATAAATGGACCAGGGGTGTAAACAACAAGGCAGGGGGTCAGAAATAGCAAAAAAGTAAGGCCCAATCATTTGGAGGCCCAGGCGCTGCAAGAATAAAAAAATATAAAGAAAATGTGAAAAAAGGAAAAAGGCGGCGCGCTGGGTGTTGAACCCATGACCTCTTGGTTACCAGCGCGCTGCCTTACCACTAGGGTGGCTATACATCCGTTAATTTAAATAAAATGATAAATATATAATACAAAATGAGTCATGAATACACTTCATCTTCAACCTCCAGCCAGACCACATGTATCTCATTCATTTCTCAACCATTCATAAAACTTCCAACATCAAACTTGTTAGAAATTTTCTAACGATTCTGAATATGTAAATAACTTAAGGTAATTCTCAAAAATGAACATGAATTTCTAATGGTACCAAATCTTGACCTAAATATTTTCAGAAGTTCAGATTCAAAATTCTAACTACTCAAGCAACAATAATGAAATCTAAGGACATGGTTAGCTTCAGGACAATGATATCTACATTTCTTATTCACAAATAACCCATTAATGATGCTTGTATGAAGAGTTCCAAGTTAGGAAAACTTACCTCAAAACTGGAAATCATGAAATGCAAATGAGCTTGATTCAAGATGCTGCAATGATCAGGTTAGATTCCTCAAGTTCCCATGAAGCTAATGCAATGGTTAGCTTGAGCAATGGATGGCTGGAATGGCTTAGAGAAGTCAATGTGCAGACTCTGTTTTTTGGTTATAGAGGTTATGATAAATGGTGTTACAGTTCTGGAATGAAGATGGGGATGAGTAGTATTTGATGTAAGGAAGCTTTAGGAACCAAAACGCCAAGAAACGCACGAGGGAAATGTGAGTTTGGTGTTCAAGGTCAGAAATTGTGCAACAATGGAGTTTTTGGGCAATTTCTAATTTGAGAGAGTTTTGGTGTGTTTCAGGGTGCTTCAGCTCGTGTTCTAGCTCACAAATAGTGCCTCTATTTATAAGCAACAAGTTTGGAAGCTTGTAGTTGATCAGAATTCAAAATCACAAGTTTAAGCATAACATGTGATTTTTGAGAAATCCAAGTTTCAAAGTCTTGTGTACTTGCTAAGTATGATACGGTGGCAGAACCGACTGTTATACTGGTTTGCGTTTTTTGTTCGCAAATGTCGTGGTAAGCAAGAGTCGCCACCGACTTTTATTTCATCCAACAAAGGAAAAGGAAAAAGAACAGAAAAAACCTTTTTCGAGATGTTTCTGAGTACGGGGGGTAGATTATAGAAAGGGAAGGTGTTAGCACCCCTTCTATCTGTGGTTTTCCATGGGCTCTTAGGTACTTGCTCATTTTTCAAATTGCTTGTGTGTTCTTGTTTTGAAAAGTTTTACTTCGTGATAACCTTTGTATCGGTCCTCAAGAGTGTGACGAAGTTGTTTTGAAAATTGTTTTGAAAAGTGTTTGTGTGAAAAGTTTTGTTTGAGCAAGTATCTAGGAGCTAATCTACCTACTCGAAAAAAAGTCTGTTTGTTTTCCTTTAAACAGCGTTATCCTATTATTAAGGAATAAGTAGAACCGTCGTTGGAGTTTTAAGGGACGTTTGAAGGGACAAATACGATCACAAAAGCAATGTTAGGAAATTTTAGTAATCATCCTAAAGCCTTAAAGATCTTTTTCTAAGGCAACATCCGATTGGGTCATTTTAGATCTTTTGGGACTAGAGGACAACCACTAACATTCCCTATACTTCATGACTGTTTACCAAAGGCAACCGGAGTTGAGTAAACCCTAGGAGTGAGCATGTGCAAGTGTATTTTTTCAGTTAATTATCTTTGCATAATTAGGGCTTTCTACTGTTTTAATTTCAACTTGTCTTTCCATACAATCCTATACATATATCTAAGCAGTTTATAGTTTACGGAAATAAAAATGCGAGAAGTTAGAGTCCTAATTATTACAAGGCTTTGGGCAGATACATAATTATTTTTGACTGAAAATAAAATGCAGAATTAAAACCCTACTTAAATCTATTACAAACTCTGAGCAGTTACAAATAATAATAAAAAGGAAAATTAAAAGCACGCGGCAAATTAAATGCGATAAATAATTGGACAACCTAAAAAATCTAATTTGAGAAAATATTTATGTTGTTTTTGAGAAAAAAATTAGGTTATGTACAAAATTAAACCCTAATTCTAATTATTTTGAATTATAATAAAAAAGGCATTAAATTACCTAAATTTAATTAAACTAATTAATTAATAAAAATATTTTTATGAAAAATGATTTTGATGTTTTTTATGATTTTTTTTATTAAATAAAAAAAATGATTTTTTTAAGTTATTTAAAAAAGAAATAGTTAATAAGTAATAAAAAAATTAAAATAAAAAAGAATAGAATTTAGGCCTGTATGATGAGCAAATAGGGGGGTGCGTTTCTGAATTTATCCAGGCCCATTATGGTTGAGCCCAATCCTGCGCATGATTATGTGTTATAGCGCCTGGAGAGTGCACCATGGTCCTTCCCTGATTTGAACGTTTGTTTTGTACTGGCAACGATCCAGTGGCTGGATCAGTGGGGCGCATGATGGACGTCTGGCTTTGGAACGCATGGAATCTGCAATTATATGTTAAGAAAATAAAGAAAATGTTGGGACCTGGGATCGAACCCAGGTCCTCCCACTCATTCCACGCATGCCCTGGCCATCTGTGCTACGTTGCTTAGTTGTAATAATAAGAATATTAAATCATAATATGCAAAAAAAGATGAGTAACAGAAGAAAACATGCGTAATTCAAATGGCCCAGTGGGATGGTGACAAGTCATCATCTTCTTCCTTGTTCGTCGTCTTAGGTACCCAACTTATACCTACGGATAAAACTCCATAGCTATAAACCTGCAAGCTTCAAAAATTCATATGACGCATGATAAATTAATTCTAACTGTACCAATCAACTTGTCTTGATCTCACGAGTATCATGGCATTATTTTATTGGTCCAATTTCACATGTACATAGAAGCCCCAAAACGGCTTCTTAAACCCTAGCCATGGCAATCATCAATATATGCGTCAAAACATCAATTAAGTCATTCAAACATGTTGCAAATATGTTAATAATCACAAATATATCATTAAAACATGCTTAGGATGCAAGAATTGTCGTAATCGATTTTGAGAAAATAGGCAAACCGTGTGAAGCCTATAGGACGATTATGGGCTTGGGAATTCTTGCAATGAATTGTGTTAGCTTCAAGAGACGTCCAGGAAGCGATTGGCAACTTTGGAACGTCTTGAATCACCCTCTATGTGAGAAAACGATCCACCACTTTTTTGCCAAATTTTAAGTTTTCTTTCTCTGTTTTCACGGCTGCAACCCTTGCTCTTTTGCATTTTTTTTTGTTCATTATATGTAGTATGATGAATTAGGGCAACAAAAACGACTTGAATCTTTTGGAATTATGGAGATTGAATGTGATTTGCTTGCTATATGATTTCTTTCCAAAACCATCCAAATCATTCTATTTTTTGCCTCAATTTGCCTTAATTCGGTTTGATCTGATTAGGCCAGCTCAATTAGATTTGATTCTCATAAAAATCAGATCAAAAAACCAATCTTTGATATTTTTTGTCATTTATTTGATTTAATGAGGCTTTTAATAAAGAAAAATCAAAATAAAATCAATAAATAGAGAAAATAATATATGGCTGCTGATTTGGGTCGTTGACCATGTCTAACAAGATACAATTCTGAAATGCTAGGTCCTTTTGACAAAAATTGCACTTTTGAGCACATTTGCCTTTTGGCAATTTTCCAAAAATGGTCAACTTTGACAATGCATATCTCTTCTAGTTTTGGCCCTAGGAAGTTGTTCTTGGACTTTTTCAAAAGCTTAGGATGTCCCCTAAACAACCTTTTTTGTTTCATCTCAATTGGGTCTTCCATGTTCATGTAAGAAGCTTTCATCCAAAAGGTGTTTTTGTTGACTTTTCAAAAGGACCTATAATGTAGAAATTCATATCTTTTTATGAGTGCATTTTTTGAACTTGAGGGATGAATATGAGTTGTAGTAAATTGGATTATCTTCAAAATGAGCCTTGGATGAGAAATTTCTGATAAATTACGAAAAAGTTATACTTGGTCAAAGTTTGGTTGACTTTTCCTAAGAAACCCTAATTTAGCAACTTTTGAGTTTTGATGAATTAGGAGCATTCCTTAAGGAATCATGATCAACCCTTTATCAAATGATTTATATTACTTAAAAATGTTGATGTTGACTAAAAATCTTGAAGTTTGACTGTATGTGGGTTACAGTTGACTTTTGACCTAATACAATCGATTTTCAAGCATCTGAGCAGTTTGACTGAGCAAACTTCTTGTGCAAGCCATAAAACTTGGCATGGATGATATTGAGGACATATTAGGACTGTGGAGAGAATATGAGGCCTTTTGAGCTCACCCATCTTGATGAAAATGGAAACACTAGTTGGAGGTTCCTTGTCTTAGAAGAGGGTTTGTCTGGTCAACTCTTGGGCATCCTTGAGCAAGTTGAGGATCTCCATGAACATATGTTGAGTAAAATGGGAGGGAAAATTTTGGGGTACAACTGCTACCCCTGTTCAATCTTATTACACCTGAGGATGTAGATTGGTTTGTCTGCCTTTCGTGATCTGAGGATGGAAGATTATTGGACACCAGAGTGCCCAGAAATTTGCACTCGCGTGAAGTGCATGGTGATCGGTCGATAATATCGGGAATGGGATTACAGGTGCCACTTGGAAGGTGACGGAGAATCGTCAGAGATGGGCTTAAAGATGCCATCTAGGGAAGATATTGTTTGCATAAGAGATTCCTTTGCGAGAATTCTTGTACCTGCCGCTGAGGAGGACTTCACCGATGAAAGTTGATTTGTGTTTTGGGAGATAGAGTATAGGAGCTTCGGTTGTCCATTACTCTACGGGGGAATTAATTCTTGATCGAGGAGGTGAAAGTGAATGGTATATCTGGTCAGGGTCCAGGTTTCACAGTGACTTATTGGGGAAAGGTGAACTTGACTGAAACTGGTCGGGTCCAGGTCTTACAGTGTTGTAAATTGTTATCTGGAGATAAGAGAGAAGGAACCTGGATATTATGGTTGCTTCGAGGTGAAAGCCAGGATAGTAGGGCTTATGAGAAGGAACCTGGATAGTAGGGTTACTTTAAAATGAGAGTCTGGATAGTAGGGCTATGAGAAGGAACCTGGATAGTAGGGTTACTTCGAAATGAGAGCCTGGATAGTAGGGTTACTTCGAAATGAGAGCCTTGATAGTAGGGCTATAAGAAGGAACCTGGATAGTAAGGTTACTTCAAAATGAGAGCCTGGGTAGTAGGTCTATGAGAAGGAACCTAGATAGTAGGGTTACTTCGAAATGAGATCCTAGCTAGTAGGGCTATGAGAAGGAACCTGGATAGTAGGGTTACTTCGAAATGAGAGCCTGGATAGTAGGGCTATGAGAAGGAACCTGGATAGTAGGGTTACTTCGAAATGAGAGCCTGGATAGTAGGTGTGATCGGTGGAAATAGAACTGACTGTTTTGAAATGCTGGTTCGCGAAATGTCGCGGTAAGCAAGAGTCGCCACCGTCTTTTATGTTCTCCAATAAGGAAAGGACAAAAGCACAGCAAAATTCCTTTTCGAGATGTTTCTCAGTTCGGGAGGTAGATTATTGAAAGGGAAGGTGTTAGCACCCTTTCTATCCGTGGTTATCCACGGGCTCTTAGGTACTTGCTCACTATGTTTTCAAAAATGTTTGCTTTTCTTGTGTTTGTGGGTTTTGAAAAAGTTTCGTTTTGAAAACTTCTAGGTAACTCTTGTATTAGTCCTCAAGAGTGTATGAAGTGTTTGTTTGAAAACTTTTTGAAAGTGTAGGTGCGAAAAGTTTTTTTTTTTTGTTTTGAAAGAGCAAGTACCCAGGAGAAATCTACCTACTCTAAGGAATTAAGTTGTATAAATGTCCTTTAGACAGTACTATCCCACTATTGAGAAGTAGGTAGCACCATCGTTGGAGTTATTCGGGTCAATTCGATTATAGGGACATGTGTGGTCACTAAAGCAATGGTAGGACGCCTTAGCGGTAACCCTAATGTCCTAGATCTTTTTTATCCGAGGCAACCGTTTCGAGGCAACTGGATCTTTAGACAGGAGGGCGACCTCTAAAACACCCTATACTCAATGACCACGTCGAGGCAACAAAGTGAGGCGTACCCTAAGAGTGGCATGTGCACGTGTGTCAGGTTTCATTTAAATTATCTTTGAACATGTATCATTGTGAGCTACGGGTTGATTTTATTTTTCAGGCAAGTCTTGTCATGCATAATTAACAGTTAATAATTGGCAGAAAGTAAATTGCAGATGTAGCGATAAAAAATGTAGCGGGGTAAATCGGAGATCGAATTATTGATTAATTCGTCTCACAAAAGCAAGAGTCGCCACCGCGCTTTATTATTTCCAAGGGAAAAGGGGAAAGAGCGAAATAAAACCCTAAAGTATGCAATGTAAAATAATACTTTTAAAAGTAATGAAAATACAAGGCATTTTTGAAAAGAAATCTATGGTTCGGGGGTTGGTTATACAATGGGAATGTATTAGCACCCACTGTATCTATAGTATTCTATAGGAACCTTTTGAAATATCTGTTTATTAAAATTGTTCGTTTGATTTAAAAATAAATTGTTTTGGCCGAAAAGGGGTACGGACGGGTTTTTGAAGGTACGACGACCTAATGTCGAAGTTTTGGCTTAAAAGGTATAAGTTTTGAAAAGATTGAATATTTGGGGAAAAATTATCCTAAGTTTTAATGAAATGAAGATATCCGTGTGACTGGATTTGAGGACATGAAGTCAACAAATTTAATCATTTTTTTCTCTTGGATTTAGGCGTAAACGGAATAAACAAGTAAAGACGAAATAATTAAACAGGAAATTAGATAGATAAGTGATATACAACCATAACAATTAAATAACGGACTAAATGACGTGAACACGTATTTTTATATTTTTTCGTTTAATATATACAAAACAAGAGAATTAATTAAAGAAAAATAAAATGTTTTAATTCTTAAATTCTATTTTTTTATATATTTTTGTATTAATATTAACTAAAGCGAGGAAATTAATTAAAGAAAATAAAATGTTTTTTAAAGTTTTTATTTTTATATGTTTTTTTTTAATATTAATATAAAGTATTATTTAAGAATTAATAAATAAATCTAAACTAAATTAAAACTTAAAAGTTGTTAACTTAAATCTAATTAAAAAAAGGAATACTAAAATTACCAAATTAATCCTAAAGTTAATAAAAATTGGTCACCTTATTAAAATTGTTTAATTAAATTATCTCTATTTGATTAAGTTTAATAATTAAACTAAATTAATAAAAATGCTGAAAAAAACTAAAAGAAAGCAAATAGAAAGGGGGGTGTGCTAAAATAAAGGGGGTACATAAGCAATGTATGGGCCTAAGAGTTTCAAGGAGCCAAATCAAAACAAACAGAAATGGGGGGTGTGCTTAAGGAGATTCGTTGGGCTTAGGTGTAGAAAAGGGTTAAGTCCACACATTTTATGATTTGTTAGGGTTAAGCATATGTTTTAGTTTGGTGAAAGGGATTAGGGTTAAGCCAAGAAAATACAGAGCGGCGCTCTTCTTCTCGTTACAGATTCGTCTTCTTCGTTGCTCTCCTGCGTTGCTCTCATTCCCGTTTCGGAATTCTCCCTTGTCCATGGCCACCGGCGTCCTCAACCTCCTCCTCCCTCCAACGAGAAAGCTAGGGCGACAGATTCACGGTAACTAATTTCATTTTTATTTCGTTAGGGTTTTTGTTACTGCATGTTATGATCTTTGATTCTGACTTCAAACTATTAATGGTTATTTGAGGTATTCGAAATAAAGAGAGGGAGAAATCGTTACCTTTGGAGACGGAGGAAGAAAGGTTGGGGGTGTTATGGCGGCCAAGACGGCGGGGAAGACGGCGGAGGCGCGCTAGCTTGCTTTGACCCTGGTATTTCTTTTCTTAAATCAAAACTTTATCTTCTTCTTCTTTATGTGGGCTCGATGCTTTGCTTCTGTTGCTTTTTTGTCCCTTCTTCCTCTTTAGCTTGCTGAATATGCTTCTGAGTTACCTTTATTTGTTGATGATATGTTTCAAGGATGAACCTTTTGGGTTCTGAGAATTTTGTTACCTTTGAATGCTTGTTGCTGTACCCCAAAATTTGCCCTCCCATATTTCTCAAAATATTCCAAGAAAAATTCACAAGTCCAACCCGGCGCGTCATATTCAGGTATTCTTTCGCCAAGATATCTCTGATAACATATTCTCAAATTCAGGTTCGACTCAAGAGATAATTCTTTAAAGAAGGTATCCGAATGTGCGAGTTTTCTTGAAGAAATATGGTGAAAAAGTGTGCTGAAAGTGCAGTTTTTACGCGCTAAAAAATTCATAACTTGAAGATCGTGACTCATTTTGAACCCGTTCCGGTGGCCAAAATTCCGTCTTGACATTATCTACGTTTTCATCTCTCACGGCTGGAAGCCAATTTCGATCAGAAGGTCTTCAAAAATGTGGATTTATCAAGTATTTTCGTGCAGAAAATTTGTGACAGAAGTTTATTTGCGTCATGTTCAAAAAATCATA
Organism: Vicia faba; assembly: GCA_948472305.1. Taxonomy (NCBI): domain Eukaryota; kingdom Viridiplantae; phylum Streptophyta; class Magnoliopsida; order Fabales; family Fabaceae; genus Vicia; species Vicia faba. The sequence goes on from OX451741.1 coordinate 127,597,383, forward strand.
ACTCGGTCAATTTTTATCGGATTGGACTCATATTTTTACACAAGGTCACTGACTCATAGATCTACAACTTTGCTTCAAAAGTCGAGACCAAATTATGCACCGATCAATACCAGTTTTTTATTGAAGAACGTGTCAGAGCCGACACTGGAGCCCAAAATAAGTTTGTCTGAGCTGAAACTTCAAAAATTCATAACTAATTCACCGTTTATCCGATTGAGTCGATCTTCGGACAGGAGTTAGTTCTCGATGTCGGCTACATTTTGTTTTCACATTTCAACTTCATAAAATGCACTTAAGTCCCTGCGATTTAGCCTGGAAAGTGACGAATTCAAGTGAATATTGGAGGCCCAATTGCACATTCAAAGCCCATTTTCTTTACCCTAATTTCCACTATATAATCACCTTCTTGTCACACAAACCAAAGGGGAGAAAAAAAAGAAAAAAGAGGGAAGAAAAAAAGAGAGAAAAAACCTTGCCACAACACTGTTGGAATATCAAACTCTTTCAAGAACCCTAAAACCTTGAAATCCTTATTACAAATCCCTCTCTCACTACAAACAAAGTCATCTCAGTTACAAACCAACATCTTATTACTTCTTCAGTAAGGGTAAGGCTGGCTTGATCTCCATGATCCAAAAGGCATAAAAGCATTCATGTCACTACTTTTCCAGTAAGGGTAAGGTTGATTTGATCTCCATGATCAAAAGGGTATAATCATTCATACATGCCATATTGTGCCTAAACATTAAATTTCTTCATATATTGGCTTTATTTGCATTTTATGATTTTATTTGATGTGTTTGTGAGATTCAACACTGCAGATTTAGACAGGATCCCAGGCAGGTTCATTAAGGAACGTTGAGGCCAAAAGCCAAATGGCCAAAAGCCAAAAGCCAAATGGCCAGACTAGAAAAATTTATGCATGACACCAATACATGGCGAGGCAGACATTAAGCCAGACATTAAAGGAACGTTGAAGCCAGAACACAAATGGCCAAAAGCCAAAAGCCAAAAGCCAAATGGCTAAAGTAGAACAACTTATGCATGAAACTCAATCCAATGGCTAAAGAATGCAGACCACGGTACTCAGGAGTCAATACTTCAAAAAACCTCCCCTTGGGCCAGACACCCCCTATGGTTTGCTCAATTTTTAATTTTTATTTGTTTTTCCTTTTTATTCTTTTAATTGTTTTTTAATTGTTTTCTTTTAATTCCATAAAATAATTTTCATAATAAATATAAAATACAAAAAAATCAAAAAATGTTTATTTTATTAATATTAATTTTATTATTATTATTTTTGTAAATAAACTTTAAACAATTAATTAGATTAATTTAGGTTTCAAAACTTTAATATTTTTCTTAATAAATTAAATATATAGAAATTAGGGTTTTTAACTTTTTCATCATTTTTTTTAATAAATAATTTTCTCATCATTATTATTATTATTAACTACTAATTTATTTTGTAAATAAACATGTACATAAATTCTTTAGTAAATTAAGTTAAACTTTAACATTTTTCTCAAATAATTAAAAATAACTTAGAATTAGGGTTTCTTTTAATTTTAATTTTAATTTTCTTATTTCATAAATACAAAAAAAACCTAAAAAACATTTCTTTTATTTCAATAAATAATTAATTAATTTTTAATTTCATTTAATTTCTTTAAAGGGTCCAACGCCCTCGAACGTTCTATTTTTATTTCTTTCGCACATTTATTTTCTTTCAAATATTATGTAATTGCTCAAGCCATGTAACTCGGACATTTTATATTTCCCGCATTTTATTTCTTTATTTTATGTCAAATCGGGTCCTGGTTTAATTTGGCGATGTGGACCCGCGCCTTTGTAATAGTTTAGGAATTTTATCTTTCCGCACTTTTTAACTGTTAAATAAATGCATGCAAGAATGAATGACAAAAATAAAAACAAAACGTTAGATCACCAATAACCTGACAAGACAAAAATAAATGAATCTGACACACAAATCACACACCACCCCTAGGGTACGCCTCACTGTTGCCTTACCTCGAAAGGTGATCGTCAAGTAGAGGATGTCTTAGTAAGTCCTCATGATCCGGGAACCTGGCATGAGGGTAGCTTCTAAGGTGTCTTCCCATTGCTCTGGTGATCACCATGTCCCGAACCTCGAATTGACCCGAACACCTCCAACGGTGGTGCTACCTACCTCTCAATGGTGGGATGGCACTACTTTAAAGGACATCTACACAGACGAATTCCTTAGGGTAGATAGACGACTCTAGATACTTGCTCTAATTTCAAAAAACAAATCAAAAAATACTTTTCACACCGACACCTTTTCAAAAAGCTTTCGAAAGCAACTTTTCAAACACTCTTGAGGACTGATACAAGAGTCGAACTGGAATTTTCAAAGAAACTTCTTAAACCCACAGTTGAAAAGCAAACAAACCATTTTTGAAAACACAAATGAGCAAGTATCTAAGAGCCCATGGATAACCATGGATAGAAAGGGTGCTAACACCTTCCCTTTCTATAATCTACCTCCCGAACCGAGAGCAATCTCTATAAGGAATTTTTCTGTGCTTTTGTCCTTTCCATTTGGAGAAAATAAAAGACGGTGGCGACTCTTGCTTCCGCGACATTTCGCGAACCAGCGTTAAACAGTCAGTTCCAGATCCACCGATCACAGAACTGGCGACTCTGCTGGGGACATAACTTAAAGTGAGGTGTACCTTAAGACTAAGATCATTGTGTTTTCAATTGCTTTCCTTGTGTGCTTTAAATTGTGGGTTGCTTGGGAGTTCTATAGATCCTAACCCGGATCTGGGGGATACCTTCTTAGAAAGTAGCAACAAGGCTGTGAGGGAACTGTGCGGGGTATACCGACATGGTTGAAACAGTCTGCTACGTTGATGTGGCACTTTGGTGTGTACCGGTAACCCTTGAGTTCAGTCAAGGAGAGTACGGGGCCTCCGCGTGGTGTCGTGAAGCATCAACAGACCTTAGGAACCTTAATTGAACTATCTTAGCCTCTTTAGGGTAGTGAGATAACTGACTTTGGTGCAGTCCGAGGTTGGTTGATACTCGATACTACACTCAATTGAGGGTTGCTTTCCTGGAATATTTCGGTCGCCAGTTCAGTGGCTAAATCGAAACGATGAACAATGAAAGCAATCCAGTGATATTGGGATCCTTAGAACCCGGTTACTTCTAATAGGACAGGTTGAGCCCACCAACTTCAAGAGGGTAATACCCAGACCCCATGCTGGCCTAAACTCTAAGGGCTCTTTTGTGTGACTTATGTGCCTTCGTACTTGACTATTTGCATGCTTTATCTGACACATGAACTACTTGCAGGTTTTGTTTTAGTCCTTCATTGGGACCCATGACAGGGCTTACTAAGTCTCTTGCAGGTTTTGGTTTACAGTCCTCAATAAGGGCTCATAACAGGGTTACCCATATTACCCCATGCATACCATAACATCATACCATTGCATACATCTTAACCCATTTCAAGGATCTCAAGGGCTTGTGATGCAGGTCATGGTGAATCAACTATCCCAACAAGGGGCAAAGAGGATTTATTTTCCTCCAGACAAGGTTGTCAGGGGCTATGACCCACTTGATATGGTGAGCTCTGACTCCTGAAGAGTGTTCCCTTAACCAAGGTCGCTGGGAAATCAAAACCAGGCATGATGACTAAAATCAGGGGCTATGACCCACTGGATATGGTGAGCCTTTGACCCTTTGAAGAAGGACTCTCAACCACATGCAGTTCCTTCAATCAAGCTACCGGACCCAAATGCTAACAAATTTTCTTGTTTACCCCGCGGGATCCTTGAAAACATTGCATGCATGTCATACTCATCATTGCATAACAGGTATCCTTGTTGCAGGTCACTTACCTTTATCGCTGTTTATTTCAGCAATGGCCTTCCAACCAGACAACCAGGACCCTCTTGCTCAAGAGACTCGGTTCGGGGAAATCCTCCTGAATCTATCCAAGGGACAGGAAGAGCTAAGGACCCTTCTCAGGGAGACCTTTGTCAAGAACAGTGCTGAGGATGAAAGGTTGAAACACCTACAAGCTGAGATGGATGCAATGAAAGCCCAAATGCTGGGGCAAAGGAATGCCATTCAAGGTTTAGCTCAAAGACAAGATGAGCTCCGGTTTCTCGTCAACCAACTGCTTCAGGGTGACCAACTGGGACAAACGTCTAAGGGTAAAAAACCAGTCCTCGTTCGACCATCTTTGAGACAAAGAGGCAAGGAGAAAGTTCCTCATATGGCTCCAGTATCACCAATTCAGTATCAACCTCACCAGCTTCAGCCAGACAAGCCCAAAAGGCAATTCACCCAGCTCAACGTGTCGCTGCCTCAAGCCTTACAACAACTGCTGAGGTTGAACTTGGTAACTCTAAAGGATCCTCCTAAGAATCCCAACAGGACACCTTCAAGGTATGACCCCAACGCTCACTGCGCTTATCATTCTGACAGCCCGGGGCATGCTACAGAGAATTGTTGGACTTTGAAGAATAAAATCCAGGACCTGATTGAGGAAGGAGCTGTGGAATTCACCCAAGAGGGCCAGGCTGAGTGCTTCTACCATCCCTACAGGAGGCACCAATTGAAGTGACAAGCCCTGAGATTAGAAAAATTTTGTTCATTCGAATGTTCAAGATTGCAATTTTCTTTTGTTCAAACATTTATTCATGTTAAACATTGTTATCACATTAATGCATCGCTTATGTCTATTTTGAATCAATATATTCGTATTCACTATATGCAAATCATTTTCATATTTTTTCTGATGATCAACGCTCGATTAATAGTTCTAAGCCTCTTGAGGGAGGATGACGAAAACGATATCACGATCTTTACAGTATGCTTTTAAACAGACCCCGCTGATGAAGTACAGGCATTGTTTCAATTCCTAAACACTGGAGTAATAAGGAAGATAATCCCTCGCCAACCCCTCTGAGCCAAAGAAGTAGGAGTTTTTCTTTTCGAAAATTAAAACCCTTTATCATAACCTGGGGCGGGGTAGTTCTCTCAGTTGACCCAAGTGCGCAACAAATGGCACCAAAAAGATCCTTACGAAAAAAGAAAGACAGTGATGGTTCCGAACAATCGTAAAGACAGACAGTCATTATCAAAAAATTCATAAATGAAAAGCCCATTAAGTCAAAACCCATGAAGGAGACTTACAAAACTGGGGCATCCCGCTGACTGTAATCACAAAAAAATAGTTCAGGCAAAAAAGAAAGGGATAACAAAATTAAAAAAGAAAGAGGTCCTACAAACCCTCGACAAAAAAAATGATGATGACTGCCTATTCAGAATAAATCATCAATGACTGAACCATCGCCGGAAAATCAGAGCAAAGACTCAAACGAGGTCTAACGTATGATCAACTGAGTTTAGGTTTGAAGAACATCACGAAGAGCGGGTAGGTACAAATAAAATTTGAGCCTTTATCCTTTGTTTCTTAAACCGTGAACCAGGCCACGTTATAACCCTTAAAAGTCCTAGCTGAAGCATGGGTTAGTTCGAAAGCATACTGTTACGAAAGGTATCCTGACTCCTGAAGGCTTGCTGTAAAATATTGAGTTAACATCACATTGTTTTACGACAAAATGCATTTTTAAAATCTTCAAGACAGACATAAGCTTTGCATTTTTAACATAACTTTGTTGGCATATGACCTTTGTTTGAACAGCAGGAAAATTCGCACGATGAATGCCTAATGAACAGAAACACTTCCAATCAAGGGGCATGATATAATCATGGTCTATTATTTGGGGCAGTCCAATCAAGATTCGGAGAATCTCTCAAAGGCCAAATAGCCTGGGGACAAATCTCTGCCTGAATCGCTTGGGGCATCTCAACAACGAATCTTGCCTGATCAAACATCTTCTGGTGGCATGACAACACAAATTCTAACAGGGGCACCTCCATACATCCTGAAAGCATGGACATAGTCGGAAAAAATACTACGCACAATCAAAGACCCGCTAGGTTGACATACCTAGGAAAAAATAAGGGCTTCCCGGTGAACCAAAAGGGTTCGGGCAAAATGAGGGATGAAATGAAAAAAATCTGTACACCCGGCAAGTCGAAAACCCGAAAAGGCGGCTTGGGCAAAAATGGGTATCCTGGTGGACTGAAAACCCGAAAGGGCGGTCCAGGCAAAAGTTAGGGATCAAAGCGTACGACTATGTCATGTCATCTTATCACCTGCCTACCAGAAGAAGGTTTGTCCATCAACAACTATCAGCACCTCACAGGTCTTCCTCCCCCACCTCAGAAACAGGGGCAATGAAGAGTTGTCTAAGCAACCTAATGGTTCTGTCCTCCAAGGTACCAAGGTAGGTTCGGCTGAAGAACAACCAGGATATCAAAACTTCCCCAGAGAGTGATTCAGCAGCCAATACACTCTTCTCCAAGCAGAGTTATCAAATCTCAAAGAAATTGAGTATCCTCCCGTAGATCTCAATACTTCCCCAGTAGTATACACATATTCATAACAAGCATCCCCGGCAGTCTTGGTCTAAAAATTGTTCCCCGGCGGCATATCAACATTCAAAGGAATCACTTCCCCAGCATATCAAAACTTCCCCAGGAAAGTACAATCCAGTTTCCCCAGGAAAGTGGGAATCCATACCCCCAAGCAGTAAGCTTATCCCCAGTAAATTCTGGAAGCTTATCCTCGCAGAGTACGAACGCGTCGCCCGGCTTTATTCAAAGAGTTATTTCCTTAACAGGATATAACTGGGTTATCCTCAGCCAAAAGCCACAGAAAGAGCGTCCTCGACAGAATCTTCTCATCCCCAGCGAAGTCTATCAGCACTTCCAATACAACAAAGATATCCCCAGCAAATTATTATCAATACTCAGCAAGGCATCTCTCTCCCCACAGAGTATTTCTCCCCAGCATGGTCGCTAGAGTATTTTTTTCCCCGCAGAATCTTCCATTTGCCAAGTTTATTCCGCGACGGAGTTATCTTCTACCGGTATTCTTGCAGTTATCATCCCCAGCGGAAGCAAAATCTATTCTTCAACATCAGCCCAGGATAGGACTTCCCGGCGCCCGTCAAGGATTTACTTTCCTAGACGAAAACATACATTCATAAAACATCACATACATCATTATAGCATGCATAGACGCATTATATCATACAAATCTCATTTATGTTGAGAACGTCATTGCTTGATCCATATCATGCATTGCATATGACTGACCTTTACCTTTCAGGAAAGACGCAGTTAAAATTCTCAAACGTATTTCAAGGCCTTCTCTAGTCCAGCTAAATTGACTCCCAACAGATTTTTCTGATGAAGACTCAGTAGAAGTTATCCCAGATGGTTCCCTCTCCGACGGTGAGTGAGGTGATCATTCCTTTTCAGATGTTTCCCTCTCCAACGGTGAGTGAGGTGATAGTCTCCTATGGTCCCCTCTCCGACAGTGCGTGAGGTGGTAATTCCTTTTCAGATGTTTCCCTCTCCAACGGTGAGTGAGGTGATAGTCTCCTATGGTCCCCTCTCCGACAGTGCGTGAGGTGGTAATTCCTTTTCAGATGTTTCCCTCTCCAACGGTGAGTGAGGTGATAGTCTCATATGGTCCCCTCTCCGACAGTGCGTGAGGTGGTAATTCCTTTTTAGATGTTTCCCTCTCCAACGGTGAGTGAGGTGATAGTCTCCTATGGTCCCCTCTCCGACAGTGCGTGAGGTGGTAATTCCTTTTCAGATGTTTCCCTCTCCAACGGTGAGTGAGGTGATAGTCTCCTATGGTCCCCTCTCCGACAGTGCGTGAGGTGGTAATTCCTTTTCAGATGTTTCCCTCTCCAACGGTGAGTGAGGTGATAGTCTCCTATGGTCCCCTCTCCGACAGTGCGTGAGGTGGTAATTCCTTTTCAAGATGTTTCCCTCTCCGACGGTGAGTGAGGTGATAATCTCCTATGGTTCCCTCTCCGACGGTGAGTGAGGTGGTAATTCCTTTTCAGATGGTTCCCTCTCCGACGGTGAGTGAGGTGATAATCTCTTATGGTTCCCTCTCCGACGGTGAGTGAGGTGACAATTCCCTTTCAGATTATAATTGCCTATGGTTCTCTTCCTGATACTGCAAAAGATGGTAATTCCCGCCAAGATTTTCTCAACGAGCGTTGTTGAAGTTAAAATCACCCAAGGTTCTCTTACCACTCATGCTAAGGTAGCAACCATCCCTGGTTCATTCATCATCTTTTGAAGCTCCAGATCCAGCTCCTGTAACCAGTCAGGACATATCTATATCAAGCATCTGAAGACCAGCTCCTGCGACATGTCAGGTACTCATCTTTCTTTTGCAGGTATGCAGGTTCTCGCTAAGGAATCTCTTACGCGATTAACATCCAGATGGCATCTATAAGCCCATCATCCTATCCAGCAATCTCTAAATGGCATCTATAAGCCCATTCCACCATCACTGCTACTATGTGAGCGCAAATTTCTGGGCACTCTAGTGTCCAATCATCTTCTACCCTCGGATTACGAAAGGCACGTCAGCCAATCTGCATCCTCAGGTCTAAGAAGATTGAACAGGGGCAACTGTTGTACCCCAAAATTTGCCCTCCCATATTTCTCAAAATATTCCAAGAAAAATTCACAAGTCCAACCCGGCGCGTCATATTCAGGTATTCTTTCGCCAAGATATCTCTGATAACATATTCTCAAATTCAGGTTCGACTCAAGAGATAATTCTTTAAAGAAGGTATCCGAATGTGCGAGTTTTCTTGAAGAAATATGGTGAAAAAGTGTGCTGAAAGTGCAGTTTTTACGCGCTAAAAAATTCATAACTTGAAGATCGTGACTCATTTTGAACCCGTTCCGGTGGCCAAAATTCCGTCTTGACATTATCTACGTTTTCATCTCTCACGGCTGGAAGCCAATTTCGATCAGAAGGTCTTCAAAAATATGGATTTATCAAGTATTTCCGTGCAGAAAATTTGTGACAGAAGTTTATTTGCGTCATGTTCAAAAAATCATAACTCGGTCAATTTTTATCGGATTGGACTCATATTTTTACACAAGGTCACTGACTCATAGATCTACAACTTTGCTTCAAAAGTCGAGACCAAATTATGCACCGATCAATACCAGTTTTTTATTGAAGAACGTGTCAGAGCCGACACTGGAGCCCAAAATAAGTTTGTCTGAGCTGAAACTTCAAAAATTCATAACTAATTCACCGTTTATCCGATTGAGTCGATCTTCGGACAGGAGTTAGTTCTCGATGTCGGCTACATTTTATTTTCACATTTCAACTTCAAAAAATGCACTTAAGTCCCTGCGATTTAGCCTGGAAAGTGACGAATTCAAGTGAATATTGGAGGCCCAATTGCACATTCAAAGCCCATTTTCTTTACCCTAATTTCCACTATATAATCACCTTCTTGTCACACAAACCAAAGGGGAGAAAAAAAAGAAAAAAGAGGGAAGAAAAAAAGAGAGAAAAAACCTTGCCACAACACTGTTGGAATATCAAACTCTTTCAAGAACCCTAAAACCTTGAAATCCTTATTACAAATCCCTCTCTCACTACAAACAAAGCCATCTCAGTTACAAACCAACATCTTATTACTTCTTCAGTAAGGGTAAGGCTGGCTTGATCTCCATGATCCAAAAGGCATAAAAGCATTCATGTCACTACTTTTCCAGTAAGAGTAAGGTTGATTTGATGTCCATGATCAAAAGGGTATAATCATTCATACATGCCATATTGTGCCTAAACATTAAATTTCTTCATATATTGGCTTTATTTGCATTTTATGATTTTATTTGATGTGTTTGTGAGATTCAACACTGCAGATTTAGACAGGATCCCAGGCAGGTTCATTAAGGAACGTTGAGGCCAAAAGCCAAATGGCCAAAAGCCAAAAGCCAAATGGCCAAACTAGAAAAATTTATGCATGACACCAATACATTAAGTCAGACATTAAAGGAACGTTGAAGCCAGAACACAAATGGCCAAAAGCCAAAAGCCAAAAGCCAAATGGCCAAAGTAGAACAACTTATGCATGAAACTCAATCCAATGGCCAAAGAATGCAGACCACGGTACTCAGGAGTCAATACTTCAAAAAACCTCCCCTTGGGCCAGACACCCCCTATGGTTTGCTCAATTTTTAATTTTTATTTGTTTTTCCTTTTTATTCTTTTAATTGTTTTTTAATTGTTTTCTTTTAATTCCATAAAATAATTTTCATAATAAATATAAAATACAAAAAAATCAAAAAATGTTTATTTTATTAATATTAATTTTATTATTATTATTTTTGTAAATAAACTTTAAACAATTAATTAGATTAATTTAGGTTTCAAAACTTTAATATTTTTCTTAATAAATTAAATATGTAGAAATTAGGGTTTTTAACTTTTTCATCATTTTTTTTAATAAATAATTTTCTCATCATTATTATTATTATTAACTACTAATTTATTTTGTAAATAAACATGTACATAAATTCTTTAGTAAATTAAGTTAAACTTTAACATTTTTCTCAAATAATTAAAAATAACTTAGAATTAGGGTTTCTTTTAATTTTAATTTTAATTTTCTTATTTCATAAATACAAAAAAAACCTAAAAAACACTTCTTTTATTTCAATAAATAATTAATTAATTTTTAATTTCATTTAATTTCTTTAAAGGGTCCAACGCCCTCGAACGTTCTATTTTTATTTCTTTCGTACATTTATTTTCTTTCAAATATTATGTAATTGCTCAAGCCATGTAACTCGGACATTTTATATTTCCCGCATTTTATTTCTTTATTTTATGTCAAATCGGGTCCTGGTTTAATTTGGCGATGTGGACCCGCGCCTTTGTAATAGTTTAGGAATTTTATCTTTCCGCACTTTTTAACTGTTAAATAAATGCATGCAAGAATGAATGACAAAAATAAAAACAAAACGTTAGATCACCAATAACCTGACAAGACAAAAATAAATGAATCTGACACACAAATCACACACCACCCCTAGGGTACGCCTTACTGTTGCCTTACCTCGAAAGGTGATCGTCAAGTAGAGGATGTCTTAGTAAGTCCTCATGATCCGGGAACCTGGCATGAGGGTAGCTTCTAAGGTGTCTTCCCATTGCTCTGGTGATCACCATGTCCCGAACCTCGAATTGACCCGAACACCTCCAACGGTGGTGCTACCTACCTCTCAATGGTGGGATGGCACTACTTTAAAGGACATCTACACAGACGAATTCCTTAGGGTAGATAGACGACTCTAGATACTTGCTCTAATTTCAAAAAACAAATCAAAAAATACTTTTCACACCGACACCTTTTCAAAAAGCTTTCGAAAGCAACTTTTCAAACACTCTTGAGGACTGATACAAGAGTCGAACTGGAATTTTCAAAGAAACTTTTTAAACCCACAGTTGAAAAGCAAACAAACCATTTTTGAAAACACAAATGAGCAAGTATCTAAGAGCCCATGGATAACCATGGATAGAAAGGGTGCTAACACCTTCCCTTTCTATAATCTACCTCCCGAACCGAGAGCAATCTCTATAAGGAATTTTTCTGTGCTTTTGTCCTTTCCATTTGGAGAAAATAAAAGACGGTGGCGACTCTTGCTTCCGCGACATTTCGCGAACCAGCGTTAAACAGTCAGTTCCAGATCCACCGATCACACTTGTTGTATGCTGAGATTGAATAACGCTATCGTTGAGACATTTTTGTTTTGACTAGCTTGATAATGTTGATGCTTGACTGCTGCCTTCGTTTGTATGCTTTTTCCTCTTCTTCTTCTTGTCTCACTTCTGTTGCCTCTTGGATTGTTGAGTATGTTTAAGATGGTGGATGTTTCTGTTTTTTGAATTTGGCAAGTTAAAGGTTTATGGCCTTGAGGCTTGACAGGTTTAAGGTTGTTGGTAACGGCTTGTGTTTACTGGTTTTCGGTCATGGTTTTATGGTTTAGCTTCAGGCAGGTGGAAGGTTTGACATGGTTTAAAGTTTTTGGTGATGGCTTTAGCTAGGCAACAAGTTTGTGCAGGTTATGTTGGGCATATGCTAGTTGTGCAGGTTATGGCCTTGGATAGGCAACAGGTTTGTGTAGGTTATGTTGGGCATATGCTGGTTGTGCAGGTTATGGCCTTGGATAGGCAACAGGTTTGTGCAGGTTATTAGGCTTTGACAAGGTTTAAAGGTTTTATGGTTTAGGCCATATTGGTTGAGGCTTTTCTGGTTTTTTTGGTTAGGCTGGACAGTTTTGTGTTTAACTAATTTTTTTAGGCCATGGTTTTGGTTTTGAGATAGCAGGTTCTTGAGGTTTGTTTTTGGTACTTTGAGAATTGGCTTTGTATTTTTGTTTGACAGTTTTTTGGGTTTTGAAGGCTTGAAAACTGGTTATGAACTCTCTCCTTTTTTTGAAGGGTTTGTATTGTTTTATATCAGTTGGTTCACTTGGCTTTGGATGATTCAGGTTCTGAATATTTTAACCCTTTTTCTTTGATATCTCTGCCCTCTCTACTGCTTCATTCGGTTTGTCTATATTCTTTTTTCATGCTTCCTTCTCTTTACTGTGTTACTGCTGTTTTTGTTTTCTATTCCTTTTTCTGCCTAAGGCCAAAACCTGTAAACCCACACTCTTTCTCTCTTCTCTCTCCTTAGTACAGTTTGACATTAAAATGATGTTATGTACTTTTAAGTTCTGAAAAAGCAAAGCTGGAAAATGATGAAAAATAGGAATATATTGCTTGCATATTTGGTTTTAAACTGCACATGTTTCTTTGTCAACTGCATTGTACAGTATGGAGCCTTTGTATTTTGACTTCTTCCCACATGCTGGATAGTTTACGTTGGACTTGTGTTGAAAATTGCATATGCTGTTGAACTATGCATTTTATTTGAAATATGCAGTTGGCTTTTGAAAATGTGCAATTGATTTTGGATTATGCAGTTTACAATAAAAATGTGCAATTTTGACAAAAGTGAATTTGTGCATATTTTTAACTTGTGCATTCATATTTATCAAAAAAAATTCATCCCTTTTTGTGAACCGGGAGAAATCCCGTGATTTGCAAAGAGGGTAAAAAACTGATTCCAGCCGTTTGCTTTTAATGATGAACGCTAAATTAATTTTCTGCTTTTAATTATCTATTTATTTCTGACTTTTTCTTTTAATTCTTTTGCAGGTAAAATCAAATGAGCATCAAAGAAGTATTGGATAGAAGATGAAGATTTAGAACTTAGGAAAAAAAATTAGGATAGCTTTTATTTCATTTTAAACATTGTAAAAATTATCATTGTAAATACGTTGTAAATAAATACGGTATTTAAACAACAATTGTAACAATTAGAATAAAATGAATAAAACTCCAATATTTTACCAATTAATTCTTTTCTTCTTTGCAATTATTTATTTTATCATTTATAATTCTTTAAATTATATAATAACTGAAAATCAATTCCAATTATTTAAATTCAGAATAATAAATAATTAAATAAACATCATTGACCAATTAACTTTTCTTCAATTATTTACTTCATTATTTATAATTCTTCTAAATTATAATAACTGAAAATAAAATTTCAACTATTTAAACTTAGAATAATAAATAATTAAATAAACGTTGTTTGGTCAATTAATAAACTTCTTTTCAAATATTTACTTTACTATTTATAATTCTTTAATTTATATAATAACTGAAAATAAATCCCAATTATTTAAATTCAGAATAATAAATAATTAAATAAACATTGTTTTAGCATTGATCAATTAATACATTTAGCGTTTCAAAAATAAACAGCTCTTGACTTGAAAAAGTTATGAATTTAAAATCCGCTTTGAAAATTGATAAAGATAGGTCAAAACACTCGCAATGTAATGATGCAGATGTGAGATGGTATCTTAGGTCAAAATTTGGGGTACAACAGCTGCCCCTATTTAAGTTTCTTCTATCCGGAGATATGAAGATTAAAATCTTCGTCTCGACGAGATTGAAGGTACTTAAATACATAATACGCAAATTTTTGCCCTAAGATACCGCCATTATGTTTGATATGAATGTAGTGATTGAATTCACAGAGAAAGATATTGTATGAAACAAGACAATGCTGGAGAAATCAAACACCAACAAAACACAGGGACAAGGATTATACAATACTGGGGAAATAAACCACCGACTTCAAGTAATAGACTCTTGACGGCGAATAAAAATTTGAGCGAATACGGACTCTGACCCTAACAAAGAAGGTATCTTGCATAGGCCATAAAACAGATTATTGACCCAAAAATAACAGTGAGCTCACAACTCAAGGTCAAAGATAGACAGAGAGTATCAAATTTTGCTGATGATGGACTACCAACTTCTGAAGGTAAAGATTCATGACAAACTTCTCTGTGAGATTTCCCGAGATATACCAATTAATGCTGAGATATAATATGGTTGTAGATACACAAGCTGCTCAAATAAAGAAGCTGTCACTTGCTGTCTTCCCAAAAATATTATGACATACAAGCTGCTCAAATAAAGAGGCTGCCACTTGCTGTCGTCCAGGGGTGTCAATAACATACAATCTGCTCAAATAAAGAAGCCGCCGCTTGCTGTCTTTCAAAAATACTATGCCAATAACATACAAGCTGCTCAAATAAAGAAGCTGCCACTTGCTGTATTCCAGAAAAATAATAACGTACAAGTTGCTCAAATAAAGAGACTGCCGCTTGCCGTTTTCCAAAATAATAATAACGTACAAGTTGCTCATGAAGATACCGCCGCTTGCCGTTTTCCAAAAATAATAACGTACAAGTTGCTCATGAAGAGACCGCCGCTTGCCGTTTTCCAACGATGTCTATAACGTACAAGTTGCTCATGAAGAGACCGCCGCTTGCCGTTTTCCAAAAATAATAACGTACAAGTTGCTCATGAAGAGACCGCCGCTTGCCGTTTTCCAACGATGTCTATAACGTACAAGTTGCTCATGAAGAGACCGCCGCTTGTCGTTTTCCAAAAATAATAACGTACAAGTTTCTCATGAAGAGACCGCCGCTTGTCGTTTTCCGAAATAATAATAACGTACAAGTTGCTCATAAAGAGACCGCCGCTTGTCGTTTTCCAAAAATAATAACGTACAAGTTGCTCATGAAGAGACCGCCGCTTGTCGTTTTCCGAAGAATAACTCAGAAGGAAATTGCGATGACACTGGCAGAGAATAAAATCTTCGTCAAAGAGAACCATGAATCAATCCTTCCCGAGGAGATCACATACTTAAAGGTGCAAAATAAATGCACCATTCATCTAGGTCGTGATTTCACTGGGGAAAATCATGAGATAGCCTACGCAAGAGACAACAACTCCCTCCAGGAATAAACCAGAGAGAAAACAGTCAAACAAGACTCCAACCAATGAGAAAGTAACTCGATTGGGGAATTCATCCTATCCAGAAATCGACAAGGCAAACTAAATCAAAAATCATCCACGAGGATTAGCTCAATTGGGGAATTTAGAAAGGAAGCACATTTTCTGCCTAAGCTAACCTTCTACTTGGAAAGAAACATGTACGTTGTTTGAATAAACAAAGTACAACCCAAAATCAACGGCAAATGTGAATATGCATACTGATGTAAATGTAAATGAGTAAATGAATGTTATGCTGACAAAACGAACAGATGGAATAACTTGAAGACAATAAGATGTCACGACATAATAGATACTCGGCCAATCTTAAAAAGACGGAAAATAACTGGAACTGGAACCACAAAGCAACGTCGGAGCGTATCACGCTACAAGGCTCAAGTCTTCTGAGGAGAAAAGCATTCAAATCCAATCTTCTAATACCAATAGACTACTGCCATGAGACAAAGCGTACCACACTTCAGAAATTGCCCAAATAAAGGTAGCCAAAACAACGCTTAACTGGAACAACTGGGGGAGTCAACAAACTTAGTACCACGAGAAACGCAAGTTTAACACAACCAACGCCTCATGACGATTTTGAAATAAAGCATGTTCATCATGCAAGGATAAATTACTGTACTGTTTCGCATTTCATGGCTTGACCATCCTCGGAACAACTGTTGATATTCCTTTCATTATTCACGACACATTTTTAAAATAAGAATACTTTAAATAACTTTGTTTCAAATATTTCCGTAAAAATTTTGATTTTGCCCACAAAAGGTAAATGCTCAAATTTCATTAATAAGATGGTAGTTCGCTAAAAATGCGACTCCAACGGTTTACAAAAGTTTGGGAAATAGTACATGAAAGAAAAAGGTTACACAAAACAATGATCACTATTCTCCCTAACAACTTCGAATTCCGAAATGTGTTCAAATGCCAAGACCAGTCTGACCAAAAGCTTGCCTAAGCCTCCCCTTCGGGTTTTCAACTTAGCAAACTGTCAACTCAAACCTAAGCGAAATATTTCTTGACTGCATCGGCGTTCATGGAGCGCGGGAGCTCTTCACCGTCCATATTGGTGAGAATCAAAGCACCTCCAGAGAAAACCTTCTTAACGACATACGGTCCTTCATAATTCGGAGCCCACTTGCCCCTAGAATCAGGTTGGAAAGATAATATCTTCTTGAGCACAAGGTCACCTTCTCTGAACTCGCGTGGTCGAACCTTCTTATCAAAAGCCTTCTTCATCCTCTGCTGATACAATTGACCGTGACATAACGCTGTCAATCTCTTTTCTTCAATTAAATTCAACTGATCATATCTACTTTGACACCATTCGGCCTCAGAAAGTTTAGCTTCCATCAACACTCTCAGAGACGGAATCTCAACCTCCACGGGGAGTACGGCTTCCATACCATAAACCAGGGAAAATGGGGTTGCACCTGTTGAAGTTCGAACTGAAGTACGGTATCCATGTAAAGCAAACGGAAGCATTTCATGCCAATCTTTATAAGTTACCACCATCTTCTGGACAATCTTTTTGATGTTCTTGTTAGCAGCTTCAACAACCCCATTCATCTTTGGTCTGTAAGGAGAAGAATTATGATGTTCGATCTTGAACTCTTCACAAAGCTCTTTCATCATCTTGTTATTCAAATTCGAACCATTATCAGTGATGATCTTGCTCGGGATACCGTATCGACAAATGATCTGATTCTTGATAAATCTGACTACCACCTGTCTGGTTACATTAGCATAAGATGCTGCTTCCACCCATTTGGTAAAATAATCGATCGCTACCAAGATGAAACGATGACCATTTGAAGCTTTGGGTTCAATCATTCCAATCATATCAATGCCCCACATAGAGAAAGGCCAAGGTGAAGAGATAACGTTGAGGAGGGTCGGTGGCACATGTATCTTGTCCGCATAAATCTGGCATTTATGACATTTCTTCACATATTTGCAGCAATCAGATTCCATTGTCATCCAATAGTAACCAGCCCTCAACATCTTTCTAGCCATTGCATGTCCGTTGGCATGAGTGCCAAAGGATCCTTCATGTACTTCTTGCATCAGCATGTCTGCTTCATGTCTGTCTACACATCTGAGTAGGACCATGTCGTAATTCCTCTTATATAATACTTCTTCATTGAGGAAGAAACTACTTGCTAATCTTCTCAATGTCTTCTTATCCTTATTGGATGCCCCAGGCGGGTACTCTTGAGTTTGAAGAACACGTTTAATGTCATAGAACCACGGTTTGTCGTCGGTGACCTCTTCTACTGAGAACACATGAGCAGGTCTATCGAGGCGCATAACCCGGATTGTAGGCACATCGTTCCAACCATTCACTTGAAACATTGAAGACAAAGTAGCTAAAGCATCAGCCATTTGGTTTTCATCTCTAGGGATATGATGTAATTCCACTTTGTTGAAGAAAGTTAACAATCTTCTAGCATAGTCTCTGTAAGGGATCAAACCAGGATGACGAGACTCCCATTCTCCTTTGATTTGATTAATTACCAATGCCGAATCTCCGTAAATATCAAGAATCTTAATCCTTAGATCCACTGCTTCTTCGAGACCCATAATACATGCCTCATATTCAGCCATGTTGTTCATGCAGTCAAACTTCAATCTCGCCGTGAACGGGATATGAGTACCTCGGGGAGTGACGATGATTGCCCCAATTCCATTTCTATAAGAGTTCACAGCTCCATCAAATATCAAACCCCAATGGGATTCGGGATCAGGTCCTTCTTCAGGTAACGGCTCTTCACAATCTTTAGCTTTCAAGTACATAACATCTTCATCTGGGAAATCAAACTTGATGGATTGATAATCGTCAATTGGTTGGTGAGCCAAATGGTCGGCTAAAATACTCCCTTTGATTGCTTTCTGAGTGTGATACTCAATGTCATATTCAGATAACAACATCTGCCAACGGGCTATTCTTCCAGATAAGGCGGGTTTCTCAAAGATATACTTGATCGGATCCATTTTGGAGATCAACCAAGTGGTGTGGTTAATCATATACTGGCGCAGACGGCGAGCAGCCCAAGCTAAAGCACAACAGGTTTTCTCAAGCAATGAGTATCGAGACTCACAGTCTGTGAATTTCTTACTCAGATAATATACAGCATGTTCCTTTCTTCCAGTCTCATCTTGTTGACCAAGCACACAACCCATGGAATCTTCCAATATAGTCAGGTACATAATCAAAGGTCTTCCTTCCACTGGAGGAATCAATATGGGAGGTTCAAGTAAATATTCTTTGATGCTATCAAAAGCTCTCTGACAATCTTCCGTCCACACACATCCTTGGTTCTTTCGGAGAAGCTTGAAAATCGGCCCACGGGTAGCAGTCATATGAGATATGAATCTAGAAATATAGTTCAGTCTCCCAAGGAATCCTCTTACTTGTTTTTCCGTCTTGGGTGCGGGCATTTCCCGAATAGCTTTGACTTTATCAGGATCTACCTCAATACCTTTCTGACTGACAATGAAACCCAGAAGTCTTCCAGAACGAACACCAAAAGTGCACTTGTTGGGATTCAGACGGAGTTTATACTTTCTCAAATGCTGGAATAACTTCAATAAATGTTCCAAATGATCTTCTTCAGTTTGTGATTTGGCAATCATGTCATCTACATACACTTCTATCTCTTTATGCATCATATCATGGAACAAAGCAGTCATGGCCCTTTGGTATGTTGCACCAGCATTCCTCAAACCAAACGGCATAACCCGATAACAAAATGTTCCCCAAGGTGTAATGAAAGTTGTCTTCTCCATATCTTCTGGTGCCATCCTGATTTGATTGTAACCAGAGAAACCATCCATGAAAGAAAAGACTTTGAACTTTGCGGTACTGTCGACCAATACGTCAATCTGCGGTAATGGGAAGTCATCCTTTGGGCTAGCTCTATTCAGATCTCTATAGTCTACACACATTCGAACTTTGCCATCCTTCTTAGCAACAGGCACTATATTGGCTAACCATTGAGGATAGACCGATGTAACAAGGAAACCTGCATTAATTTGTTTTTGAACTTCCTCTTTGATCTTTTCATCCATATCAGGACGAGTCCTTCTCAACTTCTGCTTAATCGGCGGACATTCAGGTCTCAACGGTAAACGATGCTCTACAATATTGTTGTCCAAACCTGGCATATCTTGGTAGGACCAAGCAAACACATCAACATACTCTTTGAGAAGCTCCAACATTTTCTCTTTGACCTCTGGGATAAGCAATGCTCCGACTTTGACCTCCTTCTTATCTTCTTCATCACCCAAATTGATCAACTCTATAGGTTCTTCAAACGGCTGAATAATCTTTTCATCATGCTCAAGTAAACGGGAAATTTCATCAGGAATCTCTTCACTATCCTCTTCTTCGGCTCTGAACACAGGGAATTCAAAGTTGGGAGAGGGCATAGGATCATTGTTTTCAATGGTTAAGTCATGGATTAATCTGCACATATGATTATGCTTTATTTTAGAAATCGATTTGTACAAATAAAACAAAAAGTTATTATATTTTCCTATTACTACCAATTAATTTTCATTACTATTTCCCAGAAAAAGTGAAAAATAAAACAGTAGTGGACAAAATAACATTTTTATTCATGACGGGAAATACTTGAAACAAAGAGCCCAGACATTTCTCTTTTGCCTTGGGCAGAGCAAAAGGATTTATTTTCATCATAGCCCGACACAAATACTTTTCGCCTTGGGTAGAGCGAAAGTTTTTTTTTCAAAAATAAAACAAAACATTACTCAGAAATGTGCATCACAACAGGAACATCGACAGCAATCCAGTTCTGGCAAACCACTCCATGTGTTACAAAATCGGGTAAATCCTCTTCAGAATCGTCTCCTATTATAGCATCAACTTCAGGAGGAGTCGGATGGATAAAACCTGCGCTTCGGAAAACCTCTTGTATCGGACGAGTAACTACTTCCTGCTTGACTCTTGTAGACACGGGATGAAAACCAAGACCTTCTCCAGACTTGTTCTCAGGCAAAGTCAACACCTGGCCCCAACCATCAGCCGAACCACTTTCAACCACTCGTCGCGCATCCTCAAAAGAAGAAATAGATGTCCCTTGCTTCTTCACTTATTTATTAGCAACAGATAGAGCTTGGAATTAGGTTCTGACATCCTCATCAGCATCAATAAAAGAGAAAGATGACAAATGGCTTACCACCATAGCCTGCTCTCCACCAATCATTACCAGCTTTCCATGCCTTACAAACTTCAATCTTTGATGGAGCGTGGAAGTGACTGCCCCTGCATCATGGATCCATGGATGACCCAATAGGCAACTGTAGGCGGCACGAATATCCATTACTTGAAAAGTGATCTGAAAAGTATGAGGGCCAATTACTATAGGAAGATCCACTTCACCAATGACAGTCTTCCTAGAACCATCAAACGCTTTGACAATTACCCCACTAGGTCTCATGGGAGTACCTTGATATGAGAGTCGAGATAATGTAGTTTTGGGCATTACATTTAACGACGAACCTGTATCTACCAACACACTTGATAAAGTATCATTTCCACAACTTATTGAGATGTGTAAAGCCATATTATGGTTCCTTCCCTCCTCCGGGAGTTCTTCATCACTGAAACCAAGATTGTTACACGAAGTAATATTTCCCACAATTCCATCAAATTGGTCAACCGTCACATCATGATCCACGAATGCCTGGTCCAAGACCTTCATCAAAGCTTTTCTATGGGCACCAGAATCTCTCAGTAAAGCAAGCAAATAAATCTTGGAAGGAGTTTGCAATAGTTGGTCCACAATCTTATATTCACTTCTCTTGATGAGCTTTAGAATCTCATCATCCTCGGGATGTGGGATAGGTTCATTGGATCGGCCTATCTCAACCCTTGGTTCAACATTTCTTGCTGGAATTTCTGCGGGTATGGGCCTCCTAACTTGAACTTCTGGTCTCTTCAAAGGTGTTGCTGCAAAGACACGTCCGCTTCTTGTAACTCTACTCACATCAGCGATGTTAACAAAAGACGGCCTTGTCGGTATAGGGACTTATACCCCATTCTCAATCATTGTGGCATTATACTTATACGGTATAGCTTGGTCTGAGTTGTAAGGCACAGGACCAGGTGGATAAATGATCAAAGGAGCAACAGGTGCAGTCTGACTGTCGTAAACGATCTCTACTGATTCAGGCAAATTGAATTGTGGTATTATAACATTCACTTCATCCTCCGGATCTCTATCATATGTAATGGTGATAACCCTCTGGTCTAACAACTTTTGAATATCCTTCTTCACAATAGGGCAATCAACCTCTCTTGAACAAAATTCACAAACATCATAATCATGTTGATGCCTAACAAAGGCAAGTCTTCTTAAGCTCTGATGTAACCTGATTAACAACTCTCTTATGTGTTCAACTTGAAAAACTCGAAACTTTCCCGGACAACCTTCCACCATATTCACTGATGCTGCCCCATGTCGAGGCAAAGGATTATCTCTAACATTTGGGTTAACATCCTTGAAAGACAAGATACCGTTCTTAATCAACCTCTGCACGTCCGCCTTTAGAGCAAAACAATTTTCAAGGTTGTGCCCCGGCGACCCTTGATGATATTCACAAAACTGATCCGCCTTGTACCACGGAGAAGTACTATTTGGTGCGACAGGAGGAGGTTTTGTCGTTATGAGGTTATTTCTGATAAGAGCAGGGAACAATTCAGTATAAGTCATAGGAATGGCATCGAATTGCGGTTTTCTTGGTGAACGATTCTGGTTGTTGAATGGATAAGCCTGTTGTCGAGGCTGCTGCTGAAATGGCCGTTGTTGAATTGGTGGGGTTTGATGAGCTGGGGTCATCAAATTTGGGCGGACAGCCGGAGTGACTGCCGCAACATGTGAGTAACCTCTCCTTGGTCTCCCTGGGAAGATTACGCTGACATCCTTTTCTTTTCTTTTCGGGAAAACACTTCCAAACTTCTTGGTACTGCTAGACGGACTTCCTTCTTTAACCAAACGCCCTTCACGAATCCCTTCCTCCAACCGCATGCCCATGCTTACCATTTCGGTGAAGTCACTGGGTGCACTGGCAATCATTCTTTCATAGTAAAAGGAACCTAAAGTCTTCAAGAATATCTTCGTCATCTCTTTCTCCTCAAGAGGAGGATAGATTTGAGCAGCAATTTCACGCCACCTCTGGGCGTATTCCTTAAAAGATTCTCTGTCCCTCTGGAACATCACCCGGAGTTGATCCCTGTCCGGCGCCATGTCAACGTTGTACTTATACTGGTGAACAAAAGCTTCGCTAAGATCGTTGAAGTTGCGGATCCGAATGCTGTCTAAACCCATATACCACTTTAGAGCAGCACCCGTCAAACTGTCTTGAAAATAATGAATCAACAAGTCATGATCATCAGAATATGTAGACATCTTTCTCACGTACATAGTCAAGTGACTCCGAGGGCACGAATCACCCTTATATCTTTCAAAGTCTGGCACTTTGAATTTTGCTGGAATCTTGACATTCGGAACTAAACAAAGGTCATGAGTGTTCTTCCCAAACAAATCCTTCCCCTTTAACGCTCCGAGATCCCTCTGCATTTCTTGGAATTGGTCTTGAAATTCTTCCATTCTATCAAAAAGACCCAAACTTTTAGCAGGCTCGGCAGGATAAGTAGGTTCATTCAAGTATGGCACGGAGTGAACCACAGGAGCGACAGTTGTCATTACCGGTTGCGGGAAAGGTGTTACAGACGGGATTACCGGCGGCATGGCAGTTGTCTCGGGTTGAGGAAGAGACAAAGTAGGTTAAAACAAAGGTTGTACGACAGGCTGATACCCCTCTGGCACAAAGTTGTAAGGCATTACCCACGGAAAACCTTTTGGCATCTGATGTTAAAGCGGAGAGTTGATTTGAGTCACGGATGTTGGAACGGTGACAATCTCGGAAACCACAGTAGTTGAAGTCTGAGTCTCAGCAGCTGTAGTCGATGGCTGATTCTGAGCAGCCATCAAACTTTCCACTAGCGCAGTTAACTTTTCCATACCGACACGAAGGGTAGCGACCTCCTCACGAAGCTCGTGGTTTTCCTGTTCCAGATCTTCCATCTTCCTCTGATGATTGGCTCGAGTATCGTATCGATGAGACAGCTTGACAATCTTTGGAGTGGAAAAAGAAATAAGGATAAGACTCTAGAAAACATGTGAATTGGAATGTTGAATGATGCATGATGTGTGATGCAAATGATGATTCATTTTAATAGTTTTTCAAGGAACTTCGATAATTTTGCACACATCAATGGTAAAGGAATTTGGAACAACAAAAACTCATTTCATTAATCAAAAGCGGTAAATTACAACTTACAACTTTGGAACAATAAAACAATAAATTACAACTTTGGGATAACAACCCAATAATAAAAGCAGTAAACTACAACTTTGGAACATGAAGCCCATAATAAAAGCAGTAAATTACAACTTTGGAACATGAAGCCCATAATAAAAGCAGTAAATTACAACTTTGGAACATGAAGCCCTTAATAAAAGCAGTAAATTACAACTTTGGAACATGAAGCCCTTTTACAGAGTTTTACAAAATGACAACAGCAAAATAAAACTAAAAGCTAAAGATCACTCAGAATCATCAGATGAAGGACCAAATGCCAATTGTAACTGGAGCTTCCTGATCTTCTCTTCATAAAAGTCTTCCATCTCTTTCTTCTCAGCTACCAGTCGATCAATGATTTCCTTTTGTGGATTAGGAACAAGAGCAACGCTTACCGAACCTTCCTTCTTTCTCTTCCTTTCACTAGCATACTTCTTCTGTAAAGCGTCCTTTTGACGAAGTTTCTCATCATGATCAATGAACCAGCCGTCTTGAATAAATAGCAAATCCTCCTTTTCCTTTAGTTGTCGAGCCAGGACCCGATTCTCATATTCAGACATATTATACTTTCCTTTCCAAGCATCTCTCTCGGACTTCATCCTAGCCATATTTCCTTGGTATTCTCCCATATTCTCGATAGGGATATCAACAGATGACGATGCAACGGTAGGGAATAAAGGTTTCTCAGGTTTATAGGGCATCTTGAGAGCACAAGCCCTAGCACGGACCCATTGTAGATAAGGCTCCAAAGAAACGGCACCCCTATGTCCTAACATGTCTCTCCCTTTCCTATGGATGTGGTGCCAAGCTCCTTCGATCTCCCTCTTAGCTGCCTGGTGATCTTGCTCTTCTTGTAGAAAGAAACCACTCACATGGATGTTGTTTGGCTTGTCCCTCATCGGGTACCCAAACTGACGGCGCGCGAGAACAGGGTTATAGTTAATTCCACCTTTCGTACCAAGAAAAGGCACGTTAGGAAAAGCACCACAACTATCGATGATATTCACGTCATAGTAAACTCGATTATACCAATCAATGTCGAAATGAGTGAGAGCCATAATCTTTGGCGCCCATCGCGGCTCCTTCTCGAGATCGCAGAAAACATCAGACCTAGGTAGGTGAGAAACATACCACTGATACAGCAACGGTGCACAACAAATAATCATCCCTCCTTGATAAGAGTTTCGAAGATGGATGGAGTAGTAGGTATCTCCGAGCAGCGTAGGGACCGGATTTCCAATCAAGAAAATTTTGATGGCGTTGATATCCACAAACTTATCAACGTTAGGGAACAAGAATAGACCATAAGCGAGTAAAGCAAAGACGTCTTCAAAGGCAATAGTATTTTTTATCTCAGCGAAATGACGAGCTTTCCTCAACAAAAACTGCGCAGACAAGCCTCGGATTCCTCCTTTTGTAGTCATGTTCTCCACTATCTCTGATTTCTTCAAGTGGGTGATGGTCGCTATCTCGTGAGATTTGGGTTCCTCTTCTAATCCAGAAAAAGGAACACAGTCGGTGATCGGCAAACCAAGTATGTAGGAGTACTCTTCTAAGGTGGGCATTAACTGGTAATCCGGAAAGGTGAAACATCGATACAAAGGATTGTAAAATTGGACTAACGTACTAAGGATGCCTTCCTTCATCTTGCGCTTCATGAGAGGTATAATGGACCCATACTTTTTCTGAAAATCCGTCGGGTTCTTGATCTTAGGAATTAAACTCTTCAGTTCTTCAATCTCGGGCTCCTTAAAACTAAAACTTCGAGTGTTTCTCCTTCCAAATTCCATAATAATAGTACCTGAGATGTCTGCAAAAATCATTCCTAAGTCCCTTGAAAACAAGTTTTTTACAAAAAAAGTTGATGAATGCATGAATGAATGATAATGCAACAGTTACACACAAGTTCACAAACATGGGGTTCAAAGGTTCAACGTTTCAGCATGGAGTCGAGGGTAAAGCCCACCCAAAGGTATGTACTAACGGTTCAATCACACCTGTAAGACAAGGTTCTAAAAGTTCCCAGAGTCTACATTCCTCCTTTGGATATTACTAACGTCTTGATTACTCTATAATTAGCAATATTCTCAAGAGAAACTCATCCGAGCGTAGCATCGCGTAACAACTACTTCCGAATTACTCCGTTATAGTCTCCGCGCTACACCTAAAAGGCCAAGATGGGTTAGGGTTCTACGGTTCTCAATTTCTCTGGCTCCTAGGTCGAAAATAATAATGTCTTCCCGATTACTCAGTAAACAAATATTAAGTTCAAGAGGGCCTTCCATCGAGTGGGGGATCTCAAGCCTCCTTCTTCGGGATTACTCCCTCAAAGTTAACATGGTTGTACCGCCCGTCCTATTCTTAAGTGTAACTTAATCCGGGTATAGGATTCGTCCTTTGCAAAAAAACCCAAACAACCCCAATTTAAACACATAATCAAACAAATCAAATAATAATAAAACAGATAAGACAAATTAGGCTTAACCCACTTAGGGATGGACCAGCAAGAGGTCAATCTTTCCCCAGCAGAGTCGCCAATTCTGTAGCGATAAAAAATGTAGCGGGGTAAATCGGAGATCGAATTATTGATTAATTCGTCTCACAAAAGCAAGAGTCGCCACCGCGCTTTATTATTTCCAAGGGAAAAGGGGAAAGAGCGAAATAAAACCCTAAAGTATGCAATGTAAAATAATACTTTTAAAAGTAATGAAAATACAAGGCATTTTTGAAAAGAAATCTATGGTTCGGGGTTGGTTATACAATGGGAAGGTATTAGCACCCACTGTATCTATAGTATTCTATAAGAACCTTTTGAAATATCTGTTTATTAAAATTGTTCGTTTGATTTAAAAATAAATTGTTTTGGCCGAAAAGGGGTACGGACGGGTTTTTGAAGGTACGACGACCTAATGTCGAAGTTTTGGCTTAAAAGGTATAAGTTTTGAAAAGATTGAATATTTGGGGAAAAATTATCCTAAGTTTTAATGAAATGAAGATATCCGCGTGACTGGATTTGAGGACATGAAGTCAACAAATTTAATCATTTTTTTCTCTTGGATTTAGGCGTAAACGGAATAAACAAG
This sequence comes from Vicia faba, assembly GCA_948472305.1. Classification (NCBI taxonomy): domain Eukaryota; kingdom Viridiplantae; phylum Streptophyta; class Magnoliopsida; order Fabales; family Fabaceae; genus Vicia; species Vicia faba. Next base: position 127,624,239 of record OX451741.1, read on the forward strand.
TAAAGACGAAATAATTAAACAGGAAATTAGATAGATAAGTGATATACAACCATAACAATTAAATAACGGACTAAATGGCGTGAACACGTATTTTTATATTTTTTCGTTTAATATATACAAAACAAGAGAATTAATTAAAGAAAAATAAAATGTTTTAATTCTTAAATTCTATTTTTTTTTATATTTTTGTATTAATATTAACTAAAGCGAGGGAATTAATTAAAGAAAATAAAATGTTTTTTAAAGTTTTTATTTTTATATGTTTTTTTTAATATTAATATAAAGTATTATTTAAGAATTAATAAATAAATCTAAACTAAATTAAAACTTAAAAGTTGTTAACTTAAATCTAATTAAAAAAAGGAATACTAAAATTACCAAATCAATCCTAAAGTTAATAAAAATTGGTCACCTTATTAAAATTGTTTAATTAAATTATCTCTATTTGATTAAGTTTAATAATTAAACTAAATTAATAAAAATGCTGAAAAAAACTAAAAGAAAGCAAATAGAAAGGGGGGTGTGCTAAAATAAAGGGGGTACATAAGCAATGTATGGGCCTAAGAGTTTCAAGGAGCCAAATCAAAACAAACAGAAATGGGGGGGTGTGCTTAAGGAGATTCGTTGGGCTTAGGTGTAGAAAAGGGTTAAGTCCACACATTTTATGATTTGTTAGGGTTAAGCATATGTTTTAGTTTGGTGAAAGGGATTAGGGTTAAGCCAAGAAAATACAGAGCGGCGCTCTTCTTCTCGTTACAGATTCGTCTTCTTCGTTGCTCTCCTGCGTTGCTCTCATGCCCGTTTCTGAATTCTCCCTTGTCCATGGCCACCGGCATCCTCAACCTCCTCTTCCCTCCAACGAGAAAGCTAGGGCGACAGATTCACGGTAACTAATTTCATTTTTATTTCGTTAGGGTTTTTGTTATTGCATGTTATGATCTTTGATTCTGACTTCAAACTATTAATGGTTATTTGAGGTATTCGAAATAAAGAGAGGGAGAAATCGTTACCTTTGGAGACGGAGGAAGAAAGGTTGGGGGTGCTGTGGCGGCCAAGACGGCGGGGAAGACGGCGGAGGCGCGCTAGCTTGCTTTGACCCTGGTATTTCTTTTCTTAAATCAAAACTTTATCTTCTTCTTCTTTCTGTGGGCTCGATGCTTTGCTTCTGTTGCTTTTTTGTCCCTTCTTCCTCTTTAGCTTGCTGAATATGCTTCTGAGTTACCTTTATTTGTTGATGATATGTTTCAAGGATGAACCTTTTGGGTTCTGAGAATTTTGTTGCCTTTGAATGCTTGTTGTATGCTGAGATTGAATAACGCTATCGTTGAGACATTTTTGTTTTGACTAGCTTGACAATGTTGATGCTTGACTGCTGCCTTCGTTTGTATGCTTTTTCCTCTTCTTCTTCTTGTCTCACTTCTGTTGCCTCTTGGATTGTTGAGTATGTTTAAGATGGTGGATGTTTCTGTTTTTTTTATTTTGGCAAGTTAAAGGTTTATGGCCTTAAGGCTTGACAGGTTTAGGGTTGTTGGTAACGGCTTGTGTTTACTGGTTTTCGGTCATGGTTTTATGGTTTAGCTTCAGGCAGGTGGAAGGTTTGACATGGTTTAAAGTTTTTGGTGATGACTTTAGCTAGGCAACAAGTTTGTGCAGGTTATGTTGGGCATATGCTAGTTGTGCAGGTTATGGCCTTGGATAGGCAACAGGTTTGTGCAGGTTATGTTGGGAATATGCTGGTTGTGCAGGTTATGGCCTTGGATATGCAACAGGTTTGTGCAGGTTATTAGGCTTTGACAAGGTTTAAAGGTTTTATGGTTTAGGCCATATTGGTTGAGGCTTTTCTGGTTTTTTTGGTTAGGTTGGACAGTTTTGTGTTTAACTGATTTTTTTAGGCCATGGTTTTGGTTTTGAGATAGCAGGTTCTTGAGGTTTGTTTTTGGTACTTTGAGAATTGGCTTTGTATTTTTGTTTGACAGTTTTTTGGGTTTTGAAGGCTTGAAAACTGGTTATGAATTCTCTCCTTTTTTTGAAGGGTTTGTATTGTTTTATATCAGTTGGTTCACTTGGCTTTGGATGATTCAGGTTCTGAATATTTTAACCCTTTTTCTTTGATATCTCTGCCCTCTCTACTGCTTCATTCGGTTTGTCTATATTCTTTTTTCATGCTTCCTTCTCTTTACTGTGTTACTGCTGTTTTTGATTTCTATTCCTTTTTCTGCCTAAGGCCAAAACCTGTAAACCCACACTCTTTCTCTCTTCTCTCTCCTTAGTACAGTTTGACATTAAAATGATGTTATGTACTTTTAAGTTCTGAAAAAGCAAAGTTGGAAAATGATGAAAAATAGGAATATATTGCTTGCATATTTGGTTTTAAACTGCACATGTTTCTTTGTCAACTGCATTGTACAATATGGAGCCTTTGTATTTTGACTTCTTCCCACATGCTGGATAGTTTACGTTGGACTTGTGTTGAAAATTGCATATGCTGTTGAACTATGCATTTTATTTGAAATATGCAGTTGGCTTTTGAAAATGTGCAATTGATTTTGGATTATGCAGTTTACAATAAAAATGTGCAATTTTGACAAAAGTGAATTTGTGCATATTTTTAACTTGTGCATTCATATTTATCAAAAAAAATTCATCCCTTTTTGTGAACCGGGAGAAATCCCGTGATTTGCAAAGAGGGTAAAAAACTGATTCCAGCCGTTTGCTTTTAATGATGAACGCTAAATTAATTTTCTGCTTTTAATTATCTATTTATTTCTGACTTTTTCTTTTAATTCTTTTGCAGGTAAAATCAAATGAGCATCAAAGAAGTATTGGATAGAAGATGAAGATTTAGAACTTAGGAAAAAAAATTAGGATAGCTTTTATTTCATTTTAAACATTGTAAAAATTATCATTGTAAATACGTTGTAAATAAATACGGTATTTAAACAACAATTGTAACAATTAGAATAAAATGAATAAAACTCCAATATTTTACCAATTAATTCTTTTCTTCTTTGCAATTATTTATTTTATCATTTATAATTCTTTAAATTATATAATAACTGAAAATCAATTCCAATTATTTAAATTCAGAATAATAAATAATTAAATAAACATCATTGACCAATTAACTTTTCTTCAATTATTTACTTCATTATTTATAATTCTTCTAAATTATAATAACTGAAAATAAAATTTCAACTATTTAAACTTAGAATAATAAATAATTAAATAAACGTTGTTTGGTCAATTAATAAACTTCTTTTCAAATATTTACTTTACTATTTATAATTCTTTAATTTATATAATAACTCAAAAATAAATCCCAATTATTTAAATTCAGAATAATAAATAATTAAATAAACATTGTTTTAGCATTGATCAATTAATAAATTTAGCGTTTCAAAAATAAACAGCTCTTGATTTGAAAAAGTTATGAATTTAAAATCCGCTTTGAAAATTGATAAAGATAGGTCAAAACACTCGCAATGTAATGATGCAGATGTGAGATGGTATCTTAGGTCAAAATTTGGGGTACAACAGCGGAAAGTAAATCTACGCTATTACAAGGCGTCGGGTATTTACATCGCCAAAAACATAACCCTTGAAAAGATAAATGCGAGAAAATAAAGGAAGCGATAAAAGTCCTAATTATCTATTACATTCTCGGAGCAATTACACAAATATGATCAAAAATAGGAATCAAGAATAAACATGCGCGAAATAAAATTGAATCGGGAAAAGTCCTTAGGGTTTTGACCCTTTTTGAGAAAAGAATGGAATTTTGGTTCGTTTTGCAATTAATTAATATTAAACCTAATTTTACTAATTAATTAATTAATTAAAAGAAAAAAAAGTATTTTTGTGTTTTTTATGTTTTAATGAAAATAAAATAAAAGGAATTAAAATTGTCAAAAGAAAACCCTAATTCTAAATTTGTTTTATTTATTGTAAAAAAAAGTCAAAATTAAACCTAATTAAAACAACTAATCTAATTAATTAGAATTTATTTACAAAAATAATTAAATTAAGGTGAAATTAATAAATAAAAATATTTACATTTTTTAGTTGTCTGAATTTATTATGAAAAATATTAATTATGTTAATTAAATAAATAATAATAATTAGTAAAAATAATAAAAAAGAAAGAACAAAAAAAAGAATAAACCAGGGGGGTGTGCTGGCCCATTAGGAGGTTTGTAAGCAATTCTGGCCCATTAAGCTCAAGCCTTGTTTGACTTCTGGAATTGTCTGCACGTTGGTTGACTAGGGAACACCATAGTCAGCACTTCATGGCCATTGGATTGGTGCATGTAGACACATGGCGTTTGGATGAGTGAAGAGCATGGTGGAACGCTGCTTAAAGCCTGCATACAATCACGTTGAACAAAATAATATAGAGTTTTGGGTGGACCTGGGAATCGAACCCAGGTCCCAATGATACACAGCCAGCACACTATCCACTGAACCACTCGCTTGCATTTGTTAGTATAATGAGGAATAAATATAATATTGGACAATTAATACATATGCTGAAAACACAAAAAAATGCGCGCTCATTTGAATGCTCCAACCACACGCTTACACGTCTTCATCTTCATCCTGCGTACCTGTAAAAAAACAAATGGATAGCGGGGGTTTTTAACCCCCACAATTTGACATGAGGAATAATAGCGATTAGATCCCTGATGCACATAAATATTTCGCGAGCATGGCGTTTGATTCGTCTTGATGCAACGGTTTCAACCATGGGTCTTAAAGGTCCCAATTTTGCCTGGTTACTGAATCCCCAAATTCAAGGTTTATGAACCCTAGAATCCATCAATGGTGATTCTTGATTCTGTGCATCATAATCCAATTAACCTGTACCATTAGCTTCCTATGGACTCAAACAATGCAAAACACACAAAAAATCACGTTAATGATGCATGAATCATGAGTTTCGATTCTGAAAAAAGTGGACAAACCGTGAATCTATTTAGAGTTATTTCCTAAGCTTTAGCGTGTGGTTTTGATTGTAAAAGGTCCCTGGGAGTTCCTGCAAGGTGTTAGAAACAAGAAAAAGCTTTGAATCACGTTAGAATGTGGAAATCAGTTTTCAAATTTCTTTGATTTTTTTCAATATGCTTATGGCTTTTCTGCAGCAATTTTCACGTCCATGGCATTAGGGTTAGGTTGTGTACTTATATGAGAATGGAATTAGGTTAAATCTTGGCCAAGAAATCCATGGAATTGATGTTTGTATATTTGATTGAAAATCAAATATTTTTCAATCTTTTTGATTGGAAAAACTTGCCAAACTTGGAGATTTTTGTCCCCTTGATGTGCACACGAATTTTCCAGCTCTTTTAGGTCATATTTGCTTCATGAAAAGATTGAAAAACCATATCTTGATATTTCCTACAATTTAAATTAATTAAATGAATTAAAATTGATTAAAAATCCAATTAATTAATAAAAAATAAGAAAATAAATCAATTTAAGCTTAATGGGTCGTGCATAGGCCTTGGATAAAGTTTCAAGAAGAAATTTGAGCCCATTAGCAAAATTAAAGTATTTTGAGCAAAGTTGACTTTTGCAAATTCACAAAACTTTCCCAACTTCTCCAATGCATATCTTGCTCAATTTTGATCCTATGAACATGTTCTTGGACATTTTGGAAAGTTCTTGAAGTCCTATAACCAATGCCTTTGGTCCCATGTTATTTGGATTTACCAATCTCAAGTTATGATCTTTGACTTAAAGTGCATTTTTGTTGACTTTTGAAATTGACCTATAATGTAGAAATTGATAACTTTTAGTGAGAGCATTTCTTGGACTTGGAATGTGAAGATGATTTGTAGGAAATGTCATCCCCTTCAAAATGAGAATTGGATGGGATTTTTCTGATGAACCATGAAAAAGTTATGCCCTGGTCAAGATACAGTTGACTTTTCTGCTGTCCAAAAATAGTAACTTTTGCATCTTTGATGATTTTTTTGAGCCATGCTTGTGGAATCATGATCAAGACTTGATAAAATGATGATTATGGACTCAAAATAAGATGTTGACCAAAAATTCTGACCTTTGACTGTAAAATGACCATTTTACCCCTGCAGTTGATTGTGAAGCAAATGAAGCTTTTGACTGTGCAAACTGGCATTGTGAGTCTTGAAACTTGACATGTAGATGCTTGACAATGTATGTAGGCCTATGGGACTTGATTGAGCCATTGAAAACCCCAAACTCCTTGAGAGAATCAAAACCCTAATTTTGACTGGCTTGGGAGGCATTTGGACTGTGCAACCCTTGAGAAATCTTGAACCATTTGAAGATGATTCTTGATAAATCTTGAAGAATATGGGAGGGCAAATTTTGGGGTACAACAGTTGCCCCTGTTCAATCTTCTTAAACCTGAGGATGTAGATTGGCTGGCGTGCCTTTCGTGATCCGAAGGTGGAAGATGATTGAACACTAAAGTGCCCAGAAATTTGCACTCACATGGTGTAGTATCAGCAATGTGATGTCGGGAATGGGCTTACAGATGCCATTTGGAGATATGATGGATAGGAGGATGGGCTTATAGATGCCATCTGGAGATGTGACAGAACCTTGTCGGGGATGGGCTTATAGATGCCATCTGGAAATGTGACAGAATCTTGTCGGGAGATGGGCTTACAGATGCCATCTGGAGACTGTTTGTTGAATTGTGATCTTGTAAGTTGAACGAGGGAACCTGTGCATGGTTGCCTGATGATGAGCTCGTGTAAAAATGCATCTTGGAAAGAAGGAAACCTTTGTAGGGTTGACTGATGATGAGCCTGTGTGAAACTGCATCTTTGAAGGAAGGAAACCTGTGTAGGGTTGACTGATGATGAGTCCGTGTGAAACTGCATCTGGAAAGAGAAAGGGAACCGGTGTAGGGTCGCCTCATGATGAGTCCGTGTAAAACTGAATCCTGGAAGAAAGAAAACCTGTGTAGGGTTGACTGATGATGAGTCCGTGTGAAACTGCATCTGAAATGGAGAAGGAACTTGTGTAGGGTTACTTTGACGATGAGTCCGTGTAAAACTGCATCTGGAAAGAGAAAGGGAACCGGTGTAGGGTCGCCTCATGATGAGTCCGTGTAAAACTGCATCCTGGAAGGAAGAAAACCTGTGTAGGGTTGACTGATGACGAGTCCGTGTAAAACTGCATCTGGAAAGAGAGAACCTGTGTAGGGCTTCTTGATGATGAGTCCGGGTAAAACTTCATCTGGAGATAGGGGAACCGGTGTAGGGTTGCCTGATGATGAGTCCGTGTAAAACTGCATCTTTGGAAAGAGAAAACCTGTGTAGGGTTTCCTGATAAGGAGTCCGTGTAAAACTTCATCTGGAGTTGAGAAGGAACCGGTGTAAGGTTACTTCGGGATGAGTTCGTGTAAAACCTCTGGATGAACCGGGGTAAGGTTATTTGAGATAAGTTTGTATGGAACTTCTGGAGGAACCGGGGTAAGGTTACTTTGGGATAAGTTCGTGTAAAACTTCTGGATGAACCGGGGTGAGGTCACTCCGGGTTAAGTTCGTGTAAAACTTCTGGATGAACCGGGGTAAGGTTACTGTGAGATAAGTTCGTGTAAAACTTCTGGATGAACCGGGGTAAGGTTACTGTGAGATAAGTTCGTGTAAAACTTCTGGATGAACCTGGGTAAGGTTATCTTGGGATAAGTTCGTGTAAAACTTCATCTGAAAGGAAGGAACCTGTGTAGGGTTGCCCGACGATGAGTCCGTGTAAAACTTCATCGGAAATAGAAGGAACCGGTGTAGGGTTGCTTCATGTTGGTCAAGTAGATAATTGTCCTGTCTGGTTTCAGGTATTAACCCATGATCAGTCGTTCACAGAATTTTCCTAGCTTGTTATAGGTGTTGATCTGGAACTGCAAAAGTTGATGGTAATCATCTTTTGATTGACCTTTTCCTGAAAAGGCCAAAACGTTAGCTGTATGCAATGTCATGATGTATGAACTGCATGATGTCAAGATGTTCTCAAGAATAAATGAGATTTGTGTTGTATGATGCGTATGCATGTCATAATGTATGAAGATGTGATGTTTTTAGCTGGGGAAAATAAATCCCGGAGCTGCTGGAGAATAGCGTTGAGTTCTTCGTTTCCGCTGGGGATGATGAACGAAGATGATTGTGTGAATAAACCTGTAGGAGAAGATAACTCTGTTGGGGAATAAACTTGAAGAGATTACTTTGCAGGGAATTACTCTGTGGGAAAGAGATGCTTCGCTGAGACTTTAATGGTAACTCCGCTGGGGATTCCTGTTGATAAGCTCTGTTGGAGAATTTGATGAACTCTGCTGAGGAATAGGAAGAACTTCGCTGAGGACGATCTTTCCGTTGTAAAAACTTGCTGAGGATAACCCAGTTAGACTCTGGTGGGGAATAACCTTCTGAATATGGTTGGGGAGAGATATTTGTACTCTGCAGGGGATAAGCTCCCAGAGTCTACTGGGGAGATGGTTCAACTCTCCTGGGGAAACTTTGGACTACACTGGGGAAATGGCTCCACTAGGGGTATCTTGTATTCCGCCGGGGAACAATCTTATATTCTGCTGAGGAATATTAAGAACGCCGGGGATGCTCTGCTGAGGAATATCTTTATACTCCGCTGGGGAATATTAAGATCTTCTGGGGATACCCAACTTTTCAGGATTGATGGTAGCCCCACTCTGCTTGGGGAGAGTAATGATGACTTGCTGGGCATACTGTGCCTTTATAAGGCTGATGGGAGACCAACTCTGCTTGGGGAGAGAGTATTGTTGATTTGTTCATAGTTGCAAGTCTCAGTGGGGAGAGCTTCCATTATTGTCTTACTCTTGGGGAGTGCAGGTATCTTGGTCATATTCTTCAGCTGAACTTACCTTGGTACCTGGTGGACAGAGCAACTTGTACAGTTCGGACAATTCTTATTGCCCCAGCTTCTGCGGGAGAAGAAGGCCTATGAGGAGCTTGATAACTACCGACAAATCTTCTTCTGGTAGGCAAGTGACGAGATAACGGGACATAGTCGTACGCTTTTGATCCCTAAATTTTGCCTGGACCGCCCTTTCGGGTTTTCAGTCCATCGGGATACCCTTTTTTGCCCAAGCCGCCTTTTCAGGTTTTCAACTTGTCGAGTGTACAAATTTTTTCATTTTCATCCCTTATTTTTGCCCGAACCCTTTTGGTTCGCCGGGAAGCCCTTATTTTTGCCTAGGCCAGTCGACCTAGCGGGTCTTTGATTATGCGTAGTGTTTTTTCGACTATGTCCGTGTTCTCAGAGAACATGGAGTTGTCACTGTCAGTAGTGTCGTGTTGCCATACTACCAGAAGATCTTCGTTTGATCAGGCAAGATTCGTTGCTGGAATTCATGTCTAATGCCCCAAGTGACTCAGGTGGAGATTTGCCCCTGGCTATTTGGCGTTTTGAGAGATTCCTTGAATCTTGACTTGACTGCCCCAGATGATGGACAATGATCATGTCTGCCCCTTGGTTGGAAGTGTTTCTCCATCTGAGATGACTCTTTTTATTGAGAAGGTTTTTGTTCACTAGATATTCGTTGTGCGAATTTCTCTGCTGTTTGAACAAATAGCCATATGCAAACAATGTTATTTTAAGAATGCAAAACTTATGTCTGTCTTGAAGTTTTTGAAAATGCAGTTTTCAATAAGACAAGTGATTTTTGTAAAACGTAATGTCAACTCAAGATTTTACAGCGAGCCTTACAGGAGTCAGGATACCTTTTGTAACAATATGCTTTTGAACTAACCCATGCTTCAACTAGGACTTTTAAGGGTTATAACGTGGCCTGGTTCACGGTTTAAGAAACAAAGGATAAAGGCTCAAAGTTTATTTGTACCCACCCATTCTTCGTGATGTTCTTCGATTCTAAACTCAGCTAATCGTGCATTAGATCTTGTTTGAGTCTTTGCTCTGATATTCCGGTGATGGTTCGGATACTGAAAGTTTTATTTTGACCAGGCAGTCATTTCTTTTTTTGTTGAGGGTTTGTAGGACCTCTTTCTTTTTTGATTTTATTATCCCTGTCTTTTTGCCTGAACTGTTTCTTTGGTGATTACAGTCAGCGGGATGCCCCGGTTTTTTGTAAGTCTCCTTCATAGGTTTTGACTTAATGGGCTTTTATTTCTGAGATATAATGACTGTCTGTCCTTACGATTATTCGGAACCATCACTGTCTCTTGTTTTGGAAGGACTTATTTGATGCAACTAGATCAGCTGAGAAAACTACCCTGTCCCAGGTTATGATTAAGGGTTTTAATTTTTGAAAAGAAAAACTCCGACTTCTTTGGCTCAGAGGGGTTGACGAGGGATTATCTTCCTTATAACTCCACTGTTTAGGATTTGAAACAATGCCTGTACCTCATCAGCGGGGTCTGTTCAAAAGCATACTGTAAAGATCGTGGTATCATTTTCGTCATCCTCCCTCAAAAGGCTTAGAATTTTCTAATCGAGAGTTGAACATCAAAAATGAAAGCAATTTTGAATATAGTGAACACAATTACTTCAAAACAGACATATGTGATGCATTAATGAAATAAAAAATTTTGACATGATAATTGTTTGAATAAGCAAAGAAAAATACAATATCAAAATTCAAATGAACAAAAGTCTCTCGACCCTAGCCATGTTTTGGCAAGGGAGCAGTGATCACATTGGGAGTCTCGGGCGCTTCGAACTCGGCCTCCTTTGCATCGATTAGGTCCTGAACCTTGTTCCTCAAAGTCCAACAATCATCTGTATCATGCCCTGGGCTGTCAGAATGATAAGCGCAGCGGGCGTTGGGGTTATACCTTGAAGGTGTCTTGTTGGGATTCTTAGGAGGGTCCCTTAGAGTTACCAAATTGATCTTCAGCAACTGTGGCAATATCTGGGACAAGGTCATGCTGAGAGGAGTGAATTGCCTTATAGGTCTCTCTTCCCTTTGTTGGTTGCGATGTTGAGGATCACTGGCCGGTTTTGAAATAACTACCGCGTTGACAGCTTGGAGGTGTTCGGACCTATTCTGCCCTCTTAAACCATAGACAACACTGGATTCTTTCTTGAATGGTTTTTTCTCAGTGTTTGAGGAGTCACCTTTCTGTATCTTCCCAGACTTGATACCAGCTTCTATCCTCTCACCAGTCAAGATTAGATCTGTAAACCAAGCAGAAGAATTTCCAATCAGATGGTTGAAGAACGGACTAGACAGGGTCCCCAGGAACATATCAACGAGCTCACGTTCAGTTAAGGGTGGCTGCACCCTTCCAGCCAGGTCTCTCCACTTTTGAGCATATTCCTTAAATCCTTCACCCGTCCATAGTGACATACCCTGGAGTTGGGTACGCGTAAGAGCGAGGTCGGAATTATACTGATACTGCCTATAGAACGCAGTAGCCAAGTCCTCCCAGTTACGAATACTGGCTCCATCCAGCTGATAGAACCATTCGAGTTGAGTCCCTGAAAGACTATCCTGGAAGAAATGGATCCATAAATTCTTGTCAGCTATATACGGTTGGATCTTCCTCACATACGATCTGAGATGAAGCTTAGGACAGGAAGCTCCGTCGTACTTTGCAAAAGCAGGTGCCTTGAACTTGTGGGGGATCACTAACACAGAGGATAAGCCTAGGTCTCCAAAGTCCAACCCGGGCACATGTTGAATCTCCATAGCGCTTAAGTGGTCCTCTAGCTGTTTGTACCTGTCCTAAGTAGGGGGTACTGTTCATCATTATAATCCATCTCGTTGTCGGAGACCACGGGACTAGGAACCCTTCTCTCTTGGGGACTGTCTTTCCCTACAGAGGAAGTAGCCAGATCAGCCTCATTTTGTAGTCCGTTTCCAAACCTCCGTCCAGTGTTGAACAACACAGTCCTCTTCTTCTTCTTCTTACTCTCTTTCAGAATCAGAGTTTTCAAGTCCTGTTGACCCTGGGCTAGGCTCATAACCAACTCCTGGAACTGGGCATTTTGGGCCTGGAGGGCCTTGATAGCTTGTTCAGCGGAAGGTTCAGAAGACATGATCATTGCTGAAATAAACAGCGAAGAAGATAAGTGACCTGTAAAAAGGGTACCTGTTATGCAATGATATGTATGATATATGTATGCAATGTTTTCAAGGATCTCATGGGGTAAACAAAGAAACTTGTTAGAATTTGAATCTGATAGCTTGATTGAAGGAACTTTATGTTGTTGAGAGTCCTTCTTTAAGAGTCAAAGCTCACCATATCGAGTGGGTCATAGCCCCTGACTCAAGTTATCGTGCTTGGATTTCTGGACAACCTTGGTTAGAGGAAAATAAATCCCCTTTTCCCCTTGCTAGACATTTGGTTCATCCTGACCTACATCACAAACCCTTGAGATCCTTGAAATGGGTTAGTCCTTATGCAGGATGTATGCAATGGTATGATGGTATGATGTTATGCTATGCGTGGAGTGATGTAAGTAAACCCTGTTATAAGCCCAGATTAAGGACTGTAAACAAAACCTGCAAGGAACTCATGTGTCAGATAACAATAATGTGCAAGTAGTTCAAGTTTGAAGGCACACAAGTCACACAAAAGAGCCCTTAGATTTCAGGCCAGCATGAAGTTTAGGTACTACCCTCTTGAAGTTGGTTGGCTCAAAACCTGTCCTATAAAATAGTAACCGGGTTCTAGAGGATCTCAATATCACTGACTACCCTCAATCGGTCATAACTCCAACTTCGCAATCTTTTCTTGCGGGCAGAACCATCACGAGAGTTTAGCCTCAATGAGTGTAGCATACTGCTACTGTTCTATGGCCAAGTTGGGTCAATTTAAGGTTCTAAGGTCAGTTGGTGCTTAGCGACTGAAATTTGCACTCGCGTGAAGTGCATGGTGATCGGTCGATAATATCGGGAATAGGCTTACAGATGCCACTTGGAAGGTGACGGAGAATCGTCAGAGACGGGCTTAAAGATGCCATCTAGGGAAGATATTGTTTGCATAAGAGATTCCTTTGCGAGAATTCTTGTACCTACCGCTGAGGAGGACTTCACCGATGAAAGTTGATTTGTGTTTTGGGAGATAGAGTATAGGACCTTCGGTTGTCCATTACTCTACGGGGGAATTAATTCTTGATCGAGGAGGTGAAAGTGAATGGTATATCTGGTCAGGGTCCAGGTTGCACAGTGACTTACTGGGGAAAGGTGAACTTGACTGAAACTGGTCGGGTCCAGGTCTTACAGTGTTGTAAATTGTTATCTGGAGATAAGAGAGAAGGAACCTGGATATTATGGTTGCTTCGAGGTGAAAGCCAGGATAGTAGGGCTTATGAGAAGGAACCTGGATAGTAGGGTTACTTTGAAATGAGAGTCTGGATAGTAGGGCTATGAGAAGGAACTTGGATAGTAGGGTTACTTCTAAATGAGAGCCTGGATAGTAGGGTTACTTCGAAATGAGAGCCTTGATAGTAGGGCTATAAGAAGGAACCTGGATAGTAAGGTTACTTCAAAATGAGAGCCTGGGTAGTAGGTCTATGAGAAGGAACCTAGATAGTAGGGTTACTTCGAAATGAGATCCTAGCTAGTAGGGCTATGAGAAGGAACCTGGATAGTAGGGTTACTTCGAAATGAGAGCCTGGATAGTAGGGCTATGAGAAGGAACCTGGATAGTAGGGTTACTTCGAAATGAGAGCCTGGATAGTAGGTGTGATCGGTAGAAATAGAACTGACTATTTTGAAATGCTGGTTCGCGAAATGTCGCGGTAAGCAAGAGTCACCACCGTCTTTTATGTTCTCCAATAAGGAAAGGACAAAAGCACAGCAAAATTCCTTTTCGAGGTGTTTCTCGGTTCGGGAGGTAGATTATAGAAAGGGAAGGTGTTAGCACCCTTTCTATCCATGGTTATCCACAGGCTCTTAGGTACTTGCTCACTATGTTTTCAAAAATGTTTGCTTTTCTTGTGTTTGTGGGTTTTGAAAAAGTTTCGTTTTGAAAACTTCTAGGTAACTCTTGTATCAGTCCTCAAGAGTGTATGAAGTGTTTGTTTGAAAACTTTTTGAAAGTGTAGGTGCGAAAAGTTGTTTTTGTTTTGTTTTGAAAGAGCAAGTACCCAGGAGAAATCTACCTACTCTAAGGAATTAAGTTGTGTAAGTGTCCTTTAGACAGTACTATCCCACTATTGAGAAGTAGGTAGCACCGTCGTTGGAATTATTTGGGTCAATTCGATTATAGGGACATGTGTGGTCACTAAAGCAATGGTAGGACGCCTTAGCGGTAACCCTAATGTCCTAGATCCTTTTTATCCGAGGCAACCGTTTCGAGGCAACTGGATCTTTAGACAGGAGGGCGACCTCTAAAACACCCTATACTCAATGACAATGTCGAGGCAACCAAGTGAGGCGTACCCTAAGAGTGACATGTGCATGTGTGTCACGTTTCATTTAAATTATCTTTGAACATGTATCATTGTGAGCTACGGGTTGATTTTATTTTTTAGGCAAGTCTTGTCATGCATAATTAACAGTTAATAATTGGCAGAAAGTAAATTGCGGAAAGTAAATCTACGCTATTACAAGGCGTCGGGTATTTACATCGCTAAAAACATAACCCTTGAAAAGATAAATGCGAGAAAATAAAGAAAGCGATAAAAGTCCTAATTATCTATTACATTCTCGGAGCAATTACACAAATATGATCAAAAATAGGAATCAAGAATAAACATGCGCGAAATAAAATTGAATCGGGAAAAGTCCTTAGGGTTTTGACACTTTTTGAGAAAAGAATGGAATTTTGGTCCGTTTTGCAATTAATTAATATTAAACCTAATTTTACTAATTAATTAATTAATTAAAAGAAAAAAAGTATTTTTGTGTTTTTTATGTTTTAATGAAAATAAAATAAAAGGAATTAAAATTGTCAAAAGAAAACCCTAATTCTAAATTTGTTTTATTTATTGTAAAAAAAAGTCAAAATTAAACCTAATTAAAACAACTAATCTAATTAATTAGAATTTATTTACAAAAATAATTAAATTAAGGTGAAATTAATAAATAAAAATATTTACATTTTTTAGTTGTCTGAATTTATTATGAAAAATATTAATTATGTTAATTAAATAAATAATAATAATTAGTAAAAATAATAAAAAATAAAGAACAAAAAAAAGAATAAACCAGGGGGGTGTGCTGGCCCATTAGGAGGTTTGTAAGCAATTCTGGCCCATTAAGCTCAAGCCTTGTTTGACTTCTGGAATTGTCTGCACGTTGGTTGACTAGGGAACATCATAGTCAGCACTTCATGGCCATTGGATTGGTGCATGTAGACACATGGCGTTTGGATGAGTGAAGAGCATGGTGGAATGCTGCTTAAAGCCTGCATACAATCACGTTGAACAAAATAATATAGAGTTTTGGGTGGACCTGGGAATCGAACCCAGGTCCCAATGATACACAGCCAGCACACTATCCACTGAACCACTCGCTTGCATTTGTTAGTATAATGAGGAATAAATATAATATTGGACAATTAATACATATGCTGAAAACACAAAAAAAAACGCACGCTAGTTTGAATGCTCCAACCACACGCTTACACGTCTTCATCTTCATCCTGCGTACCTGTAAAAAAACAAATGGATAGCAGGGGTTTTTAACCCCCACAATTTTACATGAGGAATAATAGCGATTAGGTCCCTGATGCACATAAATATTTCGCGAGCATGGCATTTGATTCGTCTTGATGTAACGGTTTCAACCATGGGTCTTAAAGGTCCCAATTTTGCCTGGTTACTGAATCCCCAAATTCAAGGTTTATGAACCCTAGAATCCATCAATGGTGATTCTTGATTCTGTGCATCATAATCCAATTAACCTGTACCATTAGCTTCCTATGGACTCAAACAATGCAAAACAAACAAAAAATCACGTTAATGATGCATGAATCATGAGTTTCGATTCTGAAAAAAGTGGACAAATCGTGAATCTGTTTAGAGTGATTTCCTAAGCTTTAGCGTGTGGTTTTGATTGTAAAAGGTCCCTGGGAGTTCCTGCAACGTGTTAGAAACAAGAAAAAGCTTTGAATCACGTTAGAATGTGGAAATCAGTTTTCAAATTTCTTTGATTTTTTTCAATATGCTTATGGCTTTTCTGCAGCAATTTTCACGTCCATGGCATTAGGGTTAGGTTGTGTACTTATAGGAGAATGGAATTAGGTTAAATCTTGGCCAAGAAATCCATGGAATTGATGTTTGTATATTTGATTGAAAATCAAATATTTTTCAATCTTTTTGATTGGAAAAACTTGCCAAACTTGGAGATTTTTGTCCCCTTGATGTGCACACGAATTTGCCAGCTCTTTTAGGTCATATTTGCTTCATGAAAAGATTGAAAAACCATATCTTGATATTTCCTACAATTTAAATTAATTAAATGAATTAAAATTGATTAAAAATCCAATTAATTAATAAAAAATAAGAAAATAAGTCAATTTAAGCTTAATGGGTCGTGCATAGGCCTTGGATAAAGTTTCAAGAAGAAATTTGAGGCCCATTAGCAGAAATAAAGTATTTTGAGCAAAGTTGACTTTTGCAAATTCACAAAAATTTCCCAACTTCTCCAATGCACATCTTGCTCAATTTTGATCCTATGAACATGTTCTTGGACATTTTGGAAAGGTCTTGAAGTCCTCTAACCAATGCCTTTGATCCCATGTCATTTGGATTTACCAATATCAAGTTATGGTCTTTGACTTAAAGTGCATTTTTGTTGACTTTTTAAATCGACCTATAATGTAGAAATTGATAACTTTTAGTGAGAGCATTTATTGGACTTGGAATGTGAATATGAGTTGTAGGAAGTGTCATCCCTTTCAAAATGAGAATTGGATGGGATTTTCTGATGAACCATGAAAAAGTTATGCCCTGGTCAAGATACAGTTGACTTTTCTGCTGTCCAAAAATAGTAACTTTTGCATCTTTGATGATTTTTTTGAGCCATGCTTGTGGAATCATGATCAAGACTTGATAAAATGATGATTATGGACTCAAAATAACATGTTGACCAAAAATTCTGACCTTTGACTGTAAAATGACCATTTTACCCCTACAGTTGATTGTGAAGCAAATGAAGCTTTTGACTGTGCAAACTGGCATTGTGAGTCTTGAAACATGACATGTAGATGCTTGACAATGTATGTAGGCCTATGGGACTTGATTGAGCCATTGAAAACCCCAAACTCCTTGAGAGAATCAAAACCCTAATTTTGACTGGCTTGGGAGGCATTTGGACTGTGCAACCCTTGAGAAATCTTGAACCATTTGAAGATGATTCTTGATAAATCTTGAAGAATACGGGAGGGAAAATTTTGGGGTACAACAGTAGGGCTATGAGAAGGAAGCCAAATAGTAGGGTTATTTCAAAATGAGAGCCTGGATAGTAGGGCTATGAGAAGGAACCTGGATAGTAGGGTTACTTCGAAATGAGAGTCTGGATAGTAGGTCTATGAGAAGGAACCTTGATAGTATGATTACATTGAAATGAGAGTCTGGATAGTAGGGCTATGAGAAGGAACCTGGATAGCATGGTTACTTCGAAATGAGAGCCTAGATAGTAGGGCTATTAGAAGGAACCTGGATAGTAGGGTTACTTCGAAATGAGAGCCAGGATAGTAGGGCTATGAGAAGGAACCTGGATAGTAGGGTTACTTTGAAATGAGAGCCTGGATAGTAGGGCTATGAGAAGGAACCCGAATAGTAGGGTTACTTCGAAATGAGATCCTGGATAGTAGGGCTATGAGAAGGAACCTGGATAGTAGGGTTACTTCGAAATGAGAGCCTGGATAGTAGGGATATAAGAAGGAACCTGGATAGTAGGGTTACTTTGAAATGAGAGCATGGATAGTAGGGCTATGAGAAGGAACCCGAATAGTAGGGTTACTTCGAAATGAGATCCTGGATAGTAGGGCTATGAGAAGGAACCTGGATAGTAGAGTTACTTAGAAATGAGAGCCTGGATAGTAGGTGTGATCGGTGGATCTGGAACTGACTGTTTTAACGCTGGTTCGCGAAATGTCGCGGTAAGCAAGAGTCGCCACCGTCTTTTATTTTCTCCAAATGGAAAGGACAAAAGCACAGAAAAATTCCTTAAAGAGATTGCTCTCGGTTCGGGAGGTAGGTTATAGAAAGGGAAGGTGTTAGCACCCTTTCTATCCATGGTTATCCATGGGCTCTTAGATACTTGCTCATTTGTGTTTTCAAAAAATGGTTTGTTTGCTTTTCAACTGTGGGTTTTAAAAAGTTTCTTTGAAAAATTTCAGTTCGACTCGTACGTCAGAGTGTTTGAAAAGTTTGCTTAGAAAGCTTTTGAAAATGTGTAGTGTGAAAAGAGTTTTGGGTTTGTTTTGAAATTAGAGCAAGTATCCTTGAGAACCTACCTACCCTAAGGAATTCGTCTGTGTAAGAGTCCTTAAAAGTAGTGCCATCCCACCATTGAGAGGTAGGTAGCACCACCGTTGGAGGTGTTAGGGTCAATTCGAGGTTCGGGACATGGTGATCACCAGAGCAATAGGAAGACACCTTAGAAGCTACCCTCATGCCAGGTTCCCGGATCATGAGGACTTACTAAGACGTTTTCTACTCGACGACCACCTTTCGAAAGGCAACAGTGAGGCATACCCTAGGGGTGGTGTGTGCGAATTGTGTGTCATGTTTCAGTTATTTATTTGTCTTTTGTCATGTCATTGTGATCTACGCTTGATTTTATTTTAAGTCCATTCATTCTTGCATGCATATTTAACAGTTATAAATTGCGAGGAAATAAAGCTAGACTATTACAAATGGCGCGGGTCCACATCGCCAAAATAAACCGGACCCGATTTGGCGGAAAATAAATAAAGCGATAAAATAAAGTGCGAAAAGTAAATTACAATGCTTTGGGGCAATTACATAATTATAGTAAGCGATAATAAAATAAATGCGCAATTAGATGATTAATGACGGGCGTTGGACCCTTTTTGCAAATAATTAAAATTAATAAGGATTAAAAAATTAAAATTAAATGGGAATGATATTTTTTGTGTTTTTTAGATTTAATGAGAAAAAGGAGAATTAATTAAAATTAAATTAAGAAGCAAACCCTAATTCTAATATTTTTTATTTATTAAGAAAGAATTAAAATAAGATCTAAATTAACCTAATTTATTATGTACAATTTAAGTAGGGAAATAAATAAATAAATAATAATTATTATTGTTCTAAAAAAGGGGGAAAATATTAAAAGGAATAAAAAATAGCAATTAACCTAATTCTACATTTTTTGGATTTTTATTAAAAAAGGGATTAAAATTAGAACCTAATTACACTACATAATTTACTTTCTAATTTATTTGTGAAAATAATTATTATAAAATAAATATTGTATTTTTGGTCTTTTTCTGATTTTTTATAATGTTTTTATATTTTATAGAAAAAGTAAATTAATTAAAACAAATAATTAAAATAACCAATCAATTAAAACAAATGAAATAAATAAAATAAAAAATGAAATCAAACCAGAGTGGGGTGTAGTCCCCAAATAAGGAGGTGTTTTTGTGAAAGGCCTGGCCCAATAAGCTGGACGTTAGTTGACTTTCCATAATTCCATATGATGCGTTTGACCCATGCCTAGGGTGTTCTCCAATCCTGGCCCTTGACTAGATCTCCTGGGACGCGTGGATGGTGATTGTTGAATGTGCATGGTGAACCTTAACGTTAAGCCTGCATGTGAATTTGTTTTGAAAAATAATAATGAAAGTTGCAAGACCTGGGACTTGAACCCAGGTCTTTGAGGCCATATACACAACGCGTTACCACTGAGCCATCGTGTTTACAATTAACATATAATATCAATTAAATATCAAAAAGTAAAATCAATGCGTAATGGACTAAGCGCGCGTGAATTCAAAAAGGGCCTATCACGTGGTGACAACGAGGTTGTCTTCTTCCCCACCCTGTAAAACAAAATGAATAGGCGACGGTTTTTGTAGCATGGCCTTAGGGATGATTCGAGAAAATAGCGAATAGGGATGTATGACATATAAATTCATCGCGAGTATGCATTCATCATTGTCTTGGTGCGTTGAATCCAACCATGGTGTTCAGAAGTCCCAATTTTTCTTCTACACAAAACCCCTAATTCGAGCTCCTGAAAACCCTAATTTTTGGCAATGGCATAATCATACATGGTTAACAAAAACGCAATTAAACATACTGGTTAGCATAGAAACATCATGACAAACAATAATCTATAAAGAAAAACGCATGAGGATGCTTAAATCGTGCTATGCAATTTCAATATGTTCTTGATACGGTTTGGGTTCCAGGTACCAGTTCAAGGCGTTTGAGTTGTTGTTTTTGATTGAGAAAGATTCAGGAAGGTCTCAGGATGCTATTGAAACAAAAATCAAAGCTTTAATCGTCCTAGAACCTTGAATTCAGTATTGAGTTTTTTGTCAAAAATTTCAATATGCCAAAGTGTGTTATGCGCAGCTTTTCAGTCTTGGATCATTAGGGTTGTGATGCTGATCATATATGGAGTGATTTAGGTCAAGAAAACTAGGCAAAATCTCAAGCATTCATGGTTTCAAATATTTGATTTTTCATATCTTTTCCAAATCTCTTTTCATGTTGTTTTTGTTCAATCATGATCCAATCTTATCAAAACTTGCCATAATCCATTAAGCACGAAATATTGACATTATAAGGTGCATAAAAAGATTTTTTAGGTTAAGATTTATATTTTTCATGAATTAAAATCATTTAAATGAATATAAATTAATATTAATTCAAATAAATAATTAAAAAATATGAGAATACTTCCCTTTGGGCCTAGTGGTCGTGCATAGGCTTGGCATGAAGAAATTTGGAAGAAAATTGGGCCCATTTGCATTTTTAGGCCTTTTGCATCATTGTTGACTTTCAAAAATTTCCAAAAATTTCCCAACTTCCACAAGGCATAACTTGGTCAATTTTTAAGCTTTTCACATGTTCTTGGACATTTTGGAAAGGTCTTTGAGTCCTTTAACCAATGCCTTTGGTCCCATGTCATTTTGATTTACCAATCTCAAGTTATAGCCTTTGACTTAAAGTCACTTTTTGTTGACTTTTGAAAATGACCTATAATGTTGAAATTGATAACTTTTTGTGAGAGCATTTCTTGGACTTGGAACATGAAGATGAATTGTAGGGAATGTCTTTCTCTTCAAAATGAGCTTTGGATGGAATTTTTCTGATAATCCATGTGAAAGTTATGCCCTGGTCAATTTCAGTTGACTTTTTCAGCTGTCCAAATATAGCAACTTTTGCATCTTGATGATTTTTGAGCCAAATTTTGAGAATCATGATCAAGCATTGATCAAATGATGTTTGTGGCTTCAAAATGATATGTTGACCAAAAATTTGAACTTTTGACTGTCAAATGACCATTTTGCCCCTACAGTTGACTGTAGTGCAGTTTAGGGTTTTGACTGTGCAATCTTGAGCTGAATGCCTTGAAACTTGACATGAGGACACTTGACCATCTTTTTAAGCATATGAGACTTGATTGGGCCTTTGAAAAGTTCATTTGCTTGGCCAGAACTCAAACCCTAGTTTTGACTGTATAGGAGCCAGTTGAGCTGCATAACCCTGGGGGAATTTTGTGACCTTGACTTTGACAATTCTTGATGAATATGGGAGGGCAAATTTTGGGGTACAACAGTAGGGCTATGAGAAGGAACCTGGATAGTAGGGTTACTTCAAAATGAGAGCCTGGATAGTAGGGCTATGAGAAGGAACCTGGATAGTAGGGCTATGAGAAGGAACCTGGATAGTAGGGTTACTTCGAAATTAGAGCCTGGATAGTAGAGCTATGAGAAGGAACCTGGATAGTAGGGTTACTTCGAAATGAGAGCCTGGATATTAGGGCTATGAGAAGGAACCCGGATAGTAAGGTTACTTCGAAATGAGAGCCTGGATAGTAGGGCTAGGAGAAGGAACCTGGATAGTAGGGTTACTTCAAAATGAGATCCTGGATAGTAGGGCTATGAGAAGGAACCTGGATAGTAGGGTTACTTCGAAATGAGAGCCTGGATAGTAGGGCTATGAGAAGGAACCTGGATAGTATGGTTACTTTGAAATGAGAGCTTGGATAGTAGGGCTATGAGAAGGAACCTGGATAGTAAGGTTACTTCGAAATGAGAGCCTGGATAGTAGGGCTATGAGAAGGAACTTGGATAGTAGGGTTACTTAGAAATGAGAGCCTGGATAGTAGGGCTATGAGAAGGAACCTGGATAGTAGGGTTACTTCGAAATGAGAGCCTGGATAGTAGGGCTATAAGAAGGAACCTGGATAGTAGGGTTACTTCGAAATGAGATCCTGGATAGTAGGGCTATGAGAAGGAACCTGGATAGTAGGGTTACTTCGGAATGAGAGCCTGGATAGTAGGGCTATGAGAAGGAACCCGGATAGTAGGGTTACTTTGAAATAAGAGCCTGGATAGTAGGGCTATGAGAAGGAACCTGGGTAGTAGGGTTACTTCAAAATGAGAGCCCTGATAGTAGGGCTATGAGAAGGAACCTGGATAGTAGGGTTACTTCGAAATGATATCCTAGATAGTAGGGCTATGAGAAGGAACCTGGATAGTAGGGTAACTTCGAAATGAAAGCTTGGGTAGTAGGGCTTATGGGAAGGAACATGGATAGTAGGGTTACTTCAAGGTGAAAGCCTTGATAGTAGGGCTTTTGGGAAGGAACCTAAGTCATAGGGTTACTTCGGGATGACAGTGTAGATTAGTTGACCCGTTTGGTTTTGGGAACTGAGTTTCCATTAGTCGTCTGCACACGTGACCTGTATAACTGCTGGGATTATTGAAGATAATTGTCTTTCCTGAAAAGAGAACAGGGTTAATTATATGCGATGCATGAAATGCATGGTGGGATGATGTTCTCAAAATAAATTAGATTATGTTGTTTGTGATATGTATGCATATGTCATAATGTATGTACATGAAATTCTATTGGGGTATGTATGAGTCTGGGAAAATAAATCCCTGACTGTTGTTGGAGAATATAGCATTCCTGACTGTTGTAGAGAATTATGGTTATTCTACTTCCGCCGGGGATGGTGAACGGAAATGACTGTGCCGGAGATTTACTCTTTGTTATTCATGAATATTCTGTCAGGAAGGGATTCTGTTTGAGAATAATTCTGCGGGGAACAACTTGGAAAGCGAATTTCAGTAGCTGAAGTGATGAACTCTGTCGGGGATTGAGCTTGTGTCCAGAGAAACAAACTCTACTTAGGAGATAAAACTTACTGACCCTCTCGCGATTATGAAATTCGGCTGGGGAGTACAGTTGTCAGGTTTCTAAATGACCCTGGCTGGGGAGATCACTTCCTATTTTGGGGAAGCTGGTATTATTGCTTTTGGATGTTTTTACCCTGTGGGGAGTGTATGTACTGATGATTGTGCTCCAAAGATGTCCCTGTCCTGGTACCTGCTGGGCAGAGTAAGTGTCGGGTTTGACTTCTTGTTTTTTCCCCTATTTTTGGAATTACGAGTAATTGTCTTTTTGTTTCTTATGTAAATATTTATGAGCAACAATCATATCCAAATGCATATGTCAAGAATAAATCATTGGACGTTCTTGCAAAACAAAACAGAAAACAGAAGAAAAAAAACTCAAAGTTTCTTGTGAAATAGATTTTGTATTGATTTTTGAAGTTTGCCTGTAATAGGCGTTTTTGTAGAAGGAGGTTGACGCTCTAGTAAGAGAACGACTCCGTAAAAATAGAAGCTATACAATTTTGTGTAAAAGAAAACAACTATGTGAAACAATCCCATTGAGTTCCAACTCTGCTATTGCCCTCATGTCTTCGAGCGTCTCATCACTTTGCTACTTGGCCGAAGGTTGATTAGATTGATTAGTGTCGTCCGAGCTTGATAATCGATACCTAAGTCTAGTCGCAAGATGATCCAATGGGACATAGTGATACGCTTTACATCCCTGACTTTTGCCTAGACTGCCCTTTTGGGTTTTCAGTCCATCGGGATACCCTTTTTTGCCCAAGCCGCCCTTTCAGGTTTTCGACTTTCCGAGTGTACAGATTTTTTGGTTTTCATCCCTAACTTTTTCCTGAACCCTTTTGGTTTGCTGGGAATCCCTTATTTTTGCCTAGGCCAGTCAACCTAGCGGGTATTTTAATTAGGCATAGTATATTTTCACTATGCCCGCATTGACAGGGTGATAAAGGTCATCACCGTCCATAGTGGTTAGAATCATAGCTCCACCTGAGAAAATGTTTTTTAACCACAAATGGCCCTTCGTATGTGGGGGTCCATTTTCCCCTGGGATCACCTTGTGCCAGTATGATGCGCTTGATCACTAGATCCCCGACTTGATATTTTTGACGTCTGACTTTCTTGTTAAAAGCCTTGATTATTCGCTTTTGATACGTCTGACCATGACAGATAGCAGTTAGTCTCTTCTCATTGATTAGATTTAGATGATCAAGTCGAGTTTGGATCCAGTCGTCTTTGTTCAAACCTGCATCCTTCATAATCCTGAGAGAAGGTATCTGGACTTCGATGGGTAGGACTGCCTCCATGCCATATACCAGAGAGTAGGGTGTTTCCCTTGTCGACATCTGTGCTGAGGTACGGTATCCATGAAGAGCAAATGGTAACATCTCATGCCAATCTTTGTATGTCACCGTCATCTTCTGTACAATTTTCTTGATGTTTTTGTTAGCCGCTT
Organism: Vicia faba; assembly: GCA_948472305.1. NCBI lineage: Eukaryota > Viridiplantae > Streptophyta > Magnoliopsida > Fabales > Fabaceae > Vicia > Vicia faba. Next base: position 127,648,971 of record OX451741.1, read on the forward strand.
CAACAGCACCATTCATCTTCGAGCGGTAGGGAGAAGAGTTATGATGTTGTATCTTGAACTGTTTACAGAGCTCAGTGATCATTGTGTTGTTGATATTCATACCATTGTCAGTAATAATTCTCTCTGGCACACCATACCGACAGATTATATTATGTCGGATAAACCGCGCCACCACATTCTTGGTTACAGTAGCAAAAGAGGCCGCCTCAACCCACTTCGTGAAATAATCAATGGCCACTAGAATGAAGCGATGTCCATTGGAAGCAGTGGGTCTGATTTCTCCGATCATGTCGATGCCCCACATTACAAATGGCCACGGAGCTGTCAAGACGTTTAAGGGAACCGGAGGCACATGCACCTTATCAGCATAGATTTGGCACTTATGACAAGTTTGGGAGTGCTGATAACAATCGGCTTCCATAGTGGACCAGTAATATCCTACCCGTAGGATCTTCTTAGCCATAGTATGTCCACTGGAATGGATTCCGAAGGTACCTTCATGTAGATCTTACATGATCCTCTCTGCTTCGCTCTTGTATACACACCGTAGTAATGTAGAGTCATGATTGCGCTTGTAGAGGATTCCATTACTGAGGAAGAACTTCGTAGCGAACCTTCTCAGAAACTTCTTATCATTGACAGATGCTCATTCGGGATACTCTTGAGCCTCGAGATACCTTTTGACTTCGTGAAACTAGGGTTTGTCTGCCACCTCTTCAGTATCAATTTCACAACAATGTGCTGGTTCATCCAACCTCTCAATGGTGATTTGGGGAGCTTCATTGTCCCACCTGACTTTGAACATAGAAGACATGGTAGCTAGCGCGTCTGCTAAATGGTTCTCCTCTCGCGGGAAATGTTCAAAAGTTACCTCCTCAAAGTGTGGGAGCAATGTCAACACGTACTCTTTGTATGGGATGAGATTCGGATTCTTCGTATACCATTCGCCTTTAATCTGACTTATTACCAAGGCTGAATCCCCGAAAATATCCAAGAACTTGATCCTGAGGTCAATCGTGGCCTTGAGACCCATGATACAAGCTTCATACTCTGTCGTGTTGTTAGTGCAGTTGAAACATAGTCGGGTGGTGAAAGGAGTATGACATCCCTCAGGAGATATGATTACTGCGTCGATGCCATTACCAAGTGCGTTCGAAGCCCCGTCAAAAACCATAGTCCATCGTGATCCCCCTTCGGGTCCTTCATCCGGTCCAGGTTCTTCATAGTCAGTCACCAGCATAATATTCTCAACCGGGAATTCAAAATTCATGGACTGGTAGTCATCCACGACCTGATGAGCCAAATGATCAGCCAATACACTCCCCTTGATTGCTTTCTGGGTTGTATATTGTATATCGTACTCAGTTAAGATCATCTTCCATCTTGCTATTCTTCCAAAGAGAGCGGGTCTCTCGAAGATGTATTTGATTGGATCCATCTTAGATATCAATAAAGTAGTGTGGGTCAGCATATACTATCTTAGTCGGCGAGCAGCACATGCCAAAGCGTAGCAAGTTTTCTCAAGCAGTGAGTATCTTGTCTCACAGTCGGTAAACTTTTTTCTAAGGTAGTATATTGCGTGCTTTTTTCGACCAAACTCGTCATGCTGCCCCAACACACACCCCATTGAATTGTCTCGCACTGTTAAGTACAATATCAAAGGCCTTCCTTCAACAGGAGGCATCAGAATCGGCGGTTCTTGTAGGTATTCTTTGATTCTTTCGAAAGATGTCTGGCATTCGTTATTCCACTTTACCGCTTGATCTTTCTTCAGAAGCTTGAAGATGGTCTCACAAGTAGCAGTCAGATGTGAAATGAACCTGGCGATATAATTCAAGCGTCCCAAGAAACCTCTAACTTTCTTCTCTGTACGGGGAGCTGGCATTTCTTGTATGGCCTTTACCTTCACAAGATCTACTTGGATGCCTTTGTCGCTGACAATCAAACCCAGGAGTTTATCATACCTTACCCCAAAGGTGAACATGTTCGAATTCAACCTCAACATGTATATCTTCAACCTGTCGAACAACTTTTGTAGATGATCAAGGTGCTCTTCCTCAGTTTGAGACTTGGTTATCATGTCATCAACATAAACTTCGATCTCATGATGAATCATATCGTGGAACAAAGTGACCATGGCGCACTAATAAGTTTCCCCAGCATTCTTCAACCCGAAAGGCATCACCTTGTAACAGAAGGTGCCCCACTGTGTGGCAAAGGTTGTTTTCTCCATGTCTTCAGAAGCCATCTTGATCTGGTTGTAGCCAGAGAAACCATCCATGAAGGAGAAGATTTTGTGATGCGCGGTGTTATCAATCAGAATGTCAATGTGAGGAAGTGGGAAGTCATCCTTGGGGCTTGCCCTGTTCAGATCTTTGTAATCCACACACATCCGTACCTTAGTTTCTTTCTTAGGTACCAGAACGACGTTAGTAACCCACTATGGATAGGAGGTGACAGCTAAGAACCCTGCGTCGAACTGCTTCATAACCTCCGCCTTGATCTTTTCTGACATTTCAGGGCAGATACGGAGGACCTTCTGTTTAACCAGAGGACAGTCTTCTTTGGTCGGCAGACGATGAACCACAATATCAATGTCTAAACCAGGCATGTCTCCATATGACCATGCGAAGATCTCAACATAGTCGTGCAACATTTGTATCAACCACTGTTTGATCTTAACTTCTAGATTTGCACTGATCTTGACTTCTTTTCTGTCTATCTTCGTTCCCAGGTTTATCGTCTCAAATGGCTCTTCATGAGGCTGTATAGCCCTTTCTTCTTGCTGTAATAGTCTAGCAAGTTCTCCAGGCACCTCACAATCATCCTCACCTTCGTCTTCGGCTTGGTTGATCGGATTTTCAAAGTTATAACGGACAGTAGTAGAGATGTTATCAATGGGATCCATAGTGGATATGGATCTACAGTATGATACGTGAGTGTGTGTAAGAGCATAGTTGTTTTGATAAAGTGAAAACAGAAAAGAAAAACAGAGAGCGCAAAATTTGTATGCAAGGAATGTCCAATGTTTTATTCATGATATATGAAATGACAAGTAATAGCCCTCACAAACAAAGCCAATGTGCCTCGGGCAAGACATAAGGTTGTAGAGTTTAAATTGTTTATTACAAATCTCAAAACAAGTAAGACAATTACTGCGGAATAAAAGAAATTGGTATAAAGTCCCTAGCCGTCCAGTTACTCGGTCCACCGTTGGTAGTTGGGTAGATCCAGCTGTCAATGTATGAGTCTTCCTCGCTGTCTTCAATGGCATTAATTCCCTGATTGCTGATGCGTAGGGGAGGTCCTCCATCCCGAGCGCGTCGAACAACCCTTTGAGCTCCTGAAGTAAAGCCCAAACCAAACTTGTCAATTTTGTGAGTAAAATCAGGGAGTTGTCCCCAATTGGTATACCCACCTTCTTCAACCACTATTCTGGCGTATTTGAGGGAAGCCATCTTCAGAGGAGGTTTATTGGTAGTAGTTTTAGCCGATGCCAAGATCTGGCGAACCTCTTCAAAGTTCTGGCAAGGAGTGTCTATGAATTCCCCGTCCATCTCTACGTACCTAAAGTAATTGAGGTGGCTCACCATATACTCCTCCTCACCATGCACAGTGACAATCTTCCCTTTTACTGGATACTTCAGCATTTGGTGCAGTGTAGAAGTAACAGCCCCAGCTTCATGGATTCAAGGACGACCCAACAAACAAGAGTATGACGGCCGGATGTGCATTACATATAAAGTGGACTCAAAAGTCTGGGAACCTACTTTGACGGGGATGTCCACTTCCCCGTGCACCATTCTTTTCGACCCATCAAAAGCCCTTACCACAATGCTAATAGGCTTTAAGGTCAACCCCTCATAGTCCAACCGATCCAACGGCTTCTTAGGCAGAACATTCAGCGAAGACCCAGTATCTACCAACACATGAGCCATAGTGGTGCCCCTGCATTCAATCGAGACATGCAGAGCATCATTATGCTTCCTCCCCTTCGGTGTCAAGTCTGCATCTGAAAAACCCAGCCCATTGTCAACAGTCAGGCTAGCGGCACAATCCTTGAATTGGTCAGCTGAGGTCTCTTGTGGCACATGCGTAGTCTTAAGGAATGCAATCAAAGCCTTCGCATGGGCCTCGGAGCACAACAGTAGGGACAACATGGATATCTTTGAGGGGGTCTTCCCCAGCTGCTCGACCACATTGTAGTCGCTCTTTTTTATTATTTTCAGTATTTCCTCTATCTCTTGCTTAGAGGCTTCCACAACAATTTTTCTAGGTGCCTCCGTCTGGGCAGACTCACCTATAACTTCTTTGCCTCGGGTCCCAGATGACTCGATGGCGGGAGTGATGATTGGAGTAAGCACAGGAGTAGTAGTTGATGTACCAGCAGGAGTAGCAGATGGAATAACAATAGGCCTATTGACAGTCTTTGGGGAAATCTCGGGAGAGAAAACCCTTCCACTTCTGGTAACCTTGCTGGTCCCGAAAATTTTACTGACATCAGGATCAGCCACTTCATTCTTTAGATCTTGTTTGATGCCATGATAGTATACATCGGCACCATAATGTCAGGGGACAGCTTTTTCCGAGGCATACGGGATAGGACCAGGAAAGGTGATTATTAGCTGAGTGATTCTTGGAGCAGATGTGATCCTAACGGGTCTTCTCAAGGAGACCTTAGAAGCATTGGCGGAAATGGTTATAATAGCAACATCTTTAAATGGGACAATGGGAATCAAAGTTTTCTCGAATAAAATTTATTTGCTATCCATCAGGCGCTGAACACCTGACTTCAGTAAATGGCAACCAGAGGGCAGAGATGAACACATGTGGCAACCTTCACCACAACCCGGAAATAAACCGGCCAAAAACAAATTCTTCTTAACCGTCATAAGAGGAGTAGAAACTTCATCCACTAAGGTCACAAACAGATCGATATCAACAGCATTAACTCCACGATTGTGCTTAGGCATGGGAGCAGTTACAACATTGGGCTTTTTCGGAGCATCAAACTCAATCTCCTTAGCCTCGATCAGATCATGTACTTTATTTCTCAGAGCCCAGCAGTCGTTGGTATCGTGGCCAGGACTCTCAAAATGATAGGCACACCGAGAATTTGGATTATACCGAGGAGACGTGGTATTCAGATTCTTGGGAGCCTTTTTCAAGGTTGCCAAGTTGGATCTCAGCAGATGGGGTAGAACTTCAGCCAACGTCATGTTGATCCGGGTAAATTGTCGTTGTGGTCTTTCCGCCCTTTGTTGATTGTTGCATTGTGGAGCAACTACAAGCCTAGGTATCATTACAGCACTTACTGTCTGACGGTGTTCAGCTCTGCTTTGGCCTCTCGGGCTATAGATGGCAATGGCTTCCTTCTTACTAGTAAAAGGCTTCTTTACCGAACTCGAAGAGGCATCCTTATGTATCTTACCGCTCCGAATCCTAGCTTCTACTCTCTCTCCGGTTAGGATCAACTCGGTGAAACCAGCTTCCGATCAAATGATTAAAGAATGGACCAGATAGCATCCCCAGAAACATATCGACCAACTCCCTATTAGACAATGGGGGTTGGACTCTTCCAGTCAAGTCTCTCCACTTCTGTGCATAGTCCTTAAAGCCTTCACTTTCACCCATGGACATACTCTGGAGTTGAGTACGAGTAGGAGCAAGGTCGGTGTTATATTGATACTGCTTATAAAAAGCAGCAGACAGATCTTCCCAGTTTCGGACATTGGCTCTCTCTAGTTGGTAGAACCATTCAAGCTGAGTCCCTGACAGACTGTCTTGAAAGAAGTGGACCCACAAATTTCTATAAGCGGTGTGGGGTTGGATTTTTCTGACGTAGGAACGGAAATGGAGTTTTGGGCAAGACACTCCATCGTACTTTGCAAAAATTGGAGCCTTGAACTTCTGGGGGATGACCACTCCCGACACCAATCCCAATTCTTCAAAATCCAACTCAGGTATCCTCTAGACTTCCATAGCACTCAGACGATCTTCCAACTGCTTATATATATCCTCAGTAGGAGGATATTGCTCATCATTGTAATCTGTATCATTGTCAGAAACTTCAGGACTGTGGTCCTTTTCCCTTGTCTCTTCTTCTTGATTTTCCCCTTCTTTGGATGAAGAGGTCAGATCGAATTGTTGCTTTAACGGTCCCCTGAACCTTCTGCCCATATTCAGAATACCAGCGACCTTCTTCTTTTTCTTTTTCTCCTTCAGGATGAGGGCCTTCAGATCCTCCTGCCCTTTCACCAGATTTATGAACATCTGTTGGAACTGGGCATTTTGTGCCTAAATATCCTTGATGCTTTGTTCGGAAGACATTTCTGCTGAAATAAACAGGGAAGAAGATGAGAAACCTATAATGATGGTACATGTTTATGCGATGCTATGAATGGGATGTGTATGCAATGATTTCAAGGATTCTTAAAGGCTCAGATTTGTTTAACCAAAAGAAACACACGTTAATTGCATTAATAAGTTCAAATTGTTACAAAGAATCCATTTTAGGCTTACAATTAAACAAAACAAAACTTAAATAAAAAAAGAAACTAGGTCTCCCAGGAGCGCATCCTTTTTGGCGCAATGTATGCGTTTATGTTCCTTTCTTCATGAAGTAGCCTAGTGAGCTCCAGGACCTTCTTCTTGCTGGCATAGAACTGAGCTTCAAACGTGTCCCGCTCCTCTTTGAGTTGAACCCAGGATTTCTGTAATTCTTCATGATCAGTTGGCATGTCAGGATGATGACCAAGGGAAGTAGTATCTCCTTCAATAGCTGACTCCACAGTTATTGGTAGGACAGTTGGGTAAGGCATCATAAGGCTTTGGGCTCGAGCCCGTACCCACTGGAGATAAGGCTCAAGAGGAATGGAATTCTTGTTCCCTAGAATCTTGTTATCAATTTTATGCACCATGCCCCAAGCTTTTATGAACCTTCTAAGCCTTGAGCATCATTCTCATAGTTGAAGGTGATTCCTTGGATAAGTGTATCATGAGGACCATCTCTTCTCGCATAACCAAATTGATGCAAGGCCAAACAAGGGTTGTAAGTGATTCCTCCCCTAATTCCTAAGAGAGGGACATTAGGGAATTCACCACAGCGATCGATGATGGTAACATCTTCTGAGAACCGTGAACACCAATGAATGTCTGAATGCTTAAGGGACATCAGCCTACGAGACCATTTCAAACCCTGTTCATTCTTCAAAACAGACCTGGGTAGGTGCGAAATAAACCACCTAGCCAATAGAGGGGTGCAACACAGGAGGGTCCCCCTTCTCTTTAGAGTGAGAGCATGCAGAGAGTGTAGAATATCCCCGAGTAATGTAGGCATTGGATTATGAGACAGAAAAACCTTAATAGTGTTCACATCTACGAGTTGATCTGCATTAGGGAAAAGTATTGTCCCGTAAACAAGAAGTGCCAGCACCTCTTCGAAAGCTTGTAAATCTAGGATATCCCAAAAATGGTAATCCTTCTCGAATAGAAACTTAACCGGAACTCCTCGGGCATTCCCTCTAGTCTCCCAATTTGTCACTATGTCAGACCGTTGTAAGGACAAAGCTCTAGAAATCTCTTCAGGATTTGGATGTTCTTCCGTACCGTTGAAAGGTAACTGGTCAAGAATAGGTACCCCCAACAACTGAGAAAATTCCTCCATAGTAGGTACTAGCTGGTAATCCGGGAAGGTGAAACAATGGTGCACATGATCGAAGAACTGAAACAGCACTTTTAATAATTCTTCATCAGGTTTTCCAGTGACCAAATTGAGCAACTGACCATTCTTTTTAGTGAAATGAGAACTTTCAAGAACCCTTAATGCCAGGTCGTTTAGTTGGAGAGACAGTTTCATAAGGTTAATCTGTATAGTGTTCCTACGGATGGATGCCATGTCCTATAAAGCAAAGCAAAAATGAGCCCTAGGAAATCCTTGAAATGGTTAGTCATGATATGCCATGCTTATGATGTCATGATTATGTTAGAAAATCACAGGTATAGCAAACAACAAGCAAGTCACACCAAGTCCATAGGTTTAAGGCATGCATGAGTTTTAAGGTCATACTCTCTTGAAGTTGGATTGGTTTAACCTGTCCTATAAATAGTAATTGAGTTCTAAGGGATCTCAATATCACATATCTTTCCCCCAGCTTCGTTCAATAGGCGATTGACTCGCAACCAAACAAAGTCAAGAGTCAAACCTCAATGAGTGTAGCATCGAGTATCTATCGACCTTGGGAATACACCAAGGTCGGCCACCTCGATACGTCCTACTGGCCAAGTTGTGCAATTAAAGGTTCTAAGGTCATTTGATGCTTCATGACACCATGCGGCGGCCCCGTACTCTCCCTGATTGACTCAAGGGTTACCGGTACCAACCAAAGTGTCACATCAACATAGCTACTGCTTTAACCATGTCGGTATACCCCGCATAGTTCCCTCACAGTTTATTGCTACTTTCCTAAAAGGTGTCCCCATATCCGGGTGTAGGATCTATGTAACCCCAACAGATGCCCTTAAAATAAATCAATCAAGAGAAGCAATTAAGACGACCTATATCCTAGGGTATACCCCACTTTATTCGAGTCCTCAGCAGAGTTCCCAGTTCAGTGATACGGTGGCAGAACTGACTGTTATACTGGTTTGCATTTTTTGTTTGCAAATGTTGCGGTAAGCAAGAGTCGCCACCGACTTTTATTTCATCCAACAAAGGAAAAGGAAAAAGAACAGAAAAAACCTTTTTTGAGATGTTTCTGAGTACGGGGGGTAGATTATAGAAAGGGAAGGTGTTAGCACCCCTTCTATCAGTGGTTTTCCACGGGCACTTAGATACTTGCTCATTTTTCAAATTGCTTGTGTGTGCTTATTTTGAAAAGTTTTACTTCGTGATAACCCTTGTATCGGTCCTCAAGAGTGTGACGAAGTTGTTTTGAAAATTGTTTTGAAAAGTGTTTGTGTGACAAATTTTGTTTGAGCAAGTATCTAGGAGCTAATCTACCTACTCGAAAAAAAGTATGTTCGTTTTCCTTTAAACAGCGCTATCCTATTATTAAGGAATAGGTAGCACTGTCGTTGGAGTTTTAAGGGACGTTTGAAGGGACAAATACGATCACAAAAGCAATGTTAGGAAATTTTATTAATCATCCTAAAGCCTTAAAGATCTTTTTCCGAGGCAACATGCGATTGGGTCATTTTAGATCTTTTGGGACTAGAGGACAACCACTAACATTCCCTATACTTCATGACCATTTACCGAAGGCAACCGGAGTGGAGTAAACCCTAGGAGTGAGCATGTTCAAGTGTATTTTTTCAGTTAATTATCTTTGTACAATTAGGGTTTTCTAATGTTTTAATTTCAACTTGTCTTTCCATACAATCGTATACATATATCTAAGCAGTTTATAGTTTGCGGAAATAAAAATGCGAGAAGTTAGAGTCCTAATTATTACAAGGCTTTGGGCAGATACATAATTATTTTTGACTGAAAATAAAATGCGGAATTAAAACCCTACCTAAATCTATTACAAACTCTGAGCAGTTACAAATAATAATAAAAAGGAAAATTAAAAGCGCACGACAAATTAAATGCGAGAAATAATTGGACAACCTAAAAAATCTAATTTGAGAAAATATTTATGTTGTTTTTGAGAAAAAAATTAGGTTATGTACAAAATTAAATCATAATTCTAATTATTTTGAATTATAATAAAAAAGGCATTAAATTACCTAAATTTAATTAAACTAATTAATTAATAAAAATATTTTTATGAAAAATGATTTTGATGTTTTTTATGATTTTTTTTATTAAATAAAAAAACATGATTTTTTTTAGTTATTTAAAAAAGAAATAGTTAATAAGTAATAAAAAATAATAAAAAATATAATAGAATTTGGGCCTGTATGATGAGCAAATAGGGGGGTGTGTTTCTGAATTTATCCAGGCCCATTATGGCTGAGCCCAATCCTGTGCATGATTCTATGTTGTAGCGCCTGGAGAGTGCACCATGGTCCTTCCCTGATTTGAATGTTGGATCTGTACTGGCAACGATCCAGTGGCTAGATCAGTGGGGCGCATGATGGACGTCAGGCTTTGGAACACATGGAATCTGTAATTATATGTTAAGAAAATAAAGAAAATGCTGAGACCTGGGATCGAACCCAGGTTCTCCCACTCATTCCACGCTTTCCCTGGCCATCTGTGCTACGTTGCTTAGTTGTAATAATAAGAATATTAAATCATAATATGCAAAACAAGATGAGCAGCTGAAGAAAACGCGCGTAATTAAAATGGCCCAGTGGGATGGTGACAAGTCATCATCTTCTTCCATGTCCATCGTCTTAGGTACCTAACTTATACCTACGGACAAAACTCCATAGCTATAAACCTGCAAGCTTCAAAAATTCATATGATGCATGATAAATTAATTCTAACTGTAGCAATCAACTCGTCTTGATCTCACGAGTATCATGGAATTATTTTCTTGGTCTAATTTCACCTGTACAGAGAAGCCCCAAAATGGCTTCTTAAACCCTAGCCATGGCAATCATCAATATATGCGTCAAAACATCAATTAAGTCATTCAAACATGTTGCAAATATGTTAATAATCACAAATATATCATTAAAACATGCTTAGGATGCAAGAATTGTCGTAATCTATTTTGAGAAAAGAGGCAAACCATGTGAAGCCTATGGGACGATTCTGGGCTTGGGAATGCTTGCAATGAATTATGTTAGCTTCAGGAGACGTCCAAGAAGCGATTGGAAACTTTGGAACGTCTTGAATCACCCTCTATGTGAGAAAACGATCCACCACTTTTTTGCCAAATTTTGAGTTTTCTTTCTCTGTTTTCACGGCTGCAACCCTTGTTCTTTTGCATTATTTTTGTTCATTATATCTAATATGACGAATTAGGGCAACAAAAACAACCTGAATCTTTTGGAATTATGGAGATTGAATGTGATTTGCTTGCTATATGATTTCTTTCCAAAACCATCCAAATCATGTTATTTTTCCCTCAATTTGCCTTGATTCGGTTTGATCTGATTAGGCCAGCTCAATTAGATTTGATTCTCATAAAAATCATATCAAAAAACCAATCTTTGATATTTTTTGTCATTTATTTGATTTAATGTGACTTTTAATAAATCAAAATCAAAATAAAATCAATAAATAGAGAAAGTAATATATGGATGCTGATTTTGGTCGTGGACCATGTACCTAACAAGATACAATCCTGAAATGCTAGGCCCTTTTGACAAAAAGTACATTTTTTAGCACATTTGACTTTTGGCAATTTTCCAAAAATGGTCAACTTTGATAATGCATATTTCTTCCAATTTTAACCCTAGGAAGGTTTTCTTAGACTTTTTAGAAAGCTTAAGATGTCCCCTAAACAACCTTTTTGGTTTCATCTCAATTGGGTCTTCCATGTTCATGTAAGAAGCTTTGACCCAAAAGGTGTTTTTGTTGACTTTTCAAAAGGACCTATAATGTAGAAATTCACTTTTTTTTCTGAGTGAGTTTTTTGAACTTGAGGGATGAATATGAGTTGTAGGAAATTGGATTTTCTTAAAAATGAGCCTTGGATGAGAAATATTTGATAAAGTATGAGAAAGTTATGCTTGGTCAAAGTTTGGTTGAGTTTTCCTAAGAAACCCTAATTTAGCAACTTTTGAGTTTTTGATGAATTAGGAGCATTCCTTGAGGAATCATGATAAAAACTTGATCAAATGATGTTTATCACTTCAAAATGTTGATTTTGACCAAAAATCTTGAAGTTTGATTGTATGTGGGTTACAGTTGACTTTTGACCTAATACAGTCGATTTTCAAGCATCTGAGCAGTTTGACTGAGCAAACTTCTTGTGCAAGGAATAAAACTTGGCATGGATGATCTTGAGGATATATTAGGACTTTGGAGAGCATATGACGCATTTGGAGCTCACCCATATTGATGAAAATGGAAACCCTAGTTGGAGGTTCCTTGTCTTAGGAGAGGGTTTGTCTGGTCAACTCTTGGGCATCCTTGAGCAAGTTGAGGATCTCCATGAACATATGTTGAGTAAAATGGGAGGGAAAATTTTGGGGTACAGCACTAAGATAGAGTGGTTATGCTTGAAACACACTTGCTTCTAACTTTGTAGATGGAGTGTGATCAGAGGGAACAAGTTAGAGGCTCAAGAATTGACTTTATGCATAAAGCTTGCTTTTCCAAAATGGAAGTGTTCACTTTCTGCCAATAATGGAAATGTGAATTGGATAAAGCTTAAACCACTTGGATTAAAGCTAAAAAGTTTGTTTAATACATTAATGATGGATATATACACAAGTTAGAAGGCATGCAAAGCAAGATTATGCAGCCTAACATTGAAATTGCATTTTTGTTCATCATGAAAATGACCTATAATTTTAGTTTGAAACCCTAACTTCCTCTCTTTGATTCTCCTTGCTCAAGAAAGATCTCAAGGAGTTCTTGGACATTTTAGAAAGCTTGTAATGTTCTCTACAACCCCTCTTTTAATCACTTTTGAAAATTACCCTTGGAACTATATGAAAAGTTGCCATGAAGTTAGGTCAAAATCCTGCCTAAACTAGGGCAAAATTTTCATTAAGTGTTTAGTTTCAAGACCATGACTTCATGGATTATTAACTTGATATCCAAGAATTTATAGGAGAAGTTGTGTAAACCAAAGTTTTAGATATCATGGAGATCTACAACTTTCATGTTGAAAGTTTCTTTTGAATCATCTTGCATCATGGTGAAAAAATGGCTCAAAGTTGTGAAAAAATATGAAGTTTCCAACACTTAGAAAAATTTCTAAGTTTGAAAACTTTGACTTTTCAAAATGAAATCTTGACTTTTTGATTTATTGATGAACAATTTTCATATTTTGACATGTTTTGATGAATTGTGATCTTTGACACTTGATTTTGACCAAAAAGTCAAAGTTTAACTTTTTAGTATACAATTGACTTTTGATCAGTTGACTGAAAATCAACTATCAATCCATTGATCTTGAGCAATGTTTTGAGTCATTCCATTAGGTCAAAATGATTCAATGGAACTCTTGAGATCATACCTCAAACCAATTAACCATTTGCTAGGTCAAAAATCAGAAATTGCCCTTTCTCAGTCAAAACCCTAATTTTGACCATTTTTCCCTTTTGATGATCTGATCAAATTTCTTGAGGAATTATGGTCCAAACTTGATCAAATGATACATATGAGTTTATAATGTTGATATGGTTCAAAAATTATGAAGTTATACTGTAAATTGGCCACAGTTGACTTTTTCCCCAATACAACTGATTTTTAGGTCAACTGCTCAATTGACTGAGCAAAAATGTGATCCAAGACTTGAAACTTGACACGAGCAATCTTGGAGGTCCATAATGATCCATTAAAGTAATATGAGGCATTAAAAGTTTAATTATCCTTGTGCAATCTCAAACCCTAATTTCAGTCATTAGTGTTTAAGGAGATGTCTTGAGCTGATCAACCCTTGTGCAGTCTTGAACCAAAGAAGATCTTGTGAGAAAAAATTTGATGAATGAGAGGGAAAATTTTTGGGTACAACAGACGGCATCTAGTTAGAGGAAAATAAATCCCCTTACTCCTTGTTGGAAGCCTGGTTCATGATACACCTGCACCAAAGGTCCCTAAGATCCTTGAAATGGTTAGTGAAAATTCTATGGCATGATGTCATGATATCGTGATGTTATGTTTAAACGAATAGAAAACACAAGAAAATAACACAAGAGCCTTAGGTTTAAAATCTTGCATAAGGTCTGTAGGTAAGTACCATTTTCTATCGAAGTTCAGTTGGCTCAACCTATCCTAAAAATAGTAAATAGGTTCTAGGAGTCTCCATATCACCGATCTTTCTTACAGGTTTTATTTTAGCACGGCAACTGACTTGCTGCCAAAACATCCCAAGAGTCGAATCTCAATGAGCGCAGCATCGAGTATCAACAAAATTTAGATTGCACTAAAGCCGGCTATCTCACTACCTTCTGATGGCCAAGATGGGTCAATTAAGGTTCTAAAAGTCAGTTAGTGCTTATGACACCACGCGGAAGCCTAATTTTATCCTCGACTGACTTAAGGAACACCAGTATAGACCAAAGTGTGACACTAAGGTAGCCATCGCTTCAACCATATCGGTCTATGCCGTACGGTTTCCATGATCTATTGCTACTTACTTAAGGTATCCCTAGATCCTGGTGTAGGATCTTTGCAAGAAATAAACCCAAGCAACCCTTAAATTTAAAGCAAATAAGGAAAGAAAATAAATTGATCTATACTTTAAGGTAACCCCTCTTTTTATATAATTTCTCCAACAAAGTTTCCAGTTCTGTAATACGGTGAGAGAACTGACTTGTTTCTGCGTTTTATCACAAATATTGTGGATAGCAAGAGTCTCCGTTGACTTTTCTTTTATCCAATAAGGAAAGAGTGAAAATAACTGGAAACACCTCGATATATTTTGAGTTCGGGGGAGTAGGTTATGAAAAGGGAATGTGTTACCACCCTTTTCATTCGTAGTTATCTACGGGCTCTTAATCTCTTAGCTCACTTTTGAAAATTTGCTTTTTGTGTGTGTGTGTTTGAAAATGTTTTGAAATTTGCCAATGTAAGGCGAAACTTTGTAATGATTCTTGTATCGGTCCTCAAGAATGTGTACAAAGCATTTTGAAAATATCTTTGAAAGTGTTTGTAAAATGTTTTGTTTTTGAGAAATTTGTGAGCAAGCGATTAACAGTTCTACCCACACAAGGTCATTCTTGTACTTTTACTTCTCCTTTAAATAGTGTTATCCATACCATTAGTTAGTAGGAAGCCCTATTGTTGGATGTGAAGGGACATGCGTAGGGTCATTATACGGTCATCGAAGGCAACTTGTAAGGATGCTTTAGCAATTTTGTAAGGGACTAGATCATTTATCGAAAGGCAACATTGAAAGGGTCATCGAGGGAATATGATCTTTTATTTAAGGGACTTTGCTAAAGCGTCCCTACTTTCGAGGGACTTTGCTAAAGCATCCCTACTTTCGAGGGACATGACCATTTTATTCCAAAGGAAACAAGAGAGGTTACCCTAGAGGTGCGAGTGTGCGAGTGTGTTGTATTCAGTTATTTATCTTTGAATTTAGGGTTTTCTATCGTTTGTTTTTATCTTTCCATACAAACCCTAGTTACTAAGCAGTAATAGCAAGTATAAAAAACAGTAAAGTGCGGAAAATAAAGTCCATACGCTCTTACATGGATTTGGGCAGATACATAATAGAGGTGTGAAAAATGAACCTAACTATTACATCCCGGGAACAATTACAATAATGAAAAAGAAAGCGGGAAATCTAGGCTATTACAATTGTGAAACCTATACAATTTATCTAATAAAATAAAATAAGAGGAAAAGGAAAGAAATGTTTTTTTAGTGATTTTTTTATGAAAAGAGTGATAATTAAGTAACCCTAAAAATCTAATTCATTTTATTTAATTAATAAAAAAATTTAATTAAAAAAATGAAAACCTAAAAAACCTAATTAATTAGGGATTACAAAAAAAAGGTTTTGTTTTTTAGGTTAAGTGAAAAAAATTAGGTTAAATTTTCCAAATAATAGGATTTAAGAGAAAATGACAAACAAGGTTAGAAAATAGAGAAAATATAAAAATGTCATGGGTGAGTGTTGAATCTGCGCTCTTAACCATTTCACCAACACACTTTACCACTGCACCAAGCGCACGCCTGAGTTGGAAGAATGGAATCAGCATAATATGTAATGAACCTGCAAGAATTGGAAAATATGAAAAATAAAATGTCAAAAGGCATGATCAAGCAAACGCCCTTGTACACAAATGCCTTAATGAGCGTTTCCTTGCCACTGGGGTGGCTGAGTCATCCGGTAACATTGTGAAAAAAATTAAACAAATAATAAACAAAAACCATTAGGCTTGAGAAGTGCCAGAGCCCTAGCTCTAGTCGTCTTCTCCAGCAGGCTTGTTCTTCAATCCTGCAAAAATAGCAAATTTTAATGACTCAGTGGTACCCTACCCCCCCTAATTTGGGCCTTGTGATTTCAATGGAACCCTTACTTTAGGATAAATCTTGTTGTATTGTGAGATACAACATGAACAACCTCAAACAGTGCAAACATGGTCAAACGCGATTGAGCCATCATGGGGGTCATGTGATGGTTCAATCCTACACATTAACATCTCAGAAGCATATTAATAAGGTAGTATATATTGAAACAAAATGAAAATGACAATATGAAATTTATGAAGAAAACAAAACGGGTGGTGCATGCATACTGGTTTTATGTCCTTTGGATCATCACAACTGATCCAATCTTACCATATAGTACTTCTGGAAGTGAGTGGGATAAGTATTTGGCCTTGAGAGAGGTTGCAAGGTAGGGTTTCGATTTTCCCTAGTTTTGATATTTTTTTTGGAATTTCGAAAAGGCGATCTTGTGAAAAAAAATTGTGTCTTTGTTGTCTAAAATAGTGAGAATATAGAGAGAGGAATTAGGTCAGAAGGGATTGGGTTTGGACCTTTGTAAGAAAGCCTCTTATTTTATCTAATTTATTTTGAATTTTAAATAAATAAAATCAAAGATAAATAGAATAAAAATCCAAGGGGTTTATGAATAAGTTCATAGGTTCATATTGAGGCCTATAACACGCATGGACCTTGAAACACAAGCCCACTAGCCCAAAAATTCAAGTTTGGTCACTTTAGGTTTCATGCATTTTCTCAAAATTGACCAACTTGCATCAATCATAACTCTCTTAATTTTCATCATTTGAAGGTGATTTTTGACTTTTTGGAAAGCTCAAGATGTTTCCTACAATATCTATGATGGTCATTTTTGCATTTGAAGACTTTATCTTGATGTAAGTTGCCTTGATAAAAAGTGTCTTTTTGTTGACTTTTGAAATGACCTATAATGTTTTGGCCCATATCTCTCAAATGGAGCATTTTTTGGACTTGAGCTTAGAGAGAAAAAGTTGTATAGAATTGAATTTCCTTCAAAGTGAGATTTGGTTGAGAAAAATCTGATGAAGCATGTGAAAGTTGTGCTTGGTCAAAGTTCAGTTGACTTCTCCTTAAGAAAATCCTAATTTAGTAACTTTTGACTTTTGATGAATCTTGAGTTTTCTTGATGAATCTTGATCAACCCTTGATCAAATAATGAATCTGACTTCAAAATATTAATGTTGACCAAAAATCTTGAAGTTTGACTGTATGTTGACCACTGTTGACTTTTTGTCCAATGTAGTTGATTTTCAGTCATCTGAGAAATTGACTGAGCAAACTTGTGATGCAAGGCTTGAAACTTGGCATGAGCATTCCTTGAGACATATGAGGAACCATAAAATCCATTTTAGGCATTATAAACTCAATTTTCCTTGAGAAACACAAAAGCCCTAGTTGTAGGTTAATTTCTTAGGAGAAGAGTTTGTTTGATCAACCCTTGAGTAATCTTGAGCAATTGAAGACCCTAAAAGCATGAGAAGGTATCTTGAAGAAAGTGGAAGGGTAAGTTTTTGGGTACAACGGGAAATATATAGAGGAGTGTTCATATCCAAGTTACCGTATCCACTTAGCGCAAAAATAAGAGATATATGGAAATCTCAACCAATTGAATTAGGTGCAGCTTATGAGGAATTATTCAAGTCCTATATAATGAATTAAGACGACAATGTATAAAAATTACAAGAGAAAAACAATTAGAAAGAGGAAGAACTTCACTATGTTGTGATATACCAGAGATAGAGCAACCAGGAAATTACGGTTGTAATCAACAAAGTAGAAAAAGTTATAAAAAAAAACATAAATTAGGAAAAACTTATCAAAGAAAAAGGCTTATAAGAATACTAGATGGAAGTGTTTTAGAAAGAAAAAACAAACAACTAAAAAAAATATTGTCCAAATGTAAAAAAGAATTGTGTATGTTAGATATGTAATGTAGAAGGTCATTATGTCCATGAATGTCAAACAAAGAAAGAAAAAGATTTTAAGGAAAAGTTAAAACTAATAAAGAGAGTATATAAAATATATAAACTAAGTGATTCTAATTGTAATGTATATGAATATATAGAGGATGAATTATCTTCAGAAGAAATGGAATCTGAACTGTACATATATCAAAATTAAAATTGAAAAAGAAAATAAAGAAACCAAAGCCTATATAGATACAGGAGAAGGTATTTGTATAGAAACCAAAGCATTGTTTAGTAAATGGAATACATTATAGAAACCATTAAAGATTCAAATAACAATGGCTTAATACACCCTCTAAATTGAATTGCTACAAGAATTACTTTAAATATTCAAAATAAATTATTTATAGTACATACAATAAATCAACAAGAAAATGGGTTAAATATAATAATGGGAATGGTTTTCTAAGATTATATGCACCCTTTTTTCAATACTTAGAGTATATATCAATTAAGGCTTTCTATATTTAAGGGAAAACAACTGAAAGAAATTATAGATATTTCTATTATTTATTCCTCACAAATAATTTATTCAAGAAAATAATCAGAGTTCTCCAGACTAAAACGTGGTGAAATTATAGATTTAGTTTATAAAAAAAAAGCTTTATGCATTAATTAATTTAGAACCAGGAAGAAAAATCTCAATACATATTGAAGAATTATTAGATAAAGTGTGTAGTGAAAATCCACTTGATCCTAAAATTAATAATAAAAATATTGAATTAGTTGAATGAAAACTAAAAGACCCAACAAAAGAAATCAAATGTAAACCTATGATATATACAAAACAAGATAGAGATGAATTTGCTTAAGATATTAAGCATATGTGTGAAAAAGGATCCATGAGATCATTAAAAAGTAAACATTCGATACCAGCATTTTATGCCAAAAATCATAATGAGGTTAAAAGAGGAAAGAGAAGGATGGTAATTAATTATAAACAAATAAATTATGCTATAAAAGGCGAGGCTTATTTTCTTCCAAGAAAGGATTTAATTATTGAAAGGGTTAGAAATATGAATATGCTTAGCACTTTTGAAAGAAAGTTGCTTCAACCAAAACTTAAAAAGGATGTTATGTGGTCATGGACCGAAGAAGACGAAATACTTATTACTAAATTGGAATATTTATATCAAGATCTTTCTGAATTATATCATCCATCAGTTGATGATTTAATTATTATTGAAACTGATGCATCAAATGAATGTTGGGGAGGTGTTAAGAAGGCTAAACTCTCTAGCCAAAAAAAAAGAATTACTATGTAGATATATGTCTAGAAGCTTTTCAGAAAGTGAAATTAATTATCCTACTCATGAAAAAGAAATATTGGAATTAATTTGAATGTTAGAAAAACATCGAATTAATGTTCTTGATAAAGAATTTATTGTCAGAACAGATTCTACTTATGTTGCGGGATTCAAAAATATTAATCATAAAGGAACTTACAAGCAAGGGAGACTTATAAGATGGCAAATGAAATTAGTCGAATATAATTACTCAATTACTCACATTAAAGGTGAAAAGAACGTACTTGCATATATACTTTCTAGAGAATGGAACGGATTTTAAAAGAAATCTTGATACAACAATTAGAGTTAAAAGAAGCACTCAGAATTCACAAAATAAAAGACAAAGAAATGATTGGAAAGGAAGTGGAATTAATTGAGAAGGAAATTGAAATTATAAAATCTCAACTTAGAGGAAAAAATCAACTTGAAGAAATTAAATTAAAATAAACTAACAAATTTTATGTTGTATTTAACAGACTATTTCCAAGAATTTATGATGAATAGTATAAAACAGCCCCTCATTGTACAAAAATTTAAAGAATTACTTATAAAGGGTATGCCACCAAAGAAGAGGATGAAAAAGCAATGAATGATCGTATAGAATTAGAAAAATCAAGAAAAGTGATTTATCTTGGTCCAAGAACTTTTTCAGAAACAACAAAGAGTAATGCACCCGAAAGAACATTGATGAAAATCTTGAGAAGAATACCTTCTTCTTTAGATAATTTGTCAATTATGTCTCGAAAAGAGCATGAAAATCAAGTCAAATTCTCCTAAGAAAAATTTAAGGAGAATCTAAAAAGACTTACTTATTGGACCGAGAAAGAAAATACTAATTGCTTCTACTTGGTGGGTAGAAAGCCTTTTGGAGTAAAAGTTATAATTGCTCAAGGAGAAAAAGCCTTTTGGAGCATGAAAATCAAGTCAAATTCTCCGGGGAAAAATTTAAGGAGAATCTAAAAAGACTTACTTATTGGACCGAGAAAAAAAATACTAATTACTTCTACTTGGTGGATAGAAAGCTTTTTGGAGTAAAAGCTATAATTGCTCCAGAAGCAACCCAATTACTAACATTTAATATGTTCCAATTTGAACTTATTAAATGCCTTTATTTAAGTAAAAATTTGGAATAAATTAATCTATTTCCATATAATTTTAAAGAATCATTCCAGAACTTAAGAAGAATATTGTTGGAGAAAGAAATATTTATTTAAAATTGTACTCAACTAATCTGGATTTTACAACGAATCAACCAGAAAAACACTTTCTCTTCATTTGAGTAAGTAATAATCAGTTTCCTCTAAGATATGATTCTAAAGAGGAAATGTATGATGATGATAACTAAAATATTATTTTATCTAATCAACTTTCAAGCATATTCTTTCAATGTCAAGCAATTAGAAAGAATTCATGTGTGAAAGTATTGTACAAAAGCACCTAATCTCCTACTTTAAAGCAAGACAACTCGAAAGGAACTAAAGGATAGAGATATCATCTATTGACTACTTTTGAGTTACCATTCTATGCATTAAATAAAGAGACAATAAACTATAAGTCATGTGTACTTAAGGAGTTATGTTCAAGTATAAAGAAGGGTGAGAATCATGCATGTGAAAGATGTTTCCAAGAAAAAAATGTCGTAGAAGTTACCAAGTATCTAGAAAAGTCTATGTACTTTAATGAAGAAGATCAGAAGAGAACCATAATAGAATACTAGATTAAGCAATAATAGAGTTGTGAAGGAGATACGAATGAAGCTATTTGTCATGTAGTGTTTAAGTGTTTTAAATAAGTGGTATTATAGATGAATAGTACTATGAATTATTGTAATAATAAAATAATATTATAATGTGTGTTTAGGGCTATAAATAAGTGATTTTACGGTGGTAAGAAGCAAGTTGTAGAAAACAACCATTTTGTAAGTTTCTTTCAAGAAACATATGATAATCCTTTTGTGTGCTTTCTTGTATCATAAACTAATATCAATAAAACCATATTTTCACTTATTCAAGAATTATTCAATTACTTTCATATACATTTATATGTTAATCAACTATCTCATGTAACGCTACGGAAGCAGCGGTGGACCGAAATTTTGATTTAGGAGAAATCATGATCAGGTACAATTACTTGTATACTTATTTTTTATTTAGTGTTGAAATTTTCTTACCTGTCTGACATAATAAAAATGGAAAAAGAAATAGAAAATGATATAGAACATTTACATATTACTGAAGAAGATGGAATTACGAGGGAAGTATTTTATTAGATTCAACCTTATTTCAAAAAATACAAAATAAATATTTAGATTTAACTAGGAATGCAAATATGAAGGGAAAATAAAGAATTGAAAGAATAATGAAAACATTTAACCAAAAGGATAATATTATAGAATTTTTTTTATTAATAACCAATTATTAAAATAATATTTCACAAATAACCGCGTTTCGGAAAAAAATACGCAAATAACCATGTTTTAGATGACTCCCCAAAGGAGGAGTCATCTGAAATGGCGCATGCACCTATATTTTAAGGGGAGGCGCCATCTCACTTGGCGCCTATGTGCTTAGGGCATGTCCTAAGCCAAGTGAGATGGCGCCTAGGTGTATTTTTAGGGCAAAAATTGATTATTTTTTTTTGTCCGGTGCGTTGCGTGTTGGACAGAGGATCAACAAAATGGACTTTTTATTTAAAAAAAATAATTACATCCAACTGTATTACATTAAAATAACAGATAAAAAAACAGATTAAAAAAATGGATAAAAAAATATAGGAAAAAAATAGATAAATCAGCGATCCCCCGGAACCCGGTAATGACCCCCGGTTCCGCATCCCCGTCCTCGCCTTTCTCGTGCTGGGTGTCGTCACGTTTCCTGCTGCGGCAAGGTCGATGGCCCAGCGAAGTCAATGCGGTCCGGATCCATAAAATCAGTCATATCTCCATATCTAGAAGATCCACTTTGGTACAGTCGGTTACCCATACCCTCAAAGTTTGGTCGTGTTGGCGGTGGGTGGGGTTCCATAGTGGGTCTGTAGCATTGATCGTCTGAGTATGGTGGGTAGAAAGGAAATGGATCTTGGGGTGTTTGGTATTGAGGATGTTGGGTGGTTTGGTGATATTGTGGTTGATGGTAGGTTGGGTCGGTTTGTTCGTAATCTTCCGACATTCCCATATCAGGGCTAAGGCTGGATGTTGAGGGGCCCATATTGGGATATGTGGAAGACTGAAATTGTGTGTGGGGTATGCGAGTGTGCTGGTATTGGGATTGGTATTGTGGTTGGGTGTGAGGCATATCGGGGTATTGGTAGTGTGGTGGTGATTGTGGTTGGTTGTGTGGCATTTGAGTGTAGTTTTGTTGTGGTGGGGACTGTGGTTGGGTGTTTGTGGGTCTGTTTCTTCTTAGGGGTTGGTGGGAGGTTAATGGATTTTGGTTTGTTGTTGGGGAACCGAGGGTTGTGCCCATTGTGTGCGTGGGTCAACCAAGTACCTTGGATGAGACACGTGCATTTCAGGGTTACTAACTGACCTGTACCAAGACAAATATTGATCTGAGTGTCGCATATTACCTTGAATTATGAAAACTGGGAATTGCAAGACATAGCGGTGACGCCTCTGCCACATCTTACACCACTCCAGAGCGAAGTCTTTCCAGTTGGTAAGACCCCACTGGGCGTCGACCCTTTTAAGATGCCATGGGGACAAACAAGTTGTATCACTTGGTATCTCTTGATGCATTCCGAACTGCATCTTCACACGGTCGCTGTGGTGCATCTCCACAATGTTGAACCGAATGATTGCAGTCTTCGCGGTCCAAGTTGCTGCATCCTCCGGGTTTGGATCATGGCCCAAACCCAAATATGGTCTCCATACGAACTGCGATAAAATTTAAATCAAGTTAACACAAAATGTATAAATAATTTAATTGAGCAAAAGTTAAAAGCTATGACGTACGTCATCTGGGCCTAAGTGATCCAACATATTGCGGTAGAGTGCGACATTAAATCTTGGATTCTTGCTATAATCCATACCCCTCACGCAGTACCTAAAGGAAATGAGAAACATTTTATTCTTAGCATATATTTGGTGAAGAGATGAATAGTTATAAATGTTATAACTTGATGACTTACTTTGTTGCGTACGGGAAACCGAAAGTGTTGTTGTTGACGGGGTTTAAGGACTCCATCCTCCACCAACCCCAGGCTTGTAGTAAAAAAGCGCACCCATAAAATATACATTTTTCCTTGACTGCGTTTTTGCACAAGGAACTGTATAGGTGGGCTAAAACTACAGAACCCCAACTATATTTTCTTGTTTTTTCAAAATTTCTTAGTAAATATAAATACATAAAATTTACACTATTTCCCGTACTTTCGGGAAATAAAAATGTACCAAAAATTATCATAAGATAAGTTCTGGCTTTTACTACCCTGTCATTCTCGGAGGAATTTTCATTTAATTCCAAACTTGCATAATGACTTTTCAGCTCAGTGAGTAGTATTCCCTGCCCTTTCGCACCACCACCTTCTACCATATCCCTGCCCAACAGTTCTTCACACTGAGAGTTGGGTTGTTGAACCGACCCGTTCACGGCCTTACCATCGACAGGGAGACCTAGTAGCATGTACACATTGTGATCGGTGGATCTGGAACTGACTGTTTTAAAGCTGGTTCGCGAAATGTCGCGGAAGCAAGAGTCGCCACCGTCTTTTATTTTCTCCAATTGGAAAGGACAAAAGCACAGAAAAATTCCTTTAAAGAGATTGCTCTCGGTTCGGGAGGTAGGTTATAGAAAGGGAAGGTATTAGCACCCTTTCTATCCATGGTTATCCATGGGCTCTTAGGTACTTGCTCAATGTGTTTTCAAAATTGTTGTTTGCTTTTCAATTGTGGGTTTCAAAAATATTCTTTGAAAAGTTTCAGTTTAACTCATGCGTCAGAGTGTTTGAAAAGTTTGTTTGAAAGTTTTTTGAAAGTGTGTCGGTGTGAAAAGAGTTTGAATTTTGTTTTGAAGAGAGCAAGTACCTACGAGAACCTACCTACCCTAAGGAATTCGTCTGTGTAAGAGTCCTTTAAAGTAGTGCCATCCCACCATTGAGAGGTAGGTAGCACCACCGTTGGAGGTATTCGGGTCAATTCGGGTTTTAGGGACATGGTGGTCACCGGAGCAATGGGAAAACACCTTAGAAGCTACCCTCATGCCAGGTTCCCGGACCATGAGGACTTACTAAGACGTTTTCTACTCGACGACCACCTTTCGAAAGGCAACAGTGAGGCGTACCCTAGGGGTGGTGTGTGCGAATTGTGTGTTATTTTCAGTTCATTATTTGTCTTGTCATGCATTGGTGATCTAACGATTCAATTTTATTTTTCGGGCATTCATTCTTTCATGCATATTTATTAACAGTTATATTTGCGAGAAAATAAATCTAACTATTACAACTGGCGCGGGTCCACATCGCCAAAAAAACCGAACCCGATTTGACTGAAAATAAAATAAAGTGGAAAAAAGTCCGAGAGTTTTTAATTACATGGCTTTGGGGCATATACAGAAGTATTTAATAAATGCGCGAAATAAAGACTAAACAAAATTAGGGCGTTGGACCCTTTAACAGATAATTAAAATAATCAAGGAATTTTAAAATTAAAAATTAAATGAAAAATAATGTTTTTGTGTTTTTTAGGTTTAAAAGAAAAAAGAGAAAAGTTAATTAAAATTAAAATCCTAGTTCTATCATTTTTTATGTTTATTATGAAAAAAGATTTAATTTTCTAACCTAATTAAATTCTAAACTAATTATGTACAATTTTGATTTATAGAAAATAAATAATAAATATTAACATTGTGAGAAAAAGGTTAAAGAATTAAAAAGGAAATTGAAAATTAAATGAACCTAATTCTACATTTTTTGGGATTTTTATTATGAAAAAAGAATTAAAATTAAAATTAAAACCTAATTAAACTAATTGAATTACATTTTAATTTATTACAAAAAGAATCAAAATTAATTATATTGTTTTTTGTCTTTTCTGTATTTTTAATGTTTTTTATATATTTTTTTGTAAAAATTAATTAAATCAGAAAGTAAAAAAAGTAAATAATAGAATATAAAGGAAATTAAAAAAAGAAAGAAAAATAGAACCAGGAGGTGTGAATTTGAATTTGGAGGTGCAATGTTGAAAGGCCTGGCCCAATTGCTGGCCATGTGTTGACTTTTTCTGATCCAATGTGGTGCCTTTGACTGAAGCGTAACATGTTCCCCAATCCTTGCCTTTGGTGTGAGTGCTCTGGGACACGTGGATGGTGCATTTTGATGGAGCATGGTGAGTTCTCAATGTTATGCTGCATATGAATTAGAAAGGAAAAACAATATTGAGAAATTGCAAGACCTGGGACTTGAACCCAGGTCATTGTGGTCACTAGTGCGCGTCCCTGCCAGCTGAGCTAATTGTTTTCATTTAACATATAATAATCAATAAAGTATATAAAGGAAAATGGTTAGTGCTTGGTTAAACGCGCGAAAATTCAAATTCATCCAACCAGGGTACGCCACGATGCCATCTTCTTCCTCATGTTTTCCTGAAACAAATTTATTAAACACTTAACGGGGGTTTTGAACCCCCTCAGAATATGCCCATTCCATTAATAGCGATTAGAACCCTGGCCTTCATAAATTGTTCGCGAGGGTACAGGTCTCTTCGTTTTGAGACGCTGAGTTCAATGGTGGCACTGAGGACGTCCAATTTTTCCTCTAATGAGAACCCCTAATTCACAGGCCTGCAAAACCCTAGTATGTGACAATGGTGGATTCGCATAGGTGGCTCAAAAACACAATTAAACGTATCAATTAGTTCAGAAGCATCAAGATAAACATGAATCCATGAAAAAAAATGCATAAAAGTGATGGAATCATGCTATGTGATTTCAAAATTTCCAAGGTACGGTTGGACTCATAGATACCAGTTCAAGGTGTTTTGCGTGTTGTGAACGATTGAGAAAGGTCCAGGAATGTCCCAGGATGCTATTGGAATAAAAATTTTGGCTTGAAAAAGTCCCTAGCTATGATTTCAGTTTTGCTTTTTATGTCCAAAATTTCAAATGTCCAAATGCCTTTTCAGCGTGCTTTGTGCTATGTTCTTGGTAGGGTTTGACTCAATGATCCTTAGGGAATTGAATAGGCATGCTAACTCCCCTTAATCCATGCTTGAGAAAGAATTGGCATTAGGGTTTGTTCATTAACCATTTTTTCCTAAATTCTAGCCAAAACCTAGACTTAGCATGAAAATGAACCTTGGCCTGATTTTTGAGTTGATTCATGATGTATAGAACTTGTCTACATTCATTTGACACCATTACATGGACTTTTAAATTTTATTTGAATTTTTAATGAATTAAAATGAATTAAATCATCAAAAATTAAATAAAAATGAAAAAGTCAACATTTGGTCTTGAAACCAACCATGGGCCACGTGTGTGGCATGACAAGGATGGACAAAGTGAGAAAAATGGGGCCCTTTTGTCAAAATTGGATTTTCAAAGATAATTGACTTTTGCCATTTCACAAAATTTTCCCAACTTCTACAAGGCATAACTTGCTCAATTTTTAAGCTTTTCACATGTTCTTGGACATTTTGGAAAGGTCTTTAAGTCCTTTAACCAATGTCTTTGGTCCCATGTCATTTTGATTTACCAATCTCAAGTTATGGCTTTTGACTTAAAGTCCCTTTTTGTTGACTTTTGAAAATGACCTGTAATGTTGAGATTGATAACTTTTTGTGAGAGCATTTCTTGGACTTGAAGTATGAAGATGAGTTGTAGGAAATGTCTTTCTCTTCAAAATGGGCTTTGGATGGAATTTTTCTGATAATCCATGTGAAAGTTATGCCCTGGTCAATTTCAGTTGACTTTTTTTTCAGCTGTCCAAATATAGCAACTTTTGCATCTTTGATGATTTCTGAGCCAAATTTTGAGAATCATGATCAAGCATTGATCAAATGATGTTTGTGGCTTCAAAATGATAGGTTGACCAAAAATTTGAACTTTTGACTGCCAAATGACCATTTTGCCCCTACAGTTGACTGTAGTGCAATCTAGGGTTTTGACTGTGCAATCTTGAGCTGAATGCCTTGAAACTTGATATGAGGATGTTTGACCATGTTTATAAGCATATGAGACTTGATTGACCCTTTGAAAACTTCATTTTCTTGATCAGAACTCAAACCCTAATTTGGACTGGATGGGAGACTGTTGCACTGCACAACCCTTGGGGAACTTTTCTAGCTTGGCTTGACAATTTCTTGAGGAATATGGGAGAGCAAATTTTGGGGTATAACAGTTGCCCCTGTTCAATCTTCTTAGACCTGAGGATGCAGATTGGCTGACGTGCCTTTCGTAATCCGATGGTAAAAGAAGATTGGACACTAGAGTGCCCGGAAATTTGCGCTCACATGTTAGCAATGATGGGGGAATGGGCTTATAGATGCCATCTGGGTGTTTGATTGCGTAAGAGATTCCTTAGCGAGAACCTGCATACCTGCAAAACAGAAAATGAGTACCTGACACGTTGCAGGGATGATCACTTCCTTAGCATGAATGGTAAGAGAGCCTTGGGCGACTTTAACTTCAACAACGCTCGTTGAGAAAAATCTGGGGTGTCTTCTGCTGGGATAAGAATCAGGGAGATCTTAATGTCGATCTGACTGAACCAGAGAGGCCTTTGACTGGATAAGTCTAGGTCTTGAAATGTCTTCCACTGGATAAGCAATCAGGAAAATCTTGGGACGATTTAACTGAACCAGAGGAGGCCTTTGACTGGATAAGCAATCAGGAAAATCTTGGGACGATTTAACTGAACCGG
This sequence comes from Vicia faba, assembly GCA_948472305.1. Lineage (NCBI taxonomy): Eukaryota > Viridiplantae > Streptophyta > Magnoliopsida > Fabales > Fabaceae > Vicia > Vicia faba. The sequence continues at coordinate 127,677,131 of OX451741.1, forward strand.
TCTAGGTCTTGAAATGTCTTCCACTGGATAAGCAATCAGGAAAATCTTGGGACGATTTAACTGAACCAGAGGAGGCCTTTGACGGGATAAGCAATCAGGAAAATCTTGGGACGATTTAACTGAACCGGTCTAGGTCTTGAAATGTCTTCCACTGGATAAGCAATCAGGAAAATCTTGGGACGATTTAACTGAACCAGAGGAGGCCTTTGACTGGATAAGCAATCAGGAAAATCTTGGGACGATTTAACTGAACCGGTCTAGGTCTTGAAATGTCTTCCACTGGATAAGCAATCAGGAAAATCTTGGGACGATTTCACTGAACCAGAGGAGGCCTTTGACTGGATAAGCAATCAGGAAAATCTTGGGACGATTTAACTGAACCGGTCTAGGTCTTGAAATGTCTTCCACTGGATAAGCAATCAGGAAAATCTTGGGACGATTTCACTGAACCAGAGGAGGCCTTTGACTGAACCAGTCTAGGTCTTGAAATGTCTTCCACTGGATAAGCAATCAGGAAAATCTTGGGACGATTTCACTGAACCAGAGGAGGCCTTTGACTGAACCAGTCTAGGTCTTGAAGTGTAGCTTGAGAACTTAACTGAATTTTTCCTGAAAGATAAAAGTCAGTCATATGCAATGCATGATATGAATCAAGCAATGATGTTCTCAACATAAATGAGATTTGTATGATGCAGTGCGTGATGCATGTCATAATGATGTATGTGATGTTTTATGTATGTTTTCGTCTAGGAAAGTAAATCCTTGACGGGTGCCGGGAAATCGTATCCTGGGCTGATGTCGAAGGATAGATTTTGCTTCCACTGGGGATGATAACTGCAAGGATACCGGTAGGAGAAGATGACTCCGTTGCGGAATAAACTTGGCGAATGGGAGATTCTGCGGGGAGAAAAGATACTCTAACGATCATGCTGGGAAGCAATACTCTGTGGGGAGAGTGATGCTTTGCTGGATGTTGATAGTAACTCTGCTGGGGATAGGAAAGAACTACGTTGACGACGACTTTCCCTTGGCTTTTGGCTGAGGATAACCCAGTTATATCCTGTTGAGGAAATGACTCTTTAAATCAAGCCAGACGATGCGTTCGTGTCCTGTGAAGGATAAGCTTCCAGAATATACTGGGGATAAGCTTACTGCTTGGAGAGATGAATTCCATCTTTCCTGGGGAACCTGGATGGGACTCTCCTGGGGAATTTAAGATAGGCTGGGGAAGAATGCACTGACTTGCTGTCCTCTGGGGAATTTAAGATGTCTGGTTAGGTTCTTTAGTCGAACCTACCTTGGTACCTTGGAAGATAGAACAATCAGACTGCTCAGACAACTCTTTATTGCCCCTGTTTCTAGTGTCACCTGCAATCAATTCTTTATTTCGTATGCAAATATTTATGAGCTAGCAAATTATTGTCAAATGCATATATCACAAATTGAACCTTGGACGTTCTTCGCAAAACAAAACGGAAAGAGAAAAACAGTTGGCACGTTTAACTGAAAAGTATATTTGTATTGATTTTGAATAGCCTGTGAATAGGCGTTTTGTGTACAAGAGGCTGGCGTCCTAGTAAGAGGTACGTCGCCGAACAAGAGAGTTTATTACAAGTTTTATACAAAAGAAAATAAAACAGCTGTGTGAAAGATGAATGATCCACTGGGTTTCAACTCTGCTATAGCCTTTATAACTCCGAGCGTCTCATCACTTGGTGACCTTGGTTGAAGGTGAAGCTGACTGATCGATGCCGTTTGATGTAGATACCAGATTCTGGATGCAAAGTGATCAATGAGACATGGTTTTACGCTTTATCCCTTATTTTTGCCTGGACTGCCTTTTCGGGTTTTCAGTCCACCGGGATACCCATTTTTGCCCAAGCCGCCTTTCCAGGTTTTCGACTTGCCGGGTGTACAGATTTTTTTTATTTTCATCCCTTCATTTTGCCCGAACCCTTTTGGTTCGACGGGAAGCCCTAATTTTTGCCTAGACATGTCAGCCTAGCGGGTCATTTTTCATGCGTAGTATTTTTTAACTATGTCTGCATTGGCGGGGTGAGGAAGGTCGTCACCATCCATATTGGTTAATATCATTGCTCCTCCTGAGAACACATGCTTAACCACAAATGGCCCTTCGTACGTAGGGGTCCACTTGCCCCTTGGATCACTCTGAGGAAGGATGATTCTCTTGATTACCAGATCCCCGACTTGATATTCCTGCGGTCTGACCTTTTTGTTAAATGCCCTGATCATTCGCTTTTGATACGTCTGACCATGGCAGATAGCAGCAAGTCTCTTTTCGTCAATAAGGTTGAGCTGATCAAGTCGTGTCTGGATCCAATCATCTTCATTCAGATTTGCATCCTTCATTATCCGGAGAGAAGGAATTTGTACTTCGATCGGCAAGACTGCCTCCATGCCATAAACCAGAGAGAAAGGAGTTGCCCCGGTTGACGTCCTAGCTGAGGTACGATACCCATGCAGAGCGAACGGTAACATCTCGTGCCAATCTTTATACGTTACTGTCATCTTCTGCACGATCTTCTTGATGTTCTTATTTGCTGCTTCTACAGCCCCATTCATCTTCGGTCTGTAAGGAGAAGAATTGTGGTGCTGTATCTTGAACTGTTCGCAAAGCTCGGTGATCATCTTATTGTTCAGATTGGTACCGTTGTCTGTAATAATCCGCTCAGGGACGCCGTATCGACAGATCAGGTTATGCCGAATGAACCGTGCCACAACAGTCTTGGTTACCGTAGCATAGGATGCTGCCTCCACCCACTTCGTAAAATAATCAATCGCCACTAGGATGAAGCGATGTCCATTAGATGCCGTAGGTTTAATCTCACCGATCATGTCTATGCCCCACATTGCAAATGGCCAAGGCGCAGTCAGAACATTCAGGGGAACCGGAGGAACATGCACTTTATCGGCGTAGACCTGGCATTTATGGCATGTCCTAGAATGTTGGTAGCAATCAGCTTCCATGGTGGACCAGTAATATCCTGCCCGTAGGATCTTCTTTGCCATGGTATGTCCGCTGGAGTGTGTACCAAAGGTCCCGTCATGTAGCTCTTCCATGATTCTTTCTGCTTCAGGCTTATCTACACAACGCAGTAGGGTTGAATCCTGGTTTCGCTTGTACAAGATGCCATTGCTGAGAAAGAACTTGGCTGCAAACCTCCTCAGGAATTTCTTATCATTGACAGATGCTCCCTCAGGGTATTCCTGTGCTTCCAAGTATCTCTTTACTTCGTGGTACCAAGGCTTCTCAGTCACCAATTCAGTTTCGAGATCACAACAGTATGCCGGTTCGTCCAGTTTCCAAATGATGATCCGGGGAGCTTCGTTGTCCCATTTAACCTTGAACATTGAAGACATTGTAGCTAACGCGTCCGCCAGCTGATTCTCTTCTCTTGGAAAGTGCTCAAATGTTATTTCTGTGAAGTGGGGGATCAGGGCCAACACACATTCTCTGTAAGGAATCAAGTTTGGATGTTTCGTATCCCACTCTCCTTTGATCTGATTGATCACAAGAGCGGAATCTCCGAAGACACTCAGAAATTTGATCCTCAGGTCGATTGCAGCTTGAAGACCCATAATACACGCTTCATACTCCGCCATGTTGTTGGTACAGTTGAAACACAGCCGGGCGGTGAGTGGAGTATGAGTACCTTGTGGAGATACGATTATGGCGCCGATACCATTTCCCAAAGCATTGGAGGCTCCGTCAAAGTGCATAGACCATCGGGATCCTGGTTCAGGTCCTTCATCCGGTCCAGGTACTTCACAGTCAGTTACTATCATAATGCTTTCATCTGGAAACTCGAAGTTCATTGATTGGTAGTCATCCACAGCTTGATGTGCTAGGTGGTCTGCCAATACACTTCCCTTGATGGCTTTTTGGGTCGTGTATTGAATGTCGTATTCTGTCAAGATCATCTGCCATCTTGCAATTCTCCCAGACAGAGCAGGCTTTTCGAATATGTACTTTATAGGATCCATTTTTGAGATTAACAAGGTAGTGTGAGTCAGCATATACTGTCTCAGCCGGCGAGCAGCCCATACCAAAGCGCAGCAAGTTTTCTCAAGCAGTGAGTATCGGGTCTCACAGTCGGTAAACTTTTTGCTAAGGTAATAAATGGCATGCTCTTTTCGGCCAGACTCGTCATGCTGCCCCAGCACACACCCCATTGCATTATCAAGCACTGTCAGGTAAAGTATCAAAGGTCTCCCTTCGACTGGTGGCACAAGAACGGGTGGTTCTTGGAGATATTCTTTGATTCTGTCAAAAGCAGCCTGGCATTCATCATTCCAACGTACTACCTGATCTTTCTTCAGCAGCTTGAAGATTGGTTCACAGGTAGCAGTTAAATGTGAGATGAACCGAGCAATGTAATTCAGACGTCCTAGAAAGCCTCTGACTTCCTTCTCTGTCTTAGGAACTGGCATCTCTTGAATGGCTTTGACCTTAGCAGGGTCCACTTGAATTCCCTTGTCACTGACTACGAAGCCTAGCAATTTCCCAGATCTTACCCCGAAGGTGCACTTGTTCGGGTTCAACCTCAGCTTGTACAATTTCAACCGGTCAAACAGTTTCTGCAGATGATCAAGGTGCTCTTCCTCAGTCTGGGACCTAGCGATCATGTCGTCCACATACACCTCTATCTCGTGATGGATCATATCATGAAATAAGGTAACCATGGCCCGTTGGTAGGTTGCCCCAGCATTCTTTAACCCGAACGGCATGACCTTGTAACAGAAGGTGCCCCACTGAGTAACAAAGGTAGTCTTTTCCATGTCTTCAGGTGCCATCTTGATCTGATTGTAGCCTGAAAAACCATCCATGAAAGAGAATACTTTATGCTGAGCTGTATTATCAACAAGGACATCAATGTGGGGTAGAGGGAAGTCATCCTTGGGGCTGGCCCTGTTCAGATCCCTGTAATCAACACACATCCTGACCTTACCGTCCTTCTTAGGTACCGGCACCACATTAGCAACCCACTGAGGGTAAGAAGTCACTGCAAGAAACCCAGCATCAAACTGCTTCATAACCTCGGCTTTAATCTTCTCAGACATCTCTGGACGCATTCGACGAACCTTTTGCTTAACCGGAGGGAAATCTTCTTTAGTTGGTAAATGATGGACCACAATGTCGGTATCTAATCCGGGCATATCTTCGTAGGACCAGGCAAAGATTTCTTTGTAATCCTGCAGCATCTGAGTCAACCGTTGCTTCACGCTGAGTTCTAGGTTGGCACCAATCTTCACCTCTTTCTTGTCTTCCTCAGTACCCAAGTTTATTGTTTCCACTGGCTCTTCATGGGGTTGAATTGCCCTCTCTTCCTGTTGTAACAGTCTTGCAAGTTCACCAGGCACTTCGCAATCATCTTCACCTTCGTCGGCGGCTAAGTTGATCGGATTTTCGAAGTCATAACTGGCAGTAGCAGAGTCGTTACCAGTGAGATCCAGAGTGGATTGAAACCTGTATGAGTGAGTGTGTGTGTAAATACAGCTGTTTTGCAATATGTAAAGAAAGGAAAGAAAAGGAGCGCAAAATTTGAAATGTGAAAAACGTCCAATGCTTTTATTCATGATATATGATAGTGACAAACAAAAACCCTCATAAATAAAACCACGGTGCCCCGGGTAAGACACCGGGCCATATAGTCTCAAATTATTGTTTATTACAAATCAGAAAACAAAGAAACTCATTACGGGGAGACAAAAGTTATTGGAGTAAAATCTTTAGCAGTCCAATTGGTCAATCCACCGTCGGCCGTCGGGTAGATCCAGCTATCGAACTCTGACTCTTCCACTTCATCTTCCTTTCCAATAGCATTCACTCCATGCTGAGTGATGAGCAACGGAGGTCTTCCAATTCTTGCCCTGCGCACCGCTTTCTGAGCTTCCGTGGTGAAACCCAGCCCAAACTTGTTAGTCTTAGGAGTAAGATCAGGAAGCTTGCCCCAATTTACACATTCACCTTTTTCAATCACAGCCCGGGCGTCCTTTAAGGAGGCCATCTTCATAGGAGAAACCTCTTCATCTTCTGCTGTTGCCAAGGTTTGTGGTACTTCCTCAAAATGTTGAAAGGGGTTTCAATGAACTCCCCATCCATTTCCACGTATCTGAAAGAGTTGAGGTGGCTGACCATGTATTCCTCCTCCCCTTGCACTGTTACGATCCTTCCCCTGACCGGGTACTTGAGCTTCTGATGCAATGTAGAAGTCACAGCTCCAGCTTTGTGGATCCATGGGCGACCCAGCAAACAAGAATAGGACGGATGGATATCCATCACATAGAACTTTGAATCGAATACCTGTGACCCAACCCTGATTGGGATGTCCACTTCACCATGCACCATTCTTTTGGACCCGTCAAAGGCCCGGACAACAATGCTACTTGGCTTGAGCTCTAGACCTTCACAATCCAGCCTATCCAGAGCCTTCTTAGGCAGCACATTTAATGAGGAACCTGTATCAACCAGCACATGAGCAAGAGTAGTGCCCCTGCATTCAATGGAGACATGCAGGGCATCATTATGGTTTTTCCCCTTTGCTGTCAGATCGGCATCAGAGAAACCCAGGCCATTATCAGCAGTTAGGTTGGCCACACAATCGGTGAACTGGTCAGCAGTCGTATCTTGGGGTACATGGGCAGTCTTTAAGAAAGCAATCAGAGCCTTTGCATGGGCCTCTGAACACAGCAGCAGTGACAACATGGAGATTTTAGAGGGGGTGTGCCCCAGCTGTTCCACAACATTGAAATCACTTTTCTTTATTATCTTGAGAATTTCTTCCATTTCCTGCTTGGAAGCCTCAACAATGGTCTTTGGTGCCTCCGTCCCGGCAGGCACATCAGCAACAGTTCCCTTGCCCCGAGTATCAGATGACTCAGCAGCAGGGGTGGATACTTGGTCAGAAGGAGAAACAGGCACTCTGGCAGGTGTGAAGATCAAAGGCCTATGAATTGCTGGAGGAGCAATGTCTGGCGAGAACAGTCTTCCACTACGAGTGACCTTAGCAGGCCCGGTGATGTTGGAGACACCAGTATCAATGTTGCACTCTTGTTTCACACCCAGAACATAAACATCCGCCCCATAGTGCCATGGGACAGCCTTATCAGATTTGTAGGGTATAGGCCCCGGAACAGTAATGGTGATGGGAACATTCTTGTGAACTGACACAACTTGTATAGGCTTCTTTGAAGGAGCCTCGGAATAGTTGTTGAAGATGGTAACGATTGACACTTCTTCAACAGGAGCAGCAGGAACAACAGTCTTTTCGAACAAAATCTCTCTACTATCTATCAGGTTTTGGATGCCTGACTTCAACAGAGAACAACCAGCAGGGGAAGCAACACATAGAGGGCAACTTTCGCTACATCCCGGAAATAAACCGGCTAGCAACAGATTCCTCTTAACCATCAGCAACGGAGTAGCAACATCATCCACCGAAGCTACATACAAATTCTCCTCAACAGCGTTCACTCCATGCTGGGGCAAGGGAGCATTTACAACATTTGGCCCCTCGGGCGCCTCAAACTGTATCTCCTTTGCATCAATGAGATCTTGAACCTTATTTCTTAGGGCCCAACAGTCATCTGTGTTATGCCCCGGGCTATCAGAGTGATAAGCACAGCGAGCATTTGGATTGAACTTGGGAGATGCAGTGTTGGGAAACTTTGGAGCCTCCTTGACAGTCACTAAATTGGTGGATAGCAACTGTGGCAGGATTTGTGATAAGGTCATGCTTAACCGGGTAAACTCCCTCCGGGGTCTTTCAAACTTCTGAGGATTAGTTGGCCGAGGAGCGGCAGCAGGTTTGGCAATCATTACCGCACTGACAGATTGGCGGTGTTCAGGTCGCTCTGTTCTCCGGGAGTTATATACAGCACTAGCCTCCTTTTTGAAGGGCTTCCTCTCAGTACTGGAGGAGGCAACTTTCTGTATCTTCCCCGATTTTATACCGGCCTCAATCCTTTCACCAGTCAGGATTAGATCGGTAAACCCAGCAGAGGAATTACCAATGAGGTGGTTGAAAAATGGACCAGACAGGGTCCCCAAGAACATATCTACCAGCTCCCGATCCGTCAATGGTGGCTGCACCCTGCCAGCCAAGTCTCTCCATTTCTGAGCGTACTCCTTAAAACCTTCACCCGACCCTAGCGACATACCCTGGAGTTGGGTACGCGTAGGAGCGAGGTCGGCATTATACTGATACTGCTTGTAAAAAGCAGTGGCCAGATCCTCCCAGTTACGAATGCTGATTCCATCTAGCTGATAGAACCAATCGAGGTGAGTCCCTGAAAGACTCTCCTGGAAGAAGTGGATCCAAAGGTTCTTGTCTGCTGTGTAAGGCTGGATCTTCCTTACATAAGAACGGAGGTGCATCTTGGGACAGGAAGCCCCATCATACTTCACGAAGGCAGGTGTTTTGAACTTGTGCGGGATCACCACTCCAGTAGATAACCCCAAGTCTCCGAAATCCAATCCAGGTACTCGTTGAACTTCCACAGCCTTTAGCCTGTCTTCCAGCTGTTTGTACCGGTCTTCAGCAGGAGGGTACTGGTCGTCATTGAAGTCTGTTTCAGTATCAGAGCCCACAGGAGTAGTGATCTCCCTTTCTTGGTGACTACCTTCCGTCACAGATGGAGGAGTCCTTTCAGCTTCAACCAAAGTGTTCCCGAGTCTGCGCCCAGTGCTAAATAGCACAGTCCTCCTCTTCTTCTTAGTTTTCTTCAACAGCATGGTCTTTAACTCTTGTTGACCCTGAGACAGGCCCTTGATCAGCTCCTGAAATTGGGCGTTTTGCGCCTGAAGAGCCTTGATAGCCGCATCGGTTGATGATTCAGGAGGGTTCATGATGCTGAAATAAACAGCGAAGAACGGTAAACAACCTGAAAAGAAGAGTATTTACGATGCACATGATGAATGATATGTGTTTATGCAATGCATTCAAGAGTTCGAAAATTCAAATTTGTTGTAGACCAAAAGGAACACACTTTATTATTAAGAAAATCATTGTTTCAATACATCAAAGCCTCATGGGCAAAAGTACAAAAAGATCAAATCACATCCAAAATATGTTGCGCATCTTCTTTGGAGCTATGTAAGTGTTGAGACTCCTTTCCTCATGCAACAGGCGGGTGAGCTCCAAGACCTTCTTTTCACTGGCATGCAAATTAGTCTCAAGAGAATTCCGTTCTTCCTTAAGCTGGATCCAACTCTTCTGCATCTCTTCCCAGGATGTAGGCATATCAGGGTGCTGAATAACATGAGACAACTCTCCTTCCAAGGCAGGCTCTTTGATTACTGGAAGTATGTGAGGATAAGGCATCACTAATTTCTGAGAGCGGGCTCGTACCCATTTGAGGTAAGGCTCCAAAGGGATGGAGTTCCTGTGCCCCAGTGTCTTGCTGTCTATCCTACTAGGCATCCTCCAAGCTCTGATAAATCTCTGGCGAAGTCCTTGAGTATCATTGTCGAAATCAAAAACTATGTCAGGAATCAACATGTCATGAGGACCATCCCTCCGAGCATAACCAAACTGTCTCCAAGCCAGGCATGGACTATAAGTAATACCCCCTCTGATTCCAAGTAAAGGAACATTAGGATACTCCCCGCAACGGTCAATGATAGTGACATCTTCTCTGGACCTAGGGCACCAATGTATATCTGCATGTGTAAGAGTCATCAACCGTTGTGACCATCTCAAACCCCGCTCGTTCTTCAGGACTGATTGTGGAAGGTGCGAAATAAACCACTTTCCCAGGAGAGGAGTGCAACACATAAGGACACCTCTTTTTCTCATGGTTCGAGTGTAACATGAGTGAAGGAGGTCTCCCAGCAACGTAGGTATAGGATTCCTGGACATAAAGATCTGGACAGCACTGATATCAATGAGCTGGTCTGGGTTAGGGAACAACACCAAACCATAAACAAGGAGGGCCACAACCTCTTCAAAAGCTTGTAAGTCAAGGGAGTTCCAACAATCATAGGCCTTTTCAAATAGAAACCTGGCTAAGAACCCTTTGATACCACTTCTAACTTCCCAATGCCCCTTGAGGTCAAATGACTGTAGGTGCAAGGCTTTAGCAATCTCTTCAAGCTTAGGTTCCTTTTCTGTACCGTTGAAGGGTAGCTGATCAAGGATAGGGATCTTCAGGAGTCGGGAGAACTCCTCCAATGTAGGTACCAACTGATAGTCCAAGAAGGTGAAACAGTGATGCAGAGGGTCAAAGAATTGGAACAGGACTTTTATCATATCTTCCTCAATGTTGGTGTTGACCAAGCTGATGAGGCTTCCATGTCTTTCACTGAATGAAGAGTTCTCAGGAATTCTGGATATAAGCTCCTTAAGCTGAGGAGGGATCCTTACAAGACTGATTGGAATTGTCTTTCTACGAACAGTTTCCATGTCCTACAAAACAGGAACAAAGATGAAAATTCGAACCCCTGAAATGGTTAGTTAATGCATATGATGCTGGATGATGTCATGATGCTATGATTACACAGATATTTACAAAGACAAACATGTAAGGCACACAAGGCACACAAGACAGGCCCTTAAGGTTTAAGGCCAGCATGGGGTCTGGGTAGTACCCTCTTGAAGTTGGTGGGTTCATCCTGTCCTAATCAAAGTAACCGGGTTCTAAGGTTCCCAATATCACGGGATTGCTTTCATTGTTCATCGTTTCGATTTAGCCACTGAACTGGCGACCGAAATATTCCAGGAAAGCAACCTTCAATTGAGTGTAGTATCGAGTATCAACCAACCTCGGACTGCACCAAAGTCAGTTATCTCACTACCCTAAAGAGGCCAAGATTGTTCAATTAAGGTTCTTAAGGTCTGTTGATGCTTCATGACACCACATGGAGGCCCCGTACTCTCCTTGACTGACTCAAGGGTTACCGGTACACACCAAAATGCCACATCAACGTAGCAGACTGCTTCAACCATGTCGGTATACCCCGCACAGTTCCCTCACAGCCTTGTTGCTACTTTCTAAAAAGGTATCCCCCAGATCCGGGTTAGGATCTATAGAACTCCCAAGCAACCCACAATTTTAAAGCATACAAGGAAACAATTGAAAACACAGTTGTAACTAGCCCTAAGGTACACCTCACTTTAAATATATCCCCAGCAGAGTCGCCAGTTCTGTGATCGGTGGATCTGGAACTGACTGTTTTAAAGCTGGTTCGCGAAATGTCGCGGAAGCAAGAGTCGCCACCGTCTTTTATTTTCTCCAATTGGAAAGGACAAAAGCACAGAAAAATTCCTTTAAAGAGATTGCTCTCGGTTCGGGAGGTAGGTTATAGAAAGGGAAGGTATTAGCACCCTTTCTATCCATGGTTATCCATGGGCTCTTAGGTACTTGCTCAATGTGTTTTCAAAATTGTTGTTTGCTTTTCAATTGTGGGTTTCAAAAATATTCTTTGAAAAGTTTCAGTTTAACTCATGCGTCAGAGTGTTTGAAAAGTTTGTTTGAAAGTTTTTTGAAAGTGTGTCGGTGTGAAAAGAGTTTGAATTTTGTTTTGAAGAGAGCAAGTACCTACGAGAACCTACCTACCCTAAGGAATTCGTCTGTGTAAGAGTCCTTTAAAGTAGTGCCATCCCACCATTGAGAGGTAGGTAGCACCACCGTTGGAGGTATTCGGGTCAATTCGGGTTTTAGGGACATGGTGGTCACCGGAGCAATGGGAAAACACCTTAGAAGCTACCCTCATGCCAGGTTCCCGGACCATGAGGACTTACTAAGACGTTTTCTACTCGACGACCACCTTTCGAAAGGCAACAGTGAGGCGTACCCTAGGGGTGGTGTGTGCGAATTGTGTGTTATTTTCAGTTCATTATTTGTCTTGTCATGCATTGGTGATCTAACGATTCAATTTTATTTTTCGGGCATTCATTCTTTCATGCATATTTATTAACAGTTATATTTGCGAGAAAATAAATCTAACTATTACAACTGGCGCGGGTCCACATCGCCAAAAAAACCGAACCCGATTTGACTGAAAATAAAATAAAGTGGAAAAAAGTCCGAGAGTTTTTAATTACATGGCTTTGGGGCATATACAGAAGTATTTAATAAATGCGCGAAATAAAGACTAAACAAAATTAGGGCGTTGGACCCTTTAACAGATAATTAAAATAATCAAGGAATTTTAAAATTAAAAATTAAATGAAAAATAATGTTTTTGTGTTTTTTAGGTTTAAAAGAAAAAAGAGAAAAGTTAATTAAAATTAAAATCCTAGTTCTATCATTTTTTATGTTTATTATGAAAAAAGATTTAATTTTCTAACCTAATTAAATTCTAAACTAATTATGTACAATTTTGATTTATAGAAAATAAATAATAAATATTAACATTGTGAGAAAAAGGTTAAAGAATTAAAAAGGAAATTGAAAATTAAATGAACCTAATTCTACATTTTTTGGGATTTTTATTATGAAAAAAGAATTAAAATTAAAATTAAAACCTAATTAAACTAATTGAATTACATTTTAATTTATTACAAAAAGAATCAAAATTAATTATATTGTTTTTTGTCTTTTCTGTATTTTTAATGTTTTTTATATATTTTTTTGTAAAAATTAATTAAATCAGAAAGTAAAAAAAGTAAATAATAGAATATAAAGGAAATTAAAAAAGGAAAGAAAAATAGAACCAGGAGGTGTGAATTTGAATTTGGAGGTGCAATGTTGAAAGGCCTGGCCCAATTGCTGGCCATGTGTTGACTTTTTCTGATCCAATGTGGTGCCTTTGACTGAAGCGTAACATGTTCCCCAATCCTTGCCTTTGGTGTGAGTGCTCTGGGACACGTGGATGGTGCATTTTGATGGAGCATGGTGAGTTCTCAATGTTATGCTGCATATGAATTAGAAAGGAAAAACAATATTGAGAAATTGCAAGACCTGGGACTTGAACCCAGGTCATTGTGGTCACTAGTGCGCGTCCCTGCCAGCTGAGCTAATTGTTTTCATTTAACATATAATAATCAATAAAGTATATAAAGGAAAATGGTTAGTGCTTGGTTAAACGCGCGAAAATTCAAATTCATCCAACCAGGGTACGCCACGATGCCATCTTCTTCCTCATGTTTTCCTGAAACAAATTTATTAAACACTTAACGGGGGTTTTGAACCCCCTCAGAATATGCCCATTCCATTAATAGCGATTAGAACCCTGGCCTTCATAAATTGTTCGCGAGGGTACAGGTCTCTTCGTTTTGAGACGCTGAGTTCAATGGTGGCACTGAGGACGTCCAATTTTTCCTCTAATGAGAACCCCTAATTCACAGGCCTGCAAAACCCTAGTATGTGACAATGGTGGATTCGCATAGGTGGCTCAAAAACACAATTAAACGTATCAATTAGTTCAGAAGCATCAAGATAAACATGAATCCATGAAAAAAAATGCATAAAAGTGATGGAATCATGCTATGTGATTTCAAAATTTCCAAGGTACGGTTGGACTCATAGATACCAGTTCAAGGTGTTTTGCGTGTTGTGAACGATTGAGAAAGGTCCAGGAATGTCCCAGGATGCTATTGGAATAAAAATTTTGGCTTGAAAAAGTCCCTAGCTATGATTTCAGTTTTGCTTTTTATGTCCAAAATTTCAAATGTCCAAATGCCTTTTCAGCGTGCTTTGTGCTATGTTCTTGGTAGGGTTTGACTCAATGATCCTTAGGGAATTGAATAGGCATGCTAACTCCCCTTAATCCATGCTTGAGAAAGAATTGGCATTAGGGTTTGTTCATTAACCATTTTTTCCTAAATTCTAGCCAAAACCTAGACTTAGCATGAAAATGAACCTTGGCCTGATTTTTGAGTTGATTCATGATGTATAGAACTTGTCTACATTCATTTGACACCATTACATGGACTTTTAAATTTTATTTGAATTTTTAATGAATTAAAATGAATTAAATCATCAAAAATTAAATAAAAATGAAAAAGTCAACATTTGGTCTTGAAACCAACCATGGGCCACGTGTGTGGCATGACAAGGATGGACAAAGTGAGAAAAATGGGGCCCTTTTGTCAAAATTGGATTTTCAAAGATAATTGACTTTTGCCATTTCACAAAATTTTCCCAACTTCTACAAGGCATAACTTGCTCAATTTTTAAGCTTTTCACATGTTCTTGGACATTTTGGAAAGGTCTTTAAGTCCTTTAACCAATGTCTTTGGTCCCATGTCATTTTGATTTACCAATCTCAAGTTATGGCTTTTGACTTAAAGTCCCTTTTTGTTGACTTTTGAAAATGACCTGTAATGTTGAGATTGATAACTTTTTGTGAGAGCATTTCTTGGACTTGAAGTATGAAGATGAGTTGTAGGAAATGTCTTTCTCTTCAAAATGGGCTTTGGATGGAATTTTTCTGATAATCCATGTGAAAGTTATGCCCTGGTCAATTTCAGTTGACTTTTTTTTCAGCTGTCCAAATATAGCAACTTTTGCATCTTTGATGATTTCTGAGCCAAATTTTGAGAATCATGATCAAGCATTGATCAAATGATGTTTGTGGCTTCAAAATGATAGGTTGACCAAAAATTTGAACTTTTGACTGCCAAATGACCATTTTGCCCCTACAGTTGACTGTAGTGCAATCTAGGGTTTTGACTGTGCAATCTTGAGCTGAATGCCTTGAAACTTGATATGAGGATGTTTGACCATGTTTATAAGCATATGAGACTTGATTGACCCTTTGAAAACTTCATTTTCTTGATCAGAACTCAAACCCTAATTTGGACTGGATGGGAGACTGTTGCACTGCACAACCCTTGGGGAACTTTTCTAGCTTGGCTTGACAATTTCTTGAGGAATATGGGAGAGCAAATTTTGGGGTATAACACACATCCTCTAGCGTGATGGTACATTCACCTATTGGTAGGTGGAATGTGTGGGTCTCCGGTCTCCACCTTTCCAACATTACAAGAATGAACTTCGATTCAATGGTACAGTTGGAGATCTTTATGACATGTCCAAAACCTGTGTATTCCAGATATGGGACGATAAATGGGTCGGGAGCCAGGTAGTTGTGCAAACGGATTCTGAATCTTTTTGTGTCCTGAGTTCATAATGTAACATGTGTAAGATTAATTAAGATGAACAACGCGTTATTTGAAGTATGAAAAATGTATAACCAAAAAAGAAACTTACAAATGCGGCAATGTTTTCCCTTGTGTCTCTGTGAGTATCGCCCATTGTTAGAAGAGTCATTGTTTAAAATGCTTGAGAGTATGAAAGACTTAGGAAGAGATAGAGAGTATGATAGACTTATGAAATATTTCGTAGTAGAGAGTGAGACTTGTGTGGGTGTGAGAGATGTTTCATATGGTATGTATTTATAGGCAAATAAATTTGCTATAGTGGTTGCTTGTGCTTGCATGCCTGCGAAGTGTCACATTTGCAGGCTAGGTGGCAGCCTAGGGGGTTACACATATGCATGCATGCATGTACAAAAAATGAAATGTGTCACTCTTGCAGGCTAGGTGGCAGCCCATGCATGTATCACGATTGGACAGTAAGGGAGGCGCCATTGGACTTGGCGAAAGAGTACAAAAATGAATGTTGTCGCCACCCCAATTGGTGAATAAGTGGTGTCCTTTGTTGCAGCCTAGGCTCAGGCTACGTGACAGCCTTTGGGATTCCTTGCATTAGTGCATGTAAGCCCATTGGAGTTGATGGGAGGAGACTTACAAAATACATGTGTAGGTGGAGACTTGGGGCAGGCTAGGTAGCAGCCTAGGGGGTTACACATATGCATGCATGCATGTACAAAAAATGAAATGTGTCACTTTTGCAGGCTAGGTGGCAGCCCATGCATGTATCACGATTGGACAGTAAGGGAGGCGCCATTGGACTTGGCGAAAGAGTACAAAAATGAATGTTGTCGCCACCCCAATTGACGAATAAGTGGTGTCCTTTGTTGCAGCCTAGGCTCAGGCTACGTGACAGCCTTTGGGATTCCTTGCATTAGTGCATGTAAGCCCATTGGAGTTGATGGGAGGAGACTTACAAAATACATGTGTAGGTGGAGACTTGGGGCAGGCTAGGTGGCAGCCTAGGGGGTTACACATATGCATGCATGCATGTACAAAAAATGAAATGTGTCACTCTTGCAGGCTAGGTGGCAGCCCATGCATGTATCACGATTGGACAGTAAGGGAGGCGCCATTGGACTTGGCGAAAGAGTACAAAAATGAATGGTGTCGCCACCCCAATTGGAGAATAAGAGGTGTCCTTTGTTTCAGCCTAGGCTCAGGCTACGTGACAGCCTTTGGGATTCCTTGCATGTAACATTATTGGCAGCCTTGGGGGTTGCATCCTTACTTAATTGAAATTTTTATCATAACATTGATTCACATAATCTCAAACAGCCTTTAGTCTTACAACCAAACTTTCAAACCTGCAAACAATCAAACATTCCAACCTTCGAATCACTCATAAAATTCAAACATTTCAACCTTCAAACATTACAGCATTCAAACCTTCATACAATCAATAAACCTCAAACATTCCAAGCTTCAAACCTTAAAACAATTCTACGCAATGGCCTATTCACCACAATTTGTCGTCAAAGCACATTTCAATAGTGAGACATACATTTGTCCCACCGCTGGGTTTTTGTTTAGAGACACAGACAACATCTGATTTCTCTTAAACGGGAAAGCCAATTTCTCGTACTTCAAAAAAAGATTGGAGGCCAAACTTGAACGAGGCCCGGTGTCCCAGATATTTTATCAGAATCCAGTTTTCTTTGGAAACAACCAAGTAATTTTTTATAAGGTTGAAGTTCAAGATGACGAGGATCTCCAGAATATGATTTCCAGCCATGTCTATTCCGGATACGACTCTATTGAGTTGTACGTTTTGCTGCGAGAGCCTCAGCCTAAGCCTCAGGTGACACAGGAGGTTGATTCTTTGGAAAATGAACAAGCTGAGGTAGATGCAGTTGATGATGAAGAAGAAGATAATGAGTTAGAGTTTGATGAAATGGTGAATGATGATTCCGACGATGATGGCATCGCAAGTATTCCTGCAAACAAAATCTACACACCACCTCCGCACATGACAAACTTCAACATGGGCGGAGATGAACCTCCTACTGACTTATTTTTCAATCCGTATATGCAGTCGGATGAAAATTTAAAAGAGAAAGACAAGTTTCGTAAAAGAGAGGAATGCATCAGGGCCATTAAAAAATTTCACATGCTCAACTCGGTTGATTTTAAGGTGGATCGTGTCAACCCGGAAAGGTACAAGATCAAGTGTGTCCATCCTGACTGTATGTTCAAGCTGACCGCTTCATACAGATTAAGGGGTGACTGCTGGGTCATAGGTTCCATGACTACCCACACTTGTGTAAGTTCCACTCAATCACAGGACCACCGAAAACTCAACTATGATCTAATCTGTCAAGAAATCCTACCCCTGGTCAGCAACGACCCATCTTTGAAGGTGAAAACAATCATCTCCCACATCACCACAGTTTTTAACTACACTCCGTCTTACCGTAAGGCGTGGTTAGTAAAGACTAAGGGGATTGAAAGGGTGTACGAAAACTGGGAGGAGTCATACCGAGAACTTCCTCGCTACCTGAATGCACTCAAGACGTATTCTCCAGGTAGTGTTTACATTCTGGAAACATTGCCAACGTACGCCCAAGATGGTAGTCTAATGAATGGCAACGGAATATTCAGTCGCATGTTTTGGGCATTTCAACCATGCATCACAGGGTTTGCATCATGCAAACCAATTATACAAATTGATGGGACTTGGTTGTATGGGAAGTACAAAGGCACGCTATTGATGGCAGTTGCACAAGATGGCAACAACAACATTTTCCCCATTGCCTTTGCCCTTGTCGAGGGGGAGACCGGTGGTGCTTGGAGCTTTTTCCTAAAAAATCTGCGGACACACGTGGCTCCTCAACCAGATCTCTGTTTGATCTCGGACAAACATGCCTCCATTGAAAGTGCCTACAATAATCCAGCAAATGGTTGGCATGACCCTTCTTCTACGCATGTCTATTGCGTTAGGCATATCGTCCAGAATTTCTCGAGGGAGGTCAAGGACAAAACATTGAGGAAAGCGGTTATGAATGCGGGATATGCATTGACACAACCCACATTCAAATATTACCGCAACGAGATCCGTTTGTCTAATCCAGAAGCCAGTAGGTGGATCGACAATATTCCGGTGGAAAAATGGACTAGGTCATACGATAATGGCCAAAGATGGGGGCATATGACAACGAATCTTATTGAATCAATGAATGGGGTATTCAAGGGCATATGAAACCTCCCAATCACTGCCTTGGTAAAATCTACGTATTTTAGGATGGCTGCGTTATTTGCAAAAAGAGGTGAAATGTGGAATGCGGTGTTGCAATCTGGACAACTATGGAGTGAAAGCTGCATGAAATACATTAAGGCTGAAAGTGCTAAAGCCAACACTCACATGGTTATACGGTTTAACCGACACAGCCACAACTTCATTGTGAAAGAGACAATCGACCACAATGAAGGCCTGCCAAGACAAGAATACAGGGTCATTTTACCTTCTCAATGGTGCGATTGTGGCAGGTTTCAAGCATTTCGTATGCCTTGCTCTCATGTCATTGCCGCTTGTGCTCATACCCATCAAGACGCGCTTCAACTTCTGTCAAACGTTTACAAATCTGAAACGTTGCTCAATGTTTGCAACAACTTTCCTTTGGTAGCAAAACCAGATTATTGGCCTGAATACGACGGTGAAATAGTGTGGCACTGTTGGCTCCTAAATTCGACACCCTTGTTTTTTATTAATATCAGCCATTAAAGCTGAAGGATGGTTTCGACCAGCTGGGTCTGTCGAAATGCCCATCAGAAGATGGCAATGTACTTAGAGAATTTCTTCCAAGGGAGAATTTGGTTGCCTTCGACGTCGAAGGTGTCTCTCGTCGAAGGTGCTTCTCGACGAAGGTGTTCGATTGCTCAGAGTGGAACGGTTTGAGATTCAAACGTTTGGAGGGAAAACGGTTCCCAGCGGTTACCAAGTGCAACGTGCCAAGATCTGGAGCGTCGAACGCTGTGAACGTGCCAAGTGGAGTCATCTCGAAGCAGTGTAACTGCCCGACGGTTACTTGGGATGTGTTTAGTATAATTTAGTAGTTCACGCAGTTTTTTGCGTGTGTTCACAATTATATACAAGTCACTCATATAGATTCGAGTACCCAGCGTGAGAGAAAGAATTGTTGAGAATGTATGTGTGAAACACCACTTTATTAATCCAAGTCATTTATTTTCCAGAAACTTTACATGTTTTCTTCTTTACTTTCCCAGTCGAAGCATTTCATTTCAAGCCTTTCTTTATTTTATCAAGTTCTCTTCTTCATGCAATTTACATAAAGCTTCTTTAATTTCCTGTCATTTAACCATTACCAAACTTAGTCAAAACCCCAAAATCAACCATGTCTTAGGATCAATATGATCGATCCTGCGAGTCACCAAATAAGTAACCTTTTGGAAGATCAGCGGTTGTTTACCAATTCCCACGGTAAACAAATTGGCACACTTGGTGGGACTTTGTGTTGATTTTGAAGTGTAACCTTTTTACACAGAATATCATCTTTTTCGAGAAGTATTGCATGTTATTGAGAAGTGGTAGAATATACACTAACAATACCAATACTGCCAGAAGAAGAGAAGCGATGGCGAATCCGCCAAACAATAACGAAATCCCACAAACGAATGTGGGAACAACGATTATCCCAACCGTGAGTGAAGCGATAACCGCTGGTTCAACACCAGTAGTAACGGTCACAACAACGGGGCCATTACCTCCGTTCACAGGCCCCAGAGTGCCTTTAGGAACTCCCCTACCAAGGGGAAATCTAGGCACAAGGCCTTATGTTCCCCCAGGATTTATGACAGGCGGTCAAAATCGAGAACCACTCTATGGCATGCCAACTTCTGACTTCGCTAGCCTGACGAACGCTGCGTCCACTTTTTCAGACCCTTTAGTGAGTGCCTCTTCGCCACTCCAAGGTTCTGGAGTAGGTATGGCGAACAGAAATAGGACCCAACTCTTAGGAGGAACGTCCCAAGTAGCACATGGCCTTACAAATGCCTCGACAGCAGTCTTGAGGCAACAAATGGACGAAAGCAACCATGATATGGTTCAAATGTTGGCACAAACTTTAAGTACAGTGCTGAATCCTCTAATACAAAACACCACCCAATCGAATCAGCAGATGACAGCGCAAATGACGCGTTTGGCTGATTTCTTTGGAGTACCCCAACCTATTCGACAGCCCCAAAGGGCGCAAATAAGGGGAAACCAAGGTATGCTCTTAGAGGAAGAAACCACTATCAACCAAGTCCAACAGCCTGTCGAAGAAAACCTTAGGGCACGATTGGAGCAGCCTGTCGAAGAGCCTAGGGTTATAGCCCCAGAGGTAAGGTTAGTTAACAGAAACCAAAATGCTGACGAAGTGGTTCAGCATATCCAATACCAAAATATGGGTTTGGAAAATAATCTGGCAGCCATGATCGAAAGAATCATGACTCAAAATGGGATGAACATGGGCTTTCGTAGGCCCAATTTCACATCCCCACTGTCAGAATACGTGTTACAAACAGACTTACCTCCTAGATGTAAAGTCCCTAAGTTCACTAAATTCTCTGGGGACACGACAGAATCTACTGTCGAACATGTGGCGAGATACTTGATCGAAGCAGGGGATATTTCAAACAACGAAAACCTGAGGATTAAGTACTTCCCAAGTTCTTTAACAAAGAACGCATTTACTTGGTTTACAACTCTCCCCCCCAATTCGATCCATCATTGGACCCAGTTGGAGAGATTGTTCCATGAGCAATTCTACATGGGACAAACCAAGATAAGCCTGAAAGAATTGGCCAGTGTAAAGAGACGTTTCACTGAACCTATAGACGAATATCTAAATAGGTTTAGGTTGCTCAAAGCAAGATGCTTTACACAAGTGCCAGAACATGAGTTAGTCGAAATAGCCGCAGGCGGCTTAGATTATTCCATTAGGAAGAAGTTAGACACTCAATACCTGAGAGACATGGCCCAATTGGCCGATAGAGTTCGACAGGTAGAACGCCTTAAAGCTGAGAAAGCCAAGGCAACGAAAACTCATAAAAGAGAGAGGATAGCGTATGTTGAGATGGATGACGAAGATCCAGAAACCTTCGACGAAACTATAACCGTCGAAGAAGGCGAGGTCGATTTAGCGGAACTAAAACAAGGGCCACCATACTCTTGCAAATTGTTAGTCCCCTCAAGTGGAAAAAATCCCACTGGTCCAGAAAGGACCAACGATAGGTTCCCCAAAAAGACTTATAGTTTTGATATTACAAAATGTGATGAAATCTTTGACTTGCTTGTAAAAGATGGCCAAATGATAGTACCCCCAGGGGTAAAAGTGCCTCCTCTTGATCAAAGAAAGAAAAGAGGCTTTTGTAAATATCATAATTTTCTGGGCCATAAAACGTCTCAATGTTTTCTTTTCAGGAATCTTGTGCAAGACGCTATCGAAGAAGGGAGGTTGAAGTTTGCTGACAAGACCCCCATGACTGTGGACTCTAACCCGTTGCAGGCTGAAGCCCATTATGTTGAACCTTCAGAGGTGAACATGATCGAGGAATCCAGAAGCCAGTCGAAGAGGCCAGGAATCACAATGGTTGAAGTCTCAAAGGACCATATCAACATGCCAATCTTTAGCAGTTTTTCTGGGAATCTATCCAGAAAGACAATTGAATCGGTCCAAAAGGCGGTCGAAAGCCCAAAGCTGGAGACAGTTGGAGCCCAAAAATCTGGAACAAAACCCAGTTCTCACTTGGCTGCAGTTCAAGGCCAGACAGAGGATTTGGAGATTCAAATGAAGCAGTTGACTCTTGCCACCAAAGATACCATGAATGTCAACATGGTCGAAGTCTTTGAACCAAAAGCATCAGAGGAGACCATGAGGCAAGAACAAGCCAACAAAACTGCTTTCCCTAGGGAAAATGAAAATCTGGCATATTTCCTGCAAAGATGCCAGAAAAAGAAGTCAGAAGTGATGTTGTGTCCCAGATGCAGTTCAATCTTCTACAAAAAAGCTGCTGAACATATTCAAGGTGTAAGAGCAGCAAATAGAAAAAGGGAAAGTGTTGATATTCGACATGACCCCAGAAGAGCCTCCCAAAGGGGTTCAAACCAAGAAAAGAGGCCACTGACCTTCAGGCCTCCGACTAATGTGCCAGTAGATACATGGTACAAAACATCTGGTCGAAAGAGACCAAGCGAGGAAAGATGGCACTCCTTCGAAGTGCCAAGAGGTTCGTCTCTAACACATAAGAAAGAGCCTCAGGTTTCTACCCCTAAAGTGACACAGGTATCAAGCAACTACAAAGGGAAGAATCCCATGTCTCGATCTCAATGGAGGAGATACCAGAGGCGACGAAAAGCTGAGAGGGAAGCTGCTAATGAACCAAAGGCAGAATCCAGTTCAAATGTTCCTCAAAGAAAGCAGAGGAAGCCTCTGGAAAGACAACCAATAACCAATAGGCTAGTTTGGCCTAACCAGGGTGAAGTTGACGACGATGATGGTTCTGAGTCTGATGACACCTTGGACATCATGGTGAACATAGTCTCAGTTCTGCCCAGAGAGTTCAACCTCCAGGTGGAGGTCGAAACAAGTGATTGGGAAGTGGAGCAAGAAATGGCCAAGCATAGGCCAGTGTGCTATTTCGTCATGGATAATGGCGCTACTGAAGAGCAGAATGGGTTCTTCGAACCACCTACAGAGGCGATGAAAAATCACCTCAAGCCTTTATTTATAAGGGCTAAACTCGAAGAAACCACAGTAAATAAAATCTTGGTGGATTGTGGGGCAACCATCAACATCATCCCTCACTTTATGCTAAGAAAAATAGGCAAAAGTGATGAGAACATCAAGCCTCACAACATGGTCTTGTCGAATTATGAAGGCGGCATAGGGACCACTATGGGTGTGATCCAACTGGATATCAAGGTGGGATCTATCCTTCGACCAACTATGTTTATGGTCATATCGGCCAAACCTAACTATAATCTTTTGTTGGGCCGTGAATGGATTCATGGTGTTGGAGCTGTACCATCATCAATGCACCAGAGGTTGCTACTATGGCGTCCTGATGGAATGGTCGAAAACATAGAAGCGGACCAAAGCTATTACCTTGGAGAAGTAAACCACCTAGGGCTGGCAGACTTCGACAAGAACCTGGCTCACATTGGGCCATGCCCAACACCTGACTTCGACTTGGCGCCAGCGCCAAATACTTTATGTTCCCTATACCTGCACCCTGAGCATGGTTTTCAATGGGACAGAGAAGACTTGTCACACATTGACTTTAGTGGGTTAACTGATATCCAACCAACTGGTTGGGGAAGTGAATTCAGTGACAATGACTGAGTCACAATCATTGCAGCGAATTTCGGCTTACGTAGCCGAAACAAAGATGATAACGGCTCTCGAAGCCGAAGTAAAATATATGGCCACACAGGCCAATGATCAACAGTTATCTTCTGCAGGTCCTGGAAAGGACTTCGATCCAGAACCTCCTCATATCATGCCAGAAGAGATGCAGGAACAGAGGCTCGACGCCATCTACGACGATGAGCCTTTGGGATTCGAAAAGGACCCCTTAGCGAATAACATCAAGATGCTAGCGCAGGATCCTTTAGAAGAAATCAACTTGGGCGAAGGGTCAGAGAAAAAGCCAACTTACATTAGCGCAAAGATTGACCCAGAACTCAGGTTGGAAGTAATCCATTTGTTAAAAGAGTTCAAGGACTGTTTTGCCTGGGACTACGACGAGATGCCTTGTCTCGACAGAGGATTGGTAAAACTTCAGTTGCCAATCAAACCTGGGAAGAAGCCAATCAAGCAAAGTCCAAGACGCTTCGCTCCAGAAATATTGTCGAAGATCAAAACGGAAGTCGAAAGACTGCTGAAGTGCAAATTCATACGCGTTACGAGGTATGTCGAATGGATTGCAAACATTGTGCCAGTGATTAAGAAAAATGGCACATTGAGGGTGTGCATAGATTTCAGAGATTTGAATGCTGCTACATCCAAAGATGAATATCCTATGCCTGTGGCAGAAATGCTAGTCGATTCTGCTGCTGGCTACGAATACCTGAGTATGCTCGATGGTTATTCAGGATATAATCAAATATTCATTGCTGAAGAAGATGTGTCGAAAACAGCTTTTCGATGCCCTGGGGCTTTAGGAACTTACGAATGGGTAGTGATGCCTTTTGGCCTAAAGAACGCTGGGGCAACATACCAGCGAGCAATGAATTCTATCTTCCATGATTTTATTAACACTTTTATGCAAGTATATATTGATGACATTTTTATAAAATCTATTTCCAGGAAGAACCACATAGACCACCTTCGACAATCATTCGAAAGAATGAGAGAACATGGTCTGAAGATGAACCCTTTGAAGTGTGCATTCTGTGTGAAAGCTGGAGATTTCTTGGGCTTCGTTGTCCACAAGAAAGGAATCGAAATCAACCAGAACAAGACGAAGGCAATTCTGGAAGCGAAAGCGCCATCGAACAAAAAGGAACTGCAATCTCTGTTAGGTAAGATAAATTTCTTAAGGAGATTCATATCTAACCTAAGTGGGAAAGCTCAAGCCTTTTCACCCTTACTTCGATTGAACAAAGAGGGATTCGAATGGGGGCAAGAGCAACAAGAAGCCTTCGACAAGATCAAAGGGTACCTCACAAAGCCACCTATTTTGGTGCCTCCTTGTAGCAACAGGAGTATGAGATTGTACATAGCTGCATCCGACAAAACTTTGGGAAGCATGTTAGCCCAAGAAGATGAAAATGGAGTCGAAAGACCCATTTACTATCTTAGTAGAGTTTTGAACGATGCAGAAACTAGATATAGCGAAGTTGAAAAATTGTGTCTATGTCTGTATTTCTCTTGTACAAAGCTCAAACAATATATAAAACCAGTTGATGTGTATGTTTCGTCTCATTTTGATGTTTTCAAGTATATGTTGTCGAAACCCATCTTGCACAGTCGAATTGGCAAGTGGGCACTAGCATTAACTGAATACTCCTTGACCTTTATGCCTCTTAAGGCAGTGAAAGGACAAGTGGTGGCAGACTTTATAGTCGACCACTCAATCCAAGTTGAGAGTATTAATTATGTGGAGATAGAACCTTGGAAATTCTACTTCGATGGTTCCAGCCATAAAGATGGAACAGGAGTAGGAGTCTTGATTATTTCTCCAGAAAAAATTCCAACAACATTCAAGTACAAGATATCAGGTTCTTGTTCGAACAATGAGGCTGAGTATGAAGCTCTAATTACTGGCCTTGAGATATTGTTGGAATTGGGGGCAACTCGAGTCGAAATAATGGGAGACTCAGAGTTAGTCATTAAGCAAGTCACAAAAGAATATAAATGCATAAGAGAAAATCTCATTATGTACTTTGTGATAGCAAATCGTTTATTGAAAAAATTTGAAATGGTCAACATTCGACACATACCCAGATTGGAAAATCAAATAGCCAACGATTTGGCACAAATTGCATCTGGGTACAAAATTTCAAAAACGAGATTACAAAGAGCAATCGAAGTTCGAGAAAAGATAAAAGCAACTTGTTTGTCACCAACAGACTTGGAATCGACAAGACTAGGGTATGCTGATCAAAGTAACTTCGAAATTTCGTTCATAGACAATTTGTCAGAGCAAGATTGGAGGAAACCCATTGTGGATTATCTTCAAAATCCAGTAGCTTCGACAGAACAAAAAACGAAATATAGGGCGTTAAGTTACGTACTCATGGGTAATGAGTTATTTAAAAAGACGCCTGAAGGGGTATTGCTAAAGTGCTTAAGTGAAACTGAAGCATACATAGCCCTTTCGACTACGCATGCTGGAGCATGTGGGGCTCACCAAGTAGGCCATAAGATGAAATAGTTGTTGTTTCGAGAAGGACTATACTGGCCCACCATGTTGAAAGATTTTATCGAGTTCGCCAAGGGTTGTCAAGAATGTCAAGTCCATACAGGCATCCAACATGTACCAGCAAGCGAACTTCACTCGATAGTGAAACCTTGGCCCTTTAGAGGATGGGCGTTGGACCTTATTGGAGAGATTCGACCAGCATCATCAAAGAGCCAGAAGTATATATTGGTAGGCATTGATTATTTTACTAAGTGGATCGAAGCTATTCCTTTAGTCAATGTAGACCAAGAAAATGTCATTGAATTTATTCAAAAGAACATTATCTTTAGATATGGAATCCCTGAGACTATAACTACTGATCAAGGATCAGTTTTCACCGGTCGAAAGATGCAGGAATTCGCTCAGGAAATAGGCTTTAAACTCCTAACATCAACGCCTTATTATGCACAGGCAAACGGTCAAGTCGAAGCAGCGAACAAAGTAGTGATTGGCTTGATAAAAAAGCATGTTGGGAAGAAGCCAAAAAATTGGCATAAGACGTTGGACCAGATCTTGTGGGCCTGTCGAATGTCCCCAAAAGAAGCCATAGGTACAACACCATATAGGCTAACTTTTGGTCATGACACAGTGTTGCCAGCAGAAATTTGTCTTCAATCTGCAAGGGTTCAGAGACACCATGATATCCCCTCTAAAGTTTATTGGGATATGATGTTAGACGAACTAGTAGATTTGGACGAAGAAAGATTGCGCGCTCTCGACTTACTAAGGCTTCAGAAGAAAAGAGTGGAAGACTCTTACAATAAAAAAGTGAAACCTAAGGCATTCTCGCCTGGAGAATTAGTTTGGAAGGTGATTCTTCCCATGGATCGAAGGGATCGAAGCATGGGAAAATGGTCACCCAAATGGGAAGGACCATTCAGAATTATCCAAACTTTTTCTGGTGGAGCTTATGAAGTCGAAGAGTTAGGTGAAGATAAGAGACTCTTGAGAGTAAATGGCAAGTATTTGAAAAAGTATAAACCTATGCTCCAAGAGATCAAAATAAATAGCAAGTAATGACAAATTAACCATGAATAAGCCAAAATGGAAAATTTTATAAATTAGCCAAAATGGTAATATTGTCAAATACATATTACAATATATGGTTAAAGGGATGAGTCAATCAGAAGGGGATGGAATCTTTGAGTCGAAGGTACTTCTCCTGCTGCAACTCCAGTCTTTTGTTGCACAAGGCATTCGTCTGGGCAAGCTTGGCAATTTGGTCGTCGAAGGCTTGAGCTTTCTCAGCAAATTCTAGGCCTTGTGTGATTTCAGCTTGACTCTCGGTGTCTGGAACAGTCGAGAGAAGCTCCTCCTTGCGCTTAGTATTGGCATTCATCTTGGCCTCCAGCTCTTCGATTTGCGCCTTGATGGAAGCATTGTCTCGATCTATGGCATCAATTTCTTCCTGCTTAGATGCCTTTTGCTTCGACAACTCTGCAATTCGAGAATTCGTCTCTGCTACAGCAGTCCAGGCAGAAGAACTTTTGCCATATAACGCTTCGAGCTGGCTGTTGAAGCCCCTCTGTCGCCGATAGTCTGCTGAGACTTGATCAATAATGGAGTATAACTCCATGATAAAGCTCGAAACCTCTGGAGTCACAGCGAGCAAGTCAACCGCGTTCAAAACAGCTCCCAAACACGACGGAGCAGTAGGGTCCCCCTCCAAAGCTTTCATCAAATCTTTCTTGAAGAACTGGGCCTTAACCTTCGTCAAAGCCTCATCGAGAGGAGAAGTCTCAGTGGACTTCCCCGACTGAGTAGAAGCCTCCTGACTAATATCAGACGAACTTCCCTTGCTCTCGATAATGGCATTCAGATAACCAACGGGATCAGTTTGCTTCAAGAGTGCTAAGTCTTCTTTCGACCTATGCTTTGTTGAGGTGGTAACCTTTGCAGCAGCGTTGTCTTGGGGTTGAAGCTGTTGAGAAGCGTTTGCCTCGACATGACTATCTTCGACTTGAACTTCAGCAGTGCCAGCGTCAGCGTGATCCCCTTCGTCATGGTGTTCCTCCGACAGATCAACCACTTGAATCTCCTTTGGTTGTTGATCTTCTGTTTGTTGTTCTTCTGTCTCAGCATTGGCTTCATCTGTTTCAGCATTGGCTTCATCGTTCGCCAATTCTTTCTCTTGTGGCCTACTGAGTTCAGCAGAATCTAGTGTTTCAGAAGTCTTTGGCGCTGAGCTTTCAGTGGTTTCCTGGAGGAAGAAGAAGAAGAATCTTCTAGGTTAGAAAGAGACACAATCGAACGCGAGCATCGACACCTGAGTTTAAAAAAGGTCAAAGAAATTACCTGCAGAGGAACTTCAGCCCCAGGGCTGGAATTGTCGCTTTCGACAGGTTTATTGAGCAAAACATTTAGTTCCTCCTCCGTTGGCTCTTCAATAATTACTGGAGGTGGCCTGGGTTTTCTCCCAGCAACCTTTATTCTGATTGTTCGAGTCTCAGGGGAAGGAACATCTTTCTTCAGTTTTCGCCTCTTTAGAGGAGCAGGGGGAGAGTCGTCTTCTTCGTCACTCCCAGATTCGACCGTCAGTGCAGGTCGTTTCTTGGGTGAAGGTGCCTGAAAACCAATTGGAGTTCGATTTAGAATGCTACACCGAAAGCCAGAATGTTAAAACCAGAAGAAAATAATAAAAGTCTGGTTACCGGTGCTGAAGGTTTTTTCGAAGGACCTTTCCCCTGATGGCTTGTTGTAGTTTTCGTCGGTGCTATAGTTTTCGCCGGTGGTGGAGGTTTTGTCAAGGGACCTCCTCCCTGATGGCCTTCTACAGCTTTCTTGGCTGCAGGCTTTCGAACAACTGAAAGAAGACAAGTTATAATTAACAGGCTACCAGTCGAGATGGAAAGATAGAATAATTTGGAGAATGAACTTACACTTCTTTATTTTGTCCAGGACTAGAACAAAAGACTTCTGAAGTTCGTCCACAAAGTCCTTCTCGTCGAAGAACTCTTCAGCGTAGTAACTCTTCCACCACTCTTCGAAGGATGGTGAGCAGAGAAAGTTAAGCTGATAATCGAACAGTGAAAGGACTGTTCGACCAGCATACCTGCCGATATGCTTGGTGGCAGCATCTTCAGTATAGTCGTTGCAAAAATATAACATGGATTTCTCCCTGGGAAAAATAGGAGAAGGAAGTGTTTGAATGATACCAAACTGGCGAGAGACCAAGTTCGGTTGATACGCAATCAAGCTCAAGTGATTCTTGGAGCTCTTGAAGCGCAGGGGCATTATTCTAGGTGTGAGAAATGCTTCCCACTTTATTGTATGTTCTTCGACCTGAGGGTCACCTGACGACTTAGGATGGGGCCTCGTGAACCATTCTGGACCAACCTTTCGTCGAGCAAAGGGAGCCATGGTCGAAACAAATTCTTTTCTTCTTGCAAACATCAAGACGAAGTTTGCAAAAGTTTGTTGAAGCTCCAGCCCATCTTCAGTCGGGGTCAGTAGAGCCAATCTTGTGCCTTCGATGCGCCTATTTGCTATCTCCGGAGCTTGCTCATTTATTTGAGTCTTCTGAGGTAAGAAAGACTCGAAGGTGGCATTGAGCCACAACTGAAGTAGCCAAAAAGGTCCTGCAAGCAGCAGACTGGCTCTATTCTCGATGATCTTCAACAGAGTCGCTCCGCTGCTAATCGACTCGTACAGATTCGCCAAGATTAATTCTGCCAAACAAATATTTTGGCCATGGTGGAGTTGGGTGGCGAGGGTGACCATCTTCTTTGTCACCTGTAAAGACTTTGTGCAGAACACAAAGTGTGACAGCCATAAGGCTAGAAACGCGATATGCTCTACATCCGACACAGTGGCTGTCGACCTATCATGGTAATGGTTGATATAGGTGGTGTAGGTGGGTTTCGTCGCTGAGAATCCAATCTGATCCTCCGACATTTCCTCTGGGTCGAAATAATCCCCAGTGGGTCGAAGGCCAGTGATGGCGGCCATGTCGAAAAGCGGGGTGTCAGCATTCCACAAGGAAGGTGGAAGGTGAAAGGAGTGTAATCCCAGAAGAGTAAGGAAGCTATCAACATCTCTGGGGAGTAGTTGAGACCCGTCTTCGACAACATAACTAGGTCGAATATCCCCAGATCCTTCCAGATCGAAGTCTGGCTTTTTTCCATTTTTTCCAGCCAAGCACTGTAGTCAGGAGTGAGGCTAGGGCTAGACCTGAAAGCCCTAACACCCCTATTGAAGAAGCGAAGATCAATTTTCTCCTTAGCGGGATCTTCGTTATCCTCTGCATCTTTTTTAGAGCATCCAACAGGTTTGAGCTTTTCAAGCACTGGAAAGAAGCTTTTGATCTTCATGGCTTCAGCGATGCATGGGTTTAGCGGGCCAGACATGGCGAAGATTTGGTTGGAGTATCCAACCGGAATCATGAGTTGGTGTGAATAGGCTTCACGTTCATCAGTTTCTAGGGGTTCAGGAACCCTTCGTTGGCCTGTAGGAGTAACTACGGGGACAGTGGAGAAGATCTTGGGTTTAGCATTTCTGGAGGGGATGTTAGAACTAGGAGCGGTAGAAGAACCTGAGGCCATTGTTGATGTTAAGGTTGAAGATGAAGTGAAGAACAAGGTATTTGCAAAGTTTGCAGAGATTTTGTGTTCAAGGAAGTTGGAAGGCAGGATAGCGTGAAAAAGTCCCACAATGGGTACTTGGCGCTATTTATAATGGTT
Source organism: Vicia faba (assembly GCA_948472305.1). Lineage (NCBI taxonomy): Eukaryota > Viridiplantae > Streptophyta > Magnoliopsida > Fabales > Fabaceae > Vicia > Vicia faba. The sequence goes on from OX451741.1 coordinate 127,707,834, forward strand.
GGGGAAATCCCCAAATTCGAGGCCATTTAATGTTGCAGAAGGTAGTGGGACACGTGGCGTCCCCCTGTTGACATAGCCGTTCTGCAGAAATGAAAGGGTGCAGCGTGCACCCTCGTTTTTGGGAAATTGTCATGATGACAATTTGTGAAAAGACATCGGGCACGCTGCACGCCGTACTGAGGTGACGTCTTAGGTACGGATGAAATGATGGCTTTTTCTTGGGATTGTCAGTGGTTGGTAGAAGACAAAAAGTGCACAGTTTAATTTGTGGCTAAAAATGAAAAGACAAGTGTCGAATGGAATTTCAAAGAATGCCTTTTTCTTTTCAGAGTCGAAATAAGGCATTCTTGGGGGGCAATTTGTTGGCTCCTAAATTCGACACCCTTGTTTTTTATTAATATCAGCCATTAAAGCTGAAGGATGGTTTCGACCAGCTGGGTCTGTCGAAATGCCCATCAGAAGATGGCAATGTACTTAGAGAATTTCTTCCAAGGGAGAATTTGGTTGCCTTCGACGTTGAAGGTGTCTCTCGTCGAAGGTGCTTCTCGACGAAGGTGTTCGATTGCTCAGAGTGGAACGGTTTGAGATTCAAACGTTTGGAGGGAAAACAGTTCCCAGCGGTTACCAAGTGCAATGTGCCAAGATCTGGAGCGTCGAACGCTGTGAACGTGCCAAGTGGAGTCATCTCGAAGCAGTGTAACTGCCCGACGGTTACTTGGGATGTGTTTAGTATAAATATTAGTAGTTCACGCAGTTTTTTGCGTGTGTTCACAATTATATACAAGTCACTCATATAGATTCGAGTACCCAGCGTGAGAGAAAGAATTGTTGAGAATGTATGTGTGAAACACCACTTTATTAATCCAAGTCATTTATTTTCCAGAAACTTTACTTGTTTTCTTCTTTACTTTCCCAGTCGAAGCATTTCATTTCAAGCCTTTCTTTATTTTATCAAGTTCTCTTCTTCATGCAATTTACATAAAGCTTCTTTAATTTCCTGTCATTTAACCATTACCAAACTTAGTCAAAACCCCAAAATCAACCATGTCTTAGGATCAATCTGATCGATCCTGCGAGTCACCAAATAAGTAACATTTTGGAAGATCAGCGGTTGTTTACCAATTCCCACGGTAAACAGGAACAACGACCAAATGCGAAGGAACAAGAAGGGTCATCCCAAAAGTAAGCGCATCACAACAGAAATGGACGATCTTGACAGGTTGGAAAGAAAGTGTGGTTTATACCGTCAGGTCGGACACAATCGCAAAAACTGTCTGAATCGGGCGTCTGGCTCGACCACATAAATATTGTAATACATAAAATCTTTTCATAATTGTGTTGTAAACATTTGGGTTTTCCGTTAACAGATTTTGCTATAATTAATAAAACGCGTACAACAATAATTAACGATATTCCATCTAGGAAATTACAACTGTTAACACAATTTCATCTGACCCATGCATCATCAACATTACATCACTGTCTGTTTTGACTTCCTCCAACCACACATTAGGTCTTCTTGTCGCATGTGAGGTTGTTGTTCGTTTTCGCTGGATCCTTCGAATTTTTCCCCCTCCGCAATGTCTCCATCTAGCCACCGCATCAACTCCCGCTTCAGACGCTCCATGGAGTGAATGTGCCAGAATTTCATTTTCATCGCAGGTTTCATGGCGGAGAAGATAACGTAACCATCTCTGCTAAAAATCATAGGCGACGTCATGACGCAAATAACAGAGTACAAAATAAAAATACAGTGCGAGAAAGTGTGAGAAATTTCGGAGAAACAGACGAATTATTTATAAAATAGCATTTTGCCCTAGTTTTGCCCTAGGAGCCAAGTGAGATGGCGCCTCCTCTCACTTTTAAGGAGCATGCGCCATCTCACTTGGCTAAAAGCCAAGGGAGGCGCCAAGTGAGATGGCGCCTAGGGCAAAACCCTAGGTGGAGGCGCCAAGTGAGATGGCTCCTCCTTTGGGGAGTCATCTGAAACATGGTTATTTGCGTAATTTTTTCCGAAACTCAGTTATTTGCGAAATATTATTTTAATACATGGTTATTAATAAAAAAAATTATAATATTATATATTATGGTAAAATAATTAATAAAACACCAGTTGACATAGCATATTCTCAAAGACATACTTATATATAATTATTAATTAAAATGAAACTCTTGGAACTTAAGAAAAATATAAAGAAAGATGAACATAAAAATAAGATAGGATATATTCATGTAGGAGGAGCAGTATAAGTAAGTATTAATCAAAGCAACTTTTTAAGAAGGAATAAATTCTCTAGTGAAACTAATATTAAAAGATGATAGAATTATAGACCTAGTAGATAAAATATTTGGAGTGATAAAAGAAAATTTAGCTTATGATAAACTAAAATTTAAAATTCATCTTAATATCGGAATACCTTTAAATACTCACATACTAGACCAAACTTTAACTCTTGAACACAAATTTTTTAGATGAAGTTTAATGAGACTAGGAGCTAAAATATTTTCAATCACTTATTGTGTCAATTATGCACTAACTAATTCTCATCATAGTATCACCTTTAGAAATAACCAAAGATTTGATATTCCAATTCTTTTTGAAAATATAGGAAAATTTATTATCCAAAGAAAAATGAAATGACTAGCTTAGAACTTTTATGAGTAAATCAAAAAATTTAGAACTGAGAAAAAATCAAATACCAAAGCCAATTAAATTTTATGAACGTGAAAAAATTGAAGTGATATTGATAAATTATCAAACCAAGTAAAGGAATTAACAACATATTTAAAGAATAGACTATAATTTTCAAACAAAATGAATATTGTTGAATTTACCATAAAAGAAAAATAAAAGGAAATAATTATTAAAATAAAAAATATGGATATAATTTATTTTGATAATATTGAAAATAAAGAAAAATATTTTTATTCAGTTCTAAAAATTTTGATTATTCATAAAAATTCCAAACTCACTATTTCATTTTTCTTTAGACCGGGAATATCCATTCTTTGGTTATTTCTAAAGGTAGTAGTACTCTGATGAGAATTAGTTAGTGCATAATGGACACAATAAGTGATTGAAAATATTTTATTTTTTGGTCTCATTAAATTTTCTCTAAGAAACTTGTGCTAGACATGTAATAAAATTATAACACTTAATAAAAAAAGTAAGTACGCGTAGTAATTGTACATGATTATGATTTCTTCTAAATCAAAATTTTGATCTGCCACTGCTTGTTTCTGTAGCTTATTGTAAGATAGTTGATTAATAGATATATGTATATGAAAGTAATTGAACAATTCTGAAATAAGTGGAAATATAATTTTATTGATATTAGTTTATGATACAAGAAAGTACACAAAAGGTGTCAAGTTAAATTTTAAAGGATTAGCATATGTTTCTTGAAAGAATGATACAAAGTGGTTGTTTTCTACGACTTGCTTCTTACCACCATAGAAGCACTTATTTATAACCCTACACACACATTATAATATTATTTTCTTATTACAATAATTCATAGTACTATTAATCTTTAGTACCACTTATTTAAAACATTTAAAGACTACATCATAAATAGCTTCATTTTTATCTTATTCATGACTCTATTATTGCTTCATCTAGTCTTCCGTTATTGCTTCCCCCTTATCATCTTCATTAAAGTACATAGACTTTTTTAGACACTTGGTGACTTCTACGATATTCTTTTCTTCGAAACATCTTTCACATGCATAGTTGTTTACAGTGAAATTTTGTAAACAACCATTGGACTTCCAAATCAAAGAAAAGATTGGTGATTTGGAAGATCAACCAAATTGATCCTAAGGACATGTGTTCTTATTCAAACTTTTATTCTTGAAAACAAATAATATTTTTGACAGCATTCGTAATCTTTTAAACAATATTGATTTCGATTATTACTTCGAGGGTAATAATGTAATACTTTAAAGAAAAAGACGGGTATGTAAAAGACTTTCGACTTAAACTTAAAAGGAATGTATATGAATGAAAATAAACATAAAATTAGTGCATCATACATACACTCTCACAACTCGTTTCTTGAACACTGGTACTTTGAGTAATTTAGAGTAATTTGTACAAAGATGTGAACACACGAATCCTATTGCTAAGACTCTTATTTATACTAATTCGACCCTAATGATCTATTACTGAAACAACGTCACGTTCATTATTGCATGTTCTTCGAATCTCTTCAGGCCTCCACACGTCTTTTTGGATAAGATCAAACTTTCAAATTTGAAAACCTTCTTGTCTTTGAAGTGCCAAATAATATAGATGTGATGATCGAAGTATTTATTCTAATAATACTTCAAATAAATCAAGTTCCAAGGGCTCACAAACGAACATTTTGCCAACATTTAACAAAATTAAATTCTTACTAGCTTTTTATTTATTGAAATCTCCACAAGATCCCCTTCATGTTTCCTTTTTAACTAACTTTCTTCCAAGATGTATCATTTCAGCTCAACATTCATACAGTCGAAATTTCCAATTAACAATGATTATCACTCTTCTTTATACTTGAACATAACTCCTTAAGTACACATAGCTTATTGTTCATTGTCTCCTTATTAAATGCATAGAATGGTAGCTCAAAAGTAGTCAATAAATGGATATCTCTATCCTTTAGTACCTTTCAACTTGTCTTGCTTAAAAGTAGGAGATTAGGTGTTTTGTACAATACTTTCACACATAAATTCTTTCCAATTGCTTGACATTGAAAAAATATGCTTGAAAGTTGATTATACAAAATTATATTTAAGTGATCATCATCATATATTTCCTCTTTAGAATCATCTCTTAGAGGAAAATGATTATTACTTACTCCAATGAAGACAAAGTATTTTGCCGGTTGATTCGTTGTAAAATCTGGATAGGCTGAGTAAAATTTTAAATATATATTTCTTTCTCCAGCAATATTCTTTTTAAAATTTTGGACTGATTATTTAAAATTATAAGGAAATAGATTAATTTCTTCTTACTTAAATAAAGCCATTCAATAAGTCCAAATTGGAACATATTAAATGTTAGTAATTAGGATGCTCCTGGAGTACTTATAGCTTTTACTCCAAAAGCTTTCTATCCACCATGAAGAAGCAATTAGTATTTTTTTTCTCGGTCCAGGAAGTAAGTCTTTTTAGGTTCTTCTTAAATTTTTCTTCGGAGAATTTAACTTGATTTTCATGCTCTTTCCGAGACATGATTGAAAAATTATCTAAAGAAGAAGGAATTCTTTCTAAGATTTTCATCGATGTTCTTTCGGGTGCATTACTCTTTGTTTTTTCTGAAAAAGTTCTTGGACCAAGATAAATCTCTTTTCTTGATTTTTCTAATTCTCTATGAACATTCATTGTTTTCTCAGCCTCTTCTTTGGTGGCATATCCTTTATAAGTAACTTCTGAGATTTTTTTACAATGAGGGGCTGGTTTATATTATTCATCATAAACTTTTGAAAATGGTCTGTTAAATAATGTATACAATTTGTTACCTACCGGTGTTTTCTTGAACAATTTGTTACCTACTAAAATGTAGCTTAACGCGCGATACTTAATCTTCCTTTCTGCATTCACTGTTGGATTCTTTAAATAATCTATTATTAGGCTTCTCCAATTTGTATCTGCTAAGCTATCTATGGCCAATACTTCAAAATGCACTTCATTTTCATATCCTAAACTTGTATTTTTTAAATCTATTGGAGATAATTTAGTAGCAAGTACCTTTCCAAGAACTTCGACTAATTCTTCCAGCTTCTCCTTTGACACTTTGTATCCCGAAGCAATTTGGGCTAAGTCATTTGCTTATTGGTTCTTCAGTTTAGGGATATGCTTGATATTAACATACAAAAATCTTTGAATCAATCTATTTTCTATCACGAAGTACATTATCAAATTATCTTTTATGCATTTGTACTCCTTGGTTATTTGTTTGATCAGCAGTTCAAAATCACTTCTTATTTCGACTCTAGTTGTCCCCAATTCCAACAAAGCTTCAAGTCCTGCTATCAAAGCTTCATATTCAGCTTCGTTATTCGAACAAGGAGATCCTACGATTTTGTACTTGAACTTGGTTGGAATTTTATCAGGAGAAATAATCAGTATTCTAACTCCAGTTCTATCCTTGTGAGTAGAACCATCGAAGAATAATTTCCAAGGTTCTAATTCCACAAAATTTTGAGGAATTTCGACCACTGCATGGTCAACTATAAAGTCAAAGACTAGTTTCCCTTTCATGTCTTTTAAAGGCATGAAAGTCAAGGAATACTCAGTTAAAGCAATTTCCTATTTTCCAATTCGACTGTGCAGGATTGGTTTAGAAAGCATATGTTCAATAACATCAAAATGTGAAGAAACATAGACATCAACTGGCTTTATATATTATTTCAACTTGGTGCATGAAAAGTACAAAGATATAACTTTTCTATAGTACTATATCTAGTTTCTGCATCATTTAGTACTCGATTGAGGTAATAGATGGCTCTTTTAATGCCATTCTCATCCTCTTGTGCAAGCACACTTCCTATAGTTACATCTGATGCAGATATATACAATCCCATACACTTATTTCTACAAGGAGGCGACGGGATAGGATGGTGGACAAGGTATTGCTTAATCTTATTGAACGCCTCTTAATGCTCTAACTTCCAGTCGAACCCATCTTATTTTAGACGCGGAAGGGGAGAGAAGGCTTGAGTGCATCCACTTAGGTTCGAAATAAACCTTCTTAAGAAGTTTATTTTTCCCAGTAGTGACTGTAACTCTCTTTTCGTTGATGGCGCTTTCACTTCCAAGATAGCCTTCATCTTGTTTTAATTGATCTCTATTCCCTTCTTGAGGACCACAAAACCCAAAAAGTAACATGCCTGCACAAAAAATGAACATTTAAGAGGATTCATCTTCAAGCCATGATTTCTCATTCTTTCGAATGATTTCCGAAGGTGATCTATATGACTTTCATCTGATACAGATTGCACCACTACGTCACCAATATAAACCTGCATGAAAGTTTCAATAAAGTCATGAAATATAGAGTTCATTGCTATTTGATAAGTTTCCCCAGTATTTTTTAAACCAAAAGGCATGACTATTCATTCATAGGTGCCTAATGCCCCAGGGCATCAAAAAGCTATCTTGGGTATGTCCTCTTCAACAATGAAAATTTGATTATATCCAGAGTATCCATCAAGCATATTAAGATACTCGAAGCCTGCAGCTGAATCGATTAGCAGTTCTTCCACGGGAATTGGATATTCATCTTTTGGGGTTGCAAAAATTAAATCTCGAAAATTTATGCAAATCCTAAGAGACCCCTTTTCTTAATAATAGGAACAATATTTGTAATCCATTCTACATACCTTGTGGTCCGGATAAATTTGCATTGAAGGAGTCTTTCAATCTCTTCCTTTATCTTCTAAACAATATATGGTGCGAACGTTCTTAGAGTCTGCTTGATGGGCTTCTTGTCATCCTTGATAGGCAACTTCAGTTCGACCAGTTCTTTTCTTAAACCAGGCACCTCGTTGTAATCCCAAGTGAAACAATCCTTGTACTCTTTTAGAAATTGGATCACTTTGGCTTTCATTTTTTAGTTAAGTTTTGCACTCACATAGGTCAGTCTTTTGATAGATCCCTCACCCAGATCCACTTCTTCGAGAGGGTCTTGAACCATCATCTTTACGCTTGACGTTGTTGGATCCTTCTCAAATCCCAGAGGCTCTTCATCGTATATTGTATTTAGCCTCTGGTCTTTTTCTTTGAAGGGTATTTCTTCGTCGGGGAGTTTTGGTTTGAAGTCCACCCCAGGTCCCTTCGCATGTATTGCTTCATCTTTGGCTTCGACAGCCATGTGCTTTACTTCAGCCTCTAGGGCCATATTTAATTTATTTTAGGCTAAATAAGCTGAAATTTTTTCGAAGAATTAGGACTCAAACATTGTCAATGTCTTTATCATCCCAGACAGTTGGTCATATTCCTGGAACTCCTTCTACATCAGCTTCTTCTCCCATAATTTCTCTATCCCATTGAAATCCATGAGTTGGGTGTAGAGTAAGAAATTAAAAAGCGTTCTTGTTAGGTGAATATGCGTCATCAGCAGGGTTGCATGGCCTAATGTTGGCCAAATTCTATCTAAGTTCCTTCTATCCATATGGTTAACTTCTGCCATGTAATAGCTTTGGTCTGCTTCAATATTCTCGACAATCCCATCTTCTCTCCATATTAATATTCGTTGATACTCTGAAGAAAGCATTTCCCCTATACCATGGATTCATTCACGTCCTAGCAACAAGTTATCATTTGTCTTTGCTGCAACGATCATGAACATGATGGGTCTTGTAATCGAACCCAGGGTGAGATCCACTTGCACAACTCCTAAAGTGTGGCCTATCTTACCTTCATAGTTTGGAAGTGCCATGTTGTGGGGCTTGATATCAATGTCGAACATGCCAATTCTCTTCAACATGAATTGAGGCATTAGATTCACCGCAGCTACACCATCTACCAAATTTTATTGATCCCCACACTCTCCACCTTTCCCCTTATGAACAAAGGTTTGAGGTGATCCTTCATTCCCTGATCAGGCCTCTCAAAGAATGCATTTTTTTCTTCAATAGCTCCATTATTCATGATATAATATCATATTGGCTTGTGTTTTGCCATCTCAATCTCGTCAGCTTCCTCTGATTCTTCGACCTAATTTATTTGATCATATTCATGAGGAAGCACTGATACCACATTGTAGTTGATGTTGAGGGAAGACTCTCCATCTGATTTAAAGTTATCAGTTAGCATGTCTTCTTCATTCACTGTGTCTTTTTGATCTTTTCTATAGTTTCGTCTTTCTTTGGGGAAAACAGTCTTCTCCCCACTGGTTACTTCTCTTCGACCATGATGGTTGAGGGAAGTTGGTTACTACTGGACTCTCCCACTTCTTCTTTTTTCAATTCTCTTTGCGCGTTCCTTATCCTTTGGTTTTTTCACCATTGAGACCTAGACATGGGGTATTTCCCTTTTTAATTTTATAACATGTATGCTTGTTACTTTGACACTTGGAATTGCTTTCGATATGCTATGAATGTCCTTCCTCCTGCTTCGAAACTCCTCCATTTTTCCTTTCCTACCCCCTTACATTCGTTTGGGTTTATCCATTTGTCGGTTGGGATGTTTGCAGGTGGCTTGAAGGTAGATCTTCGATTCCCCTTGGGATAAGGGCTATCAGACCTCCTGGGAATTCCCCTTTTGTCGAATGTGAAATTTCTCCTAAGCCCCATTTGGTTGTCCCAACAACGAGCATATGGTATTCTCTCAAAGGCTTCTAATACTTTTTTATCATAAATCGCATTGCACCTTGGGCACATCAAGCACTCTAATTTTGTTTTGTGGTAGTGGACAAGGAAACCCAACAAACTTTATCCAGTTTTTGGGTAGACAACTTCTATTTGGTCATCTTTCCTCCAATTTCCCCCAGTTCGAGCATATCGGAATTTTTCATAAGTTTTTGTTGCCTTTCTATCATAACCTAGGCTGCACCTGGGATACATTAGCCCCTCATAATTCTTTTTGTGATAGTGAACCATGTAGTCTATAAGACTTTCTCCAGCCTTTGGGTAATCATTTCTCATCTGATCATCTTCCATTCTGTGGCGCCTTTCGACTTCCTCCATCTCAGGAGGACGCTAGTTCAAGTCCACCATGTTAACTTCAAGGTTAGGAGCTTTAGTAATCCTGACCTTTTCAAACTTGACTCTAATTACTTCAGTGGCCTTTGTCATTCCAGCATTTGTGGCAATATCATCAGTAATTTTTCCTTCGATATCTTGTTTAATTAGACCTTCAGTAATCTTTTGCACTTCAATACCTGCAACAAAATCCTCAATAATCTTGTTCGAGGTATTGGCAAGGCCTTTAGTAGCCTCCTTTTCTTCAAAGTTTGCAACAAAATCTTCAGTGATCTTGTCTTTAGGGTGTTGGTTAATGTAGAAACCAACAAATTCTAGCATATGGATATCCCGCAGGTTCGGCATAATTGGTTTCTGCTACATGGAGAGGGTTAGCATCAACCTTAATTTGGCTCCTGTTCTTTTCTCCAAACTTCAATTTGCTTTCCTTGATAGCATTCTGAATCAAATCCATGAAAAGAAAACATTGTGAGGTTTTATGTCCCAAAAAGTTAAGATATTTACAAAAACCTCTTTTCTTCCGATGGTCTAACGGAGGAGTTTTGGCACCAGGTGGCACTATCATCTGGCCATCCTTTACCAACAAATCAAATATTTCGTCACATTTTGTTACATCAAAAGTGTATGTTTTCTTAGGGAACTTATCGTTTTTTTCTGGTTTTGCAGGATTCTTCCCATTCGAAGGGCCTAAAACTTTGCAAGGATATGGTGGCCCTTGCTTTAATTTAGCCAGGTCCATTTCACATTCTTCGAAGTCTGAAAAATCATTGCAGGCTTCTTATTCATCTACACTGGTTTTGACATATGCAACTATTTCTTTTCTATAAATTTTGTTTACTCTAGCCTTTTCGACCTTTAGACGCTCCACTTGTCGAACCTTGTCTGCCAATTGGGCCATATCTCTTAAGTAATGAGGGTCCAACTTCTTTCTAATGGAGAAATCTAATCCTCTTGCAGCCATCTCAACTAACTCATATTCAGGAACTTGGGTAAAGCATCTTGCCTTTAACAGGCATAATCTATTGAGGTAATCATCAATTGGCTCGTTAAACTTGCACTTGATGTTGGCCAATTCACTTAGGATCGTCTTCTATTGACCTATATAAAATTATTCATGAAACAGCCTCTCTAAATGAGTCCAATCTTGGATAAAATTTGATACAAGGGTAGTATACCATGTGAAAGCATTTTTGGTTTGTGAACTAGGAAAATATTGTATCCTTAAGTTTTCATTATTCTCTATATCCTCAGGCTCGGTAAAATACCTGGCTATATGTTCGACAGTTGATTCGTTGGTGTCACCAGAGAATTTTGTGAACTTTGGGACTTTCCAACCCCTGGCCAATTCAGTTTGCAAAATATATTCAGATAAACTAGAAGTGTAATTTAGCCTACTAAGGCCAATATTTACATTATTTCGTGTCGTGATTCTTTCGACCATGGCTGCCAGATTGTTGTCTGCTGCCATGTTGTCTTGTCGAACTTGATATATGACTTCATCAGCATTTTGATTTCTATTTACCATCATAACCCTAGGTTCTTGTTGCCTTAGAATTTGTGGTTCTTGCCTAAAAGGTTCAGCTCTAGGTATTTCTACATTCGCAACTCTAGGCACTTCGACTATCCCTCCCTGATTTACCATATTTTCCTGGGCTGGATTTCTTTGATTCTGTTGAACTTGGTTAATTGTTGGGTCCTCTTCTAAGATTACCCCTTGATTTTCCCTAACCCACTCCCTTTGAGGATGTGTTGGGGGTTGAGGCACACCAAAGAATTTAGCGATGCACGTCATTTCTGCAGCCATTTGTTGGTTCGCTTGAGTGGTGTTTTGAACCAAAGGTTTAAAGATTGTACCCATTGTTTGTGAAAGAATTTGGACCATTTCATGGTTACTTTCGTCCATTTGTTGTCTAATCACTGCTGCAGATTGATTTGTTAATTTTGGCATTTGGGAAGAAACTCCTTCTATCTGTGGTTGGACATTTCGACCCCTGTTATTAACAGCAGATCCAGAACCTTGTAATGGAGAAGTAACGTTCATCACAAGATCTGAGTATGTTGAAATGGAATTACGTAAACTCATTATAAACAAAGATGACATGCCATAAGGCCGCTCACGGCTATTTTGAGGCATAGAGAAACCAGACGGCCCCTGAGGCCTATGAAAAGTATTTCCCCTGGAGGGGGGTCCCTTGTGGACCCTATGGTCCTATATAGGTCAAAATAGGTCCAGTATAAAAGTTATGTTGCATTGGCGTCGAACTTATTAGAGACGGTATAGCCTCTGAAAAAGATGCAGAAGTCGTAGTTCCCCCTGTCGAAGTGGCTGGGGGTGGCACTTCACATTGTTATGAGGATTTGGATTACCTGTCTGGCTTTGGTTTTTCATTTTCCTAACGTACTTTCTCTTGGGTATTTCCTTGTTGTTTGTGGCTAATTTACCACTTCTAAGTCTCATACAATACAGAAAAATACAAAAGGACGATGAAGATTTTCAAAAACTTTTACTATAACAAAAATATGTTTATTGAACACAAGTCCTACTGGCGTGCCAATTTTTTTACCGTGAAATTTGGTAAACAACTGTTGGTCTTCTAAATCAAAGAAAAGATTTGTGACTTGCAGGATCAACCAGATTAATCCTAAGGACATGTGCTATTATTCAAACTTGTATTCTTGAAAACAAAGAATACTTTCAACAGCATTCATAATTTTTTAAACAATACTGATTTCGATTGTGCCTTCGAGGGTAGTAATGTAATGCTTAAAGAAAAAGACTGGTATGTAAAAGACTTTCAACTTAAACTTAAAAGGAATGTATAAAACTTCAATTGAAAATGAATGGCAATAAACATAAAATCGGTGCATCATGCGTACATTCTCACAACTCGTTTCTTGAACAATAGAACTTTGAGTAATTTAGAGTAATTTGTACAAATATGTGAACACATGAATCCTATTACTAAGACTCTTATTTATACTAATTCGACCTAACAGTCTATTAATGAAACAACGCCACGTTTGTTATTGCATGTTCTTCGAATCTCTTTAGGCCTCCACGCGTCTTTTTGGATACGATCAAACTTTTAAATTTGAAAACCTTCTTGTCTTCGAAGCACCAAATAATATAGAGGTGGTAGTCGAGGTATATATTCTGATAATACTTCAAATAAATCAAGCTCTAATGGTTCACAAATGAACCTTTTGCCAATATTTACCGAAATAAAATTCTTACTAGCTTTTTAGTTATCGAAATCTCCACAAGATCTCCTTCGTGTTTCCTTTCAAACTAACTTTCTTCCAAGATGTATCATTTTAGCTCAACATCCATCCAGTCGAAATTCCCAATTAACAATGATTCTCACTCTTCTTTATACTTGAAAGTTGATTATATAAATTTATATTTAAGTGGTCATCATCATACATTTCCTCTTTAGAATCATCTCTTAGAGGGAAATGATTATTACTTACTCCAATGAAAGACAAAGTATTTTTCCGGTTGATTCATTGTAAAATCCGGATAGGATGAGTAAAATTTTGAATATATATTTCTTTCTCCAGCAATATTCTTTTTAAAATTTTGGACTGATTATTTAAAATTATATGGGAATAGATTGATTTCTTCCGAATTTTTACTTAAATAAAATCATTCAATAAGTCCAAATTGAAAAATATTAAATGTTAGTAATTAGGACGTTCTTGAAGTAATTATAGCTTTTACTCCAAAAAGCTTTCTATCCACCATGAAGAAGTAACTAGTATTTTCTTTCTCGGTCCAATAAGTAAGTCTTTTTAGATTCTCCTTAGATTTTTCTTCGGAGAATTTAACTTGATTTTCATGCTCTTTTCCAGACATAATTGGAAAATTATCTAAAGAAGAAGGAATTCTTCCTAAGATTTTCATCGATGTTCTTTCGAGTGCATTACTCTTTATTGTTTCTGAAAAAGTTCTTGGACCAAGATAAATCTCTTTTCTTAATTTTTCTAATTCTCTATGATCATTCATTGCTTTTTCAGCTTCTTCTTTGGTGGCATATCATTTATAAATAACTTCTGAGATTTTTTTACAATGAGGGGCTATTTTATATTATTCATCATAAATTTCTGGAAATGTTCCGTTAAATACTGCATATAATTTGTTAGGTTCTTTTAATTTAATTTCTTCAAGATGATTTTTCCTCTAAGTTGATATTTTATAATTTCTATTTCCTTCTCAATTAATTCCACTTTCTTTCTAATCAGTTCTTGCTATTTTATTTTGGGAATTTTGAGTGCTTCTTTTAACTCTAATTGTTGTTTCAAGATTTCTTCTGAGATTCTTTCCATTCTCTAGAAAGTATATTTGCAAGTATGTTCTTTTCACCTTTAATGTGAGTAATTGAGTAATTATATTCGACTAATTTTATTTGTCATCTTATAAGTCTCCTTTGTTTGTAAGTTCCTTTGTGATTAATATTTTTGAATCATGCAACATAAATAGAATCGGTTCTGACAATAAATTATTTATCAAGAACATAAATTCGGTGTTTTTCTAACATCCAAATTAATGCCAATGTTTCTTTTTCATGAGTAGGATAATTAATTTCATTGTTTGAAAAAGTTTCAAACATATATCTACATATTAATTATTTCTTTTGGCCAGGGAGTTTAGCCTTCTTAACACCTCCCTAACATTCATTTGATGCATCAGTTTCAATAATAATTCGATCATTATTCGATGGATGATATAATTCAGAAAGATCTTGACATAAATATTTCAATTTTTTAATAACTATTTCGTCTTCTTCGGTTCATGACTAAATAACATATTTTTTAAGTTTTTATTGAAGTAACTTTCTTTCCGCTGCAAGGTTTTTAATAAAACCTTCATTTAAAATATATCTTAGTAATCCAAGAAATCATTGCGATTTTTTTTTATCTTTTAATTTAATAGGAAAATTTTGAAGTTTCCCTCATACATATTTTTGCATTATTACTTTTTCTTTTTCAATTTCTAATCCTAAATAATTAATTTTATTTTGAGCTACTATAGCTTTTTTTTTTTACTTAATACTACTACATGTTCAAAATATCTATTAAGTACTAATTATACTTTTTTTAAAGTGATCATTTAGATCCTTATTTCAAAAAACTAATATATCAGTAATATAAATATGACAAAAATCTTTAAATTCTTTAAGGATAAAATTCATCCTTCGTTGAAAAATATTTGGTAATTGTTTCATTTCTACTGGAAGAATATTCCATTCATGTTGATCTTGGATGTAACTAAATATCGTTAAAGCTTTAGATTTTTTTGATAATCTTATTTGATAAAATTCAGACCAATTCATATTTCTAACTCTTTCAATAATTCAATTCTTTCTTGAAAGAAAATAAGCATCACCTTCCATAACATCATTTATTTGTTTATAATTAATTACCATCATTCTCTTTTCTCTTTTAATCTCATTATGATTTTCGACATAAAATGCTGGTGCCAAATGTTTACTTTTTGATGGTCTTATTAATCCTTTTTCACATTTGCTTAATACCTTCAGCAAATTAATCTCTATCTTGTTTTGTATATATATCATAGGTTTACATTTGATTTCTGTTGTTGGGTCTTTTAGTTTTAGTTCAACTAATTTCATGTTTTTATTATTAATTTAAAATCTAGTGGATTTTCACTACACACTTTATCTAATCATTCTTTAATATGTACTAGGATTTTTCTTCCTGATTCTAAATTAATTAATGCACAACGCATTTTACTACAAACTAAATCTATAATTTCACCATATTTTAGTCTGAAGAGCTCTGATTGTTTTTTTTAATAAATTATTTGTGAGGAATCAATAATAGGAATATCTATAATTTCATTAAGTTGTTTTTCCTTAACATATAGAGCCTTAATTGATATATACTCTATGTATTGACAAAAAGGGCATATAATTGCAGAAATTTATTTTCTATTATTATATCTAACCCAATTTCTTGTTGATACGTTGTCGGTATTATAAATAAATTTATTCTAAATATTTAAAATAATTCTTATAGCAACTCAATTTATGGGTTGTATTGAGCCATCTGTTATTTGAATCTTTAATCTTTAATGGTTTCTCTAATTTTCTCTATTTACTAAATAATGCTTTAGTTGCTATACAAATACTTGGTCCTGTATTTATATAGGTTTCAGTTTCTTTATTTTCATTTTCAATTTTAATGTTGATATATGTACTATTCAGATTATATTTGTTCTGAAGATAATTCATCCTCTGTATATTTCATATACACTACAATCAGTTTAGTTCATTCTCTAATGATTCTAAATTGTATATTATATATTCTTTTTATTAGTTTTGATTTTTCCTTAAGATCTTTTTTTTTCTTTGTTGAACATTCATTGACATAATAACCTTCTATATTACATATCCAACATACACATTACTTTTTTTCTTTTTACTTTTTTTCTTTTTAGACAATATTTTTTAAGTGTTTGTTTTCTCTTTCTAAAATACTTTCTTCTAGTATTTTTATAAGTTATTTTTCTTGAATAAGTTTTTCTTAATTTATATTTTCTGTAATTTCACGGTTACTCTATCTCTGGTATATCACAACATAGTGAAATTCTTCCTCCTTCTAATTGTTTAACTCTTGTACTTTATACATTGTTGTCTTAATTCATATACAGGACTTGAATAATGTACCTAACATGAAGCCAGGTAGAAGCTTGTTTTTCTCAAGGAATTCATCACTGTAGATCTTTGAATTTGCAAATGCAGACTAGACAGACTGTTTGGAATACCACAAAATCCATATTCGATTATTGCTTCTTGTTAAGGACATCTTTGATTTCATGGAGAACAAAGTAAGAAATAGTCTCAAGGAGCTTATCAAGACGCAGTATACAAACCCGTAAATTTTGCTTCATGTGATTTACAATAATTGTTGTATCTACTAAGACCTCGAAGTTTTATTCATAAAGCCATTTGTACTGTGACAACTGAAGTGCAATAGATTGTTATTTTGTCATGAACAATATTCATTTACTAAGGTGGACCCTTATACTTTTGTAACTAAACATCTCTTTTCTCTATCTGTATTGTCCAAGATCAGTACCGTCTTTACAAAATTCTCAAACATGTTCGCAACTTATCGAGCAAAACTCAAGCGTGTGCATTATAAGATACATGGAAGCAGATGGTCAGACTATAACAAACAAAGGCATCTTCCAATAGAACTCTACATCAGAACCATTGTAAATTACAATGTAAGGATAAAGCTGTACCCAAAGAGTTATGAAGCCAAACAAGTCAGTTAAAAGTACTATCATCATAAAACCAGTTACAATAACAATAGCTGTGACTTGTGATCAATGCCGTTGAATATGTAGGTCCCAGATATTGGTACAAATTGTCTTGTTATGAGCTGCAAGAAACAAAAGTAATATAATTACTCCCTAACTCAGAGATTTTTACTCTTAAATAAGAGAAACAAAAAGATAACCCATTCTTTACACATTCATTTGAGAAATTGAGACAATTCTGCCATGTATTAATGCTGAGTGCTAGCTGAAACTATACACGCATGAATATTAATTAAGTCATAAAAAGTTGGAGTCCCTCAAAATGGATTTTAGTAAATTCTTGTGCTTTGTCTTCCCATGCTAATGCTTTAATTACAGACAACACTGGCTTTTCTCCATCTTCTGTTAGCTGTGCGCAAGCGTGGAAATTTAATTATTAAGGAAAACTTTCTTTATCGTACTGTGTTGTCTGTAGAATATTCACCTTTGACATGTTTCCATGGAATATTCACCTTCACGAGCACCTTACCAAGTCATTTAGATAGTATTAAACTTGTTTGTGAGTGTATAGACAAACTCCCTCACATTAATCTATATCAATACCGACCTGACTTGCTTTTGAATTATTGAACAGACTAACGCATCTTAATTCCACCAAAAGAATTATGTGGAGCTTCTATAGAAGTAATTACTATTTTCTAATATTGCAATGCCATTATTCACAAAGGTTACTGTTGAGCTCAATTCTAATTCTCTTAGGAAACAAAACATGCATGTTTACATATAAAATATAAAATATGAGTTAGAATAGATTTTTATAATAATGGGTCAGTAAACACATCAAGTGTCATAGTTTAGTTGGCTTCATTTTACGTATTATTTGCTTCTAAGAATCTTTTTATGTTTAGCTTTTTATTCATGCCCTGATCTTTCAAAAGCTCAAAAGTGACTGAACGAAACCAAAGGGGCCTATAAAAATTTTCATGTTAATAATATAAAGGTTTATACAAGTAAACCCAAGAAAATATGAACAGAAGGAAAAAAAATTATTCCAGATGAGTTAGAATTGCAAACCTTGATCGCTTCTTGCGATGCAATTCCTCCAACCAAAGCAGCAACAGCATGAAGCTCTGCAGCACCAAATCGACACATCTCATTGATAAGGTCCTCAGCTAAAGTAGCACTATTGCATCCCAAGTCATTAAGTAGGCCAACTGCTGTGCTCTTTAGTCGAGATATATCCTCGTCCATTGCACTGCAACATATAAACAATATGAACCTTAACCATAGGTCAGATAAAAATGCTAGCAACACACATTATCAACCGAACTTCTAAACACACTCCCTCCTATTATTTGAAATTTATATGGGTCCTCCAAAATTTATGTGAAAACCACAGAATTTCGTGGGTCTAATTTAAATTTTGAAGAATGACATACTGAAATGTAGTGTACTATGAACAGTACTGTCGACGAAGAATTAGGTGGCAAGCCTAAAATCTGCCATATAAATATGGCGCGTGGCGTAATAGAATATTGAAGAAGCATGATAGTGTGTCAAAATAAAAAATGGGAAATAAATAGTTTAAAAAAAGAAGAAAACTATAAATGTGGCCGTCGCGGGATGAAGTTTGTCAAGCGGTGGTGGTCACCGTGGGAATAAGGCTGTCATGCAATGGTGGTTGTCGTCGCAGGATGGAGGATGTCATGCAATAAGAGAAGAGAGTTAAGATGTAAGTTATTAAAACAGTAACCAGTAATCACCTATGTTACTTTTAGTAGGGTTTTAAAATGGGCCTCCCTTACACAACATTTGGGCTTGGGTTCTGAGGTTTTCTCTTTATCCGCCATGGCCACCTGCTTCATCGGGGCCATGGTAGTTAAAATATTGATTTGAATCGTAAAATCCCATGAACTTGTAACTATGCATTACCCTCAGTGATCAAGGGTATGCATAGAATCTTATTTTGGCGGAAGTGGGTAGAATCACCCCCTCTTGATCAATGATTAGTATAACTTCTTCTCAAGTTTGAAACTTATGAGTTTGTATTACTTATTGATTTTCTTATGCTTATGATCGAATTTAAAATTATTTAAGTATCTGGTGTGATTTATTTAAGGTTTTAATAATCTTACTTGCAGGCTGTACTTCTAAATTTTAAATGTCAGTAAATATTTCTAGTGATTTAGGGTTTTATGTCTTACAAATGCTATTTTATAAGCATATATGAGTTTAGTAATTAAGCATAATTTTGCAATAAGTATTACATTCCACGATTAATGATTTTATTTTTCCTTTCTGATTTTGCATAAAATCTTTATTGAATTAGGAGAGACTAAGAGACATTTAGGTTAAACCGTATGTTTTGAAAAGCACTACGGAGACTTTATTATATAGAGAGAGATTACAGCTAATTACATGATATAATCGATGTGAAACTATTTTATATACAAATATTCTTAACACTATACATATACAAATATCAACACTCCCCCTCAAGCTGGAGCATATAAGTCAAATGCACCAAGCTTACCACATATATAATTAGTTATGGGACTTCGCAGAGATTTTATAAACACATTAGCCAATTGATCATTAGAATTGACAAAGCTTTTGACGATGTCGCCAGATTCGATCTTCTCTCTGACAAAGTGACAGTTTATCTCAATATGTTTGATGCTCTCATGGAAGACTGGATTTAAAGCAATGTGCAATGCAGCTTGATTATCACATATAAGTGTCATTGGTCTTGCTTCTTCAATCTGAAGTTCTTTAAGCAACTGTTTTAACCGAATGAGTTCACATGTTGCCATTGCCATTACCCTATACTCTGCCTTGGCGCTTGATATTGCAACTACATTTTGTTTCTTACTTTTCCAGGATATAAGGTTTCCTCCAACAAGTACACAATACCTAGAATGAATCGTCTATCAATTGGTGACCCTGCCCAATCAGCATCGAAGTATCCAACTATTTGAGTATGTCATTTATCTACATACACTAAACCTTTTCCTAGAGCACATTTGATGTATCTCAGAATCTGGATAACAGCATCCATGTGTTCCTGACAAGGAGAATTTAAGAACTGACTTACCACATTGACTGCAAAAGAAATATTTGGACGAGTGACTGTGAGATAATTCAACTTTCCAACCAATCTCCTATACCTTCCCGACTCTGGTAGAGGCTCCCCCTGATTGGGTAATAGTTTGACACTTGGATCCATAGGAGTATCAACTGGTTTAGCATTCAACAAACATGTTTCTTCCAAAATATCCATAGCATATTTCCACTGAGAAATCACCAAACCATCTTTAGATTGGGCTACCTCAATATCCAAGAAATACTGGAGTTTACCAAGATCTTTTGTCTGAAATTAATTCGAGAGATGTTGTTTCAACTGGAGTATTCCCTGCTCATCACTACTAGTTATGACAATATCATCTACATACACAATAAGATAAATACACCCTTGAGCTGAGTGACGATAAAAGACAGAAGGGTCAACTTCACTATAGACCATACCAAATTGTTGTACTACGGTGCTGAATCTGCCAAACCAAACTCTCGGAGATTGCTTAAGACCATAAAAAGACTTGTGTAGCCTACAAACCATATTCGATGACTCCCCCTGAGCAACCAACTCAGGTGGTTGCTCCATATATACTTCCTCTTTAAGATCACCATGTAAAAATACATTTTAGATGTCAAGTTGATGAAGAGGCCAATGTCAAATGGCTGCAATGGCTAGAAGAAGTCTAATAGATGTCATCTTGGCTACAGACGAGAAGGTATCACTATAATCCAACCAAAAAATCTGAGTGTATCCTTTGGCTACCAAGCGAGCTTTAATCGATCAATCTTACCATCTAGACCAACTTTCATTGTATAAAATCAACGACAACCTACTAAAGATTTCCCAGGGGATAGAGGAACCAATTCCCAGGTACCACTACTTTGAAGAGCACACATTTCATCAATCATTGCTTGCCTCCACTCAGTCATCTTCTCTTGAACCTTGGGTCCTTGATTTTGGTGCGTCTGATCATATTACTGGTAATAAAAATCTTTTCTCGTCGCGATCAACCGGATCGAAGGAGGCACTTTTGCCGGTAGGGTTAGTTTGCCGGAAGGTCGCTAGAATTAGTGGCGGCGGATGGCGGCAGCAGACCAGTGGTTACCGGAGAATTTTGAAAAGTGAGAGACAAACCGGAGTGATGACATGGTTTACAAAAAAAAATATTGTCACCGGAAGATAGTGGATCAACCGGATAAAGCACGGCGAAGAATTGCCTCTTAGTAGACTCTAGATACCACATTGAATTAGGAACTATGAGACATTTAGGTTAAACCGTGTGTTTTGAAAAGCACTACGGAGACTTTATTATATATAGAGAGATTACAGCGAATTATATGATATAAGCGATGTGGGACTATTCTATATACAAATATTCTTAACACTATATTTACAAATATCAACAATCTTGATTTTAACTACTTTGATTGTGGCTGCCGTGTGAAACCGATACGCCACCGCCGTTGTATGATGGTCTGTCAAAAATTCGGCCATCTGCCACGACCAATTTTCGACAACACTAGCCACACAATTCATATATATAATCACAAGGAGAATCAACTAGTAGTTATATAGGATCAAACCAAAATCCTTGATTTGTGTAACTGTATAATCATCTCCTAACAGTTATTCCCTCCAGTTACTCCCTCTGTTCCTTTTTAAGTGTCATTTTTTGACTTTTTACACATACCAAAGAAAAGTAATAATTTGTTACTTTTTAAACAATAATCATCTTTTTACCTATAATACCCTCAATTTTTTATTACTTTGACTTTTCTCTCTCTATAATAAATTACTATGGGTAATTTTGGCAAAATAACAATCATTACTACTCTTAAAATGTGAGTTGGGCCTAACTCAACCCTATAAAACCGGCTTCTAAGGTGAGGATTACTCCCACTTATAAACTCATGTTCAGGCCATATATTGTCCGATGTGGGACTCTTAACACCCCCTCCCACGCCCAGGAATTAGGGCTGGAGCGTGGAACTAAATAGTGGGTGGCCCAATGGATCTTAGATGAGACTCTGATACCATCTTAAAATGTGTGAGTTGGGCCTAACTCAACCCTACAAAACCGGCTTTAAAACCGGCTTCTAAGGTGAGGATTACTCTCACTTATAAACTCATGCTCAGGCCATATATTGTCCGATGTAGGACTCTTAACAACTACTTTGAACTTTGAAATGACACATAAAAGGAACAAATTTTTCTTACAAAAGTGACACTTAAAAAGGAATTGAGGGAGTACTATTTAAATGATAAACAGATGTCAAATATGTTTTTCAACACAATCCTTTAAGCTAGAGCATATTCGCCCGTGAACCAATCTTGTTACAAATGTAATCAAGCAAACAGCCTTTGAGAGACTTGCTGAACATGTCAACAACTAATTACTAGAATTGACAAAATTAGTCGTGATTTATCCTAAAATCATCATCTCAACACAAAATCAATTATGCAGAGCAGCTTGAGTGTCACATAAGTTTGTGTCCAAATTTTAGTTGTTGTAGTAGCCTAAGCCAACTAAACATGACCGAAGCTACTATCATAGCACAGTATTAAGTATAGCAAAGTATTCAACTCCAACACTGGATATGGGATCTATGTTATATTTCTAGCACCTCCATAAAATCATATTTCTTCCAATAAGAACACAATATCCATATATAGATCTCCTATATGATGGTAATCTTGCCCAGTCAATATCAGAGCAAAAAGGGATTTTGACATAACTTTTATCTTTATAAAGATAAAGATATAATGGTCCTCGTCCTGGTGCATTTTGTATCTAAAGATACATATGATATGACGACATCCCAATGACTATCACAAAGGGCATTTAGAAATTAGCTTACTCTGTTAACTGCAAAGGTGATAACAGATTTGGTGACATAGAGATGTGTTGATATCTTTCCGGGTTTTTCTAGGGTTCCCCCTGACCCTAACCCTGACCCTGACGAATCATGAAACTGGGTCCATACGAGTATCAATGGCACGAAAGTCAAAGCATGTTGGTCTCAGTAAGAATATCCAGAGCATATTTTTATTGATTGATGGCAATGCCCTAAAGAGGAATGGGCAACTTCAACTTCAATCCCTAAGAAGTATTTGAGAGGCTCCAAGTCTGTTGTTTGAAATTGTCTTGAAAGGTGGGCTTTGAGTCGTTGGATACTCTCCGTGTCATAACCAATAAGGACGATATCATAGACATGTACAACAACATAAATGCACAGTCCAGAAGGAGAATGAAGGGAAAAAACAGTGATCAACTTCATTCCTGATCATGGCAAACCATATTAAGGCAGCGCTAAAGCATCAAAACCAGGCAGTGAAATTGCTTCTACTCCACCTCGTTTGTGTGCTTACCACTGGCGGACACAAATTTCATTGGTGCTTCCTTCAACTAATCCTCCAACTACCCCTCCACCTGCGCCCTCAACTTCCAATTGCATTAAGGAAAGGTGATTGATCTTGTTAGAATATTATAAAATATCTTATAATATTTTTTATATTATTTTAGAGTATCTCTTATGATTAGGTTATACAATAGTTATTAGAGTCATGCTAACAGTGTCTTAAGGGCAATGGTTAAGGAAGCTAAAAGTAGAAGTTTTGTATTGAAAACAATTTATAACTAAAAGAAAGTTGAATACACCACTTAACAACACAACATTTCCACATTTATTTCCTTAACCAATTCCTTAAGGGCACTCACTAGTGTTTTCCTAATTATTATTATTATTTGTTTTTGAATTAGGATTGAGCCTGTATCCCAATAAATAGAGATTATTACTGAGTCTTTTGTTTGTTTAAAAAAAAAGAGTAGAAGTCAGTACCAAACATATTTCACTATAACAATTCTTATTATTTTCTCTCCATCCTTTTGTATAAAATCTCACAACTTCAGCATGGTATCATAATCTGATTCGATCCTCCTTGAACTGTTCTGCCACTATTCTCCTGCCGGGTTCCCATAAGTTTTGGAATGTAAACATAGTTATTACTTTTCCAGGGCGACCTCTTCTTTTTTCTGACTATTGTCTCTTCCGGCCACAACCGCCGCCTCTATTCAATGCTACTGGAAATATTTTCCAGCAAATTCTTACAGAAAAACCACCTCCATTGTGTGTGGAATCTCCCTATATATGCATCCATGAAATCTTCGGGCCCAGAAACTGTCCCACGAGCACTCACGCAGTTCCAACAACCGCCACATTTTCTCCCAAGAACCTCTGCCAACAGCGCGTGTGTGAGCGCTTACAACGTAGCTATTTAGTCGCATGTGTTTGTTTTTTGTTTTTTGTCTCGGTTCTAGATTTGTCATCAGTTTTCGGTTCTTCTTCAAACAGCAGCCTTATTTCTTGGTTTCTGACGTATTTTCTCACACCATTCTCCTATCAGGGCTTTTTTCCGTTGTGTTCGGATTGATTTGATTTCAGGTACAGTTTTCCCCCCTGATTTGGTGTTTTGACATTGGTTCTTGCTTCGAATTATATTTTTCTGGTCAAAGTTACTGTTTTCTGCCTCAGATCTGGCGTAATTATTTGTCAATACTTGTGTACAAACGCGACAGGTTCTCTCTCGCAACTTCCACGAGTCCTTTCACAGCACACATTGCTCAATACCATGAAGAATGATATGCTGAAATGCTGTGTGTCGTCTTATGAGACCGCACGTCATTCGTATTTATTAGCAGGGGGATTCAACTGGTAATTTATATAAAGGTCAAATAAAATCCTTGATGTGTGTAGCTATTGGCTAAGAACCCAAATTTAAGAGAAATAGAAATTGTATTATTAACTGAAAAAACAGTAACTATTACAGAAGATGAACCCCGGCAATCCCAGAGCTAAGCTCCTCAGAGAAGAGACAATTCTCTCTTTGCCCAAACTTTTACGGTTCCTAACTGAATAATTCTCAAATGCCCACTCTCTTGCTATCCCTATCCATTATATAACTATCATTCCCCTCTAACAAACTAGTCACATCAGAAAATATAAAGCACTCCTTTATTTGACACATTTGTTGGAGTTAGGCCCAAACCAAGTACCTAACACTATATGTCACTAATTTTTAGCAATTACTATTATTTACATAACAAATAGTAAACATGTTTAAATATGTATTAATTAACAGTGAGACTTACTTGTCAAACTGTCCAGGAAAACTATTGTAGTTAGCAGCAAACCGGTCAACAGCCCGAAGCAAAATATAAATTCCCATAGCAATGCTGTCATGTATAAAAATAGGAAATCAGATTTTCAGAAAGCTAGTCCCTGTTTGTAGATTATATCTTGAAACAAATAGAAGACCCAGAAGGATAAAATTCATACAGAAGCGTTAACTATAAAACGGACATAACCTGTAATCCTCGTCAGTTAGGTACTTCTGCAACTCCGGTAGGTTTGGAGAATTAAACTCATCTGCTATCAGACGATATCTGCAAACCTACAAAATAAAGGTTAGCATCTACTTAGTAGACTCGACAAAAATTCTCCCTAACTGTAATAGCTAGTTTTAGACAAACAAAGGAGTGGGAACAAGTACTTAGGGGTGCGGGGGATAGCCATTTCCAATGGCCTACTTCAAATATACTAAACTTACATGATATAAAAGCCATTAATGTTTACGAAAAAGGATCCCAAGAATTGAAAATATGAAGAATTTTGGTTAGAAACCTTACAAATTTCAATTATTTGTTTATCAGCTCAACGGAAATCTTAATTTTAAACAAACATAATATCCATTTTTGTGATGCAAAGATTACTGCAGCCACAGAATGAGCAAATCTAATAGGAATATTGAGGCTGTGCATTGTAAACAAACAAAAAAAAGACTACTGCAGCTACAAGATGAGTAACTCTACAAGGACCTATGAAAATTTTAGATTTGTTCAAAAACCAAATAAAAGCAAACCATTGTTAAAAACAGGAGAAGATTGCACATTAATTATTGGCGCCCTAAATTAAATTTGACTCGCAACATCACATGCTTACTTTGAGCTTTCGTGCATTTTTACAGAAGCTTTTAATTGTTGCCCTCGGAATGCTATTTGGATCTCTACCAATTTTCTTCAAAGTATTTTTCGTCACTCGTTCTATTGCAAGAATGTCAGCCTCAGCCTTAGCCTGATATATATTCTGTAAATTCACATATTGTCTGCAGGTGGGTAGATACACATAGAATAAATAAGTTAACGATATATCTTATCCAAAGTAAATCAACTTATTCTGAAAAGTATGTAAAGATGTGGTTACTAACTCGGTGGAAGAAGTCATATCTGGTATAGATCCTTCAAGAGGTGTCTCCCCACCACCTTCATTTGTAACAAAATCCTGTAAAATGATGCGAAATGTACCAACAAATAACTAAAGTATAAGTAAAAAACAGAGAACAGAGAACATTGATATGAATATCATTTCGCAGCCCAAAACGTAACAATGTGGTTGAAAAGTGCCAAAATATGACAAACTTTTAAGTGCTTTTGATTGCTCCTCTAGTCTTTCAAACACAACATTTTTTACATTCAGAAATCTTTTTTTTTTTAAATTAGGAAAACATCAAATATCAAATGACACAAGTCTTGGGTTTTTTAAAAGAGTAACACATCCTTACAAAACCAGATGTAAGGTGAGATATGTCTAAGACTTATAAAAACTTTTTCTGGCCATATCCCATCTGGTTGGGACACTTGCCGCCGCCGCCGCCACTACCCCACACACGCATGTATGCACCCCTAGAACTAGACATCTAGAGTGTGGACGGAGAGAAGGTTGCTCAACAACTCTTGGATAGCCTCTGCTGCCAAGATGAATAGTTTAGAATAATTGAGTTGCATTTCACAATGGGGCTAGACAAATATACAAATATTTATATACACGAGAGAATCTCCCAAAATGAGAAAAAATAGACACTATGTCAACGATTATAAATAGAGAGAATAACCCTAATTATGACTATAATCAACAACTACAAATTTCCTCAACACCAAAGTCGAGCAAACGGAGTTTGAATCAAGGTCAGAGATGCAGTGTGAGAAGTACTGACCTTTAGAGCTGCCACCAACACCCAAAAATCCGATGAACTAGAATCTACTTCCGTAGAACTATCATTTAGCATCTGTTGCAACTCCGAACCTTAGAAAGTAAACAACATTAGAGATAACAAAGCCTCATAGTTTTGATTAATGTGAGGCTCTATATGTTAACACAACACCAAGTTCTAGATGAAAAAATAAATAGTAAATAAAATAATTTATCATAATGATTCCACCTTTAACATTGACATAGCAAGCAAATTATGGTTTAGTCAATTGTCAATGACAAGCTTACAAAATTTTCAATGAAAAAGTTTACAGTAATTTTGTTGAAAAGTTTAAAAGATTCAACAGTGTTCTTTGATTTCATCACCAACCCTCTCCAAAGGTCCTATGAAATTTAAAATAGTTCACAAAAGTCAATTTACTTTTATGCTCCTTGTACGATAAAACAAAAGGATAGAGTGACACATAAAATGAAGATTGTCAGAAGCATTTGGTACAATTATAAACTTACTAATTCCTCTGGGGGCAAATACTTTGAATGAGGACTCAATAGCTTCTTTATAATTATCTTCATCTTGTGCAACCATCCCAGCCTTAAGAAGCTCCTATATTGTTCACATCCAAAGTTAATTACCTAACTAGAGCAGAAGCAGAAGCAAAGGCTTAAACACAAACCTTGAACTCCCTTTTTTCTTCTCTAGTTGAGGGAAGCCCACCACCATGGCTTTTGGCCCACTCATCAGCCACCTTGACAAGAATGACAACATAGGGTATGTGTTTATGAACAACGGGGTCTTGCACGTTCAAGTCAAACCCCTCTGCAAACCTATGGGTACACACATTCATGAGAACATAAAGTGAAACCGCGGAAGGACTGTGTCTACGCCATGGTCTCTTCTTTTAAACAATTAATTTGTTGACAAGTGAAATCGATGAAGCAGAACAGGGTCATATATTATACAAAGGAAATAAACAACAAAAAGAAGAAGAAAAATTAATCTACCTCTTGAGTTCAGGCCAAGGATTATTTAACCGTAGATCATCCAGAAAATGCTCAGGCTTTGATTCAATCACAGTATGTTCCTATCAGACCCAAAAAAAAAGGACTAAACACCCAGAGCATATTATTCAATAGTATATAACCCGTCAGTTCATTGAAGTAATGTATTTTCAGTTGCCTACTGTTTAGTCCATACTATTGCAATTACATCCTTTATTTCCCTTTTCTGTTTAATACCATTTTTCTATTAACCACCTTTGTTTATTTTATTCTTTAACAGGTCAAATATCATATTAGGGTTACGTAGGAAATAAAAATAATACTATGTTTCCTCGGGCATTAGAGTATTCCTTGAACTTGTATTCTAAAAAAAATATAGCAAAGTACCTTCAAACTGATTCGTACAAACCCAGTAAGGCCATAGGAGCGGGCAAAGATCAATATAACATTTGCATTCCTGCAGATTAGGTCAAGCTTTACCATTGAACTTTCCACCAGCTGAAAGTTTATAAAAAAAAAAGTAAATTAAATGAGATAGCAGTTGAAAAGAATGCCTAAAGTAATGTGCTCTTTATAATGTTTCATAGTAAAAATCATCTACGACATATTACCAATTGGCAGGTATCTTTCATGTGAAAAGTTAGATAAAAATAGCGTAGTTTTGAATGGAGGCGTGTAATCTACTTTTACAACAAGTCACTCTCAAGTGAAAAATCTTTGTCTTATAGAAGCTGTAAGAATCATAGACCACACCTGTGTGGCAATAACCAAAGTAAATTGAGAAAAGAATGATGGATTTGTCTCAATCAATGCATCTGGATACTCTTCTACATATTTTGCTTTAACTGCATCATTCAGCTCCTGGAGAAATGAGCATACACATTTTGCCTTTGACTGCCCAAGACTTGATTCATCCACTACAAAGAGAGACAAATTTAAGACCAAAAAAGAGGAAAAACGGAGGAAAACAAAACCAGAACACAAGATAATGTACCCAAAAAATTGTTTCCAAGGTCACCAACTTCAACTTTAGATCCATCAACAACAGTGATGCTTCCAATCCCACCAAGAACAAGATTCTTAAGTGTCTCGGAACCAGTAGGACCACAGTTAAGCAAACAAATATTAGATTTCTCAAGGGCTGCCTGTCCTTGGTCACCCCATATTCTGCATTTCAAGAAGAAGAAAAAACATTTTGCTCACAAATGAGATCATAGATGTCATAAATATTACCCAAAAAAAAAGAACAGTAAGACGGGCATCTATAGATGATAATTTAATTTTGTATATCAGAATACACTAAATTAAACAGACACTCACTGCTTAACAGCAAACGAAGCAAAGCATGACCAATAGCGCTATCGTACAACAATATTTTATATTGGTCTCGCAATCCTTGATAACACGGTCAAATGCAACCAATGATGCCTCAACCGCAATCAAATTGCATATTTGGCAACATCCAAAACCATAAGCCGCGGCCAGTGTGGTAAAATAGCCGATATACCACAGAAAAATCTGAACAAAACACTATTGTTCCGCAATATGCGATTTAGTACAGCACAAAATTCAGTCAAATAGACTATAACAGTAAGATTGCATAGCGGAATTTGAACAAACCGCAATTGACAACCCTGGTAAAGGCCTAGATCAGGTTCACAGTAACAGACCTTTACTTAAAACCCTAATTAAAGCTACTATGAATACGGAAATTTCACAAAAAAGAAAATTAGCAAAGATTACATTACAATAACAACATTAAAGCAGTTCAGTTCCACATGAAGAAAGGAAACGTAAACTCTTCAAAATCATCAATAGTTCAATAAAATCAGTTTCATTAAATCTCATAACACCATACAACAAAATCTACAGCAATCGATGAACTTACAATCAATCGTACGCTACAAACACACGCAATGCTGGAATCAATTGATAATCGAAAATGGAACTAGTTGCGTACATGAACGAACAATAATTTGTGTTTATTGTTAGGTTTTTGAAGGGAAAGGGGAGAAGAAAAGTGCGTTACCTGAGTTGGCGATCGTATTTAACTTTGGGTTCTGCCATTGCTGAGTTGAAGAATCGGAAATGGTTGAGTTTGTTGTTTCGGAAGTTGCTCGCTTGAGAGTCACGCACGGTGTTTTTGTGTTGTGTGGGTATGGGATTGTGACTACTCTCAGTGAGGGAAGACGAAGAATTAAGACGAAGTGGTTTAAGTCATCACTGCGCGTATAAGAATCTAGTAGATTTAACATCATAACTTTTCTTTTAAATAAAATAAAATAAAATATAAAAAATAAAAAATAAACTAAACACTTTTTTTGTTCGTCTCAATCCATGTAAGTTATTTTCATCTAATTTTCAAAAATAATGTCTATTATTGCACGCATAACATTTGAGATGACATTTGTTATCACCATTTTCATCTTTTTAACAACAACTTAATTAAGAAATGAACCCTAAATCGAACTAGAATTAAAATTTCATTCACTGTTATTGTCATTGTTGATTGAAATCGTGAGTTATATAAAATATGAGTTATGGGTGCTGTTCATCCATAGGAAAAATGAATAGTTTTGGAAGTTTTGATTTGAAGGTTTACACAAATTTAAATTTTCGATGGAAACATTTTTGTCGTTGTGGAGACATTGTTGCTCTTCGCATGGAAACATTAGTTAGCAACTATGGAAAGCAATTTTTTATTGTCAATATTTTAAGGTAAGCTTTCATGGTAAATCTTCTTTGTGAAAAAATTCTGGGAAACTTTAGATTATATGACATTGTTGTTTGGTTTCTTAAACTACATAGAGCTCTAATCAAGTTGGTTGTGGTTGTGGCTTCTTTGATTGGTTTTATGAAGAAGTTGGAGATGAGAATGACCAATTAACGATGAAGCAAAAATTTAGGCTGAAAATGTCAACAAAAGAAAATGATGAAGCAAAAGTGGAGGCTCGAAAAATTAAGGATCGCAAATCAGGAACAAAAGCAAGAGTTGTCGGAAGAATGTGCTTTTTTTAGTATTTACCATATTAATATTCAGGATGTTGTAATTTTGGAATATTTGTTGGAACTTGAGAATGCTTGTACTAGTTTTACTATCTTTACCAAGTTAAATTACCATACAAGTTTTACTTGAATGTACCAGTTTTACAATAGGCGATTTACTTGAATGTACCAGTTTTGTGATGGGTGGTTTACTTTAATGTACCAGTTTTACAATAGGTGATTTACTTGAATGTACTAGTTTTATTTAAATGTATCAGTAGAATTGTGTACCATTGTGAAACAGTTATCATCATTTTGAATTTGTTATGATTGTAATTATTAACTTGAATGTACCAGTTTTGAGATGTTTACCCATATGTAGATATTATACCGGAATTTAAATTTGTTACCATAGAACAAATATTACAGCAGAACTTTAAATATACCAGATAACCATGTTAATAATTATTCGACATAAAACATCCTTCAAATTACAATGTAGGTTCTAACAGACCTTAAACCAAAATACCTTGTTTTAATAGGCATATAAAAGAACAACATGAAACCTTATTCATAATACAACATGTAGTACTGAAGCTACCGATAAAAAACACAGAGTCTCCACCGAATTTTATTTATCTCGGAGGAAGGAGAAATATCGAGAAAACCACAAGAGGAAGGATAAGATGGTTTTGCGACCAAGAGAAAGGGTAAGGAAGTTGGTTATGTGAGGGGAAGGTATTAGCACCCCTTACATCCGTTGTACTCAACGGGGTCTATTTTGTTTGTTTGTGTCTAAGGGTGCGTTTATCTATAACTATAATTGCTAAGGGGAAAGAAATAGTTTTTTATTAGTGCATTCGTGAGGGTCTCGCCATCCTTTGCCTATGTATCCAGTGAAGAAATCAGAATACCATAGTTCTTCTAGAAAAATGTTGGTTTATTGGTGTTTTTTAGTGATCGACGTTAAAACACGCATTCTAGTAATAGGCACAGTCGGTATCGCGGTAGAATGGAGATAACATGCCCTTTTGGGGAGTTTTGATTGGTTGAGTGTTTTTGCGAGTTTTAGAATGAATTCGAATAATGATTAAATGTTTTTGGATTTTTGATTTGTGAAAGAAAAGTTTTAATTTTAATTACAAAAGAAAAGTCAAAGGAGAAGTCTACCATAATGTTGTTATGTACAAAGGGACCTAAAGTTGAATGTTAGGGAAATTTCTAACCTAATTAATTATCATGCATAGGTTGATTCTAAAGTCTAATTCAACATGAAACGGTCAAAATGAATTTAATCACTTCATGGAATCACTTAAAAGGACATATTACCGACGATTAACCAAGCAGTCAAACAAAATAAAATAACAGAAATACAAAGCTAATATATTTTTTTTTTGTGATTTTTATCAAGCAGAGAAATGTAACTAAGAATGATTAACTAAGCTAAAACAATATTAAAAACTCACAAAGATTAAAATAACTTAAATTAAACTAATCCAGTTAATAAAAATAACTAATAATAAAAAACACTTAAGAGGTCAACTAATTTAAAAATTAAACTAAGTAGTTAAAACCAAAGAGTTAAGAAAAATAATAAAAGAGATGAAATCTAAACTAAAATACTAAGGGACATGAAGTAAAATTATGGGATGATAGTGTATCAATTCATAATGGACTTAAGGATAGAACAAATCAGCAAGGGTCCTGATATTAACAAAAACAAGGCAAATAAAGAAAACAAGCTGGGCCAGACCGGGTCAAAGGGTCCAGACCCAGCGAACCACTCAAGAGCATGGGTTAAAAAAACTAGCAACATACAGCCAGTGCCTTTTTCTCTGATAACACTAAACCATGAAACCGCATCTTTCTCAAAATCACTTCTCAATGTAAAACAACAACTTCCAATTTCTCTTTTCATCTCTCAAACCCTCGATTTCTATCAATCCTCTTTCCCTTCTTGTGTCATTCCTCTCACGCTCGCTCCCTCTCTCAGGATGCCTCAACATGAAACAAGCACCACAAACAACCATGGAAACCTAACATTGCGATGATGGCATTCTAAAATCAATCTGAAGTTAAAAAAAATGCGGTTAAGTACACCGATTCGGGTTGCTTATTCTATGTTCTTGAAAGAGGCATGGTTATCGAAGTAGAGTTTGTACTTCTTCTCTGTTTGTCAAGAAGCGGTTCACTTCGAATCTTCATGGTTATTCTTTGATTCGTACATCGGAAGATAAACCCGAATCGAGTGGAGGGTTGTGATTAGGGTTTTCACAAAGATCGACATTTCCGCGGCTTCTTCAAATCTCTCAGTTATGTCAAGCTCACACTCACGGTTCTAATAGACATTAACGCCTTGTTTCAGTTCATGCACTCAAACAACAATAACAAAAAATTCGATTCGATTTCAGGTACGCATAATAACAACAAGATTCTACCTGATTTATGAATTTCATGAACAAAAACATCAACAAAATTATAATGCAGGTAATGGCGTGGCAACATAGTATTTTCGGGGATTATAAACTACTTACAAGCTCAGAGCTAGTCCGAGGGTTTCAAATTAGATGTCGCGGAAATAGTAAAGAAAATCGGAGGTAATTGCTCCAATTCGCTCCTCTTTAATTTTTCTGATTATGGAAATTTATTGTTGATGCTTCTAATGCTTAATCGTAGATTGAAAAATTTTGATGCTTGGGAAAAGACTTGAAGTTTCAACTTTTTATAGCATAATAGAATTACCTTCTTCCAGATTTTTCCTTAATGTTTCAGTTGTGTTCTTGTTACATTATTGATGTATATGTGGTGTTGTTGTTGCTTGCAGATTGACAATGGAGTGTTTGTCGTTTTAGTTTGTGGAATGATGTGGTTGTAGTAGTGGCAGCTGGTTCTTGTTGCGTTGGTAAGGTCTAAAAATGGAGGTGATATGATTTTGGTGTAGAGGTTTTGATGTTGTATATTTAGGGACTGGTCTATCAGAGGTTTTTGTAGTGTTTTTTTTATCAGATTCCCTCTCCTTCTTGATGTCATTGTTGTTGTTTTTATAGTGAGATAAGAATGGAAATTGGGGGGGAAAGTTGATGAGGTTTTAAACAATTCTGGTATGCTGACTTTCTGCTTTAGGATGCAGGTTATGTTTGGTTAGACTTTATGTAATGTCACAAGTTTTTTGGAGGCTTGTGGAAGCATAATAGGGATGACATCAAGGCTACTTGGTGTAGACTTGGCAGGGCTGGAAATTGGCTCTTTGCAGTTTTTTTTTTTTGCAGGGCTGGACAGTACAACAACTAGTTTGCTGATTTTGCTTAGGTGATGCCTTTCCAATCTTAATCTTTTCCTCTTTTTTTGTCTATGATGCAGAACTACTATTCTGCTTTTCTTAATTTCTGAAGGGTTTGTTAGTTTAGGAATATGATAATACATTTACGACTTTATTTATTTGCTGGCCTTTCGGGTTTTGTGAGCTATTGTTGTTTGGACTTTTAGTTGTTGTTGTTTTAGGTTTTATGTTTGCTTGTTGGTTGTTGTCTTGGGCTTTATATGCAGCTGTTTTGGGTTTTGGTTTCTGTCTTTTATATCACAGTTGTCTGCTTGTCAGTTTTGCTGTTGTTTGCCTTTTATATTGCAGTTGTCTGCTTGCCAATTTTGCTATTGTTTTGCTTGCCATTTTTGCTGTTGTTTTGGGTTTTCTGTTTGCCTGTTGGTTGTTGTTTTGGGCTTTATATGCCACTGTTTTGGGTTTTCTGTTGGACAATTTTTGACATAAATAGGCTTGTTCAGTTTGTCTCATGTTTTTAACAGTTTGGAAAGTTTCCTTTTGGTTGGTTATGTTTGCTTGTTGACTTTGTTCTTTTGGGGCAGTAAACTTTGTTATGAACTTCTTTTCCTTTTATGAACCAAAATCCAACTTTTGTGATTTGCAATTGGGACACGGCCCATGATTAAAACAATGTAATTCTAATTTTTATGAGGCTTTTGAATTTGGGCTTAACATATGATTGAAAACACCCCTTGAATTTATGATTCCAAACATGAACCCTAATGATGAAATGAAAAATCTCTCTTAACAATTTGTTCTTGTTTGAAATTTTATTCAAATATTGATGGTTTGCTAATTATTTCCCCCTTTCTTGTTTCATGAGCAATGAGGATTGGATGGAAA
Organism: Vicia faba; assembly: GCA_948472305.1. Lineage (NCBI taxonomy): Eukaryota > Viridiplantae > Streptophyta > Magnoliopsida > Fabales > Fabaceae > Vicia > Vicia faba. The sequence goes on from OX451741.1 coordinate 127,743,082, forward strand.
AAGCAAGGTTGAAATATGAAGAGGTTGTGGCTAGCAAGAATCTTGGAATTCTCTTGAAGAAGATGAAGATCTTGTAGAATAGCCTTAGGAATTGGAATGTAACATTATTTTCTTGAATGTATCTTTAGAACATTTTGTAAGAAAAACTTGTCTACGACTTTCTTGTATGAATAAGACTATGTCTTGTAATCCAACAACTTTGAATTCAAATAAAGCTTCCTTTAATTTAAATTTAAACTTGAAATCTTCCTCTTCGAATGTTCCCTCTCAAGATTTCATGTTGAATAACGACTTAGAGACTTGATCATAACTTGCACCTACACCTTGAATTTCAAGAAATTCTTATGATACTTGTGCATTAAGAAACTTAAATGAATACTTTCCAAATCATCTCTTCAATTCTTAATGGAAACTTAACTTCCATCTTAACAACGACTCGCACTTCGTGCAATAAAGACTTGAGATGCCTTTACTGGACGAACAACAAAATGGCAAATGCTTTGAATGCATATTGAAGACGAAGATAAGATTTGAAGCACATAAGAATATATTTGATGAATAACATTTGATAAATTAACAACCTCAAACACCATGGATAAAACCTTGTTCCTCTTGCACTTGGTATCGAGTTGTCTTTGAAGCAGATGAAGGAAACATTTCACAATAACCAGAGATCCAAGACCCTAGTCTCTTGACAAACAAAAGGGAGATAAACCATAATCCAGGGTCTGAAGAACTTGAATGAAAGCTGGCCTCTTAACTTGATGAGCAAGAAATCCGCGATAACCATACTTCAAAACCTAGGTCTACACAGTCCACTGCTAAAGGAGCAACCAGAGAAATCAATTGCATTGAGTGCAGAAGCCTCAAACCACTGAAAAACTCTCTTGCACAAGCATTAATTCTTGAACCCAAGTGCTTTATTCAATGCAATTCATGATATGCAACTGAACAAATGAAGATGATGTAGATGAAATGTGAAGTCTAAGCCAGACAAAAGTAAAAGGTAGGACACATTTGGGGTATGATAGTTGCCCCTATTTAGTTGTCTCAAACCTGAAGGTGAGATTGGCCTCAGCCTTTAGAAAGTTCAAGGTAGGAGATGATTAAATACCAAGACCTGAAATTTGTCTTGGAGAGATGGTGTGAATGTTATTTATTTGTAACGTCTGTTGGGGGTGAAAAATGAACTTTCTGGTGAACTGGTCATGATGGGTAAATGCGGTTCGAATAATGATAGCTTGTATTGGGGGTAACGGTGCCAATACAAGGTTCTCGGGGAAACGGACGTTAAAGTGACTGAAAAGATATGGTTGGTGATGTCGTGGTGACTGAAAGTAGGATTAATTGACAACATGATAACTTAAAGATGACGGGTAAAACTCGACCACAACAGAGAATCTATCATGCGGGATTCGTGACCCAAAAAGAAAGGTAAAGACAACTGGAAAAGATCGGTGCATGGTCTATGACTCAAGAGAAAGGATATCATGAGGGTATGACCAACAAACGACCTAGACCCAAGAAAAGATAACACGAGGGTAAGATCTACGGATAACCTACGGCTCAAGATAAGATAACGTGAGGGTAAAGTCTATCGATGACCTACGACCCGGGAGAAGATAACGTGAGGGTGAAATTTACGGATGACCTACGATCCTAAAAATGATAACATGAAGGTAAGATCTACGGACGACCTCCGACCCTAAAAGATAACGGGAGGGTAAAGTCTACGGATGACCTACGACCCGGGAAAAGATAATGTGAGGGTAAAATCTATGGACGACCTACGATCCTAAAAAATGATAACGGGAGGGTAAAGTCTATGGATGACTTACGAACCAAGAAAGGATAACGTAAGGGTAAAATCTTCGAACGACCTACGACCCTAAAAATGATAACACGAGGGTAAGATCTATGGAAGACCTACGATCCTAAAAGATAACGGGAGGGTAAAGTCTATGGACGACCTACGACCCGAGAAAAGATAACGTGAGGGTAAGATCTATAGACGACCTACGACCCTAAAAGATGATAATATGAGGGTGAGATCTACGGATGACCTACGACCCTAAAAGATAACGGAAGGGTAAATTTTACGGACGACCTACGACCCGAGAAAAGATAACGTGAGGTTAAAATCTATGGACGACCTACAAACCTAAAAAGATAACGGGAGGGTAAAGTCTACGGATGACCTACAACCCGGGAAAAAGATAACGTGAGGGTAAGATCTACGAACGACCTATAGCCTAAGATAAGATAACGTTAGGGTAAAGTCTACAGATGACCTAAGACCCGGGAGAAGATAACGTGAGGGTAAGATCTATGGACGACCTACAACCCAAGATACGATAACAAGAGGGTAAGATCTACTGACGACCTACGACCTAAGATAAGATAACAAGAGGGTAAGATCTACGGACGACCTACGACCCAAGATAAGATAACAAGAGGGTAAGATCTATGGACGACCCAAGATAAGATAACATGAGGGTAAGATCTACGGACGACCTACGACCCAAGATAAGATAACACGAGGGTAAGATATTCAGACGACCTACGACCCAAGATAAGATACAGTGAGGGTAAGATCTACGGATGACCTACGACCCAATAAAATATAACGTAAGGGTAAGATCTTAGGATGACCTACGACCCAAGAAAAGATACAGTGAGGGTAAGATCTACGGATGACTTACGACCCTAGAAAAGATAACATAAGGGTAAGACCTACAGATGACCTATGACCCTAAAAGATAACGGGAGGGTAAATTATACAGACGACCTACGACCCGGGAAAAGATAACGTGAGGGTAAGATCTATGGATAACCTACGACCCAAGAAAGATAACGTGAAAGTATTGAGAGTTGATGAGTGCAATGTATTGGCACCATGACTTACTTCGGTAGTGTAAGGACAGATGTCGACTGGGAATTATGAGGATGATATTCTTTATGGGGATGTTTTATTGATTTGGGGCTTTCGTGCAAGGTACCAAATCTGGCTCATGCTTCATATGCATTTTGAAGTGTGACATGATGATCTATATCGATGGATATGATATGCTTTTGGGGATGTAATGAAATATGTAGAGATAATTATTGTATGTGGAGTGCAAAATATTAGGTTCATTGGGATCTGTTGCCCTTGTCTTGAGATGCCAATACATATTAGTGCTTGAAAACTTTGAGAATTGAGTTATAGCCTTGTGGAGTTCACTGATAATTAAATCTTGCTGATGAGGAGTAGCTTGATCTGACTTTCCTTACATGTTGGACTTCTTATGAATGATTGAGTAGAGACATGGATCTCATCAAATGCCCCAAGTTTCTTGGTGATGGAGAATTAGGTGCTCAGTCGTCTGTAAGGAGGTGACGAGGACAAAAGCTTGGTCGAGGTGACCGTTACGACTTGCTACCTGTATAGAAAAAATAACACTTGAACGCCATGGCATTCCCTTGGGATGCCTTCATATCCATGTAATGTCGTGTTTCGCATCTTAGCTTGTGATTATTATTACCTTATTATTTTCAATGCAATGCTTAACAAAGAATTTAAATCACAATTTGCATACGAAAAATGAAGTAAAAAAGACATAAAGACTTTTTGGTGGAAGGGCACATTTTTATTAATGAGTTTGGCCTATGAATAAACATTCGTACATGGAAACAACTCCTAAATGAGGAAGTTGTAAAGAAAAGACAAAATATAACAGGTAAAATGGCAATAAGAAAAATCTCAAACTTCCATTAAAATTGATATTGTTATAGTTCTCACATCCTGAATCGTCCTAGTGTTGTGCTTCCGAATGATAATAGTTGAATTTATCCATCCTGTGTTAGGAGGGTGTACTTGTTATTCGTGACGAGTTTTCAGACAGTTGTCTCTCGCTTTTTGTCCCTAATTTTTGCCTGATCCACTCTTTCGGGTTTTCGACTTAGCGAGTTTTTCTTTTTTTCTTTTTTTCTTCCTCTTTTTTTAGTCCTAACTTTTGCCTAAGCCGCCCTTTCGGGTTTTTGACTTAGCGAGTCTTTTTATGCGTAGTATTTTTTGACTGAGTCTGAATTGACTGGAAGTGGAACGCCATCCCCATCCATGTTTGTCAGGATTAGAGCACCTCCTGAGAAAGCTTTCTTCATGATGTACAACCCCTCATAGTTGGGAGTCCACTTGCCTCTTGGATCAGAGTGAATCAGGAGAATCTTCCTTAAGACCAGGTCACATATGTGGAACTCTCAAGGTCGAATCTTTTTGTCAAATGCTCTATTGAGACGCTATTGATATAACTGGTCATAACAAATGGCTGTTAGGCGCTTCTCTTCGATGATATGAGTTGGTCGAGCCTTGTTTGAATCCATTCAGCGTCATCAAGCTTAGTGTCCATCAGAACCCTTAATGAGGGAATTTTCACTTCGAGTGGGAGTATCGTATCTATATCGTAGACTAATGAAAAAGGAGTTGCCCCAGTGGAAGTATGCACCGAAGTTCGATAGCCGTGTAGAGCAAAGGGTAACATCTCATGCCAATCTTTGTGCGTTCTCACCATTTTTTGGACGATTTTCTTTATGTTCTTGTTAGCTGCTTCGACTGCCCCATTCATCTTTGGTCGATAGGGTGATGAATTATGGTGCTCAATCTTGAATTCTTCACACATTTCCTTCATCATTTTGTTGTTAATATTCGACCTGTTATAAGTGATAGTCTTATTAGGAGTTCCATAATGGCATATGATTTCTTTCTTGATGAAGCCGGTGACGACTTGCTTGGTCACATTCTTGTACGAAGTCGGTTCCACCCATTTAATGAAGTAGTCAATAGCGACAAGAACGAACCGATGTCCATTTGAAGCCCTCGGCTCGATGCGTCTAATCATATTAATGCCCCATATTTCAAAGGGCCATGGTGAAGTTATCACATTCAATAGAGTGAGAGGAATATGTATCCTGTCTGCGTAAACTTGACATTTGTGGCACATCTTCGCATACACACAACAATCATTTTACATCATCATCCAGAAATAACCTGCTCGTAAGATTTTCTTGGCCATGGAATGTCTGTAACACCCTCTAAAACCCCGCATAAATTTTCGCGATTTTAAATAAAACATACTTTCAGAGTACATGTATTAACGAGGATGCCACAATTCTCTTTTTAATAAAAACAAAGTTCTTGTCATGCATAACATAGAAGCAACTCATACATGTTTACACAGCGGAATAATTCAATTAACAAAACCAATGTTATAATATTTTCAAAATCATCAGGGATTAACACCTGGAATATATCAACATCATATTATAACAAACATAAGGAAATAAACGAGTCTGACTAAAGCAGCTCGACAAACAAACGTTCCCGGAGTTACAACTATCAGAGCATGACCCAGACAATACTTAAACAGAAATAAACTAGAAACGACAAGCCTTCGCCAAGCACCTGAACGAAGCTCCTCAATCTGAAATGTTCAACAGTAAGGGTGAGCATCTCAACTATACATTTGATTATACGTTCATAACAATCAATTCAGAAAAACCATAAGCATCACCCAAACAGTTAGCATGTTTCATAGTTTACGAAAACCTTTACAATTCATATATTCATAATCTATTACTTTTCATACTTATAATTAACATCAGACATCATTAACAATTCAGCAACAATACATGCATACAATCAATTAAATACAACATTGGAAAATCATCCATTCATTTTATATTCAATATAATGCAACACACCCATGCATGTGGTACCATTTTACCGCCCCATTAAATCTCGGGTCACGGATAACTCACCGTTCCATTATATCGCGGACACGGCTACCACCTCAACGTTCCGTTAAATCGCGGACACGTATATTGGCCACCATGTTAATTCCACACAATGGGAATTAACAAATGCAACATGATATGTAAAGTATGTAACACTCAGCATACTATTAACATCAATCAACATATCATGCAACATCAACAACATCAATCATAACAGGATATGGATAGCATGTAATCACTCAGCATACTATTAAACATCAATCATATCAAGTTATATCATAATTCATGCTTGATAACATCATCTAAAAGCATGACAATAACATCCACGTAGTGTTGGTATCATAACATACAAACATTATTCGGTACAACGTCAAACAACACTAGGGAATCAATAAGCAGCATATTCAAAACATATCAAGCACTGCACATCAAAACAGGATCAATCCCTTACATAACAGCATGCACAGAAAACAAAATTCAGAAACCAACACAGGAGGTTCAACACGGGTACCCGTGTGAATCAACACTGCCCGTGTGGAAATGTGTCCAAAAACACGTTATTTTGCCAATACAGTGGATCAACACGGGTGCCCGTGTGAATCAACACGGCCCGTGTTGAAATGTGTCTGGAAACACATTTTTCTTTACCCATCCAGTAGATCAACACGGGTGCCCGTGTGAATCAACACGACCCGTGTTGATGAGCGCGAGCCCGGAAATTCCTGTACCTGCAGCAGCTCATATGCCAACATATTTGCACGAAAAGACCTTTCTACAACAGTGCAATGCAGTACAAAAACATCCAAATACACATCAAGTTTCCAAAACATCAATTTCCTATGCCTCTGACTTATGTTCATCGATTTCCCACAAATTGAATAACTCAAATCCTTCAAGGTTATCCTTAGAACACCTAAGGTAAACTCACGATCATACAATTTCGATCTAAATCAACAATAGGGATTAATTTCTTAATCGATTCACAACCTTTAGGGAACCTAATCTTTTCTAACAAAATTCGACCCTAAAGTTATCAATCACTAAGAACATCAGAGAAAATGGGGTTATCCTACGATTACCCAACCAATTGCATCTAAACCCATAAGCAAATATAAATTGAGTAGTAGCCCCCCTTACCTTATCAAATTGCAGCTTCGAACTCTTGAGCGATTGTTCGTCGTTCTTCAGAGCTCCAATCCCAAATATCTCCAAACACTTCACTAAAATACATAACAATCAAACTCACTTATAAACATAAACACTTTCTCCAATAATCACTTATTAAAATAAGCTCTTAAAGCTACTTAATTCCTCATAATCATATATAAAATTTCACTAGCTTTCCAATGCATCAAATGGCGCCTAAAACGGAGTTACGGTTCAAAAGTTATGGCCGAAATGATTTTTGGGAAAAGCCTACCCGAGCATCAACACAGAAGATCAACACGGGTGCCCGTGTGCATCAACACGGCCCGTGTTGATGACTCTGCAACACCAAATTTCACGTTTTTATGCTTCCCAAAATCACCCCAAACCATTCCTAATCATCCCCAAACATCCTAAAACCATCAAAATCGAATTCCTACCATATAGCAATAGCAATTAGAATCATTCTAAAGTATTAACTAATACCTATAACTATGGGAACATGCAATACTACCTATGTCCATTTGAGCTCTAAGCTCCGGGGATAACAATGGTGTCTAATCCAAAAATCTGTAAAACTCAGAGAAATCACCCAATACCCAAAACTCATGTTAAATTTGTTCATACCCATGAATAAGTACAAGGAACCCCACCCTTACCTGGTGTAATTCACGAATTCGGCAAAGCTTCGCTTCTTTCTTCCTCTTCCAAGCACTCTAGGGCAGCTTCTCCCTTTTCTCCTTTCTCTGCTTTTCTCTCTATTATTCACGATAACTGAGTTTCTACTCACTTCCCTTTTTTTTCCCCTTTTTTTTTATTCTTTCTATTCTTTTTCTTTCCTTTAGTTGGGCCCTATTGGCACCCCCTCTCTACTAACACTACACAAGGCCCACTAACCTTATCTTATTTCTTATATCACTTAATTAATTAATTTAAATCATATACTAACCAATTAAATAAATACTACTAATATATTATATTATTCTAGTGACCTCACACTAACCCGATCAATTAAGGACACATACCCTACACCGACCCCACAAACACATATAAGGCCACAAACCAATAATATTCATTTTATTCACAACAAGGCACATAAATATGTTATAAACACATAACAAATCACTTAAATTAATTAAAAAGCGAACAATCGAAATTGGGGCATTACAACTCTCCCCCACTTAAAAGATTTTCGTCCTCGAAAATTCTCTAACCAAAACCAATCCAAAATCACGAAACACGAATTCATACAGCGTGGTAACAACAGTCACATGCAATCATCCCAAAACATAATAAGACATCTTACATAATTCAGTTCCTCAACTTTCCTCTGTCCATTCTCAACTGGAACCTTAGTCATTACCACCAGTAATCAGAACACCTCTCACAACATACCTGCATTACACTGCCGTTATCAATTCCACGAACTCAAGTGGTTCCTTGCCAGTTGACTTACTCGACTATATCCAATTCATTACTAATTACTCTTTAAACGAATCCAACGATCACATACTATTTGCAAATCTGAGTCTCGTCTTCGACTCACACCAATTTACACCAGTCATTATACACAAATCTGCACTTCGCTTTCGCTGCGCCACCCTGATCTTTTCCTTAGAGATCCTCTGTTCGATTAACATGGCAACTTCGTTACTCAAATTTACGATACCAGCCTATACTCCACACAAATCTTTGAATCCTTTTTATCCCGATACAACACTGACTTCCGTACAATGCTCTGCAAGTCCTTGTGATTAACACACTTCTCTTAATACACTTCTTCCATAAGAACAAATCAACCCAAATCTCGTTCTTTAATTAAAATTGAAACCAACTCAGTACTCCCTTGCTAACTCTTCCAAATTTAATAATCACTTTATCTGACATTATTACGACACCTCAAATTCTTAAACCAAGAGTTAAGACCTTCGCATCCTTAATTACTCGCGCAATCACGACTAGCACCTTCTCTAGGATGATCCACATTTCTCCTTTTGCAATTTACCTTCACCAAGAAATACGATTCTAACACCTCAAATCCATAAATCATAAAGAAGTAATCCATTCTGGTCTGCTACAGCACGCCGCGCGACATCCAGTTCGCGGCGCGATGACAGGAAAAGTGCAGTTCGCGGTGCCAACTAGGGGACGCGACGCGAACCGTGCGGGACATAAACTCCCACTTAAGTGCTCAGTTCAGCATATGGCGATTTGCCTCCGAACCCACTTCAAATCCTTATCAAGTCCATAATCCAGCTTCCCCTTATTCACTTACAATTAATCCACGAATATTCTAGCGTTCCAGCTTCGCACTCAATGACCGAAATCCTTCTAATTACAATTCCCACTCATATCTTGTAACATGAGCTACTCTTGCCTGAGTACTTGCAACCTTGACTATCCGTATCTGGAACCGCCTTCATCTTACTCTTACCAATAATGGTTACCAACCAAAATCCATAAACACTTTGATTTCTTGCCCAAGGTTACCCTCAGTATCCACTTACGCTGACCAACTAAATCATAAAATCCTCCTTAATTATCCTTGATAGAATTCTTATCCAAATTCGTCTGGTCCAACCCAAACCTTTATCCATCTGTTACTCACTCTACGATCCAATCCTAAAATGAAGACAATTCTTCCAATTAAATTTCATCCATAAATCCCTCTCACATACTAGTCCATAAGTTCATTCATCTCTTGTCCATCACATTCCAATTATCCGAATCGACAATCTTAGTCTTACTAATTCATGTCTCAACTCATCCGGTGATCATACTTTCCTGGGTTGTCACTTCAGCGTAATCACTCGACACGACATCAAAAATCCTCACTCAAAACAAGACTTAGAGAAACCTCCACATCCGTTATTCCAATACAGTTCTTAACAACTATGCTTAGACATCTTCTGAACATCCATAATTTACCATGACTTCGAAAGTATTACCTTTACATTACCTGAACCGAAATTCCAAAAGTCCTCTTCTCCGATCCGATACGAATACTTACTTCTGAGTTCCTATTAGATTCAAATCCATGCATCCGAGATTCGCCCAATTTCCAGATGATGCCTTGACACCTTCACTTATAGTATGACACTAGCTTCACAACGATACCCATTTCTGTTTAACCACAACACTCCAAGTCTACTCTTCATGTTACCTTGAGTAAAACTACTACCAATCATCCTGGGGTTACGCATTCCTCTGATTCGTTCACCACTTCTGATTCCATAACGAGTATCCAACTCCAGCACCTTTGTCCAACACACATACTAAATAGTCGGAAACAATACATCTATTCATCTCTTTCAATTCCACTACTATCGACAACACATCAAGGGTGATCAAGTCCTTAATTTTCCAAAGAATAGTCGAAACCAAAACAAATGTATAAATAATCATTACACGACCACCTTAGTATCTCAAGTACTATTCTAACCTTTAAACATTCCCCCAGAGTCAAACCAATCCCTCTTCGTCGCATCGCAGAGAAGCGTCAGCTTCTCCCCCACTTATTTTAGCCTTGCCTCTGGAAGAACAACAACAATTGCAGCACCGCTCCTTCCAGCCGATCAATTCCAACAGCTACAATCACAACAAAACAAGAAAACACTGACAGTATACACTGTCGGACCGACTGACTCAATAACAATGGCCGGACGGACCGAACTGCTCTGATACCACTATTGTAACACCCTCTAAAACCCCGCATAAATTTTCGCGATTTTAAATAAAACATACTTTCAGAGTACATGTATTAACGAGGATGCCACAATTCTCTTTTTAATAAAAACAAAGTTCCTGTCATGCATAACATAGAAGCAACTCATACATGTTTACACAGCGGAATAATTCAATTAACAAAACCAATGTTATAATATTTTCAAAATCATCAGGGATTAACACCTGGAATATATCAACATCATATTATAACAAACATAAGGAAATAAACGAGTCTGACTAAAGCAGCTCGACAAACAAACGTTCCCGGAGTTACAACTATCAGAGCATGACCCAGACAATACTTAAACAGAAATAAACTAGAAACGACAAGCCTTCGCCAAGCACTTGAACGAAGCTCCTCAATCTGAAATGTTCAACAGTAAGGGTGAGCATCTCAACTATACATTTGATTATACGTTCATAACAATCAATTCAGAAAAACCATAAGCATCACCCAAACAGTTAGCATGTTTCATAGTTTACGAAAACCTTTACAATTCATATATTCATAATCTATTACTTTTCATACTTATAATTAACATCAGACATCATTAACAATTCAGCAACAATACATGCATATAATCAATTAAATACAACATTGGAAAATCATCCATTCATGTTATATTCAATATAATGCAACACACCCATGCATGTGGTACCATTTTACCGCCCCATTAAATCTCGGGTCACGGATAACTCACCGTTCCATTATATCGCGGACACGGCTACCACCTCAACGTTCCATTAAATCGCGGACACGTATATTGGCCACCATGTTAATTCCACACAATGGGAATTAACAAATGCAACATGATATGTAAAGTATGTAACACTCAGCATACTATTAACATCAATCAACATATCATGCAACATCAACAACATCAATCATAACAGGATATGGATAGCATGTAATCACTCAGCATACTATTAAACATCAATCATATCAAGTTATATCATAATTCATGCTTGATAACATCATCTAAAAGCATGACAATAACATCCACGTAGTGTTGGTATCATAACATACAAACATTATTCGGTACAACGTCAAACAACACTAGGGAATCAATAAGCAGCATATTCAAAACATATCAAGCACTGCACATCAAAACAGGATCAATCCCTTACATAACATCATGCACAGAAAACAAAATTCAGAAACCAACACAGGAGGTTCAACACGGGTACCCGTGTGAATCAACACTGCCCGTGTGGAAATGTGTCCAGAAACACGTTATTTTGCCAATACAGTGGATCAACACGGGTGCCCGTGTGAATCAACACGGCCCGTGTTGAAATGTGTCTGGAAACACATTTTTCTTTACCCATCCAGTAGATCAACACGGGTGCCCGTGTGAATCAACACGGCCCGTGTTGATGAGCGCGAGCCCGGAAATTCCTGTACCTGCAGCAGCTCATATGCCAACATATTTGCACGAAAAGACCTTTCTACAACAGTGCAATGCAGTACAAAAACATCCAAATACACATCAAGTTTCCAAAACATCAATTTCCTATGCCTCTGACTTATGTTCATCGATTTCCCACAAATTGAATAACTCAAATCCTTCAAGGTTATCCTTAGAACACCTAAGGTAAACTCACGATCATACAATTTCGATCTAAATCAACAATAGGGATTAATTTCTTAATCGATTCACAACCTTTAGGGAACCTAATCTTTTCTAACAAAATTCGACCCTAAAGTTATCAATCACTAAGAACATTAGAGAAAATGGGGTTATCCTACGATTACCCAACCAATTGCATCTAAACCCATAAGCAAATATAAATTGAGTAGTAGCCCCCCTTACCTTATCAAATTGCAGCTTCGAACTCTTGAGCGATTGTTCGTCGTTCTTCAGAGCTCCAATCCCAAATATCTCCAAACACTTCACTAAAATACATAACAATCAAACTCACTTATAAACATAAACACTTTCTCCAATAATCACTTATTAAAATAAGCTCTTAAAGCTACTTAATTCCTCATAATCATATAGAAAATTTCACTAGCTTTCCAATGCATCAAACGGCGCCTAAAACGGAGTTACGGTTCAAAAGTTATGGCCGAAATGATTTTTGGGAAAAGCCTACCCGAGCATCAACACAGAAGATCAACACGGGTGCCCGTGTGCATCAACACGGCCCGTGTTGATGACTCTGCAACACCAAATTTCACGTTTTTATGCTTCCCAAAATCACCCCAAACCATTCCTAATCATCCCCAAACATCCTAAAACCATCAAAATCGAATTCCTACCATATAGCAATAGCAATTAGAATCATTCTAAAGTATTAACTAATACCTATAACTATGGGAACATACAATACTACCTATGTCCATTTGAGCTCTAAGCTCCGGGGATAACAATGGTGTCTAATCCAAAAATCTGTAAAACTCAGAGAAATCACCCAATACCCAAAACTCATGTTAAATTTGTTCCTACCCATGAATAAGTACAAGGAACCCCACCCTTACCTGGTGTAATTCACGAATTCGGCAAAGCTTCGCTTCTTTCTTCCTCTTCCAAGCACTCTAGGGCAGCTTCTCCCTTTTCTCCTTTCTCTGCTTTTCTCTCTATTATTCACGATAACTGAGTTTCTACTCACTTCCCTTTTTTTTCCCCTTTTTTTTTATTCTTTCTATTCTTTTTCTTTCCTTTAGTTGGGCCCTATTGGCACCCCCTCTCTACTAACACTACACAAGGCCCACTAACCTTATCTTATTTCTTATATCACTTAATTAATTAATTTAAATCATATACTAACCAATTAAATAAATACTACTAATATATTATATTATTCTAGTGACCTCACACTAACCCGATCAATTAGGGACACATACCCTACACCGACCCCACAAACACATATAAGGCCACAAACCAATAATATTCATTTTATTCACAACAAGGCACATAAATATGTTATAAACACATAACAAATCACTTAAATTAATTAAAAAGCGAACAATCGAAATTGGGGCATTACAATGTCCGCTAGCATGAGTCCCAAAAGAGCCCTCATGAATTTCTCGTATGATGGATTCTGCTTCGCGTCTATCTTCGCATCTGAGCAAAACTGAATCATAGTTTCTTTTGTACAAAACGTCTCCTGACAGTAAGAACTTGGATGCTAATCTTCTAAGAGTCCGCTTATCACAAATTGTAGCACCCTCAAGGTACTCTTGCTTCTCAAGATATATTTTGATGTAGAAACACCACGACTTTTCGCCCGACACGTCTTCAGTTGTGAGACAATGAGCAGGGAAAACGTGTGCTGGCTCCTTGTAACGAAGGACTCTTATATTGGGTGCATGATTCAGATATCTGACTTTGAACATTGCTGCTAAAGTTTCCAGAGCATCTGCCAATTGATTTACTTCTATAGGAATATGATCAAAGGTGATCTCATCAAAAGTAGGCAACAACTCTAATATGTAATCCCGATATGGAACTAAATTAGGGTGTCGTGTATCTCAACCGCCTCGTACTTGATATATCACTAAGGCAGAATCCCCATAAACTTCAAAAATATTGATCTTCAAATCAATGGCTGCTTCGAGGCCCATCACACAAGCTTCATATTCTGAGACATTATTCATACAATCAAAATATAGCCTAGATGTGAAAGGTATGTGAGTATTGCATGGAGAAGTCAGAACTGCCCTAATACCATGGCCCATGGAATTTCTAGCGATTAAGATCCCGTAGATAACTACAGATGAAAAGGGTGCTAACACCTTCCTATTTCATAACCTACCCCCTAACTAAAAATCAAAAAACTTCTTTCCTGTTCTTTTCACCCTTTCCTTATTGGATAAAAGAAAATTCAGTGGCGACTCTTGCTATCTGCAACATTTGTGATAAAACGCAAAATCAAGTCAGTTCTCCTACCGTGTTACATAATATAATAACATAGGCTCATGCATGTGGTACCAATTCATTATGAGTACTGGACTCATTACTCTCTAAAGATCCTTGCCATATAATCGATTATATCTTAGAATTGGAGCACAATATCCAACACACTTGATCCACATAAAGGGATTGAGGCCAACACTGGACCAACGTCCTAAATCAACATGGACGGGCCGAAAATGTCCAAACTATGCTATGGATGCATGATGCACAACAACAGAATATCAAACGACTACAACTAGTCAAATCTCATTATCATTCATGAAATCATCAACAACATACAATATTTCATAGTCATAACATATTACCATCATAGTACTCATAATTCATCATAACAACATACATCATTATAGCCTACCTCAAAGGACTCTAAGTCCATCTTAGCTCAGGTATTGGAAATATATCTCTTTTTACTCATTTTATTCCACCCACATGTAGTTCACCGTGTTAGCTATTCAACACTTCGAATAACGTCTCAAACAAAGTTTTAAAACTCAAGTTATGGCCCTTTGAAAAATTCTACTGCTGTCTGTCGTCTGGTGCTCGCTCTAACGAAGCAGTATGCTCACCTGAGGCTCGCCCGACGATATAGGAGTGATATCACCACCATCCTTTTATGGTCTCCATCGCCTGAAGAAGCTCTTTGCTCTCTTAGCGATGCACCTCTCGCTCTTGCATCATCCGACGACACTCGAGCGAGACACCCCCTCCATACAAAATTCCAGGAGCACCATTTTCCCTATCTCCTTCCCTCTCAGCTCGCCTGGCAATGACTAGGCGTCATTGCATCGCTCGATGACACTTCCCACCGCCCGACAATGTATAGCAGACAACAATATCCTGTTGCAATTCTGCACCTATTCAGCCCCAATTCTTCTTGCGATTTCATGTCAATACAGTCCAAATTCTCATGGTTTTCAACATATAATCATCATAAAACAACCATACAACATTATTTGCATTATATACACAATCTCATGGCAAATCAACATGTTATTTCATCAATTTCATCATAATACAACATATCATAAAATTATCAAACCCCGTCAAATCCCTACATATCTCTAAACCTCATATCAATTATAATGACATATCACCCCCTTACCTTAGATTCCTAGCTTGGGTCTCCTCTCTTCACGATCTACCGAAATTCCGATGTGTTCTTCGTGCCCTAACTTTCTCCTCTGCTCTTCCAATGTTTTCACGACCGTATCAAATAAAATATTTTCCTTATTCCTCGTTTAACCTTTGGACCCCTAATATGTTTTGCTCAACTTATCCTCACTTAGCCTTTCACAAATTAACATCTTGCCCTTACCTTCTCTTCATCAATTATTCATCTATTTTATTATTAATAATAATTCTAACTAATTATAAATAATTATTAACTAATTATCTAAATTACTAGAATACTCCTTACTCATATAAATTCTCATTTTCCCCAACATATCAGTACATCACACATCATACTCAACAAACATCACATATTCACCAATAATTCAGAAATACTCACAATTAATTAATTGAATAAGTAATTAC
This sequence comes from Vicia faba, assembly GCA_948472305.1. Taxonomy (NCBI): domain Eukaryota; kingdom Viridiplantae; phylum Streptophyta; class Magnoliopsida; order Fabales; family Fabaceae; genus Vicia; species Vicia faba. Next base: position 127,759,185 of record OX451741.1, read on the forward strand.
GAATTTTGGGGTGTTACAACATGCGTGAAATGAGCTTTACCTAGACGTAGGCCCGAGCGAGGATCGATGTTTCATAAATTCGAATAGTGATTTATTGAGTTACATGAACTCAAGTGACATGTTTTCATACATTGCGGATATCCCTTAGATGCTTATATCTTGGTTACATTGTGTAAGTGATACACAAATACCAAAAGATAAAGACTTGAGTTAAGAATTAATTAGAAACCCTGTTGAGCCGAGTGAACCCATAGGATATGGGAACTCATTGAGATTATCATCTCACCCCACTATCTTTGTTGTTTTTCAGATTTTAATTGCAGGTTAAAAATTTGAGCATGTATCTGACTATGTTTCAAAGACTTTTGATTCTCGTGATCTTCCACTGTGGATTTTGTACAATTCTAGATGTTGTACTTAGATCTTAGATTTTTGTTTTGTTTAGGAACTATTTTATAACATGTGCTTAGTTATGTATTTTATACTTGGACATATTTATATAATGATACCATTAGGCACTTATGTTGTATCAGTATTAAATGAATATTGTGTATAATGTATCTTTTAGACGTATATTATACATGGTATTACAACTTGTCACCGTCTTTGTTCGTCGCCTCCCTCCCACAATGTCACAATTTGCTTTTTCTCCAAATATACAAAACCCTAATTTACAATGACTAAAAATAAAAACTTATTTCTGAACATTTTAGAAGTTTTGGTGGGAAAACTTAAATGGTCACATATATAAGTTATTATACAAAAGAAAATATAAAATCATTTTCACGTTGGCGAATTTAAACAACTCAGTTTTTTTTAATAGTCTTCTAATACCATTGACTAACACCAACAAAAAGTGAAATATAAAGACTCAAAAAATCACAAACCAAATTCGAAAACATGCTAACTTATATGCTTAACAGATGAAAAAACTTATTTAAGCTTAAAAATTAGAGGATTTAACGTGACACCCCCAATTTTAATTATTTCAGAATTATCTTTGTTGAGATGCAAATAATTTTCGAACGAAATTTCTGGTAAATGCTTTGAAATTTTCGTTACATGCAAAATTTCTGATACACCCTTGCAAATTTCCGGTAGTGTATTTGAAATTTCTGGTATTTTGAAATTTTCAAAGTTACTAGGCAGTACCGGAAATTTGAGTTATACTAAAATTTTCGGTAGTTCATTTATTCAAGTTTTTTAACGGTCGAGATTTTATCGACATCTTTGGAGGGTTCTGATTGCACTGACATCTTTGTGTGGTATAGAATGCACCACCATTTGTATAAATAGGAGCATGTGTTATAGAGAAAGACATCTTAAAAGACGTCTCTTCTTCAGTTTCTGATTAAGGCAGAAGTGTATTACAACAGATGCAACTCTGTTGTTGAATTCAAGCTCCCAGATGACAACACATCCCTTGCCACCTTGAAAGAAATGTTGAATGCATTGCTGATTGACTCCGATAACAGAAGGGTGACAGGGATCGAGTTTCAGAAAGATTGAATTGATACAAATAGAAATGTGATATACAACCTGATAGAGTTGAAGACCGATGAAGATGTGAAGGCCACATGGAAATCATTTCGCCGTAGGAAATTTCGAGTACATGCCACAAAGCTTCGGAAATTTCAAAGTTTCCTGTACAAAAGGTAAATATTAAACTCAGAAATTTCAAAATTTTCAGTTGGAATATATCAAATATTTTAAAATTTCCGATACGAAATACCAGAAATTACACAAATCTATAGTAAATTCCTTACTATTTCACGAAATTTCTGATATCGTCCAATAAATTAAAAAAATGAAGTGTGATATTAGAAATTTAGAATTTTTAAAAAAATTTAAAATTGAAATAATTTAGTCTTTTCATGCAATGTTAACTCGTCTAAAAATTAGTAACATATATCCGAAGCAAGATAACAAGCCAAGCACTCTAGTTCAAATTTCCTCTTCACACTCCCACATAGAACATATCACCACCCCATTTCCCTCTCCTTCTCCATTTCCATAGCTTCTCTGTTTCTTCTATCTTCTCTACTTGCACAAAACTCTCCAAAACACTTCCTTCCCCTCTACCTTTCTCACTCATGCATAACTAACCACCATGTATACATCATCATCTCCTCTTCCCAGAACAACCAATCCTAACAAACTCTTTTCTAGAACCTTCCCCGCTTCTCCTCATTCTCTAACTGCTCACTCATCTCGCAATTTTCGATCATTCTCTTGTTCCTTTCGCCACCTCAACCGCCGCCTCCATTGTAATTCTCCTCTCACTCTTCGTCCTCAGATCAGAGCCGTCGCTCCCGCAGTAGAAAGTTTCCACCGCAAAATCGCTACCACGGGTACGTTACTAGGTTACTTCAATAATCATCACCGTTCGGTTTATGCATTTTTTCATTTCGGTTTACTGTTTTATGTTTATGAGAATTTTGTTGATTCAGTTTCAGTTTATGGAATTGTTGTGTTTAGTAATTCACACGGTTTAACTGTTTTTGGATGAATATTTGATGGAATTTTAGACTATTTTTAAGGTTCGGGACTAAATTGATAAGAGAGGGATAGTTTAGGGACTAAATTGACTTTTTATTCGTATATGACGTGCAGTTAAGTTTCTAATATTCGGTTGTGAATTTTATGTTGTGATTGGTTATTGCAGCCACTGAAAATCCCTTTAAGGGAAACTTGACAAGTCTTCCTAAGCCAGGTGGTGGCGAGTTTGGAAAATTCTATAGTCTTCCTTCACTCAATGATCCAAGAATTGGTAAATTTCCTAACTTGGCTTGGCATCTATGATGAATTCATGACACAGCACGGTACAATGGACAAGATATCGACACGTAGACACTGATAGTAATCGGAAAAATGGAAATTATTGAATTTAAACATGTGTGCGACAACGAATACACATTGCCTTCAATTCAAAGTGTCCTTAACTTGGCTTGGCATCTATGAATCCGAACATAACACGGTACACCGGATACGATATTGACACGTAGACACTGATAGTAATCTGGAACACGTAGATTATTGAATGTAAACACGTGTGCGACAACGAAAACACATTGTCTTCATTGAAGTGTCCGTAGCTTGGCATGTTATATTTCATGGCTTAAACCTTGTTATTTATTATTATTTATTTATTAAATCTGATAGAATAGGAGTATTGGTTAAAGCATGTGAAATTATGAAATTTGTAATTTCATATCAATATTGTCCATTACAGAAGATTACTTTCATTGATGTACGATGTATTAAATTACTGTTGATATCAACTTTATGTATGCACAAATAACAGACAAGTTACCATACTCGATTAGAATTCTCCTTGAATCCGCCATTCGCAATTGCGATAACTTCCAAGTCACTAAAGAAGATGTTGAAAAGATTATTGACTGGGAAAACACATCCACTAAGCAAGTTGAGATTCCTTTCAAGCCTGCACGTGTTCTTTTGCAGGTAAATTGTCAACTTCTGAAATCTAGATACAATGAAATATTTGTATTACTCAAGTGTAATATGTCATCTTCATTTGAAAACTTCTTTTATCTCCTCAGGATTTTACTGGAGTGCCAGCTGTTGTCGATTTGGCGTGCATGCGAGACGCTATGAATAAGCTTGGCAGTGATTCAAACAAAATCAATCCTCTGGTATTCATCTTTCTTATCACATGATGTTCTTTATGAATTCATTGATGACAGTGACCAAACAGTTCAATTTTTTTTAGAATTACTTTTGTACTATGACATCATTATTTGTTATGCACAATACAAAAATGTTTTTGAATCTCATATATTGCTTGGATTGAAGTTAGCTACTTGAGATGTACACCAATTTTGCCATCTTAACCGAGTATCTGCAAATAGTATTTTATATGAAAACTATTTGCTAATGTGTTTAGCTTTCATGGCACTGAAATAACCATTGGTGAACTTTGGATTCTTTTACTTAGTGAGTTAAAGTTGGTTCATCAATGTTTGAATAATTACCAACATTAAGTTTGGTAACTAGCTTCCTTTTGCATACTTGTAAGGTTTTTGGAGTACGTAATACGTAGTCTTAGAAATATTTTCCTTGTATTTTATGTTTTGTTAGAAGTGGTTCTGAGCAGTAATTGTTGGTAGGTTCCTGTTGATCTCGTCGTTGACCATTCAGTTCAAGTTGATGTGGCAAGGTCAGAAAATGCAGTGCAGGCTAATATGGAACTTGAATTCCAGAGAAACAAGGAGAGATTTGCTTTTCTTAAATGGGGATCAACGGCATTCCGTAACATGCTTGTTGTTCCTCCTGGTTCTGGTATTGTACATCAGGTAAGTTTGGAAGTAAACATACAGAATTAGTGTGTGGTAGTTAAATGTTTTTTTTTGTTGATGTAAATATTAGGGACTTGTGATGTGATGTTTTGATTTCCAGGTCAATCTTGAATATCTTGGACGAGTAGTTTTCAACAATGAGGGTTTACTCTATCCTGATAGTGTGGTAGGGACTGATTCACATACAACTATGATAGACGGGCTTGGTGTTGCTGGATGGGGTGTTGGAGGTATTGAAGCTGAGGCAGCAATGCTTGGTCAGGTACATTACCTTCTTAGTTTTTATTTTGATATATACACATGTTATATAATGAATGTTAATTTTATCCAAAACACCAATGATTGATGATTGTCTATGGCATATTTATCTCATTAGAAGTATTTATTTACCTTCTTTAAATGAGCATATGTTGTTAAAATACAGTGTGATGATTCTAATGCCGTGTGCTATAATACTTGCAGCCTATGAGCATGGTTTTGCCTGGAGTTGTTGGATTCAAGCTATCTGGAAATCTGCGCAATGGTGTTACAGCAACTGATTTGGTTCTAACTGTGACACAAATTCTTAGAAAGCATGGTGTTGTAGGGAAGTTTGTTGAATTTTATGGTAATTAAATACTTGACTCTCAAGGCTTACCGCTAAATATTTGTTTTCTCCATTTTTCATCTTAGGATGACTGTCCTTACTAGCAGTTTTCATGGTTTCATTCAATAGGTGATGGTATGAGTAAATTATCTTTAGCTGACAGAGCAACTATTGCTAACATGTCTCCTGAATATGGTGCCACCATGGGCTTCTTTCCCGTGGATCACATTACATTACAATATCTCAAGCTAACTGGGAGAAGTGACGAGACTGTAAGTGCGGTCAACTTATCTACTATTAGCTATGGGATGCCCATAGAATAGAACTATTTGACCTGTATAATGTATTCTGTCTGATCTCAGGTAGCGATGATAGAGTCTTATCTCAGGGCAAACAGACTGTTTGTTGACTATAATGAGGTATGTTAGTATCTTGCAGTTTCCCTATAAACACCTTTTTTTTTATATATAAAATGACATGTATGTATGCTGTGGGTTTAAAAGGCTGATTTCTTTACCATGATCTCAGCCGCAACAAGATAGGGTATATTCATCATATCTTGAATTAAACCTGTCCGACGTAGAACCATGTATCTCAGGACCAAAAAGGTAAGGTCCCAAGTATCTCACATTCTCCTATGTCTGTTTATGTGTTTTTTAATCAATTTCCATCCTATTGGTATTATCAACCTAATAATGCATGCTGAATGGTATTCTTTCCAGACCCCATGACCGGGTTCCTTTGAAAGAAATGAAGGCCGACTGGCATGCATGTCTTGATAACAAAGTTGGATTTAAGGTTTGTAATGCCGTGACATTCAATTTTTTCCTCATGTTTTGTTGTTGTGTGAAGAAAAATAATTCTGTACTCTGTAACTTGAATTAGCCGTTGATTGTCAGTTTTAAACAAAATTGCTAAATATATACTGCCCATTTGGTTGTTTTTGTTATAGAATGCAGATTTGATTAATATCTAGTATCAGTTTCAGTACTTCTCTGCAGTAGCAAAACGACAAATAGTATTATATAATTGTTCATGTTTGTTGACCTGGATTTTCATAGTTGGATCTATTGCATCCGACACATTGGCTAAAATCATTTTGTTTGTGCAACGTCAGACCATCAAACATGAGTACATTTTTAATATGTTCTTTCTAACTGTTTGAAGTGCAGACCTTTGACTTGCAGATTCAGTATCTTTCACAAAAATGTTTAGAATATACAATATAAGGTTCTTTTTTATATTTGCGTTACTTCTGTCTGCCTGTTTCGTCAACTTACTCAACTCCTGAAGTTACAATGCTATATTACTGATATAATTATCAATGTTTTTTATGACATTCACGTGTAGCTTATATTTATCAAATTGTTGGTGACTTTCATCTTCAATGAGCATCAAGCTAATTGATTTCTTTTGTATAATTCGTCATCTGATCTTTGAGAAATTCAAATAATTTCTTTATTCTTGAAAATTTTCATGCTACTATTTTTTCAAGACTCTCTCCTGGTACCTTATTAATATAAAAGATCAAAGATGTCAAGGGCACTGTTTAATGTGATTAATGTTGCTTTTTCATCATTCATATGCAAAAGTGGAATCATCCTTGTTTCATAGACTGTTGCTTTATCAGAACCTTAGATGAGTATAAGATGCTAATGTATGTTTTATTTAAATGCAGGGATTCGCTATACCAAAAGAGGCACAAGGAAAAGTTGTGAAATTTGATTTTCATGGGCAGCCAGCAGAGCTCAAGCATGGTAGTGTAGTGATTGCTGCAATCACAAGCTGTACGAATACATCAAACCCAAGTGTTATGCTTGGGGCTGGCCTTGTTGCAAAAAAGGCTCATGAGCTTGGTTTGCAGGTTAGTATAATAATTTTACGTCTCTCCTTTCTTGTGTTTGTTTTTGCTTCCATTAATAAACGGCATGGGTTGTTTCTCTTATCCGTGGTGGTACTTTTCTTTTTTAAATTTTAATCATTGTTGTTTTTTTCACTATTTTGCCAGGTCAAGCCTTGGGTTAAAACAAGTCTTGCTCCAGGCTCTGGAGTTGTTACTAAATATCTACTCCAGAGGTATTTTGTACTTCTTACTCGAATTCCGCTACTGTAATTTATATCATTGTGTGGTTCTTTCCGGTCTGCATATTTGAGGAAACTTTAATCTAAATTGGTATATGTTTCTACTTTATGACAGTGGACTGCAAAAGTATCTGAACGAACAAGGATTTCATATTGTTGGATTTGGCTGTACAACATGCATTGGCAATTCAGGGGATCTGAATGAATCTGTTGCTTCTGCCATCTCAGATAATGGTCATATTTCATAACAAAATGCTATTTATTTGAACTGAAGCTGATTTCTATGCAACACTCTTATTTATATAACTTTTTGCCTTATTGGTTTTTTGTTTGTTTTTCGGATCCAGACATTGTAGCAGCTGCTGTGTTGTCTGGGAACCGTAATTTTGAGGGTCGAGTTCATCCCTTGACAAGAGCTAATTATCTGGCCTCACCTCCTCTGGTTGTTGCTTATGCTCTTGCTGGCACGGTACGTGTGTCTAATCCACATTTCAGATTCGTTTCTCCATTCTTTTGCTTCTTTCACAGTATTATCTGATTTTCATCTGTTTCTGTAAAAGGTAATAGTTGTCTGACTCATTTGTTGGAAGTAAACAGACAAACATAAAATTATTGGAGGCTAATAAAAGAAATTGGTATTGGCGTTAGTTACATTAGCTTCATATGTTTGCAATTTGCATGAATCAGCAGGTGTAAGGGCTGGGTATATGTGTCGCTGGCTATGGGTTATGAGAGTCGGCCCAACACCGGCTTAGACTTAATGAAGTGATCCATTTACATGCAGATCTATACTGGTTTGTCCAAAATGGATCAATTCCTTTCTCAAATTTTACATACCAAATAATTCCTTAATCTATTCTAGTAATCTTTTATATACTCATTTGGGAGCCTAGTTTTGGATTCAGACATAATAATTGCGCATGTCTACATATGAAACAATAAACACTAATATTTTGGTATTTTCTTGGTATATGGAATATAGTTTCAAATTTTTTTCCTGACAGAGAATGTGTTATCATAGACTAACGTTATTCTGAATGTCCTACCGACTATCGAGTCTAAGCTTTATTTATAACTTTCTTTAGTTGGTAGGGTGCATATTATATTTATTTTATGACAAGGTTGAGGAAATTTAAGTTTGAAAGATATTAAGATCCACAATGTTATAATTTCATCTAGTTTCTTTTGGTAAGTTTCCAGGTTGACATTGATTTTGAGAAGGAGCCAATTGGGGTGGGGAAGGATGGCAAGAATGTCTACCTGAGGGATATCTGGCCATCTACCGAAGAAATTGCAGAGGTGAGTGACACCTAAATTGCTCAGTACATGTAATTTTGGATTAAATATTTGCCAATGCATATGACGTATGGCAAAAATAATTGTGTGACTTTATTTGTAGACTGTTCAATCTAGTGTCTTACCTGACATGTTCAGAAGTACATATGAGTCTATCACAAAGGGAAACCCTATGTGGAACCAACTACAAGTTCCAGCTGACACTCTCTACTCTTGGGACTCCGACTCAACATATATTCATGAGCCTCCATATTTCAAGAACATGACCATGGATCCTCCCGGATCTCATGGTGTGAATGATGCCTATTGCCTGCTAAACTTTGGTGACAGTATAACCACCGATCATATTTCTCCAGCTGGAAGCATTAACAAGGACAGTCCTGCTGCCAAATACCTCCTAGAGCGCGGGGTTGAACGCAAAGACTTTAATTCTTATGGAAGTCGTCGTGGCAATGATGAGGTGATGGCGAGGGGAACCTTTGCCAACATTCGCCTTGTTAACAAACTCTTAAATGGAGAAGTTGGCCCTAAGACAGTGCACATTCCAACTGGGGAGAAGCTTTATGTGTACGATGCAGCAATGGTGAGTTATGCCCTACACAAGTATGTAATGTTATTTGTTTTACTACTTCGAACATTTCCCATGGAAAATCATAGTTTATTCTATATGATATTTTCTGGTGCTAATGACTTTCTATATTTCTTTTCAAACTACAAATATGAGCGTCTTTTTGACAAAATGATATTTTTCAATTACTATCTTTACTGAACCTGTTTGCTTCTGTGGGTGTATCAACATCAAGTTTTGCTTAATCAAATAGATACACTTCTTATTTCAAGCTCCGCAAAGCTTGGTAATCTGACAAATGGCAAGGACATGTAGACATTATATGTTAATTTAGTGGGATACCCCCAAAAAATAAGAATTGGTGGACAGTATTGTGCCAAAGAATGTTGTTTGTTATAATTGGTTTATTTCTGCTGTATTAAGTTTCTAATCTCCTGGTTTTGTTCTCTTTTATCAGAGATACAAGGCTTCTGGGCAAGACACCATTGTTCTAGCTGGAGCTGAATATGGCAGTGGAAGTTCTAGAGATTGGGCGGCCAAAGGTCCAATGTTATTGGTGAGTTCCTTTACAAGTTGTGATCAGTTGGGTTTTTTATTTGACTTTTCTAAAATATAAAGGTCAAATTCTTGGTGTATGATACATTTACATTTCAACAGGGGGTCAAAGCTGTGATAGCTAAAAGTTTTGAGAGAATTCATCGCAGTAACTTGGTAGGAATGGGTATTATTCCTCTTTGCTACAAACCCGGGGAGGATGCAGACACATTGGGATTGACTGGTCATGAACGTTATACAATTGACCTTCCAGATAAAATCAGTGAGATCAAGCCTGGCCAAGATGTCAAAGTCACAACTGATAGTGGAAAATCTTTCACCTGCATTGCACGCTTTGACACCGAGGTAATTTAAGCTTTTCACCAATTTTATAGTGTTTGTTGCCGATAAACCAAGCTACTCTTAAGCATGCTTTGTAATAACTAGGGGTGTTATAAATTATAACCTGTTTTTTACCCTTGGTTTGTGCTTGATATTCAGGTGGAACTTGCTTACTTCAACCACGGAGGAATTCTTCCATATGTCATACGCAACCTCATTAAGCAATGAAGCTGTTGTTGATGGAAAATTCCGAGGTCATTCATTGTCATAGGAAGCTATGTAAGTTATAAAATGTCATGATTTTGAATAGATAGGAAAAGATCCTTTTAATGAAGCAAATTTTGACACTTTTCTAGTATTTATCAATTGGCTTATACTACTTAATTGTAGATTTTAGTTTCTTTGTGCAATGTATATGTACCCATTGAAATTGGGGATAAATTGTATAAAAGCTGATGCGAACCCTTGTGATTGCTGGTGGCATTTGTACTCAGTGGTAAATATCAAGAAACTGGTTCAATGACTTTTGTGAATGTAAAGTTGAGTTTGAATTATCATCTAAGATGGATTTTGTTAGAAATAAAGGAATGCATGATTATATACGATATATTTCATGTAGAGTTTATTTTAAAAATAATTGTGTAGTTTCATATCTTTTCACTCGATTAATCAACAATATTTCATGGAAACTTTTTCACCTTCTTCCATTTGGGCATTAGTCTGTTCCCCCAACTCTATCTCATCTATTGCTGCAAATGAGCTGATTTAAGTAGCATCACAATCACGGTGAAATGCTCTTTCTTGCTGCCTACAAGGTGATTGTTAAAATTCTTCAACCAAAATTATTCAATGGCACAATTTTACATTGTCATATGGTTTCTGTTCAGATAGGAGATTTGCACTGTCTATTCCGTGAGTTCCATTGTTGCTTTGATGGGAAGGATGAGAGCAAGGGTTTTTCTTGTATGGTTTCTCATGTTAAGACACTTCACATCCAAAACATAAGTCTGACCCTTCTTAGTTAGCTGAGTTAACGGAAAGGCCGACTTGGAAAAACCCTCAATGAATCTACGATAATAACTAGCTAACCCAAGAAAACTTCAGATCTTAGTGACAGACTTCAGAGTCTCCCACTATAACATAACATCAACTTTCGACAGATCAACAACAATCCCTTCGCTATAAATCACATAGCTAAGAAAACTCGGTTCTTTTAATCGAAATTCACACTTAGACAACTTGGCGTAAAGCTTCTTCTCTAGTAACTCTTCCAACTGTTTTTTCAGCTCACCCAACTTTGAAGCAGGCATCTTATATGGAGCCATTGACACCTGACTTGTACCTAGTACTAGGTCGATGGCAAATTCCACCTCGTGCTCTGGCAGTAAATCACTGATATAATTTGGGAACACATATGGAAAATCACACACCGCAGATAAATCAACATTTGCAGCTTTACTATCAACTTGTAAAGATGCAAACTTGCAAACATCCGAGCCTCGTCATCTAAGAATTTTTTTACTTGCTTAGTAGATAAAAACATCAACTCTTCACCTTTGTCGAACTTAGATTCACACTCAGGAGACAAGTTGTAGATATCTTCAGGAATTACACACCACTAGCATATCACTAGCCGTCACACTGTTCTCAACTCTCTAAAAAGAAAACATCAACAATAACTGATCATTCTCTCTCAAAGACATTCCATCTTGACCGATACACAAATCTCGAATCCGTATTTTCTTCGGGTTCGAGAAACAACACAACTTTGACATTACCTCAACTCTTGCAATCAGTGACACACTGAACCAACACTCCACACTTGAAACATCTCAGAGAGCAGAAGCTTCTCCCCCACTTGTTTCAATCCTGCTCCTGCTGATAAGCGGTTAGAAAAACAAGCAAGCACCGATAATGTTTCACACACGTGTTGCGTACTAACGAATAAACAACATTAGACAAGCTGGCTGGACGGACATACCTGCTCTGATACCATTATTGTAACACCTTAAAAACCTCGCGCTTAATATAAAAAGATAAAACACATATAAAACATATATTTGCACTTAAGGTGTTACTCGACATAAAAAACACCAGCTATGTAACATTGTTCAAACTGCAATATAGTGGTAAGGAATAAAAGAAAGAAAGTATTTTTCTGGAAATTTATCGTATATCGTCTCTACAAGGATCAGTGTGAGGGAAAAAATATCGTTTAATATTTTCTACATTTCTGAGCTTGGTTTGAAATGGTTAAAGTAAAAACATATGAACAAGAAAATATACATTCTTCAGAGAGGAGAAACTTATCAGGCATGAATTTAAACTACTCGTCACAAACTTAAACATATCGATCAGTTGTACTCAACCTACCATACGCATCAAAATCATCATATATCTCTCACATCAGTGTCCATTTCTGCAACACCTACGAGACGTATCACAACTAAGGTTACGTCTAACACAAAGTTGCGAGAACAACCGTATTCTCGCGTCGGCGATGTCTCGCACAAAATAACATAGATGCATTAAGTTTCGATACCCACAGTGAATATTAACTCTAAAGCTATCTTTAGAATCTATAGAATCTAGAAACTAATAGATATCCATCCCTAATCGGAATTTGTGAGGCATATGTCTCTAACAACACAAATCAAAATATAAAGCAAAAAGATCAAGAAAGACATCGATAATGATTTGTAAAGCATATTTTATACAATACCATAATCAACAAATATACATAGGTTCATAGTAAGCTTACAGACAAAATCCAACAAATAGAGAAATACATATAGAAGAATGAAGAAAAATTAAACATCTCACGGATTGTCAGCTTCGATTGATGAGAAATTCGACTCTGGATCATCTATATGCAAGCTCCATTGTTGTTTTCTAGCTTCTCTCTACAAATAATGTTTGGTGATGGAGTGAGAGCAAAAAATCCCCAAACCATACCTTTAAAATGTGTGTTTTTGCCCTTAAAATGAGTTTCTTCCCCGACTGTCTCGCCCAGCGGTCATAAAACTCGTCCGACGAAGCATTTTATTCACAAAATGCAGCGTAGGAACAAGAAGGTTCACCCGACGAGCTCTCGGCGCTCACAATACTCCAGGTTTTCCCCAACCTCATCGGGCAAAACTGACAGCAGACAGCAAAATGATTTCTTGCTTTCACCATAATTTGAGAACTATAATTCTGATTTACGCACGATCGGAAGCGTTGAAAAGCTTATTTATTGCTCTATCTTGCAATGCCTAAATATCATTTCTTGAATACTTACAAAAAATTAGATAAAAATAATTAGACTCAATGATATTTACACGATAATACACATTATACACAATAACATAGACTATACAAAATATACACAAAAGTTGAGGTTTATTGAAGAAAAGCAAATGGATTAAGTTGATGAATGTTAATTAGTCACACTCAAATTCACAATAATTTAGCACTCAACAAAATTTCTCTAACTTAAACTTGATTGTCCTCAAACAAGAATTAATCAACCTAAGAAAACATACACAATTTCCAAGAAATCATGCTCTACAAATTTGGAAAAATGAAAATAAATGTATGGTTCAATACAAGAAAAGTAATGCTTACCACTATACTATAACGACAACATGAAAATGAAACAAATCCTAAGTACAAAAGTCATGCAAAACATTCCAAAATAACATGCTCAATCATGAATCACACCTAGCAAAAATTTCATAAAGAGATGAAAAACACACAAAAGTGAGGAACTTGACACTCATCCAATAATCTTGCAAACAAAATATTGAATTATGCATTCATCCTAAAAATTCATATTGAAAACATAAAAGCAAGAACCACAAGGGCTTTCAAAGTTGTAATGTGGCTGAGCTAACAAACAAGGGGTAATTTTTAAAAGTAATTGAAACAAAAACTTGTCTAAACCTAGGGGAGTGATCAACTCACAAAATTTCAAGCAACAAAATTTCAATCAAACTTCTTCTCTTATCCCAATTATAACACCAAAACACCTTACTTATTTAACACAATTATTTGCTACTATTTTTTTTTCTTTTTTAAATTTTTTTCATTTTTTTCTTTCTTTTTATTTTCATTTCTTTTTCACATATTTTTTCTTTCTTTTTTCTTTCTCAACCTCATAACAACCAACCAATAAACAAACAATCATTTTTCTTTCCAACTTGAATTCAACCAACATCAAAGTGTGAATACTTCATACTTTCTAAGACAATGTAAAAATTTAAATCATAAATCATGGTTGAGGATTCAAGAAACAAAAATAAAAAACCATTTAAAATAAGTGAACTAAATATTCATAGACAAACATCAAGTTCAAATGCAACATGTATAATAACAAAAATGCTCAAAAGGGGTTACAAATTCTCGCTCACTCACAAGGTAGATTGAATATTTGGTCAAGTGGTTGTGCTCAAAATAAAACAAAGTGCCTTTATCCTTTTCATGATTCCATACAATCAATACAAATAAAAGATTAAACATAATAAAATCTAGTTAAAACAAGAATATCGGTCTCCTGCATATAATGAACAATGAAAATCTTTCTCACATTTTAGGTAGGAACTAAACCGATTCAATTATGAACAAGTAATGCTAAATAATAGATGACATGGTATTTGTACAAATTACAAGTTTCTTAATCATGCTATGTTATAGAAAACGATAAACGTGTACCTTGCATTGTACTAAATTTTAAACAATATCATTATCACACATTTGTATGTTGAAACAATCAATTTTGAAAAATCACTAGCTGTATCCTCAAGCTAATATAGGTTGTTTTAGAGGTCGCCCTCTTGTCTAAAAGATTATAGTCGCCTCGAAACAGTTGCCTCAGATATTGTTGCCTCAAACAAATAATCTAAGACATTAGGGTTACCGCTAAGGCATCCTAACATTGCTTTGGTGACTGTAAGTCCCGCATTCGAATTGACCCCTCAAACTCCAACAACGGTGCTACCTACTCATCAATAGTAGGATAACATTGTCTAAAGGAAATTAGCATAGAATGATTCCTTTTTTGAGTAGGTATATGGTTCTTAGATACTTGCTCTTTCAAAAACAAAAATTTTTCACACTTACACTTTTCGAACAAAGTTTTCAAAAAAACACTTCATACGCTCTTGAGGATAGAAGCAAGAGTTAAACCGAAGTTTCCAAACAAAAAACTTTTTCAAACCCACAAACACAAAGAAAGCAATTTTGAAAACAATTGAGCAAGTACCTAAGAGCCCGTGGATAACCACAGATAGAAAGGGTGCTAACACCTTCCCTTTCTATAATCAACCCCCCGAACCCGAGAAATATCTCGAAAAATGAATTTTCTGTGCTTTTTTTCCTTTCCTTGTTGGATAAAATAAAAGTCGGTGGTGACTCTTGCTTACCGCGACATTTTGCAAAAACAAACGCAAAACACAAACCAGCATTCCAAAAACAGTCAGTTCTTCCCACCGTATCACAGAACTGGCGACTCTGCTGGGGAAATTTATAAGTGGGGTGTACCTTAGGAATAGTTCATAATGTTTCAATTGTATGATTTGTATGCTTTATCTTTGTGGGCTTGAATCAGAGTTACTATAGGTCCTAACCCGGATCTGGGGGATACCCTTTAGGTAAGTAGCAATAAACTGTGAGGGAACTGTACGGCGTAGACCGATACGGTTGAAGCAGTAGCTACGTTGGTGTGGCACTTTAGTATGTACCGATATCCCTTATGGCGCAACGAGGAGAATATGGGTCTGCTAAGGGGTCATTAAGCACCAACTGACCTTAGAACCTTTAAATTGACCAACTTGGCCATAGAACAGTAGCAGTATGCTACACTCATTGAGACTAAACCCTCGCGATGATTCTCGCTGCAAGAAAAGGTTGCTAAACTGGAATTATGACCGATCGAGGGTAGTCAGTGATATTGAGATCCTCTAGAACCCGGTTACTATTTTTAGGACAGGTTTGAACCAACTGAACTGAAAGAGGGTAGTACCTAGACTCCTTGCCAGCCTGAAATCTAAGGGCTCTCTGTGTGACTTGTGTGCCTTTACCATGTTTGCTATTTGTAGATACTTGTGGTGTGTTTTCTATCATGACATCATGACATCATGACATTGCATGCATTTTGCATTGGACTAACCTATTTCAAAGACAAGGGGGATTCATCTTTGTTCTGTTTTGTAGGTCATGGCACCCATGCATAGAAACACCATTCGGATCAACTTTGTCCAGATTCTCACTCAGCTTAAGGAATTGGTTGCAAAGATTTCAGATACTACCTCCTTTATCAGAAGACATGGGCACCTTCTTGGTTTGGTCACCTCCAAGATGGATGAGCAGATGATGAGTGTCTTAGTACAGTTCTTTGATCCACTGTACCATTGCTTTACTTTTTCGGACTACCAGTTGGTCCCCACCTTGGAAGAGTTCTCTGATCTGCTTGGCATCTCTATTCTGGAGCAGACCTCATTCACAGGTTGGGAGAAGATCCTTAGGCCGGAAGAAATTGCTTCAGCCCTCCATCTGACAAAGGCTGAGGTAATGTCTAATTGGGAAACTTGTAGTGGAGCAAAGGGCTTTTTGATTAAATTCTTGGTTGGTAAAGCTAATCATTTCTGGGACAGTCTAGACTTCCAGGCATTTGAAGATATTCTGGCTCTTCTCATATATGGTTTGGTGTTGTTCCCTAACTCAGATGCCTTTGCCGACGTGAATGCAGTGAAGATTTTCATATCCAGTAATCTTGTGCCCACTCTCTTGGGTGACATTCTTCATTCTTTGTATGCCCGTACGGCTCGGAAGCGGGGAACCCTTATGTGCTGTGCTCCATTGCTGGCGAGGTGGTTTATTTCTCACCTTCCCAAATCAGTTTTGAAGAACAAGGAAGGCATGGGTTGGGCCTATAGGATTATGTCTCTCTCTCATAATGACATCATTTGGACCATTAAGGGTATGAAAGACGTGGCTATTATTGATCGTTGTGGGGAATACCCCAACGTTCCACTGATAAGAACCAATGGAGGAATCACCTATAATCCATGCTTGGCCTTACGTCAGTTTGGGCGAGCTAGAAGGGAAGGACCTCATGAGTTGTTAATGCCTAGTATTGTCTTTGACTTCCAAGGGGATAATGACGAGCAACGCCGCAGATTCATAAGAGCTTGGGATAGAGTACACAGGTCTGATCTGCACGAGCTGGGTGCGAAGACTTCTCTTCCAATGGAGCCATATCTCCGATGGGTTAGAATCCGTGCCCAAAAGCTGGGAATGCCGTATGAAGCCGTCTTGCCTATCATTGTTGAGGTTGTTGATGAAGAAGGGGTTCCTCCTACCATCCTCCATCCATACATGCCTACTGGCATTGGGGAATTAAAGAGATCGTGGATGCAGCTGAGAGAAGAGCGGGATACTTATAGAGAAAAGTATCACGAGCAAGAGCAGAAGATCCAGAAGTTGACAAGGCAACTGGAGAACAAGCGGATCCTCAATGACTATGTTTGCATCGACAAGAAACGACCATGGGACCACTGATTGTCTTTTTGATTATTTCTAGTTTTAATTTACTTTTCAGTTTTTCTTTCTTGTAACGCCTTAAAGGAATTTGTTGAACAATTGAATTCAAAGTTTATCTAATAAAAGTGTGTTTCATTTTTTGTTTACAAATTTGAATCCCTAAAGTCTTTGAAATCATGTCATGCGCATATCATTCACATGCACCTCATAACAGGTACCCTTACAGGTTTTTCTCATCTTCTTCGCTGTTTATTTCTGCATCATGTCTTCTGAACCATCAACTGAACAAGCAATCAAGGCTCTGCAGGCTCAAAACGCCCAGTTCCAGGAATTGTTCATGAGTTTGGCTAAGGGTCAGCAAGATCTGAAGACCCTTATCTTGAAAGAGAAGAAGAAGAAGAAGAAGAAGAAGACAATCCTATTTAATATGGGTCGCAGATTCGGAAATGATTTGCGAGAAGAAGTTGATTTAACCCACTCATCTGGAGGGGGAGATAATCAGGAAGAAAGGATGGCTCCTAGCCCTGTGGTTTCAGACAACGAGACTGACTTTGACGAAGACCAGTATCCTCCGGCTGAGGATAAATATAAACAACTGGAAGACCGGTTGAGCGCGATGGAAGTTCAGAAAGTTCCTGGTATGGACTTTGGTGATTTGGGTCTGTCATCTGGGGTGGTAATTCCCCACAAGTTTAAAGCACCAATTTTTGCTAAATACGACGGGGTTTCTTGCCCAAAATTGCACCTCCGTTCGTATGTAAGGAAGATTCAGCCGTACACCGCTAACAAGAACCTATGGATCCACTTCTTTCAAGACAGTCTTTCAGGGACTCAGCTTGAATGGTTTTACCAGCTAGAAGGAGCCAGTATCCGTAATTGGGAAGATTTAGCCGCTGCTTTCTACAAGCAGTACCAATACAATGCCGACCTCGCTCCCACGCGTACCCAACTCCAGGGTATGTCTATGGGTGCGGGTGAAGGTTTCAAAGATTATGCTCAGAAGTGGAGGGACCTTGATGGAAGAGTGCAACCACCCTTGGATGATAGGGAGCTAGTAGATATGTTTTTGGGGACCTTGTCTGGTCCGTATTTCAACCATCTGATTGGAAGTTCTTCGTCCAGGTTTACAGAGCTGATTATGACCGGGGAAAGGATTGAAGCTGGCATCAAATCCGGTAAAATACAGAAGGGTGCTTCATCGAGCACCTAGAAGAAGCCTTTTAAGAAGGAGTCTAGTGCTGCAGTTCAAAAATCCAGAATATACCTGAACACCGCCAAGCTGTTAATGCGGTTGTTATTTCAAGACCTGCTGTTGCACCTCAGCGCAACAATCAGCCAAGGGCTGAGAGACCGCGAAGACAATTCACTCAGCTCAACATGACTTTATCCCAAATTTTGCCGCAGTTATTGAAGACTAACTTGGTGATTCCGAAGGAGGCCCCGAAGAGTCCCAACACAACATCACCGATGTACAATCCAAACGCCCGCTGTACTTTTCACTCTGGTGGCCCGGGGCATGATACAAATGATTGTTGGGTTTTGAAGAATAAGGTACAGGATCTGATTGATGCTAAGGAAATTCAGTTTGAAGCGCCAGAAAAGCCTAATGTCATAACGGCGCCTATGCCCAAACATGACGCGGGAGTGAACGCTATTGGGGATGATGAAGAAGAGTTTGATATTGACAGCTGGATATACCCGATTGCTGATGGTGGACTAAGCAATTGGACAACAAAGGATTCTATTCCCGTTTATGTGATTACCCAGTAATGAGACTTTTTGTTTTGAATTTGTAACAAACAATGTTTTAAACTTTACGGCCCGGTGTCTTACCCGGGGCACCGTGGTTTCATTTGTGAGGGCTTTATGTGTTTCATCTACATATATCATTAATAAAAGCATTGGACGTTTCTTGCATTTCAAATTTTGCGCTCCTTGTTTTTCTTTTATTATATATTTCAAAATAGCTATTTTACACACACTCACATATACAGGTCTACATCCACTATGGATCCTACTGGTAACGACTTTGCTACTGCCGGTTATGACTTCGAAAGTCCGATCAACTTAGCCGAAGACGAAGGAGAAGATGATTGCGAAGTGCCTGGTGAACTTGCTAGATTGCTACTTCAAGAAGAGAGGGTCATACAGCCGCACGAAGAGCCGGTGGAATCAGTAAACCTGGGTACAGAGCAAGACAAGAAAGAAGTCAAGATCGGTGCAAATCTGGAGCTTAGTATTAAACAACGGTTGATTCAGATGTTGCGTGACTACGTTGAGATCTTTTCCTGGTCTTGTAAAGATATGCCTGGGTTGGATACTGATATTGTGGTTCACCGACTACCTACCAAGAAAGACTGTCCTCCAGTGAAACAGAAGGTCCACCGAATGCGTCCGGATATGTCTGAGAAAATCAAGGCCGAAGTTATGAAATAGTTTGACGCCGGTTTTCTAGCAGTTACTTCTTACCCACAGTGGGTGGCCAATGTGGTTCCAGTGCCGAAGAAGGATGGTAAGGTTCGAATGTGTGTTGACTATAGGTATCTGAACAGGGCGAGTCCCAAGGATGATTTCCCTCTACCTCATATCGACGTTCTGGTTGACAACACCGTACAGCATAAGGTCTTCTCCTTTATGGATGGTTTCTCCGATTATAACCAGATTAAAATGGCTCCCGAAGACATGGAGAAGACAACCTTTGTTACTCAATGGGGTACCTTTTGCTACAAAGTCATGCCTTTTGGATTGAAGAATGCTATGGCAACGTATCAGCGCGCCATGGTCGCTTTATTCCATGACATGATCCATCATGAGATTGAGGTATACGTCGATGACATGATTGCAAGATCTCAGACTGAAGAAGAGCATCTTGACCACCTTCAGAAGTTATTTGACAGATTGAAGTTGTACAAGCTGAGGTTAAACCCGAACAAGTGCACATTCGGAGTGAGATCTGGTAAGCTGCTGGGTTTCATTGTAAGTGACAAAGGTATTAAAGTGGATCCTGCAAAGGTGAAGGCTATACAAGAAATGCCAGCTCCCCGAACAGAGAAAGAAGTCAGAGGCTTTCTGGGACGTCTGAACTATATTGCCCGATTCATCTCACACCTGACTGCTACTTGTGAGTCGATCTTCAAGTTACTGAAGAAAGGACAAGCGGTAAGATGGAACGATGAATGTCAGGCCGCTTTCGAAAGAATCAAAGAGTATCTCCAAGAGCCACCTATTCTGATGCCTCCAGTTGAAGGGAGACCTCTAATCCTATACTTGACAGTACTCGACAATTCAATGGGGTGTGTGCTGGGTCAACATGACGAGTCTGGCCGAAAAGAGCATGCTATTTATTACCTTAGCAAAAAGTTTACCGACTGCGAGACCTGATACTCGTTGCTCGAGAAAACTTGTTGCGCTTTGGCATGGGATGCTCGCCGGTTGAGACAGTATATGTTGACTCACACTACTTTATTGATATCAAAGATGGATCCAATCAAGTATATCTTTGAGAAACCTGCCTTGTCCGGAAGAATAACAAGATGGCAGATGATTTTGACTGAGTATGACATCCAGTATACGACCCAAAAGGCAATCAAGGGAAGTGTGTTGGCAGACCATTTGGCACATCAGGCAGTGGATGATTATCAATCAATGAACTTTGAATTCCCGGACGAGAACATCATGTTGGTAACTGATTGTGGGACACCTGGACCGGATGAAGGACCTGAGAAATGATCCTGATGGTCTATGTACTTTGATGGAGCTTCAAACGCTCTGGGTAATGGCATTGGCGCCGTGATCATATCTCCTAAAGGCTCTCATAATCCGTTCACCGCCCTACTATGTTTCAACTGCACCAACAATATGGAGGAGTATGAAGCATGCATCATGGGTCTTCGAGCAGCAATTGACCTAAGGATTAAGTTTCTAAGTGTATTTGGAGATTCCACTCTCGTGATCAGGCAGATCAAAGGCGAGTGGGATACGAAACACCCAAATCTTATTCCTTACAAGGAGTATGTATTGACGTTGCTTCCGCACTTCGAGGAGATAACCTTTGAACACTTCCCAAGAGAGGAGAATCAGTTGGAGGACGCGCTAGATACGATGTCTTCTATGTTCAAAGTCAATTGGAACAATGAAGCTCCCTGGATTATCATTGAAAGGTTGGATGAACCTGCACATTGCTATGACATTTAGACTGACGATGTAGCAGATAAACCCTGGTTTCATGAGGTGAAGAGATACCTTGAGGCTCAGGAATACCCAGAGGGTGCATCTGTTAATGATAAGAAGTTTCTGAGGAGGTTCGCGGCGAAATTATTCATCAGTAATGGCATCCTTTACAAGCGTAACCATGATTCGACCTTACTGTGATGTGTGGATAAGAACGAAACAGAAAGGATCATGGCAGATTTACATGAAGGAACTTTCGGAACTCATTCCAGTGGACATACCATGGCAAAGAAAATCCTTCGGGAAGGATACTATTGGTTCACAATAGAAGCCGACTGTTATCAGCATTCCCAGACTTGTCATAAGTGTCAAGTCTATGCAGATAAGGTGCACATACCTCCAGTTCCTCTGAACGTCTTGATGACACCTTGGCCTTTTGCAATGTGGGGCATTGATATGATCGGCGAGATCAGACCTACGACGTCCAACGGGCATCGTTTCATCCTGGTAGCTATTGATTACTTTACGAAGTGGGTTGAAGCAACTTCCTTTGCTATGGTAACCAAGAACGTCGTGGCACGGTTCATTCGGCACAATCTGATTTGTCGATACGGTGTACCAGAAAGGATCATTACGGACAATGGTACAAACCTCAACAATAAGATGATCACCGAACTCTGCAAGCAATTCAAGATACAGAATCACAACTCTTCTCCTTACCGGCCGAAGATGAACGGGGCTGTAGAAGCGGCTAATAAAAACATTAAGAAGATTATGCAGAAGATGACGGTGACATACAAAGATTGGCACGAGATGTTACCATTTGCTCTTCATGGGTACCGTACCTCGGCACGAACATCAACAGGGGCAACACCCTATTCCTTAGTTTATGGCATGGAAGTAGTCTTGCCCATTGAAGTCCGGATACCCTCTCTCCGAATTATGAAGGATGCAGGTTTGAGAGAAGATGATTGGATCCAGACCCGGCTTGATCAATTGGAATTAATTAACGAAAAGAGACTTACCGCTATTTGTCATGGTCAGACGTATAAAAAAGCGGATGATCAAGGCATTTAATAAGAAAATTAGACGACAAGAGTATCAAGTCGGGGATCTGGTGATCAAGCGTATTATCTTACCTCAAGGCGATCCCAGGGGCAAATGGACCCCTACTTACAAAGGGCCATTTGTGGTTAAGAACATTTTCTCAGGAGGAGCTATGATTCTAACCACCATGGATGGTGACGACCTTCCTCACCGCGTCAATGCAGACATAGTGAAAAGATACTACGCATAACCAAAGACCCGCTAGGTCGACTGGCCTAGGCAAAAATAAGGGCTTCCCGGCAAACCAAAAGGGTTCGGGAAAAAATAAGGCATGAAAATAAAAAAAATCTGTACACCCGACAAGTCGAAAACCTGAAAAGGCGGCTTGGGCAAAAAAGGGTATCCCGGTGGACTGAAAACCCGAAAGGGCGGTCCAGGAAAAAATTAGGGATCGAAGCGTAACACTATGTCTCATTGGATCACCTTGCAACCAGACTTCGGTATCAACTATCAAGCTAGGATGGCACTAATCAATCTGATCTACCTTCAACCCAGTAGCAAAGTGATGAGATGCTCGAGGATATAAAGGCAATAGCAGAGTTGGAACCCAGTGGGATTATTCACATAGCTATTTTGTTTAGTTTTTCACAAATCGTGTAAATTCTATTATTCGGCGGCGTTCTCTTACCAGGACGTCAGCCTCTTGTACAAAAGCGCCTATTTACAAGCCAAACTTCAAAATCAATACAATTCATTTTCAAAGAAATTTCAAAATGTTTTTCCTTTATCTGTTTTGTTTTGCAAAGAACGTCCAATGTTCATTTTTGATATATGCATTTGACATTAATCGTTGCTCATGAATATTTACATGTGAAACAAAAGACAATTACTTGTAATATCAGAAACAGGGGCAATAAGAATTGTCCAAGCTGTACAGTTGCTCTGTCCACCAAGTACCAAGGTAGATTCAGCTGAAGAATATGGCAAAAGTGCATTCACTCCCCGTAGAGTAAGGCAGTAATGATAGCTCTCCCCAGCTGAGACTTGCAATTGTGAATGAATCGGTAATATCCTCCCTGAGCAGAGTTTATCTACCATCAGCACCAAAAAGGCTTAATATCCCCGACAGTCTTAATATTCCCCAGCGGAGTATAATGATATCCCCGGCAGTCTTAATATTCCCCAGCGGAGTATAAGAATATTCCCCGGCAGAGTATAAGATATCCCCAGTGGAGTCTGAAATTTTTCCCAGTGCTGTCTGAAAAAGCTTCCCCAGTGGAGTTTGGAGAATCATCCCAAGTAGACTTTGGAAGATTGTCCCCAGAAGAGCTCAAAGGATTATCCCCATAAGAGTCTAAAACTGTTGTACCCCAAAATTTTCCCTCCCATTTCCTCAACATTTTCTCATCCCAAGACCCTTAAAGATCAAGATCCAGTTAGGGTTTCCTCTGCTCAAGACTTCTCCTTGCACTGTGGACTCAAATTAGGGTTTGTGTTTGCCCAAGGATGTTTTGACCTAAAATGCCTAAGATGACTTTCATGTCTCATGTTTGACTCCCAAGTTTATCCTCACCAAGTTTCAAGTCTTGATTCCAAGATTTACCCAGTCAATTGGACAGTTGACCTAGAA
This sequence comes from Vicia faba, assembly GCA_948472305.1. Classification (NCBI taxonomy): domain Eukaryota; kingdom Viridiplantae; phylum Streptophyta; class Magnoliopsida; order Fabales; family Fabaceae; genus Vicia; species Vicia faba. The sequence continues at coordinate 127,783,280 of OX451741.1, forward strand.
ATCAGTTGTATTGGGGAAAAAGTCAACTGTGGCCAATTGACAGTCAAACCTCATGAAATTTGACCCACATCAACATATTGAACTCATATGGACCATTTGATCAAGTTTGGATCACAATTCCACAAGAAATTTGATCAGATCACCAAAAGGGCAAAATGGTCATTTTTAGGGTTTTGACTGCACAAAGGTAATTTTTGACTGTTTGACCTAGCCAATGGCAAACCAAGCTCACATATGGACTCAAGGACTCAATGAAATGATCTTGACACATTCATCAAGCTTAAAAGATCCCAAGTACACAAGATTGACAGTTGAATTTCCCAGTCAATTGATCAATTTTGACTGTATACTGAAAAGTCAAACTTTGACTTTTTGGTCAAAATCAAGAGTCAAGATTCATTTTTCATCAAAACATGCCAAATCATGAAACTTGTTCACCAAGAAATCACAAAATGCAAATTAGGGTTTTAAAATGGAATTTTTCATAACTTAGAATTTTTCTAAGTTATGAAAAACCCTAATTTTTCCCCAACTTTTCCCCACCTTTTCACCAAGATCCATTTGTATTCAAACAAAAGTCAAAACATGAAAGTTGTAGCTTGTTGCATAATATACAACTTTGATTCACAAAGTTTTCTCATTTGAAGCTTGTATCTCAAGTTACAATTTTTTGAATAAGGGCACTAAACCATTTTTAACTTAGTGAAATTTTAACCTATTTTGACAAGGTTTTCTACCCCACTTCAAGGCCATTTTTCATACCCTTCCACTTGGAATTTCAACTTGCATTTCAAAGATGGATTGTAGTACACATTCCAAGATTTCCAAAATGTCCAAGAACTCATCAAACAACCTCATAACTTGAGAGATTCGAATTTTACAAGTTGGCAAAAATTCACTTTTGTTCTTCATCAAAACATGTCCATAACTTTGCAAATTTGAACTCAGCTTGCTTTATGCTTGATTACAGGTCCTTGAACCATTCCATACTCAATAATTTAATGCATATTCAATGTGTTAAAGTGTTGTTCTTTGAGTGCAAGCATTGTATGCAAGATTAATCCTAAACTAGATAAAGTGAACTTTCCATTTTTGAAAAGATTAACTTTATGTCCAATTGCAAATCAAGAAAGTACATGGAAAATCTGCTTGGCACAAGATTATGTGCATAACACACTGATCAAGAGAGGATTATGCAGCACATTAGGGGGTCCTCTACTGACCTAGAGAGCCAAGTTGCATTTGTTTGCTTCAAGTTCAAGAAAAGTCCATAACTTGTACCAACTCTCTCTTCAACATAGAAACACAAGAACAAAGTGATCCAACATCTTCCATAGAACCTAACCAAGCCAAGACACGACTCTTGCACCTCCAAAACACCCTCCATCTCAGAATCATCCTCAAACTGCAAAAACAGAGTTGCCTCTGCAGTTTGAGTGCCAACTCCCATTTCCCTCGAGCATTCTTACCAAAATCAATCCATACACATTCCCTAGCATATATGCAAGCTAACCATGACCTAAAACCTGACCTGTAATCCCTCTAACAGTTTCCACCATTTTCATTTTTTCCTTTTGCAGGTGAAGTTCTATAGCTTGATACAAGAAGTTTCAAGACAAAGTAAGCATTGAAAAAGCATCCCTGGACCTCAAGGAAGCTTTTCCAATCATTACCTTGCATTAGAAGTTCCTCATTCTCCAGATAGAAGTTCAACTGCACAGGTAAAACTTTGAACTCGTATCTCTCTTATCATGCATCTTTAGTCTTAAGTTTGTGAAGAAACAAGGTTCTACTCATAGCCCTGAACACGTACATATCTTTACATTTCATTTCTTTTGCCTGAGTAGAGAGAATTTGTAGTTTGAAAATGGCAGAAAAACTAGGTTAGGATTTGGGGAAGGAGAAATTCTCCCTCATCTTAGAGAGTTAGGTCAAGTTCCATACATGGTTAGAATCGTCTCTTCATGCTGAACATTTGTTGTGTTATGAGTTTTTGCTAAAAAGCCAGGAATCAAGAGTTGGACATTAAAGAACAGAGGCGCGCGTTTTTTCAAATGTTTGTGCTGGAGGTTGAAGACAGTGGCATTGGGCTGGGCTTGTGTGTTTTTTTTCTTATTCACACCACATATTTGCTATTACACCCCCTGAGCCCATTTGCTTTATTTTTATTCTTTTTTGACTTTTTTCTTTTTTATTGACTTTGTTTATTTTTTCTCATGACATTAAAAAAATAGAAATATTTTTTCCATCATTTTTTGAATATATGGCATATTTATTTGATTTATTTCTTTTGTTTGTATATAAATATTATATATATACTATTATTAGAATAAATAGAAAAATAGTGTAAATGCATTTTTTTATTTTTATTTACCTTCTAAAAATATTTCACACAAAAATACTTATTTATTTATTTTGTTAAAATATTAAATATATATTATCTTGTGTATAATACATATTTAAGACTTAATATATATATATGTATATGTTTATCAATATATTTAAGTTAAAACATAAAAATACTTGAATTTTTTCATTTTTATTAATATTTGATACAAAAATACTTTTTTTTTTCATAATATACTTCATTTTATTTTATTTTTGTAAATAATCAATAAATACTTGTATTAAGTCAATTAATATCCATTTTCATTAAAATTAGGGTTTTTGCCCTAAAAGTTCAAAATACTCCAAAAAATAATATATTTTTATTTTCTTTTCTCTTTTACATAAATAATATTTTTTCATACATATACAAAACATTTCTTTTGCATCTTGCATTCTTATTTAATTTTTGTACATTATTTACATTGCAAATATTCAAATTGATGTAATAATTTAGATTTAAATTCTTGTCAATATCCCCATTTGAACATTTGTACCCCCTTTCCCATATTTGGTTTTGTAATAGCTTAGTAAATTTATTTTCGCACTTTATTGCTTTCTAATGATAGCATGTTAGAGTTAGGGTTTGTATGCGAAAAACGATAAAAAAATAGTTATGACCTAATCTCAAGATAAACAAGCATGAAAATGGACACACAAATCACACTTGCACCCCCTAGGGTATTCCACTTGTTGCCTTTCAAAATTAGGCCATATTGCATGTTGAACTTCTTTGGGCAAAGCAAACAATTTGAATGATCATAGTCCCTCGATAAAACTTTTCAAAACAAACAAAAACAAATGATCAAGTCCCTTAAAGAAAATTGCCCAAAGACATTTAACGCCGTTGCAATTATGGTCTAAACGATGACCCGCGCCTGTCCCTTTCACATCCTAAACATAAGATTGTCCACCAAATTCAATGGTGGAACAAACTTGTTAAAAGGGTTAAAACATAGCAATAAATCTTTTGAGAAATTTAGGAGTAGATGACCTCTTAGTTATTTGAATTAAACTTGCAAAACAAAACACTTGCCTATTTCAAAAAACACACAACACTTTCAAAACAACTTTCAAAAACAAATGAAAACCTTTTTCAAAAGACATACATCTTTGTATATATCCCCACATGGATCATTACAAAGGTTGCCACCACATTGGCCTCTTTTCAAAACATTTTCAAACCCACACACAAAGCACCATTTCAAACAATTGAAAACAAAAGGCAAGTGATCTAAGCAAGTAACTAAGAGCCCATGGATAACCATGGATAGAAAGGATGCTAATACCTTCCCTTTCTATAATCTACTCCCCGAACCCAAGAAAACATCTCAAAAGGTTTTTTGCTGTGCTTTTTAACCTTTCCTTAGGATAAAATAAAAAGTCGGTGGCGACTCTTGCTCAACCGAAACATTTGCGAAAACAAACGCAAAACCTCAAGTCAGTTCTCCCACCGTATCACAGAACTGGCGACTCTGCTGGGGACATTTTTTAAAGTGGAGTAACCTTAGGGTTTAGATCACCTTTGTTTTCAATTGTTTGCTTTGCTTGCTTTTATATTTGTGGGCTTTGCATCGGAGTTTCATAGATCCTAACCCGGATCTGGGACATACCCTTTTTAGGTAGCATAATCTGTGAGGGACCTGTCCGGCGTAGACCGACATGGGTGAAGCAGTGGCTACGTTGGTGTGGCATCTTAGTCTGTACCTATATCCCTTGTGTTGCAACGGGGAGAATATAGGTCTTCTAAGGGGTCATTAAGCACCAACCAACCTTAGAACCCTAAATTGACCAACTTGGCTATTAGGACAGTAGCAGTATGCTACACTCATTGAGGCTAAACTCTCGAGATGGTTCTGGCCGCGAGAAAAGATTGCGATGCTGGAGTTATGACCGATTGAGGGTAGCCAATGATTTGAGATCCTCTAGAACCCGGTTATTTTTGATAGGACAAGTTTTAACCAACAAAACCAAAAGAGGGTAATACCTGAAACTCATGCTGGCCTGAAACCTAAGGGTGTCTTGTGTGACTTGTGTGCCTTATTTACCTATGTGAATACTTGTGGTGTGCTTCATCATAGCATCATGCCATCATACCATTGCATGCATCCTGTATAAAGGACTAACCCATTTCAAAGACAAAAAAAGTTTCATCTTTGCTCTGTTTTGTAGGACATCATGATGCCCGTGCGTAGGAATACTGTCCGGCTCAACTTTGTTCAACCACCAACTTTGCTCAAGGATTTGGTTGGTAGGATTCCAAACACTTCTTCCTTCATCAACAGACATGGTTCTCTCCTTGGCTTGGTCACTGCAAAATGGGACCAACAACTGATAAGTGTTCTGACCCAGTTTTATGACCCTCTGCACCATTGTTTCACCTTTCAAGACTTCCAGCTGGTTCCTACCCTGGAAGAATTTTATTATTTGCTTGGAATTCCTGTCTTGGAACAAACTCCATTCACTGGTTTGGAAAAGACTCCTAGTCCTGAAGAGATTACTGCAATTCTCCCCTTGACCAAGGAAGAGGTATTGTCCAACTGGGAAACTAGAAATGGGATCAAGGGCTTTTTGGTCAAATTTCTGGTTGGCAAGGCTAATGATTTCTGGAATGACTTGGACTTCAAGGCATACGAGGATATTCTGGCTCTTTTGATCTATGGACTGGTATTGTTTCCCAACCCTGACACCTTTATCAGTATCCATGTCATAAGGATCTTCATGTCTCGGAATCCGGTACCCACTCTTTTGGGTGATATTCTACAACAACTCTATGCTCGTACTGCTCGAAAGCGGGGAACTCCGTGGTGTTGTGCTCCTTTGCTAGTAAGGTGGTTTATTTCGCACCTTCCTAAGTTCGTGCTGAAGAATTAAGAAGGAAAAGGTTGGGCTCGGAGGTTAATGTCTCTCACTGATAATGACATCACCTGGACTCTCAGAGGTTTGGACGAGGTAGCTGTTATTGACCGTTGCGGAGAATACCCTAACGTTCCGTTGATTGGTATCCAAGGAGGAATCTCTTACAATCCGTGCTTAGCTCTCCGTCAGTTTGGAAGAGCCAGAGGGGATGGGCCTCATGAAATGCTGGTTCCTCACTTCCATTTTGAGTTTCAGGCAGACAGTGACAAACTACGCCAGGGATTCATTAGAGCCTGGGACAGAATCCACAAAGCCAACCCACATGAGTTGGGACCAAAAACTTCTCTGCCATTGAAGCCCTATTGCAAATGGGTCCGCATCCGTGCCCAAAGGTTAGGTATGCCCTACGAAGCTGTTAGACCTCTCACTCTTGAATCTCCTGATGAAGATGGGGTTCCTCCAATTGTCCTCCCTCCTCAGATACCCACTGATTTTGACACCATGAAGAGATCTTGGGCGCAGCTAAAGGAAGAACGGGATTTCTATCGGGAGAAGTTCAACGAGCAGGAACGGAAGATCCAGAGGCTGACTAAGCAATTGGAGGAAGAACGGGTCCTGAACAACTACATCAGCACTGAAAAGAGGAGGCCATGGGAGCATTGATGAGCTTTGGATGTTTCCTCTTATAGTTTATTTCCTTTCAGTATTTTTCATTCCTGTAATGCCTAAGGGCAAATTGTTGAACAATTGAAAATTTTAATCTAATGAAGTGTGTTTCCCTTTTTTGTCTACAAAGTTGAATCTTGTTTGTCTTTGAAAACATAAAACATACGCATTCCATTGCACCATATACATAGCAGGTACCCTATTTCACAGGTTGCTTAATCTTCTTCGCTGTTTGTTTGCACAGTCATCATGAATCCAGACTCATCCAGTGAGCAAGCAATCAAGGCCCTTCAGGCCCAAAATGCACAGTTTCAAGAGATGGTCCTAAGCCTAGCCCAAGGTCAGCAAGAGTTGAAGACTCTACTCCTGAAGAAGAAGAAGAAAAAGAGGACTGCGCTGTTCAACACCGGACGCAGATTTGGGAACACACTCCATAATGAAGCTGATCCAACTACTTCTTCTGCTGAGAAAAACAGTCCCCAAGGGGGAGGAGCTCCTAGTCCCGCAGTCTCCGACAACGAGACGGACTATAACAACGAACAATACCCACCTGCTGCTGACAGATACAAGCAATTGGAGGACCGCTTGAGCGCCATGGAAATTCAGAACGTGCCGGGGCTGGATTTCGGAGATTTGGGGTTATCTTCTGGGGTAGTAATTCCACACAAGTTTAAGGCGCCTGCCTTCGCCAAGTATGATGGGGTCTCCTGCCCAAAGCTGCATCTGAGGTCGTACGTAAGGAAAATCCAACCTTACACGGCAGATAAGAACCTCTGGATTCACTTCTTCCAAGATAGCCTCTCGGGGTCACAGCTTGAATGGTTCTACCAACTAGATGGAACTAGCATCCGACACTGGGAAGATTTGGCAACCGCATTCTACAGACAATACCAATACAATTCTGATCTCGCTCCTACGCGTACCCAACTTCAGGGTATGTCTCTAGGAACGGGTGAAGGTTTCAAAGAGTACGCTCAAAAATGGAGAGATTTGGCTGGCATGGTGCAGCCTCCATTGACTGATCGTGAGTTGGTTGACATGTTTCTAGGGACGTTGTCTGGTCCGTTTTTCAATCATTTGGTTGGTAACTCCTCCGCTGGGTTTACAGATTTGATATTGACAGGAGAAAGAATTGAAGCCGGCATCAGGTCAGGCAAGATACAAAAGGCTGCCTCCACCAGTGCTGAGAAGAGGCCGTTTAAGAAAGAAGCAAGTGCCGTCTATGGTCCTAGAAGACAAGTCAAGCCCGAAAGTCGCCAAGCCGTCAATGCTTTGGTCATCTCGAAACCTGTTGCTGCTCCTCAGCAGTACAATCAACAAAGAAGCGAAAGGCCCAAGAGGCAGTATACCCGACTGAGTATGACCTTATCTCAAATTTTACCCCAACTGTTATCCACCAACCTGGTGACCCTCAAAGAAGCTCCTAAGGTCGTCAACACTGCGTCTCCTAAGTATAACCCAAATGCCCGGTGTGCTTATCATTCTGATAGTCCCGGGCACACTACTGATGATTGCTGGGCCTTGAGAAACAAAGTGCAAGATTTGATAGACGCAAAGGAAATTCAGTTTGAAGCACCAGAGAGACCAAATGTTGTAACTGCTCCTATGCCCCAGCATAGAGTAAATGCCATTGAGGAAGAAGTGTATGCTGTTTCGGTAAATGAAGTTGTTACCCCTCTGAAGACCGTCAAGAAGAACCTACTGCGGGCCGGTTTATTTCCGGGTTGCAGTGAAGGTTGCCTGTTCTGTGCCGTTTCCCTATCTGGTTGTCCCTTGCTGAGGTTAGGCGTCCAAAGCCTAATGGATAGCAAGGAGATTCTATTCAAGAAGTCTGCTGTTCGGTTGGTTCCGGTAAAAGAAGTTTCTGTGGTTACCATCTTCAATAATCCAATCAAGGCTCCCCTGAAGAAGCCTGTTCAAATCATGACTGTTGCACCTGTGGTTATTACTGTCCCGGGGCCTCTCCCCTATGTATCTGATAAAGCTGTCCCCTGGCATTATGGGGCAGACGTATATGTGAATGGAATCAAACAAGAATTCGACACAGGCGCCAGTATCTGCGATATCACTGGTCCAGCCAAGGTCACCCGCAGTGGCAGGCTCTTCTCGCCTGACATTGCACCGCCCGCTATTCGAAGACCCCTCCTTATAACACCTACAAGTTTACCTGTTCCTGCTGCTGATCAAGTTGTTTCCCCTGCCGCAGAGTCATCTAATGCTCGGGGCAAAGGGATTGAAGAAGAGCCTGCCCGGATGGAGGCACCGTTACCTATAAATGCTGAGGCCTCCCAACAAGAAGTGGAGGAGATCCTGAAAATAATAAAGAAAAGTGATTTCAATGTTGTCGAGCAGCTGGGGCATACACCCTCCAAGATCTCCATGCTCTCCTTATTGCTATGCTCCGAGGCCCATGCTAAGGCCTTGATCTCATTTCTCAAGACGGCCCATGTGCCACAGGAGACATCTGCAGTCTAATTCACTGATTGCGTAGCAAATCTGACAATAGACAATGGCTTGGGTTTTTCAGATGCTGACCTGACTGCGAAGGGAAGAGACCACAATGATGCCCTGCATGTCTCTATCGAATGCAGGGGCACTACTCTGGCGCATGTATTGGTGGATACTGGTTCTTCCTTGAATGTTCTACCGAAAAAGGCTTTAGACCGTTTGGATTATGAAGGCCTATAACTGAAGCCCAGCAATATCATCGTCAGGGCCTTTGACGGTTCAAAAAGGATGGTTCATGGGGAGGTTGACATCCCTATTCGTGTGGACTCTCAAGTATTTGACTCTACTTTTTATGTGATGGATATACGTCCATCGTACTCTTGTCTACTGGGTCGACCTTGGATCCATAAAGCTGGGGCAGTGACCTCCACCTTGCACCAGAAGCTGAAGTATCCCGTCAGGGGGAAGATCGTCACTGTGCAAGGAGAAGAGGAGTATATGGTGAGCCATTTGAATTCCTTCAGATACATTGAGATGTACGGGGAGTTTATTGAAACCCCCTTTCAGCATTTCGAGGAGGTGCATCCAATTTCAGCAGCAGCAGAAACAACAGTCGAAGAGAATGTTTCCTTGAAGATGGCTTCCCTAAGGGATGCCCGGGCTGTGGTTCAGAAAGGCAATTGTGCAAACTGGGGTCAGCTTCCTGACTTCACTCAGAAGAACGACAAGTTTGGGCTGGGCTTTACTGCAGAGGCTCAAAGGGCTGTGCGCAAGGAGAAGATCAGAAAGGCTCCGGTGTTTATTTCCAGCTCAAGGGTGAATTCTATCGAGGAGGATGTAGAGGAAGCAGAGTTTGACAGTTGGATCTACCCGACTACCAGCGACGGACCAAGCAACTGGACGGCAAAGGATTTTACCCCTATCACATTTGTCACGCAGTAATTAATTTCTTTTAATTTCCAATTTGTAACAAACAATATGTTAAAACTTTGTTGGCTCGGTGTCCTACCCGGGGCATCGTAGCTCCATTTGTGAGGGCTTTTTGTATGACATTTTCATATATCATCAATCAAAACATTGGACGTTTGTTGCATTTCAAATCTTGTGCTCTTTTCCTTTCTGTGTTATATATATTGCAAAACAACTATATTTACACACACTCACTTATACAGGTTTCAATCCACTCTGGATCTCACTGGTAACAGCTCTGCTACCGCCAGTTATGACTTCGAAAATCCGATCAACTTGGCCGAGGACGAAGGTGAAGATGATTGCGAAGTGCCTGGTGAACTCGCAAGACTGCTACTCCAGGAAGAGAGGGCTATTCAACCGCATGAAGAGCCGGTGGAAACAATTAACTTGGGTACTGAGACAGATAGGAAAGAGGTCAAGATTGGTGCCAATCTAGAGCTCAGCGTGAAGCAACAATTGATCCAGATGCTACAAGACTACATGGAGATTTTTGCTTGGTCCTATGAAGATATGCCTGGTTTGGATGCCGACATTGTAGTTCACCACCTGCCAACCAAGGAAGATTGCCCTCCGGTAAAGCAAAAAGTCCGACGGATGCGTCCAGAGATGTCTGAAAAGATCAAGGCCGAGGTTATGAAACAGTTTGATGCCGGGTTCCTTGCAGTGACTTCTTACCCTCAGTGGGTTGCCAATGTGGTGCCAGTACTGAAGAAGGACGGTAAAGTCAGAATGTGTGTTGACTACAGGGATCTGAACAGGGCCAGCCCCAAGGATGACTTCCCCCTACCTCACATTGATGTCCTTGTTGACAATACAGCTCAACACAAGGTGTTCTCCTTCATGGATGGTTTTTCAGGGTATAATCAGATCAAGATGGCTCCAGAGGATATGGAGAAGACTACCTTTGTGACCCAGTGGGGCACCTTCTGTTATAAGGTCATGCCATTCGGATTGAAAAATGCTGGGGCAACCTATCAACGTGCCATGGTTGCCTTATTTCATGATATGATCCATCATGAGATTGAGGTATACGTTGATGACATGATTGCAAGGTCTCAAACTGAGGAGGAGCACCTTGACCATCTGAGGAAGTTGTTTGACCGACTCAAGCTATACAAGCTGAGGTTGAATCCCAACAAATGCACCTTCGGGGTGAGGTCCGGAAAATTGCTAGGTTTCATTGTGAGTGATAAGGGTATTCAGGTGGACCCTGCCAAGGTAAAAGCCATACAAGAGATGCCGACTCCAAAAACAGAGAAAGAAGTCAGAGGCTTCCTGGGACGACTGAATTACATTGCCTGATTCATCTCACATCTGACTGCTACTTGTGAGCCAATCTTCAAATTACTGAAGAAAGATCAAGTAGTACGCTGGAACGATGAATGTCAGGCCTCCTTCGAAAGGATAAAGGAATATCTCCAAGAGCCACCCATTCTTATGCCACCGGTGGAAGGAAGACCTCTGATACTATACTTGACAGTACTTGACAATTCAATGGGGTGTGTGCTGGGGCAGCATGACGAGTCTGGCCGAAAAGAGCACGCTATTTATTACTTGAGCAAAAAGTTTACCGACTGTGAGTCTCGTTACTCACTGCTTGAGAAAACTTGCTGCGCTCTTGTATGGGCTGCTCGCCGGCTGAGACAGTATATGCTGACTCACACTACTTTATTGATTTCAAAGATGGATCCCATCAAGTACATATTTGAAAAGCCCGCTCTGTCTGGAAGAATAGCGAGATGGCAAATGATCTTGACAGAATATGATATCCAGTATACAACTCAGAAAGCAATTAAGGGAAGTGTACTGGCGGATCATTTGGCACACCAACCTGTGGACGATTATCAATCATTGAACTTTGATTTTCCGGATGAAGACATCATGGTGGTAACTGACTGTGAAGTACCTGGACCGGATGAAGGACCTGAGGAAGGGTCCCGATGGTCTATGCATTTTGATGGAGCCTCCAATTCTTTGGGTAACGGCGTCGGCGCTGTAATCATATCTCCCAAAGGAACTCATACTCCCCTCACCGCCCGATTATGTTTCAGCTGCACCAACAACATGGCAGAATATGAGGCATGTATCATGGGTTTACAAGCTGCAATCGATTTAAGGATCAAATTTCTAAGTGTCTTCGGAGATTCCGCTCTCGTGATCAATCAGATCAAAGGCGAGTGGGATACGAAACACCCGAATCTTATTCCTTACAAGGAGTATGTGTCGACCTTGCTTCCCCACTTTGAAGAGATAACTTTCGAACACTTCCCTAGAGAGGAGAATCAGCTAGCGGACGCCCTAGCTACGATGTCTTCAATGTTCAAAGTTAAATGGGACAATGAGGCTCCCCGAATCATTATCTGGAAGTTAGATGAACCAGCATACTGCTGCGAGCTCGAGGCTGAGAAGGTGATTGAAAAACCCTGGTATCATGAGGTGAAGAGGTACTTGGAAGCTCAGGAATACCCTGAAGGTGCGTCTGTCAATGATAAGAGGTTCATGAGGAGGTTTGCTGCAAAATTCTTCCTCAGCAACGACATTCTCTACAAATGGAATCATGATTCAACTCTGCTACGTTGTGTGGATAAGGCAGAAGCAGAGAAAATCATGATAGAACTGCATGAAGGTACATTTGGAACGCATTCCAGTGGACACACCATGGCTAAGAAAATCCTTCGGGCGGGATATTTCTGGTCCACAATGGAAGCCGATTGTTACCAACACTCCCGAACTTGTCATAAATGCCAGATCTATGCTGACAAGGTGCATATCCCTCCGGTTCCTTTGAATGTCCTGACGGCACCTTGGCCTTTTGCAATGTGGGGCATCGATATGATCGGTGAGATCCGACCGACGGCATCCAACGGGCATCGCTTCATCTTGGTAGCGATCGATTACTTCACGAAGTGGGTTGAGGCAGCTTCCTACGCAACGGTAACCAAGAGCGTCGTGGCACGTTTCATCCGGCATAATCTGATCTGTCGGTACGGCGTCCCGGAAAGAATCATTACGGACAATGGTACCAATCTCAACAACAAAATGATCACTGAACTCTGTGAACAATTCAAGATACAGCACCACAATTCTTCTCCCTACCGGCCGAAGATGAATGGGGCTGTAGAGGCAGCCAATAAAAATATCAAGAAAATTGTGCAGAAAATGACAGTGACCTATAAAGATTGGCACGAGATGTTACCGTTCGCTCTTCATGGGTACCGCACATCAGCCAGAACATCAACCGGGGCAACTCCCTTCTCCTTGGTCTATGGCATGGAGGCAGTCTTGCCAATTGAAGTCCAGATACCCTCTCTCCGGATAATGAAGGATGCAGACTTGAATGAAGAGGATTGGATCCAGACTCGACTTGATCAATTAAATCTGATTGACGAAAAGAGGCTCACTGCTATCTGTCATGGTCAAACGTATCAAAAACGGATGATCAGGGCATTTAACAAGAGAGTCAGACCGCAAGAATATCAAGTTGGGAACCTGGTAATCAAACGCATCATCCTTCCTCAAAGTGATCCCCGGGGCAAATGGACCCCTACATACGAAGGGCCATTTGTGGTTAAACGTGTGTTCTCAGGAGGAGCCATGATCCTGACCACCATGGATGGTGACGACCTTCCTCACCCTGCCAATGCAGACATAGTGAAAAAATACTACGCATAAATAAAAGACCCGCTAGGTTGACATACCTAGACAAAAATAAGGGCTTCCCGGCGAACCAAAAGGGTTCGGGAAAAAATAAGGGATGAAATTAATAAAAAATCTGTACACCCGGCAAGTCGAAAACCCGAAAGGGCGGCTTGGGCAAAAATGGGTATCCCGGTGGACTGAAAACCCGAAAGGGCGGTCCAGGCAAAAGTTAGGGATAAAAGCGTAACACTATGTCTCATTGGATCACTTCGCATCCGGAATTCGGCATCAACTGTCTGGCTCCAGGTTTCGGCATTGACCAATCAACTTCATCTTCAAATTAGGCAGCAAAGCGATGAGACGTTCGAAGACATAGAGGCGATAGCAGAGTTGGAACCCAATGGGATTGTTCACATAGCTGTTTTGTTTCCTTTTTCAAATTGTAAACTCTATATTATTTGGCGGCGTCCTCTTACTAGGATGTCAGCCTCCTGTACAAAAACGCCTATTCACAGGCAAAATTTAAATCAATACAAATTCACTTGTCCATACAAATTACCATTGTTTTCTTTTTTCTGTTTTGTCTTGCGAAGAACGTCCAATGTTCATTTTTGATATATGCATTTGACATTAAATTGCTGATTTGTAAATGTTTACACATAAAACATGAGATTGATTACAGGTGACATCAGAGACAGGGGCAATGTGAAGTTGTTTAATGCAGTCTGGTTGTTTTGTCCTCCAAGGTACCAAGGTAGGTTCAACTGAAGAACGTGGCCAAATCATCTCAAACTCCCCGCAGAGTAAAACAAGATTCAACAATACTTTCCCCAAGCAGAGTTGATTCTCCGACAATCCTGAAAAGGCACAACATTCCCCGGCAGGTCTTAAAGCTCATCCCCAGTAGATTCTGGAAGCTTATCCCCAGCAAAGTACGGACGTCTCTCCCGAGTTTTATTTAGAGTTATTTCCTCACAAGGACTTATAACTGGGTTATCCTCAGCTAAAAAACCACGGAAGATCGCCCTCGGCAAAGTTCCTTCAATCCCCAGCGGAGTTTATCATCATTATCCTCAGCGGAATCCATCATTAAAGTCCTCAACAGGCCTCTTATCAAAACTTCGGCCAAGTACCTCTTCCACGGAGCAGCCCCCCGGCCGTTCGTCAAGGATTTATTTTCCTAAAACGAAATTACATTCATAAACATTTCACATTTTCATACATCTTGCTTACATACATGATAAAGTGCATGCAACACCATCTCATGTTGAACATCATGGCATCGTGCATATCATACATCATGACATCGCATACAACTTATGTTTTTGCCTTTTCAGGAAAAGGACAAATCCCAAAAACAACTACCTTCAACTGTCACAATTCTAGATTCGATACCTGTATCTAGCCAGGGCACATCTGAGAGTGACCAGTTTCCAGACTCGATTCCTGTATCTAGCCAGGGCACGTCTGAAGAGTTCGAAGATTCGATTCCTGTATCCAGCCAGGGCACATCTGTCAACTACAACATCTCCAGATTCGACTCCTGTATCCAGCCAGGGCATATCTGTTGACCACGTTTCCAGACTCGATTCCTGTATCTAGCCAGGGCATGTCTGAAGAGTTCGAAGATTCGATTCCTGTATCCAGCCAGGGCACATCTATTAACGACTATTTCCAGATTCGACTCCTGTATCCAGCCAGGGCACATCTGTGAGCAACCGATTGTAGATTCGATGCCTGTATCTAGCCAGGGCATATCTGCATAAGGAGACTGAAGATCAAACACCTGTAACAAGCCAGGAAAACATCTGTCTTTCTCAAATACACAAGTTCTCGCTAAGGAATCACTTATGCGATCGACACTTCCCAAATGGCATCTATAAGCCCATTCCCGACAAGGTTATGTCACATCTCCAGATGGCATCCTTAAGCCCATCTCCTTATCCACCACCTCTCCAAATGGCGTCTGCAAGCCCATTCCTGACATCACATTGTTGAGACTCCAACATGCGAGTGCAAATTTCCGGGCACTCTAGTGTCCAATCTCCTTTTACCCTCGAGTCACGAAAGGCAAACTTGCCAATCTAACTCTTCAGGTCCAAGAAGATTGAACAGGGGCAACTGTTGTACCCCAAAATTTGCCCTCCCATTTCCTCAACATTTTCTCATCCCAAGACCCTTAAAGATCAAGATCCAGTTAGGGTTTCCTCTGCTCAAGACTTCTCCTTGCACTGTGGACTCAAATTAGGGTTTGTGTTTGCCCAAGGATGTTTTGACCTAAAATGCCTAAGATGACTTTCATGTCTCATGTTTGACTCCCAAGTTTATCCTCACCAAGTTTCAAGTCTTGATTCCAAGATTTACCCAGTCAATTGGACAGTTGACCTAGAAATCAGCTGTATTGGGGAAAAAGTCAACTGTGGCCAATTGATAGTCAAACCTCATGAAATTTGACCCACATCAACATATTGAACTCATATGGACCATTTGATCAAGTTTGGATCACAATTCCACAAGAAATTTGATCAGATCACCAAAAGGGCAAAATGGTCTTTTTTAGGGTTTTGACTGCACAAAGGTAATTTTTGACTGTTTGACCTAGCCAATGGCAAACCAAGCTCACATATGGACTCAAGGACTCAATGAAATGATCTTGACACATTCATCAAGCTCAAAAGATCCCAAGTACACAAGATTGACAGTTGAATTTCCCAGTCAATTGATCAATTTTGACTGTATACTGAAAAGTCAAACTTTGACTTTTTGGTCAAAATCAAGAGTCAAGATTCATTTTTCATCAAAACATGCCAAATCATGAAACTTGTTCACCAAGAAATCACAAAATGCAAATTAGGGTTTTAAAATGGAATTTTTCATAACTTAGAATTTTTCTAAGTTATGAAAAACCCTAATTTTTTCCCAACTTTGCCCCACCTTTTCACCAAGATCCATTTGGATTCAAACAAAAGTCAAAACATGAAAGTTGTAGCTTGTTGCATAATCTACAACTTTGATTCACAAAGTTTTCTCATTTGAAGCTTGTATCTCAAGTTACAATTTTTTGAATAAGGACACTAAACCATTTTTAACTTAGTGAAATTTTAACCTATTTTGACAAGGTTTTCTACCCCACTTCAAGGCCATTTTTCATACCCTTCCACTTGGAATTTCAACTTGCATTTCAAAGATGGATTGTAGTACACATTCCAAGCTTTCCAAAATGTCCAAGAACTCATCAAACAACCTCATAACTTGAGAGATTCGAATTTCACAAGTTGGCAAAAATTCACTTTTGTTCTTCATCAAAACATGTCCATAACTTTGCAAATTTGAACTCAGCTTGGTTTATGCTTGATTACAAGTCCTTGAACCATTCCATACTCAATAATTTAATGCATATTCAATGTGTTAAAGTGTTGTTCTTTGAGTGCAAGCATTGTATGCAAGATTAATCCTAAACTAGATAAAGTGAACTTCCATTTTTGAAAAGATTAACTTTATGTCCAATTGCAAATCAAGAAAGTACATGGAAAATCTGCTTGGCACAAGATTATGTGCATAACACACTGATCAAGAGAGGATTATGCAGCACATTATGGGGTCCTCTACTGACCTAGAGAGCCAAGTTGCATTTGTTTGCTTCAAGTTCAAGAAAAGTCCATAACTTGTACCAACTCTCTCTTCAGCATAGAAACACAAGAACAAAGTGATCCAACATCTTCCATAGAACCTAACCAAGCCAAGACACGACCCTTGCACCTCCAAAACACCCTCCATCTCAGAATCATCCTCAAACTGCAAAAATAGAGTTGCCTCTGCAGTTTGAGTGCCAACTCCCATTTCCCTCGAGCATTCTTACCAAAATCAATCCATACACATTCCCTAGCATATATGCAAGCTAACCATGACCTAAAACCTGACCTGTAATCCCTCTAACAGTTTCCACCATTTTCATTTTTTCCTTTTGCAGGTGAAGTTCTATAGCTTGATACAAGAAGTTTCAAGACAAAGTAAGCATTGAAAAAGCATCCCTGGACCTCAAGGAAGCTTTTCCAATCATTACCTTGCATTAGAAGTTCCTCATTCTCCAGATAGAAGTTCAACTGCACAGGTAAAACTTTGAACTCGTATCTCTCTTATCATGCATCTTTAGTCTTAAGTTTGTGAAGAAACAAGGTTCTACTCATAGCCCTGAACACGTACATATCTTTACATTTCATTTCTTTTGCCTGAGTAGAGAGAATTTGTAGTTTGAAAATGGCAGAAAAACTAGGTCAGGATTTGGGGAAGGAGAAATTCTCCCTCATCTTAGAGAGTTAGGTCAAGTTCCATACATGGTTAGAATCGTCTCTTCATGCTGAACATTTGTTGTGTTATGAGTTTTTGCTAAAAAGCCAGGAATCAAGAGTTGGACATTGAAGAACAGAGGCGCGCGTTTTTTCAAATGTTTGTGCTGGAGGTTGAAGACAGTGGCATTGGGCTGGGCTTGTGTGTTTTTTTTCTTATTCACACCACATATTTGCTATTACACCCCCTGAGCCCATTTGCTTTATTTTTATTCTTTTTTGACTTTTTTCTTTTTTATTGATTTTGTTTATTTTTTCTCATGACATTAAAAAAATAAAAATATTTTTTCCATCATTTTTTGAATATATGGCATATTTATTTGATTTATTTCTTTTGTTTGTATATAAATATTATATATATACTATTATTAGAATAAATAGAAAAATAGTGTAAATGCATTTTTTTATTTTTATTTACCTTCTAAAAATATTTCACACAAAAATACTTTTTTATTTATTTTGTTAAAATATTAAATATATATTATCTTGTGTATAATACATATTTAAGACTTAATATATATATATATATATGTATATGTTTATCAATATATTTAAGTTAAAACATAAAAATACTTGAATTTTTTCATTTTTATTAATATTTGATACAAAAATACTTTTTTTTTTTCATAATATACTTCATTTTATTTTATTTTTGTAAATAATCAATAAATACTTGTATTAAGTCAATTAATATCCATTTTCATTAAAATTAGGGTTTTTGCCCTAAAAGTTCAAAATACTCCAAAAAATAATATATTTTTATTTTCTTTTCTCTTTTACATAAATAATATTTTTTCATACATATACAAAACATTTCTTTTGCATCTTGCATTCTTATTTAATTTTTGTACATTATTTACATTGCAAATATTCAAATTGATGTAATAATTTAGATTTAAATTCTTGTAAATATCCCCATTTGAACATTTGTACCCCCTTTCCCATATTTGGTTTTGTAATAGCTTAGTAAATTTATTTTCGCACTTTATTGCTTTCTAATGATAGCATGTTAGAGTTAGGGTTTGTATGCGAAAAACGATAAAAAAAATAGTTATGACCTAATCTCAAGATAAACAAGCATGGAAATGGACACATAAATCACACTTGCACCCCCTAGGGTATTCCACTTGTTGCCTTTCAAAATTGGGCCATATTGCATGTTGAACTTCTTTGGGCAAAGCAAACAATTTGAATGATCATAGTCCCTCGATAAAACTTTTCAAAACAAACAAAAACAAATGATCAAGTCCCTTAAAGAAAATTGCCCAAAGACATTTAACGCCATTGCAATTATGGTCTAAACGATGACCCGCGCCTGTCCCTTTCACATCCTAAACATAAGATTGTCCACCAAATTCAATGGTGGAACAAACTTGTTAAAAGGGTTAAAACATAGCAATAAATCTTTTGAGAAATTTAGGAGTAGATGACCTCTTAGTTATTTGAATTAAACTTGCAAAACAAAACACTTGCCTATTTCAAAAAACACACAACACTTTCAAAACAACTTTCAAAAACAAATGAAAACCTTTTTCAAAAGATATACATCTTTGTATACATCCCCACATGGATCATTACAAAGGTTGCCACCACATTGGCCTCTTTTCAAAACATTTTCAAACCCACACACAAAGCACCATTTCAAACAATTGAAAACAAAAGACAAGTGATCTAAGCAAGTAACTAAGAGCCCATGGATAACCATGGATAGAAAGGGTGCTAATACCTTCCCTTTCTATAATCTACTCCCCGAACCCAAGAAAACATCTCAAAAGGTTTTTTGCTGTGCTTTTTAACCTTTCCTTAGGATAAAATAAAAAGTCGGTGGCGACTCTTGCTCAACCGAAACATTTGCGAAAACAAACGCAAAACCTCAAGTCAGTTCTCCCACCGTATCACAAAAGGTTATCCCCAGTAGAGTCGCAACTGAAAGATCATCCCCAACAGAGTCCTTTCCTTTCACAAACAGAAATTCAATCCCCAACAGGATTCAGTATCACCATCAACGATAATTCATCCCCAGCGGAATTTATCAGTGGAATCCTCAGCAGAGCATCTCTTACCCACAAAGTAATCTCCTCAACAGTATATTCCCCAACGGAGTTATCCTCTCCTGCAGGTTTATTCTCGCAATCATCGTCGTCCTCTATCCCCAGCGAAAATGAAGAATTAAGCTCTTTTCTCCAGCAGCTTTCCGGGATTTATTTTCCCCAGCTAAAACATTACATTTCCATACATCATGATACATGCATATACGCATCATACAACACAATCTCATTTATTTTGAGAACATCATTGCTTGATATATATCACGCATTGCATACGACTGACCTTTACCTTTCAAGAAGGATGTAGTTAAGTTCTCAGCTATGTCGAAGTACTGACCGGTTCTTAAATCTCAACTGAATTAGTCTCAGTTGAATTACAGATAAGGTTCTAAATCTCGACAATTTTCCTCTGTCGAAGTATGGACGAGTTCTTAAATCTCAACAGAATTATCCTCGGTTGAATTACAGACAGTTCCTAGATCTCGATGAAGATGTTTCCCTCAGTCGAAGTACTGACCGATTCTTAAATCTCAAATAAATTAGTCTCGGTTGAATTACAGATAAGGTTCTAAATCTCGATAATTTTCCTCCGTCGAAGTGTGGACGAGTTCTTAAATCTCAACAGAATTATCCTCCGTTGAAGTATAAACAGTTCCTAGATCTCGATGAAGATGTTTCCCTCATTCGAAGTACTGACCGGTTCTTAAATCTCAACTGAATTAGTCTCGGTTGAATTACAGATAAGGTTCTAAATCTCGACAATTTTCCTCCATCGAAGTGTGGACGAGTTCTTAAATTTCAACAGAATTATCCTCGATTGAATTACAGACAGTTCCTAGATCTCGATGAAGATGTTTCCCTCAGTCGAAGTACTGACCGGTTCTTAAATCTCAACTGAATTAGTCTCGGTTGAATTACAGATAAAGTTCTAAATCTCGACAATTTTCCTCCATCGAAGTGTGGACGAGTTCTTAAATCTCAATAGAATTATCCTCTGTTGAAGTACAGACAGTTCCTAGATCTCGATGAAGATGTTTCCCTCAGTCGAAGTACTGACCGGTTCTTAAATCTCAACTGAATTAGTATCGGTTGAATTACAGATAAGGTTCTAAATCTCGACAATTTTCCTCCGTCGAAGTGTGGATGAGTTCTTAAATCTCAAAAGAGTTATCCTCGTTGAAGTATAGACAGTTCATAGATCTCGATGAAGATGTTTCCCTCAGTCGAAGTACTGACCGGTTCTTAAATCTCAACTGAATTAGTCTCGATTGAATTACAGATAAGGTTCTAAATCTCGACAATTTTTCTCCGTCGAAGTGTGGACGAGTTCTTAAATCTCAACAGAATTTTCCTCGGTTGAATTAGACAATTCTTAGATCTCGATGAAGATGTTTCCCTCACTCGAAGTACTGACCGGTTCTTAAATCTCAACTGAATTAGTCTCGGTTGAATTAAAGATAAGGTTCTAAATCTCGACAATTTTCCTCCGTCGAAGTGTGGACGAGTTCTTAAATCTCAACAGAATTATCCTCCGTTGAAGTACAGACGGTTCCTAGATCTCGATGAAGATGTTTCCCTCAGTCGAAGTACTGACCGGTTCTTAAATCTCAATTGAATTAGTCTCGGTTGAATTACAGATAAAGTTCTAAATCTCGACAATTTTCCTACGTCGAAGTGTGGACAAGTTCTTAAATCTCAACAGAATTATCCTCCGTTGAATTACAGACAGTTCCTAGATCTCGATGCTTCTCCTCAGTCGAAGTACTAACCGGTTCTTAAATCTCAACTGAATTAGTCTCGGTTGAATTACAGATAAGGTTCTAAATCTCTGCAATTCTCCTCAGTCGAAGTACTGACCGGTTCTTAAATCTCAACTGAATTATCCTCGATTGAATTACAGATAAGGTTCTAAATCTCGACAGTTTTTCCCCCCAGTTGAATTATGGACAAATTCTTAAAACTCAGCAGAGATGTTCTCTCAGTTGAAGTACAGGCAAGTTCCTAAATATCAACAAGATTAGACTTCCCCACCGGAATCTTCTACAACAACAGGTATACAAGCTCTCACTAAGGAATCTCTTATGCAATCGACACTCCTGCAGATGGCATATTTAAGCCCATCCTCCCTCCAGCAATCTCCAAATGGCATCTGTAAGCCCATTCCCGACATCACAAGGCTGATACCACTTCATGCGAGTGCAAATTTCTGGGCACTCTAGTGTTTAATCATCTTCCACCTTCGGATCACGAAGAGCACGAAAACCAATCTACATCCTCAGGTTTAAGAAGATTGAACAGGGGCAGCTGTTGTACCCCAAAAGTTTCTCTCTCATATTCCTCAAAACGTTTCAAGAAAAGTCTCCAAGTTGCTCAAGTTTGCTCAAGAGTTGGCCATACAAGCTATCTCCTAAGGCAGTCCACCCCAAATTGGGGTTTTGTGTTGCATCAAGATATTTGAGTCCAAATGACCTCAAGTGCTCCCCAATGTCCTAATATGTTCTCAATGTCATCCATGTCAAGTTTCAAGCCGTGCAGAGGATGTTTGCTCAGTCAATTGCTCAAAGGGTCCAAAAATCGACTGTGCTAGGGCAAAAGTCAACTGTGACATACATACAGTCAAACTTCAAGATTTTTTGTCAACATTCTCATTATGAAGGATATTTCATCATTTTATCAAGGGTTGATCATGATTCATCAAGAATTGCTCAAAATTCATCAAGACTCAAAAGTTGCTAAATTAGGGTTTTGCAGGAAAAGTCAACTCAACTTTGACCAAGCATAAATTTCTCATACTTTATGAGAGATGACCCATCAAAAGCTCATTTTGAAGAGGATTCAATTTCCTACAATCCATATTCATACCCCAAGACCAAAAAATGCACTCACAAGAAGTTATAAATTTGGATATTATAGGTCATTTTTGAAAGTCAACAAAAACACCTTTTTTGCCAAAGCTTATAACATGAGCATGGAACATCAAAATGAGATGAGACAAAAAGGGTTGGTTAGAGGACATCTCAAGATTTCTAAAAAGTCTAATAACACTTCCAAAAGTTCAAAATTGAAGAAGTTATACATTGTTGAAGTTGGACTTTTTTGCAAACTTGCCAAAAGTCAACTATCCTCAAAACTTCAAATTTTGTCAAATGGGCCCATTCTTTTCCACTTGATTTGAGCTTGCATCATTGCCCACGTGTCCTAGCTTCAGCCATGAGCCCATATTTTATTTTTATTATTTAATTTGATTTTTTATTGAATTTATTCATTTTTAATCAAATAAAATCATATAAAATCCAATGCTTTGATAACACAAGATTTTTTTGGATATTTCAGGCTTTAATTGAAATCTTTAACATCATCAAATTCGAATCACACCAAATCATGGGCAAAAAGATTGAAATTTGGAAAATTTGGAAGGTTTTAAAGAGGAGATCAAATCAAATATGTATGCATTGATATGAGAGGATTTGATTCATAATTCTTACCCTAATACACTACACACTACATAAGCAAGCCAAAGCAATCGAAATAAGGGTTGGAAGTTGCAGAGAGAGGCAGAACAAAGTTGGAAAATTCACAAAAAAAGCTTGAGATCGAAACCATAGCTAGAGGCATTTTCAGAAGCGAAGACTTGTCCCAATCGCCTCCTGGACATTCACTCAAGCCAAACCAATCCAAAGCAAGCTTGTTCAGGCATCCAAGTGCACTGTAAGTGTCACGATAACCACCCCTGTTCTTGAAATCGAAACTCATCATTCTCGCATCATTTGAACAAACTATTGGCATATTTGTAATCCTCACAACATTTCCAAGCTATTTGCATCATTCAATTTTGTTTATCTAACCTGTAATGTAAAACGCCATAGCTAGGGTTCTTGGATGCGTTTTTAGGGTTTTCTATTTCAGGCAAAATTGGAACTCAAGAAGAACATGGCTGTGATCAGGAGGCCATAACGAATCCAACCATGTTCTTGGAATGGATTTATTTAGCCTGGAGAGATTTTTAGCATAAGCCTGCGTCTTTTGCCGCGGACAAATCCGCAGGTAATGTTGTTACAGGTCTGAGGACAGGGATGCGTGTGTGTCATCCTCCGGTTGGCCCATTTAAATACTTTTCGCGCATTTTATTTTTCTGACCAATAATTATTGTTTTGTTTTTATTATTATTTTGTATTCATATAACAAATGGATCAAGATGGTGTAGTGGCAAGCGAGCAACGCATTATCCTTCAGGACCTGGGTTCGAATCCCAGGTCCCTCACTTTCTCTATATTTTTCTTCTTCAGGTGATCACGTGCATATTCAAGCTTGCAGTATACCATGCGCCATCAATCATCCAATGGCCAGATGGCCAAAGGCCAAATCTGAGGGTCCAAGGATGAGGGTCCACCATAGGCAAAGTCCATGCATGCTCACCAGATCTCAAAAAGTCAATCAAGGGCCAGCGTTTTGGGCTTCCAATTGCTGTTCACACACCCAAATTCAGGCCCATACTCCCTTCTTCTCATTTATTTTATTTTGTTTATTTAATTGTTTTATTATTTTCATTTGATTTACTAACCAATTAAAATTCAGTCTTTTATAAAATAAAATCACCAAAAAATATTTTTATTCAATCAAATTTTTATTTTTATTAATAAACACTAATTAATTAATTTAGGTTTTAATTAGAATAACTTTAACCTATTTTTTGTAAATAATTAAAATTAAATTAGATTTAATTAGTTTTTAATTACTAACTTAATTATTTTATTTTTCTTTCTTAAAATAAAAAAAACCCAAAAATAATTTATTTTTATTAATTAATTTAGTAATTAATTTAGGATTTATTTCTTAAAATAAAAACAACAAAAAGATGTCTTCTTCAAAGGGTCAAAACCCTAATCTTGCGTTTGAATTAATTTTGCACCGCAATTTACTTTCTTTTATCCAATAATGTACTTGCTCCCGGATTGTAATAGTAAATAGAAATTTTATTTATTTTTATCGCTTTATTTATTTTCAAAGGGTTTGTCTTTGGCGATATAAATACCCGACGCCTTGTAATTTAAATTCCGCATTTTATTTTCTGCAAATTATAACTGTTAGATGTTTGATAATAGGGTTGCATGACAAGACTGAATGTTTTAACCTAAAATCAAATTAAATCACCCTTAACATGTAGAAAGACAAAAAAAAACTGAAAACGACACACTCGCACATGCACACTCCTAGGGTACACCCCACTTGGTTGCCTTTGTACGCGGTCATTAAGTATAGGTTGTTTTAGAGGTCGCCCTCTTGTCTAAAAGATTATAGTCGCCTCGAAACAGTTGCCTCGGATATTGTTGCCTCAAACAAATGATCTAAGACATTAGGGTTACCGCTAAGGCATCCTAACATTGCTTTGTTGATCGTAAGTCTCGCATTCGAATTGACCCCTCAAACTCCAACAACGGTGCTACCTACTCATTAGTAATAGGATAACATTGTCTAAAGGAAATTAGCATAGAACGATTTCTTTTTCGAGTAGGTAGATGGTTCTTAGATACTTGCTCTTTCAAAAACAAAAACTTTTCACACTTACACTTTTCGAACAAAGTTTTCAAAAAAACACTTCATACACTCTTGAGGATAGAAGCAAGAGTTAAATCGAAGTTTTCAAACAAAAAACTTTTTCAAACCCACAAACACAAAGAAAGCAATTTTGAAAATAATTGAGCAAGTACCTAAGAGCCCGTGGATAACCACGGATAGAAAGGGTGCTAACACCTTCCCTTTCTATAATCTACCCCCCGAACCCGAGAAATATCTCGAAAAAGGAATTTTTCAGTGCTTTTTTTCCTTTCCTTGTTGGATAAAATAAAAGTCGGTGGCGACTCTTGCTTACTGCGACATTTTGCAAAAACAAACGCAAAACGCAAACCAACATTCCAAAAACAGACAGTTCTTTCCACCGTATCACACTATGCAAGAGGAAAATCTTGGAAAAATATGAGAGAGCAAATTTTGGGTTACAATAAGGTTAGTTGAATAGTTGTCTCATTTTGTGTAGATTGAGTTGGTGTCAGCTCTGATACGTAACACTTGCGGGTTTTAGCGCTTGTTTTGTTTATGTTGGGAGTAAACTATTATAGAACTCCACTTGTTGGAGTTAATCGATGTTTATGTTGAATTTTGAATCATTATAATAATAACTCACATTGAAGAGTTAAGAACAATTACTTTTGATGATTTCCGTTACGAATAAATGAAAAGAAGTTCAAATTGGATGAACATGTGATTTATGTGTTGCGTATCTTTCTATATGAGCATGTATGATGTATGAAGATGTGACATCCTATTTTGATGTTTTACTTTATGAATTAATTTACTCTAATTTTTACTTAATTTACCGATGGGGAAATGGGGTGTTACAATTGGTATCAGAGCAGGTCGGTCCTTCCGACCAAGTTATTGAGTCTGTAGTGTGATAGTTAAATACTGTCGTTGTTTTGTTCCTTAGTACGCAACAGGTGTGTGAAACACTGTTGGTACTTTCTTGCTTTTCTAATCATTTGTTTGCAGAAGTGGTTTTGTACCCCAAAATTTTCCCTCCCATATTCCTCAAGATTTGTCAAGAATGATCTTCATATTGCTCAAAATGGCTCAAGGGTTGTACAGTCAAATCACCTCCTAAGGCAGTCAATTCAAAATTAGGGTTTTGTGTTGCATCAAGGTACTTACATCCAAATGGCCTTAAGTGCTTCCCAATGCCTTAATATGTTCTTAAGTCCATCCATGTCAAATTTCAAGCCTTCCAGAGGAATTTTGGTCAGTCCATTGCTCAAGAGACCCAAAAAGCGACTGTGCTAGGGCAAAGGTCAACAGTGACCTACAAATAGTCAAACCTCCAGATTTTTTGTCAACATTATCATTTTTAAGTATAATTAATCATTTGATCAAGGGTTGATCATGATTCATCAAGGATTGCCCAAAATTCATCAAGATTCAAAAGTTGCTAAATTAGGGTTTTGTAGGAAAAGTCAACTAAACTTTGACCAAGCATAACTTTCTCATACTTTGTGAGAAATGACCCATCCAAAGCTCATTTTGAATAGGATGCAATTTCCTACAATCCATCCTCACACCCTAATATCAAAAAATGCTCTCACAAAAAGTTACAAATTTGGACATTATAGGTCATTTTTGAAAGTCAACAAAAACACCTTTTTTTCCAAAGCTTATAACTTGAGAATGGAAGATCAAAATGAGATGTGACAAAAAGGGTTGATTATAGGACATCTCAAGGTTTCTAAAAAGTCCAAGAACACCTACAAAAGTTCAAAATTGAAGAAGTTATGCATTGTTGAAGTTGGGCATTTTTCCAAAATTGCCAAAAGTCAACTATCCTCAAAACTCCAATTTTTGACAAAAGGGCCCACTTTTTTCCACTTGATTTAGTCTTGTCATGCCACACACGTGTACCATCTTTAATTTCATGACCAAACATTTATTTTTTTATTTTATTTCATTTTTATTGATTTAATTTATTATTAATCAATATTAAATCAAATAAAATCCAAAAATTGATGTAAAGGGATCTTTGTGATTTGTACAGCTTGCAAATATCATGTGACAACCAACCAACTCGTGCCAAGGCTCATTCAAGCACAAAAAATCAGATCTTGCCTATATTTGGAAACATGGTTATGGTGATCAAAATCAAATCCTAATTCTTCAATACACAAGGATATTGGCCCATGTTTTGACCTAGAATGATTCCCTTATATGCAAGCAAGCCTCACAAACCTAATTCACGCACAAAACCTTGCAGAAACGGCCATACCAATTTTGTGAAAAACCTTGAAAAGTGTGAGATCAAAAACCACCTTGGAGGCGGATTCAGGCCAAAAGAACAACGCAGCTTTCTTCCTTGACATCCAGTGGTGCTATACCAAGTGAAACCAAGCCTTTTCATCACCTACATCTCACTGTAAGTCATCACGAATTGACCTCTGAACATGGAATCCAAACTTCCAGTTCTTGCATCTTTTCTTCAAAATATTGGCATATTCATGTTTGTTATTTGATGTAGAACATTTTTGCATTATTCATTTCATTGTTGGACCCTGTATCATGATGCTCGAACCTAGGGTTCATGTTATTGTGTTTTAGGCGTTTTTCAATTAGGCAAAATCAAGATGAATAGTGGTTACATGGATGATGAGGAGACAGAGACGATCACGTCCATGTGCTTGGATGGGATTTTTATGGCCTAGGACGAGTTTTTGGAACATCCTACGAAACCCCCTGCAGATAAAAATCCGCAGGTAAATAACCAGAGTTTTTGGAGAAGACGACCAGACGTCGCCCTCCCATTGGTCTATTTGAAATTACGCGCTTTTATTTTATTTTTCCAGGCATATTAGTTTGTTTCATATATAATAGTTGCTTCTTATTCCTATAACAATTGAAGCAGCTTGGTTGGGTGGTAAGCGCGTTGGCATATGAGCATTGGGACCTGGGTTCGAATCCCAGGTCCCTCAAAACCTTGTTTATTTTTCTTCTTCAGGTATTCCCATGTGACGTTCAAAGAGTGGACCACTATGCGCTTGCAGATCTGGAAGGCTACGTGGCTTGCAAAACAGATCCAATGGTCTAGATGGAAGGACTACCATAGGCCAGAGTCAACATACGCGTGGACAATCTGAAAAGTCAAGCAGGTTGAACGTTAATGGGCCAAGAATTGCCAGATTCACCACAAAGTTGGGCCCAGCACCCCCCTGAGTTTGCTTATATTTTTTATTTTTATTTCTTTTCATTATTTTTTATTGCCTTTTATTATTATTATTAAAAAAACTAATTAATTAATTAACAAACTAACCTTTTTTTATAAAATCAGAAAACACCAAAAATAATATTTATTAATTTCATTATTTATTTTTGTAAATAAAAATTAACCAATTAATTTAGTTTTAAATTAGGTTTAATGATAATATTTTTTGCAATAAATTAAAAGTAAATTAGAATATTAGGTTTTAACAATTTTAATCATTTTTATTTTTATTTCCTTAAATATTCCAAAAAACCAAAAAAAAATATTTTTTTATTTAATTAATTAATTAACTTAGATTTAATTTCTGTTTAATTCAAAATAACAAAAATATGCTTTCTTTAATAAAAAGGGTCAGAACCCTAAAAACTCTCCGATTCAATTTTTCTCGCGCGTATTATTTTTTGATTCATATTCCATATAATTGTAACTGCTTCAAGGATGTAATAGTTTTAACTTAGGACCTTTTATCGCTTTTATTTACTTTTCCGCATTTACTTTTCAAGGGTTTGTTTTTGGCGATGTAAATACCCGACGCCTTGTAATAGCTTAGTTTTATTTTCCGCAACCATTAACTGCTAGATGTATAAATAATAGGCTATGCATGACAAGATCTATCTTAACTTAAAATCAACCGTAGCTCACCATAAAATGTACAAAGATAACATAACTGAAAATTGACACATTTGCACATGTCACTCCTAGGGTACGCCTCACTTGGTTGCCTCGAACGTGGTCATTAAGTATAGGAAGTTTTAGAGGTCGCCCTCTTGTCCAAAGATCATAAGTTGCCTCGAAACAGTTTCCTCGGATAAAATGATCTAAGACATTAGGGTTACCGCTAAGGCGTCCTAACATTGCTTTAGTGACCACATGTCCCTTAATTGAATTAACCCGAAAACTCCAACGACGGTGCTACCTACTCCTCAATAGTGGGATAGCACTATCTAAAGGACATTTGCACAGTTTAATTCCCTTTTGAGTAGGTAGATGTTCTTAAGTACTTGCTCCTTTTAAAACAAAAACAAAACTTTTCGCACCTACACTCTCTTCAAAACAAAAATTCTTTTCAAACCCACAATCACAAAGAAAAGCAAACTTTTGAAAACACAATGAGAAAGTACCTAAGAGCCCGTGGATAACCACAGATGGAAAGGGTGCTAACACCTTCCCTTTCTATAATCTACCTCTCGAACCCGAGAAACATCTCGAAAAGGAATTTTTCTGTGCTTTTGTCCTTTCCTTGTTGGATAAAATAAAAGACGATGGCGACTCTTGCTTACCGCGACATTTTGCAAAAACAAACGCAAACGCGAACCAGCATTCCAAAACAGTCAGTTCTATTTCCACCGATCACAGAACTGGCGACTCTGCTGAGGACTCCTAAATAAGTGAGGTGTACCTTAGGATTAGATCACTTGTGTTTTCAATTGTATGCTTTGTATGCTTTAAATTTTGTGGGTTTGTATTGGAGTTCTATAGATCCTAACCCGGATCTGGGGATACCCTTTAAAAGTAGCAACAAACTGTGAGGGAACTGTGCGAGGTATACCGACATGGTTGAAGCAGTAGCTACATTGATGTGGCACTTTGGTGAGTACCGGTAACCCTTGAGTCAAGTCAAGAAGAGTACGGGGCCGCCGCGTGGTGTCGTGAAGCATCAATTGACCTTAGAACCTTACTTGACCATCTTGGCCTTTTTAGGAGTAGTGAGATGACCGACTTTGGTGCAGTCCGAAGTTGGTAGATACTCGATACTACACTCATTGAGGGTTGTTTTCTTGGAATATTTTGGTCGCCAGTTAAGTGGCTAAATCAAAACAATGAACATAGAAAACAATCCAATGATATTGAGCTCCTTAGAACCCGGTTACTATTTATAGGACAGGTTTTGAGCCAACTAACTTCAAGAGGGTACTTACCTACGAACCCCATGCAAGCCTAAACCTAAGGACTTGTTTACTTTGTGTGAATATGACTGCCTGTATATACACTTGCTTACTTTTGCATACATATACATAACTTCATAAAGCATCATATGCATCTGCTAACCATTTCAAGGGTTTGGATCTTCATCTTTGTTCTTGTTTTGTAGGACATAAAGTCTCTCCGCAGGAAAACAATTCAAGTCAACCTTGTAAGGATCCCTCCTCAACTCAAGGAGCTTACATCCAGGATTCCCGAGAACTCTCTCTTCAGTGAAAGACATGGTAGACTCCTCAGCTTGGTCAACACCAACATTGAAGAAGACATGATGAAAGTTCTCTTCCAGTTCTTTGACCCCCTACACCACTGTTTTACATTCCCTGATTATCAATTGGTGCCTACTTTGGAGGAATTTTTTCAACTTCTGAGAATTCCTATTCTTAGTTAACTACCCTACAACGGTACAGAAAAGGAACCAAAACTTGAAGATGTCGCTCAAGCATTACGTTTGCAACCATCTGACATCAAGGGGCATTGGGAAATCAGAAGTGGTATCAAGGGATTCTTGTCAAAGTTTCTGTTTGAGAAGGCACAAGAATGTTGGAATTCTCTTGATCTACAAGCCTTTGAAGAGGTTGTGGCACTCCTTATCTATGGGTTGGTGTTGTTCCCAAATCCTGATCAACTTATAGATGTGAATGCTGTCAAGATTTTCATGTCCAGGAATTCCATACCTACATTGCTTGTGGACATCCTCCACTCATTTTACACACGAACAATGAGGAAAAGAGGTGTTCTCATGTGCTGTACTCCTCTCCTGGCAAGGTGGTTTATTTCTCACCTTCCACAATCAGTTTTGAAGAATGAGCAGGGTTTAAGGTGGTCACAACGATTGATGACCCTCACACATTCTGATGTACATTGGAGTTCTCGGTCCAGAGAAAATGTCACTATCATTGATCGTTATGGAGAATTTCCTAATGTTCCTTTACTTGGAATTAGGGGAGGCATTACCTACAACCCCTGTCTAGCTTTGAGACAATTTGGATATGCTCTAAGGGATGACCCTCATGACATGCTGATTCCTGACATAGTTTTTGACTTCGACAATGATGCGCAAGGACTTCGACAAAAGTTCATCAGAGCTTGGAGGATGCCTAACAAGGTGGATAGTAAGACACTGGGGCACAAGAATTCCATCCCCCTTGAGCCTTACCTCAAGTGGGTACGAACCCGCTCCCAGAATCTTATGATGCCATATCCTCACATTCTCCCCTTGATCAAAGAGCCTGTTATGGAAGGAGAGGTTCCATACACCATTCTACATCCTGACATGCCAACATCATGGGAAGAAATGCAAAAGAGTTGGATCCAACTCAAGGAAGAACGAAATGCTTTTGAAGCCAGCTTACATGCCAGTGAGAAGAAGGTTTTGGAGCTCACCCGCCGACTTCACGAGGAAGAGACCCTCAACACTTACATCGCTCCAAAAAGGATGCGCAATGTCTTTTTACATTAAGTATTTTGTAATATTTCGCCCATGAGGCACTTATGTACTAAACAAATTTCTTCTTAATATGACGTGTGTTCTTTTTTTGTCTGCAACGAATTTGAATTTTTGAACCCTTGAATGCATTACATAAATAGCATACCATTCATCACATGCATAACAGGTACCCTTTTACAGGTCACTTATCTTCTTCGCTGTTTATTTCAGCAATCATCATGTCTACTGAACCTTCCACTGAGCAAGCTATCAAGGCCCTCTAGGCCCAGAACGCCCAATTTCAAGAGCTGGTCATGAATCTAGCTAAGGGTCAGCAGGACCTGAAGACCTTGAATCTAAAAGAGAGGAAGAAGAAGAAGAAGAGGATTGTCCTGTTCAACACCGGACGCAGGTTTGGAAACGGGCTGCAAAATGAAGTTGATCTGACCACCTCATCTGGAGGGAAAGACAGCCCGCAAGAAAGGAGGGCTCCTAGCCCTATGGTCTCTGACAACGAGATGGACTGTGATGAAGAATAGTATCCTCCTGCTGAGGATAAGTACAAACAGCTGGAAGACCGTTTGAGCGCCGTGGAAATACAGAAGGTGCCCGGTCTAGACTTCGGAGACCTGGGTCTATCATCTGGGGTGGTGATTCCCCATAAGTTTAAGGCACCTGCCTTTGCCAAGTATGACGGAGCTTCCTGTCCAAAGCTACACCTCCGGTCATATGTGAGGAGGATCCAACCTTACACTGCCGATAAGAACTTGTGGATCCATTTCTTTCAAGACAGTCTTTCAGGGACTCAGCTTGAGTGGTTCTATCAGTTGGATGGAGCCAGTATCCGCAGCTGGGAGGATTTGGCTACTGCGTTCTATAGGCAGTACCAGTATAACTCCGACCTCGCTCCTACGCGTACCCAACTCCAGGGCATGTCAATGGGGACGGGTGAAGGATTTAAGGAGTATGCTCAAAAATGGAGAGACCTTGCCGGAAGGGTGCAACAACCTTTAGCCGATCGTGAACTTGTTGACATGTTTTTGGGGACCCTGTCTGGTCCATTCTTTAACCATTTGATTGGAAGCTCTTCAGCCGGGTTTACAGACCTTATCTTGACTGGTGAGAGGATTGAAGCAGGTATTAAGGCTGGGAAAATACAGAAGGGTGCCTCATCGAGCACCGAGAAAAAACCATTTAAGAAAGAGTCCAGTGATGTCTATGGTTCAAGAAGACAGAATAGACCTGAACACCGCCAAGCTGTCAACGCGGTTGTTATTTCAAAACCTGCTGGTGCTCCTCAGCATCACAACCAACAAAGGGACGAGAGACCTCGAAGGCAATACACTCGTCTCAGTATGACTTTGTCTCAGATGTTGCCACAGTTGCTGAATACCAATTTGGTGACCCTAAAAGAAGCTTCAAAGATTTTAAATACAACATCACCAAAGTATAACCCCAACGCCTGCTACGCTTATCACTCTGATAGCCCGGGGCATAATACGGATGCTTGTTGGGCTTTAAAGAACAAGGTTCAAGACCTAATCGATGCAAAGGAAATTAAGTTTGAGGCGCCCGAGAGGCCTAATGTTGTGACTGCTCCCATGCCCAAGCATGGAGTGAATGCTATAGAGGAAGACTTGTTTGTAGTTTCTGTGGATGATATTGTTACTCCTGTGATGACCGTCAAGAAGAATCTGTTGCTAGCCGGTTTATTTCCGGGCTGTGGTGAAGATTGCCATATGTGTTCTGTTGTACCTACTGGTTGCCTATCTTTGAAATCAGGTATCCAAAACCTGATGGATAGCAAAGAGATCTTGTTTGAAAAGACTTTTGTTCCACCCATTCCTACTGAAGAAGTTTCCATCATTACCATTTTCAACAATTCTCCCAAGGCCCCCTCGAGGAAGCCTGTTAGAATTACGCCTGTTCCGAAGATCGCACCTGTAATCATCACTGTTCTGGGGCCCATCCCCTATACATATGACAAAGCTGTCCCTTGGCACTATGGGGCAGATGTTTATGTTCTTGGAGTTAAGCAAGAGTTTGATGCTGATACCGGTGTCAGCAACATTACTGGACCTGCTAAAGTCACCCGCAGCGG
This sequence comes from Vicia faba, assembly GCA_948472305.1. Classification (NCBI taxonomy): domain Eukaryota; kingdom Viridiplantae; phylum Streptophyta; class Magnoliopsida; order Fabales; family Fabaceae; genus Vicia; species Vicia faba. Next base: position 127,816,950 of record OX451741.1, read on the forward strand.
TAGGCTTTTCTCACCTGATATTGCTCCACCAATTGTCCGAAGACCTGTTGTAATTTCACCTACAAGTGTACCTACTTCCATTCCTGATCAAGTTCCTATTCCTACCTGTGATACAGTGGGAGAACTGACTTGAGGTTTTGCGTTTGTATTCGCACTTATTCGGTTTAGCAAGAGTCCCCACCGACTTTTTATTTATCCTAAGGAAAGGTCAAAAAGCACAGGAAAGACCTTTGAGATGGTTTAGTGGGTTCGGGGGGTAGATTATGAAAAGGGAAGGTGCTAGCACCCTTTTCATCCATGGTTATCCATGGGCTCTTAGTTACTTGTTTTTAGATCACTTGCCTTTGCTTTTCAATTGTTTGAAATGGTGCTTTGTGTGTGTGGTTTTGAAAATGTTTTGAAAAAGATGCCTTGTCTAGGCAACCATTGTAACAATTCTTTACTCGAATGTTTTACAAAGGTGTTTGTCTTTTTGAAAAGATGTTTCAATGTTTTTTGAAAGTTTGTTTTGAAGTTGTGTTGTGATGTGTGTTTTGAAAAATGGCAAGGATTGTTTTGCAAGATTGATCAAGTAACTAAGAGCTATCTACCCTAATTTACTCAAAGATCTCTCTCATGTTTTAACCCTTTTAATAGTGTTGTTTCACCATTGTATTGGGTGAACAACCTTGTGTTAGGATGTTAACGGGACGGGCGTGGGTCATCGTTTAGACCATGAATGCAATAGTGTCAAGTATTTTGGAAATTTTCTTGAGGGACTATGATCATTTTGTTTAGGCAACAAGATAGCGCCATCGAGGGACTATGATCATTTTGTTTGTTTTCGTTTTGTTTTGTTTTGCCAAAGTATTTGACATGCAAACATGGCCCATTTTTGAAGGCAACAAGTGGAGTAACCCTAAGGGGTGCAAGTGTGCATTGTGTTTGTTTTTTCATGCATTTATCTTTGTGTTAGGTTATCTAGCGGTTGATTTTGAATCTTCGCATACAAACCCTAATTACTATACAGTATATAGAAAGCGATAAATTGCGGGAATTTAAAGTCTAAGTGTTGTACCCCAAAATTTGCCCTCCTCTTTTTCACAAGAAATCACAGCTTCGGGCTTTTCCTGATTTTTCAGACTGGCTTAAGAATCGGTCAAACAGACTTTTCTCGTCAGTCAGACAAAATTTAGGGTTGTCATTGATTTTAAAGCAGTTCAAGCAGATTGCTAAGGTTTGGTTGAGTTGGCTCAGGTTTTGATCAGGCGGACGCTTCTCTGACATTTAGTCAAGAACTAGGGTTTGTGCGCGCAGAAAGAATTAATTCTACACAGATTTTCAGTTTACTCTGAGATTATGGACTAAAGCTGTTGATTGAGAATTTGCAGTGTTGGATTTAATCAAGTGAAAAAAGGACATGTGGACGTTTGTTGTTTGGCTGTGCAATGCTTTGTGTTGTACCCCAAAATTTGCCCTCGCATTTTTCCTCAAGAAATCACAGCTTCAGGCGTTTCCTGGTTTTTCAGATTGGCTCAAGAATCGGTCAAACGGACTTTTCTCGTCAGTCGGACACAATTAGGGTTTTACTGATTTTCAGGGTTCTAGAATGTTTCAAACAATTGGTTTAGGGTTTTGGTTGATTTTGGCTCAACTTTGATCAGGCGAACGCTTCTTTGGCATTTAATCAGGAATTGGGGTTGTTCATGCGTGGTTCTTCAGAAAGATTTAATTCTACGATGCTTTGCAAGTTATTCCGAGATTTGGTTTGAATTCGCATTGTTTGACTTAATCAGTAAAAGAATGCATTTGGATTGAATTCATGTTTGTTTGATTGAACCAGTCAAAGGATACATTCAGTTTGGATTTGCAGTGTTTGGTAAAAAAATCAGTAAAAAGGGGAATGCGTCTGATCAGTTATTGTGTTTGACTGTGCTTTGCTTTGGATGTTGGAAGCGCCAAGTTTATTATTTTGATCAACGTTGAATCAATGTTTAGTTAATTATTTATTATTCTAAAGATTAAATAGCTGGAATTTAATTTTCAGTTATTTCAATTTAAAGAACTATAAATAATAAATAAATAATTGAAAAGGGATAAAAAGAATTAACTGGATTAAAAGAATTTTTATTTTCATCTTTAAACATTTGTTACAATTATTATTTAGATACAAGTATTCATTTACGAGGTATTTATAATAATAATAGTTACAATGATTAAATTGAAAATAAAACTATCCTATTTTTTCTAAGTATTTCTAAGTCTCCAATTCTTCAATTCTTCATCTGCTATCCCTTGCTCCAGTGCTCCATTTTAATTATTCATCTGCAAAGAAAAGAAGAAAAGTTAGAAACAGATAAATTGAATTAAAGAGACAGATAAAAAAGAGTTCATCATTAAGGGCAACTGATTGGGATCAGTTAACCCTCTCTGCAAATCACGGGATTTCTCCCGGTTCACAAAGAGGGACGAATATTTATTTGCTAAACTTTGAAAGAATGCACAAGTCAAATTGTCAAACTGCATAGTTCAAATCTCAAACAACAACTGCACAGTTCAAATCAAACTACAAAGTCCAAATTCAAACTTTTTGCCAAAAGTACAAGGCTACTCAAAGCTGTCAAAAAAGAAGATTTGGAAAGATATCAAAGATACAAAAAGTACAAGAAGCTGTCAAAAGAAGAGATAAAAAATGCAGAGAAAGCATGATATGCAAGCAACATAATTTTTTCATCATTTCCCAAGAGTTGCCCTTTCAGAAAAGTACAATGCAAACATATTTTAATATATTGACTGTACTGGAGAGAGAAGAAGAGAACAAAGAAAGTAGGCTTAGGCTTGAGGCATGAAGAGATATATAAAACAAAACTGAACACAGTACAGTAAAAAAGAGGAGGCAGTCAAACAACAAAAACAAAAGAAAGCCTCCAGCTCCAAAGCAAAAACCTGCATTAACTGAAACCAAAAGGCCAAGCCTGCTGAACCTGTCACACAATATAGAACAAACATCCAAAGCCTTGAACCTGTAACACCAATATGAGCCAAAAACATTCAAAAACCTTACCATTCAACTCAAACACCTCCAGCCAAACCAGTAAACATCCAAAGCCAAAACCTGCATTAACTGAAACCAAAAGGCCAAGTTTGCAAGCCTGAGCCTCAAAGCCATTAACCTGCTGTCCAAACCTCAGGCCAGAACATAACTTAAAACAAAACCTTCCAAACACACAAGACCGGCCTATGATCAAAAACACATAAGCCTGTACCACCAGTTTTAGAAACCTCCATCCCAAACCTGTCAAGTTAAACCATCACCAAACCTGTACCATCCTAAATCAGACCTCAGGTCAAGCCTAAGCCATAAACCAAAAAGCTTCAAGCTTTAAAAGCTCATAACCTATCTAAATACCCAAAGCCATATCCAAAAGAGTCAAACTCTAAAAAACTGTCATAGAGATACAAACAGAAATCAAAGCCCTCAGAGAGCATCATCACTGGGCACATATCTCACAAGCATACAAAACACCAATCCAACAGCATCATAGGGCCATCAAGCTAGCAAACACCCAGAAGCATACGTAAGCGTATCAAGCATCAACAGGCAAATCAAAAGGCATCCAACACATAGCAACAGAAGAGGCAACATGAAGGGCCTCAGAAAAACTTCATCATAGGCCAATATACAAAAAAAAAAAGCAACAGAAGCGAGAGAGAAAGAAGTGAAGAATAGGCAACACAAAGGCCTCAGAAAAGTAACATCACAGGCAAACATTCAAGCATACTAAGCAAGCGTCAGAGACAATCGAGGCAACCAAAGCACACTCAGAGTACATCAAATATCAAACATATTCAGATTGCCCACAGAAAGACGAGATAAAGAAGCATTCAAGGCAAACATTCAAGGCAACAGAGAAGAAGAAAAGAAGATATATATTAGGGATTTCAGAAACGCATCACAAAACCCTAAAATGGCAAAAAGATAAAGAGTACCAGGAATTCCATAAGTCCATCATCATCGAACCTCCGCCCTCCGGCCATCCTCAGCGCCTCCGGTCCGCCTCATCTCCATCTCCCAAAAGCCTAAGGTGTAAACCCCTTCCCTTCTTTTTTTCGCTCACAGAAACGACAATAAAACACAAAATGAGATTCAATAATCAAAGAATCATGACATGCAAAGACAGTAATTAAAAAGAACCCTAAAGTGTCCAAAAACTCGTTACCTCTCTTGCCATATTTAACTGAACAACTGTGAGGAGATGAGGACGGAAGCGGCGCCCAGTAGTCGAAGGTTGGAGGGGATCAATGGCCCTGGATTTGAGAGATGAAGGAAACAAACGAAGAAGATGAAGATGGAATCCAAACGACGCCTCTGTCTCAACAAAACCCTAAGCGTTATCCCAACTGAAAACAAATAATCAAACCCTAAAATATTTTGTGTCAACTTGGGCCTTGCCCATTTCTGAACGCCTAAAGCCCAACACGTTTCCAATTCACACCCCACGCTTGACATTCTGTTTGGGCCAGCAAACCCTTGGCCCATTCATTTAGCACCCATTTGTTTTATTTTTTATCATTTTAAATCTTTTTACATAACTTAACCATTTCTTTTTTTTTCTTTCTTTTCTAATCAAATTAATTTTGTTTGTAAATAAGCATTAATACATGAAAATCATACTTTGCATTAAAAGCTGAAAGAAATACATAAAAAAATAGAATTATTTAAAATCTCTTTTATTCATTAAACTCATTTTGATTTATATGTAAATTCTCTTTAAGATAAATACAATTTCTTTTAATTAAAATAATTTGTACATTAATACAAAATACGCAATATAATTAAAATGTAAAACATTTTTTTCCTTTTAAACAAAATACTTTCTTTTGTACATAATCAAGACAAAATACATTTTTTAATTTAATTAGAATTTAAAGCATTTAATTAAAACATTCTTTTTGTACATATTAAAGAATAAACAAGATCACAAAAGACTAAATAAATAAATATTTAATTCCTTTCTTTAAGTTAACCATACCTTAATAATACATTTTCGAATTATACCATGGTTAGACCTAGGGTTTGCATGTACATAAAATCAAACGCTAGATAACCTAATACAAGACAAATACATGAAATCAATACACAATCACACTTGCACCCCCTAGGGTATTCCACATGTTGCCTTCCAAAATGGGCCATGCTTGCACGTCGAGTTTCTTTGGCAAAACAAATTCAAATGATCTTAAGTCCCTCGATGACGCTTTCGAAAGTTGCCTAAATGGAATGACCATAGTCCCTTCAAAGCAAATTGCCAAAGACGCTTGGCACCATTGCATTCATGGTCCATACGATGACCCGCGCCCGTCCCGTTAAACATCCTAAACGCAAGATTGTCCATCAAATTCAATGGTGGAACAAAATTGTTAAAAAAGGGTTGAAAACATAGAGAAAACCTTTGAGTACATTAGGGGTAGACAAAACTCTTAGTTACTTGAGATCAACTTGCAAAAACACTTGCCTCTATTTTCAAACCACACTCCACAAACACTTTCAAAACAAACTCTCAAAAACATTTGAAACATCTTTTCGAAAAGATACACACCTTTGTAAAACATTCGAGTAAAGAATTGTTACAAGGGTAGCCTAAGACAAGGCATCTTCTTCCAAAACATTTTCAAAAACACACACACACACACACACCATTTTCAAGCAATCGAAAATCAAGGCAAGTGATCTAAAAACCAAGTAACTAAGAGCCCATGGATAACCATGGATGAAAAGGGTGCTAATACCTTCCCTTTTCATAATCTACCCCCCGAACCCACGAAATATCTCAAAAGGTTTTTGCTGTGCTTTTTTTAACCTTTCCTTTAGGATAAAATAAAAAGTCGGTGGCGACTCTTGCTCAACCGAACAAGTGCGAATACAAAACGCAAAACTCATAGTCAGTTCTCCCACCGTATCACACTTTGATTATTCGGAACGCCGGACGTTTATTAATTATTTCTTTTTCTAAGTCAAAATAATTGGATTTACTTCCAGTTGTTTCAATTTAAGAAATTCAAATGATTAAATAAACAGGGAATTGAAAGAAGGAATTAACTGACAAAAAGGGATTTTTATTCATATTTAATTGTTTGTTACAAATTATTATTTAAACAACTGTAAATTTATTTACATTTTGTTTCCAATGATAATGTTACAAATAATTGAAGAATAAATTGAAACTATCCTAAAATTTCCTTAGTCTCCATCTTCTATCCAATGCTCCTTTGCTCAATTATCTTTACCTGCAAAAAGAAAAGAAAAGAAGTCAAAAGCAGATATGTTGTACCCCAAAATTTTCCCTCCCATTTCCTCAACATTTTCTCATCACAAGACCCTTGAAGATCAAGATCCAGTTAGGGTTTCCTCTGCTCAAGACTTCTCCTTGCACTGTTGACCCAAATTAGGGTTTGTGTTTGCATAAAGATATTTTGACCTAAAATGCCTAAGATGACTTTCATGCTTCATGTTGGACTCCCAAGTTTATCCATACCAAGTTTCAAGTCTTGATTCCAAATTTTGTCCAGTCAATTGGACAATTGACCTAGAAATCAACTGTATTGGGGAAAAAAGTCAACTGTGGCCAATTGACAGTCAAATCTCATGAAAATTGACCCACATCAACATTATGAACTCACATGGACCATTTGATCAAGTTTGGATAACAATTCCACAAGAAATTTGATCAGATCACCAAAAGGGCAAAATGGTCATTTTTAGGGATTTGACTGCACAAAGGCAATTTTTGACTGTTTGACCTAGCCAATGGCACACCAAGCTCACATATGGACTCAAGGACCCAATGGAATTATCTTGACATGCTCAACATGTTCAAAAGATCCCAAATACACAAGATTGACAGTTGAATTTCCCAATCAATTGATCAATTTTGACTGTATACTGAAAAGTCAAACTTTGACTTTTTGGTCAAAATCAAGGGTCAAGATTCATTTTTCATCAAAACATGCCAAATCATGAAACTTGTTCATCAAGAAATCAAGAAATGCAAATTAGGGTTTGAAATGAAGATTTTTCATAACTTAGAATTTTTCTAAGTTATGAAAAACCCTAATTTTTTCCTAACTTTGTCCCACTTTCTCACCAAGATTCATTTGGATTTAAGCAAAATTTAAAACATGAAAGTTGTAGCCTATTGCATAATCTACAACTTTGATTCACAAAGTTTTCCCAAAAGAGGCTTGTATCTCAAGTTACAATTTTTGGAACAAGGTTACCAAACCATTCTTAACTTAGAGAAAATTTGACCTATTTTTGGCAAGGTTTTTACCTAACTTCAAGACCATTTTTCACATGCTTCCACTTGGAATTTCAATTTGAATTTCAAAGATGGATTGTAGTACACATTACAAGCTTTCCAAAATGTCCAAGAACTCATCAAACAACCTCATGGTTAGGGAGAATCGAATTTTGCAATATGGGAAAAACTCACTTTGTTCTTGGCCAAATTACATGTCCATAACTTGTGCATTTTCAAACTCAGCATGTGCTAGCTACATTACAGGCCTCTAAACCATCTAACACTCAATAATTTAATGATAATTCATTGTGCCAAGGCCATGTTCTATGTGTTCAAGCATTGCCTAAAGGTTTAATCCCAAATTGGAAAAAGTATTATATCCATTTTTGCAAAAGTTACACTTTATGTCTAAAGCAAATCCAAGCAAGTACATTTGAAATCTCTTTGGCACAAGTTTATGAGTTAATCACACTGATCAAGACTGAGTTATGCAGCACATTAGAGGGGCCTCTACCTGTCTAGAACTGAATTTGGCCATTGCTTGCTTAAAGTTTAAGAAACATAACATAACATGTACCAACTCTCATATCAGTTAACCAAGGCTTAAGAAAAGTTATCAAGCACATTCTAAACATTCATCCTAAGCTGAAGCACGACCCTAAGATCCCCAATACCTCCCCATTCCCAGAATCACCTTCAAACTGCTCAAAACAGGGCATCCCTGCAGTTTGAGTTCCATAGCTCAAACCTTCCATGCTTTCTTGCTAAAAACACATCAAACACATTCCCTAACATCCCTTGAAGCTAATCAAAACCTCAAACACGACCTGTAACACTCCCAGGAAACATCACCATTTTCATTTTCTTGTTTTGCAGCTGAAGTTCTCTAGCACGATTCAAAAGGTTTCAAGACAAAGTAAAGCTTGGAATAGCATCCCTGGACATCAAGGAAGCTGTACCAATCATCACCTTGCATTGAGGACACCTCCATCATCAGATACAACTTCAACTGAACAGGTAAGTTCATGAACACGAATCTCTCTATCCAGGAATTGTTAGCTTTAGGTTTGTGAAGAAAATATGTCATATTCATAGCCCTGAACATGCCCATGTAGTTAGTTTTCATTTATGTTACGTGTGTCATGAGAATTTGATGTCTGAACATTGATAAAAAATTAGGTTAAGATTTGGGAATGGAGAAATTGTCTCTCATTTCTGAGAGTTAGGATGAGTTCTTTATATGTATGGATTCGTTGTTTGATGCTGAACATTTTTGATGTTGTAAGTTTTCATTAAAAAGCCAGGAATCAGGATGTTTGAATCATGTTGCAAACGCGCGTTTTTTGAACAAGAACTGTCCAGAGGTTGAAGAAGAGCCACGTGGGCTGGGCCTGTTTTGATATTTCTTTTCACACCATGTTTTTGGTTTTACACCCCCTAGGCCCATTATGTTTATTTTCATGATTTTTTTACTTTTCTTTTTTCATTCTGACTTATTTATTTTTCCTTATGATATTAAAAATATAAAAATAATTTTTTGAACCATTTTTGAATTTTTTAGGCATTTATTTGTTTATATTGGTATTTGTACATAAATAGATAAATAAACACTTTTCACTTAGAATACTAAAAAATAATGTAAACACATTTTATTCTCATTTTTATTTTGTTTTATCTTCTTAAAATATTTCATATAAAATATACTTTTTTTATAAATATTAAATATTATTATTTATATATATATATATATAATACATATTTAGAAAATAATACAAATATACATATATATATATTAATATATTTAGGACAAAAATACAAAAAATACATACATTTTTTCTTTTATTAATATTTGACATAAAAAAATACTTTTTTATAAATACACTTCATTTTTATTTTATTTTTGCATATAATTATTAATTATTGTATATATCAAATAAATAATACCTTTTATTTAAGAAATTAGGGTTTTCCCCTAAAACATAAAAAATCCAAAAAATAATGCTTTTCATTTTATTTTATTTTGACATAAAAAATACTCTTTTTTTCATACACATAAAAGACCTTTTTGCATCTTGCATATTTATCTTATTTCTATTTAATTTGTGCAATTAAATATCTTGTAAATAATTCAATATTGATGTAATAGTTTAGGTTTAAATTCCTTGTCAAAAATCCCCATTTGAACATTTGTACCCCCCTTCCCATATATTGTGTTGTAATAGCTTAGTAAATTTATTTTTCGCACTTTATTGCTTTCTAATTATACCATGTTAGAATTAGGGTTTGTATGCGAATCAAAAACGACAAAAATAGTTTGACCTAATTTCAAGATAATCAAGCATGAAAAGGGAAAACACAAATCACACTTGCACCCCCTAGGGTATTCCACTTGTTGCCTTCAATAAATGGGCCATATTGCATGTTAGGTCTCTTTGGGCAAAACAAACACAAATCAAATGATCATAGTCCCTCGATGACGCTTTCAAAAAGTTGCCTAAACAAATGATCAAGTCCCTTAAAGAAAATTGCCCCAAAGATACTTGGCACCATTGCAATTATGGTCTAAACGATGACCCGCGCCCGTCCCTTTCACATCCTAACACAAGATTGTCCACCAAATACAATGGTGGAACAAACTTGTTAAAAGGGTTAAAACATAACAATAATCTTTGAGAAATTTAGGAGTAGATAACCTCTTAGTTACTTGAATCAAACTTGCAAAACAAAACACTTGCCTATTTTCTAAAACCACACCTCACAACACTTTCAAAACAAACTTTCAAAAAACAAATGAAAACCTTTTCAAAAAGCATACACCTTTGTATACATCCCAACATGGATCATTACAAAGGTTGCCACCACATTGGCTTCTTTTCAAAATATTTTCAAACCCACACACACACAAGAGCACCATTTCAAATAATTGAAACAAAAGGCAAGTTGATTTAAGCAAGTAACTAAGAGCCCATGGATAACCATGGATAGAAAGGGTGCTAATACCTTCCCTTTCTATAATCTACTCCCCGAACCCAAGAAAACATCTCAAAGGTTTTTGCTGTGCTTTTTAAACCTTTCCTTAGGATAAAATAAAAAGTCGGTGGCGACTCTTGCTCAACCGAAACATTTGCGAAAACAAACGCAAAACCATAGTCAGTTCTCCCACCGTATCACAAGATAAAATAAAAGAGCAGACACAGTTAATTTAAGAGTTCATCATTAAAAGTAACTGGCCGAAATCAGTTGTTCCCCTCTCTGCAAATCACGAGATTACTCTCGGTTCACAAAGAGGGATAAAAATGCTTGCAATTAAAGTATGAAATGCACAAATTTACAAATTGCACAAATTCAAAGTTTGTCAAACATACTGCATAAATCCAAAAATGGTCAACCAAAGTTTCCAAACAGCATGTATAACTATGAAGTCCAAACTGAATTGCCTAACCAAACCAAAAAGGCAAACTGAAAGTCACAAGTTCAAACTATCCAAACTGTCCAAATCTGTCCAAAAGATATAGAAGGATATCAAGATATTAAACAAGTACAAAAGCTGTCAACAAGTATGCAGGAAAGCAGGAATTATGTAGAGGAAAACTAGTGTGCAAGCAAGGTTCAAAGATACATCATTTTCCTAGGCCATTTGCTTTTTCAGAAAAAAGTACAATAAGCAATAAAAAATGCTTAAATCTGGAGAGAGAGAAGAGAGAAGAGAAATAGGCTTACAGCAGGCTTAGGCTTAGAAAAGATATAAACCAACATACCACAACACAGAAAAGGGGGGCAGAAAAATACAAAAGAGTAAAGCTACAAACTGTATCAAGAAGAGCCTGCCTCTAAAACAACATAACCTGTCAAACATTCAAACACTAACCATAAGCCTTAAGCCTTAAGCCTTCATCAAACCAAAATACCACAAGCTTCAAACCTAAAGCCATAACCTGTTTCTAACCAGAAGCCTAAAACATCAAACCCCTGCTAACCTGCATAAGCCTTTGTCTTAAACCTGCATAAGCCTTGGTCCTAAACCAACATCAAACCAAAAGCCATACACCAGAAACCTGTACAGAAGCCTAAACTTGTTTCAAAGCATCAAAGCCATCAACAAACCTGCCAGTCTGTAACACAAGCCTAAGGGTTGTCTTGTGTGACTTGTGTGCCTTATCATACTTGTGGTGTGCTTCATCATAGCATCATGCCATCATACCATTGCATGCATCCTGTATAAAGGACTAACCCATTTCAAAAACAAAAAAGTTTCATCTTTGCTCTGTTTTGTAGGACATCATGATGCCCGTGCGTAGGAATACTGTTCGGCTCAACTTTGTTCAACCACCAACTTTGCTCAAGGATTTGGTTGGTAGGATTCCAAACACTTCTTCCTTCATCAACAGGCATGGTTCTCTCCTTGGCTTGATCACTGCAAAGTGGGACCAACAACTGATAAGTGTTCTGACCCAGTTTTATGACCCCCTGTATCATTGTTTCACCTTTCAAGACTTCCAGCTGGTTCCTACCCTGGAAGAATTCTCTTATTTGCTTGGATCCCTGTCTTGGAGCAAACTCCATTCACTGGTTTTGAAAAGACTCATAGGCCTGAAGAGGTTGCTGCAGTTCTCCCCTTGACCAAAGAAGAGGTATTGGCTAACTGGGAAACTAGAAGTGGAGTTAAGGGCTTTTTGGTCAAATTTCTGGTTGGCAAGGCTAATGATTTCTGGAATGACTTGGACTTCAAGGCGTACGAAGACATTCTGGCTCTTTTAATCTATGGCCTGGTATTGTTTCCCAATCCTGACACCTTTATCAGTATCTATGCCATAAGGATCTTCATGTCTCGGAATCCTGTACCCACTCTTTTGGGTGATATCCTGCAACAACTCTATGCTTGTACTGCCCGAAAACGGGGAACTCCATGGTGTTGTGCTCCTTTGCTAGTGAGGTGGTTTATTTCGCACCTTCCTAAGTTCGTGCTGAAGAATGAAGAAGGAAAGGGATGGGCTCATAGGTTAATGTCTCTCACTGATAATGACATCACTTGGACTCTCAGAGGTTTGGATGAGGTAGCTGTTATTGATCGTTGCGGAGAATACCCTAATGTTCCGTTGATTGGTATCCAAGGAGGAATCTCTTATAATCCATGTTTAGCTCTCCGCCAGTTTGGAAGAGCCAGAAGAGTAGGGCCTCATGAAATGTTGGTTCCTCACTTCCATTTTGAGTTTCAGGCAGACAGTGACAAACTACGCCATGGATTCATTAAGGCTTGGGACAGAATTCACAAAGCTGACCCACATGAGTTGGGACCAAAGACTTCTTTACCAATGGAACCCTATTGCAAATGGGTCCGCGTCCGTGCTCAGAAGTTAGGTATGCCGTACGAAGCTGTCAGACCTATCATTCTTGAATCTCCTGATGAAGATGGGGTTCCTCCAACTGTCCTCCCTCCTCAGATACCCACTGATTTTGACACAATGAAGAGATCTTGGGCGCAGCTAAAGGAAGAACGGGATTTTTATCGGGAAAAGTTCAACGAACATGAGCGGAAGATCCAGAGGCTGGCTAAGCAATTGGAGGAGGAGCGGGTCCTGAATAACTACATCCACACTGAGAAGAGGAGGCCATGGGAGCACTGATGGGCTTTGGATGTTTCCTTTTTACAGCTTTTATTTCCTTTTCAGTATTTTTCATTCCTGTAATGCCTAAGGGCAAGTTGTTGAACAATTTAAAATTTGAATCTAATGAAGTGTGTTTCCCTTTTGTCTACAAAGTTGAATCTTGTTTGTCTTTGAAAACATAAAACATACGCATCTCATTGCACCATATGCATAGCAGGTACCCTTTTTCACAGGTTGCTTAATCTCCTTCGCTGTTTATTTTGAACAGTCATCATGAATCCAGATTCATCCAGTGAGCAAGCAATCAAGGCCCTTCAGGCCCAAAGTGCCCAGTTTCAAGAAATGGTCCTGAGCCTGGCCCAAGGTCAGCAAGAGTTGAAGACTCTACTCCTGAAGAAGAAGAAGAAAAAGAGGACTGCGTTATTCAACACTGGACGCAGGTTTGGGAACACACTCCATAATGAAGCTGATCCAACTACTTCTTCTGCTGAGAAAGACAGTCCCCAAGGGGGAGGAGCTCCTAGTCCTGCAGTCTCTGACAACGAAACGGACTACAATGACGAATAATACCCACCTGCTGCTGACAGATACAAGCAATTAGAGGACCGCTTGAGCGCCATGGAGATTCAGAATGTGCCGGGGCTGGATTTCGGAGATTTGGGGTTATCTTCTGGGGTGGTAATCCCACACAAGTTTAAGGCACCTGCCTTTGCCAAATACGACGGCGCTTCCTGTCCAAAGCTGCATCTAAGGTAGTACGTAAGGAAGATCCAACCTTACACGGCAGATAAGAACCTTTGGATTCACTTCTTCTAAGATAGCCTTTCGGGGTCACAGCTTGAGTGGTTCTACCAACTAGATGGAACTAGTATTCGCCACTGGGAAGATTTGGCAACTGCGTTCTACAGACAATATCAATACAATTCTGATCTCGCTCCTACGCGTACCCAGCTTCAGGGTATGTCTCTAGGAACGGGCGAAGGGTTCAAAGAATATGCACAAAAATGGAGAGATTTGGCTGGCAGAGTGCAGCCTCCATTGACTGATCGTGAGCTGGTTGATATGTTTCTAGGGACTTTGTCTGGTCCATTTTTCAATCATTTGGTTGGTAACTCCTCCGTTGGGTTTACGGATTTGATTCTGACGGGAGAAAGAATTGAAGCTGGCATCAGGTCAGGAAAGATATAAAAAGCTGCCTCCACAAGTACTGAGAAAAGGCCTTTCAAGAAAGAAGCAAGTGCAGTCTATGGTCCTAGAAGACAAGTCAAGCCAGAAAGCCGCCAAGCCGTCAATGCTTTGGTCATTTCAAAACCTGTTGCTGCTCCTCAGCAGTACAATCAACAAAGAGGTGAAAGGCCCAAGAGGCAGTATACTCGGCTGAGTATGACTTTGTCACAAATTTTACCGCAACTGTTATCAACCAACTTGGTGACCATCAAAGAAGCGCCAAAGGTCGTGAATACTGCATCTCCCAAGTATAACCCAAATGCCCATTGTGCTTATCATTCCGATAGCCCCGGGCATACTACTGATGATTGCTGGGCCTTGAGAAATAAGGTGCAAGACCTTATCGATGCGAAGGAAATTTAGTTTGAGGCGCCTGAGAGGCCAAATGTTGTAACTGCTCCTATGCCCCAGCATAGAGTAAATGCCATTGAGGAAGATTTGTATGCTGTTTCGGTGAATGATGTTGCTACCCCTCTTTTGACTGTTAAGAGGAACTTACTACTAGCCGGTTTATTTCCGGGTTGTAGCGAGGGTTGCCTCCTGTGTGCTGTTATCCCTACCGTTTGTCCACTGCTGAAATCAGGCATCCAAAGCCTGATGGACAACAAAGAAATTCTGTTCAAGAAAACTGTTGTTCCATTTGTTTCCGCTGAAGAAGTATCTGTTGTCACAATTTACAATCCTACCAAAGCTCCCCTGAGGAAACCAGTCCAAATTATGTCTGTTACACCCATTACTATTACTGTTCCGGGGCCTCTCCCCTATGAGTCTGATAAAGCTGTCCCATGGCATTATGGGGCCGACGTGTATGTGCTTGGAGTGAAGCAGGAGTTCAACACCGGTACCAGTATCAGTAACATCACTGGTCCCGCCAAGATTACTCGCAGTGGCAGGCTCTTCTCGCCTGACATTGCACCGCCAGTTATCCGAAAACCTCTCATCATCACACCCGCAAGTGTGCATGTTCCAATTCAAGTTCCTGTGTCTACTACTGCCGTCGAATCCTCTGATGCTCGGGGCAAAGAAGTTGCTATCGATTTGCCTGCCAGGACGGAGGCACCAAAAAAGACTGCTGTTGAAGCCTCCCAACAAGAGATGGAGGAAATCCTTAAAATCATTAAAAAGAGTGACTTCAATGTTGTTGAACAGTTGGGGCATACCCCCTCCAAAATCTCTATGCTATCATTGCTGCTATGCTCAGAGGCCCATGCAAAAGCCCTGATTTCATTTCTGAAAACGGCCCATGTGCCGCAAGAGACCTCTGCAGATCAATTCACTGACTGTGTGGCTAATTTGACAGCTGACAATGGTTTGGGGTTCTCAGATGCTGACCTTACCGCCAAAGGGAAAAATCACAATGATGCCCTGCACGTCTCTATAGAGTGCAGGGGCACTACTCTCACACACGTGTTGGTAGATACCGGTTCTTCCCTGAATGTTTTGCCCAAGAAGGCATTGGATCGCTTGGATTGTGAGGGTCTGGAGTTGAAACCTAGTAACATCATTGTTAGAGCCTTCGACGGTTCTAAGAGGATGATGCACGGTGAAGTAGACATTCCTATTTGTGTGGGTTCCCAAGTCTTCGACTCAATGTTCTATGTAATGGATATTCGTCCATCTTACTCCTGCTTGTTGGGTCGACCCTGGATTCACAAGGCTGGGGCAGTAACATCCACTCTACACCAAAAGCTCAAATACCCTGTCAAAGGGAAGATTGTTACTGTGCAGGGTGAGGAGGAATACATGGTTAGTCACTTGAATTCATTCCGGTATATCGAGATGGACGGGGAGTTTATTGAAACCCCCTTTCAGCATTTTGAGGAGGTTCCTCCAACGTTGGCATCGGCTGAAACAGTGGTTGAAGAGGACTTTCTGTTGAAGATGGCGTCCTTGAAGGATGCCCGGGCTGTAATCGAGAAAGGCAAATGTGCAAACTGGGGCCAGCTTCCTGACTTCACTCAAAAGAATGACAAGTTTGGGCTGGGCTTTACTGCAGAGTCTCAGAGGGCTGTGCGCAAGGAAAAGATCAGAAAGGCTCTGGTGTTTATCTCCAACCCAAGGGTGAATGCTATCGAGGAGGACGTAGAGGAAGCAGAGTTTGACAGTTGGATCTATCCAACCACCAGCAACGGACCAAGCAACTGGACGGCAAAGGATTTTACACCTATCACATTTGTCATGCAGTAATTAACTCTTTTGATTTTCAATTTGTAACAAACAATATGTTGAAACTTTTATTGGCTCGGTGTCCTACCCGGGGCATCGTAGCTCCATTTGTGAGGGCTTTTTGTATGACATTTCCATATATCATCAATCAAAACATTGGACGTTTGTTGCATTTCAAATCTTGTGCTCTTTTTTCTTTCTGTGTTATATATTGCAAAACAACTATATTTACACACACTCACTTATACAGGTTTCAATCCACTCTGGATCTCACTGGTAACAGCTCTGCTACCACCAGTTATGACTTCGAGAATCCGATCAACTTGGCCAAAGACGAAGGTGAAGATAGTTGCGAAGTGCCTGGTGAACTCGCAAGACTGCTACTTCAAGAAGAGAGGGCCATTCAGCCGCATGAAGAGCCGGTGGAAACGATCAACCTGGGTACTGAGACAGATAGAAAAGAGGTCAAGATTGGGGCCAATCTAGAGCTCAGCGTGAAGCAACAATTGATCCAGATGCTACATGATTACATGGAGATATTTGCTTGGTCCTATGAAGACATGCCTAGTTTGGATGCCGACATTGTGGTCCATCACCTGCCTACCAAGGAAGACTGCCCTCCGGTAAAGCAAAAGGTCCGCCGCATGCGTCCAGAGATGTCCGAAAAGATCAAGGCTGATGTTATGAAGCAATTCGACGCCGGGTTTCTAGCAGTAACTTCTTACCCTCAATGGGTTGCCAACGTGGTGCCAGTGCTGAAAAAGGATGGTAAAGTCAGAATGTGCGTCGACTACAGGGATTTGAACAGGGCAAGCCCCAAGGATGATTTCCCTCTACCTCACATCGACGTTCTTGTTGACAATACTGCTCAACACAAGGTGTTCTCCTTCATGGATGGTTTTTCAGGGTACAATCAGATCAAGATGGCTCCGGAAGATATGGAAAAGA
Organism: Vicia faba; assembly: GCA_948472305.1. Classification (NCBI taxonomy): domain Eukaryota; kingdom Viridiplantae; phylum Streptophyta; class Magnoliopsida; order Fabales; family Fabaceae; genus Vicia; species Vicia faba. The sequence goes on from OX451741.1 coordinate 127,834,177, forward strand.
CTACCTTTGTGACTCAGTGGGGCACCTTCTGCTACAAGGTCATGCCATTCGGGTTGAAAAATGTTGGGGAAACCTACCAACGTGCCATGGTTGCTTTATTTCATGATATGATCCATCATGAGATTGAGGTATATGTCGATGACATGATTGCAAGATCCCAAACTGAGGAGGAACACCTTGACCATCTGAGGAAGCTATTTGACCGATTGAAGTTATACAAGCTGAGGTTGAATCCCAACAAATGCACCTTTGGGGTGAGGTCCGGAAAATTGCTAGGTTTCATTGTGAGCGATAAAGGTATTTAGGTGGATCCTGCCAAGGTAAAAACCATACAAGAGATGCCAAGTCCAAAGACAGAGAAAGAAGTCAGAGGCTTTCTGGGACGACTGAATTATATTGCCCGATTCATCTCACATCTAACTGCTACCTGTGAGCCAATCTTCAAATTACTGAAGAAAGATCAAGTGGTACGTTGGAACGATGAATGTCAGGCTGCCTTTGAAAAGATAAAGGAGTATCTCCAAGAACCACCCATTCTTATGCCACCAGTGGAAGGGAGACCTCTGATACTATACTTGACAATACTTGACAATTCAATGGGGTGTGTGCTGGGGCAGCATGACGAGTCTGGCCGAAAAGAGCACGCTATTTATTACCTGAGCAAAAAGTTTACCGACTGTGAGTTTCGTTACTCACTGCTCGAGAAAACTTGCTGCGCTCTGGTATGGGCTGCTCGCCGGCTGAGACAGTATATGCTGACTCACACTACTCTGTTGATTTCAAAGATGGATCCCATCAAATACATATTCGAAAAGCCTGCTCTGTCTGGAAGAATAGCAAGATGGCAAATGATCTTGACAGAATATGATATCCAGTATACAACTCAAAAAGCAATCAAAGGAAGTGTACTGGCAGATCATTTGGCACACCAACCTATGAACGATTACCAATCATTAAACTTTGAATTTTCGGATGAAGACATCATGGTGGTAACTGACTGTGAAGTACCTGGACCGGATGAAGGACCTGAGGAAGGATCCCGATGGTCTATGCATTTTGATGGAGCCTCCAATGCTTTGGGTAACGGCGTCGGCGCTGTAATCATATCTCCCAAAGGAACTCATACTCCACTCACCGCCCGATTGTGTTTCAACTGCACCAACAACATGGCAGAATATGAGGCATGTATCATGGGTCTACAAGCTGCAATCGACTTAAGGATCAAATTTCTGAGTGTCTTCGGAGATTTCGCTCTCGTGATCAATCAGATCAAAGGCGGGTGGGATACGAAACACCTAAATCTTATTCCTTACAAGGAGTATGTGTTGACTTTGCTTCCCCACTTTGAAGAGATAACTTTTGAGCACTTCCCAAGAGAGGAGAATCAGCTAGCGGATGCACTGGCTACGATGTCTTCAATGTTCAAAGTCAAATGGGACAATGAAGCTCCCCGGATCATTATCTGGAAGTTGGACGAACCGGCATACTGCTGCGATCTTGAGGCCAAAGAGGTGACTGAAAAACCCTGGTATCATGATGTGAAGAGGTATTTGGAAGCTCAGGAATACCCTGAAGGTGCATCTGTCAATGACAAGAAGTTCATGAGGAGGTTTGCTGCAAAATTCTTCCTCAGCAACGGCATTCTCTACAAACGGAATCATGATTCAACTCTACTGCGTTGTGTGGATAAGGCTGAAGCAGAGAAGATCATGATAGAACTGTATGAAGGTACATTCGGAACACATTCCAGTGGACACACCATGGCAAAGAAAATCCTACGAGCAGGATATTTCTGGTCCACAATGGAAGCCGATTGTTACCAACATTCTCGAACTTGTCATAAATGCCAGATCTATGCTGACAAGGTGCACATCCCTTCGGTTCCTCTGAGCGTCCTGACGGCACCTTGGCCTTTTGCAATGTGGGGCATTGATATGATCGGTGAGATCCGACCGACGGTATCCAACGGGCATCGCTTCATCTTGGTAGCAATCGATTACTTCACGAAGTGGGTTGAGGCAGCTTCCTACGCCACGGTAACCAAGAGCGTCGTGGCACGTTTCATCCGGCATAACCTGATCTGTCAGTACGGCGTCCCAGAAAGAATCATTACGGACAATGGTACCAATATCAATAACAAGATGATCACTGAACTCTGCGAACAATTCAAGATACAGCACCACAACTCTTCTCCTTACCGGCCGAAGATGAATGGGGCTGTAGAGGCAGCTAATAAGAATATCAAGAAAATTGTGCAGAAGATGACAATGACCTATAAAGATTGGCACGAGATGCTACCGTTTGCTCTTCATGGGTACCGTACCTCAGTAAGGACGTCAACCGGGGCAACACCCTTTTCCTTGGTCTATGGCATGGAGGCAGTCTTGCCAATTGAAGTCCAGATACCCTCTCTCCGGATAATGAAGGATGCAGACTTGAGTGAAGATGACTGGATCCAGACTCGACTTGATCAATTAAACCTGATTGACGAAAAGAGACTCACCGCTATCTGTCATGGTCAGACGTATCAAAAGCGAATGATCAGGGCATTTAACAAGAAAGTCAGACCACAAGAGTATCAAGTTGGGGACCTGGTAATCAAACGCATCATCCTTCCTCAAAGTGATCCCCGGGGCAAATGGACCCCTACATACGAAGGGCCATTTGTGGTTAAACATGTGTTCTCAGGAGGAGCCATGATCCTAACCACCATGGATGGTGACGACCTTCCTCACCCCGCCAATGCAGACATAGTAAAAAGATACTACGCATGAATAAAAGACCCGCTAGGTTGACATACCTAGGCAAAAATAAGGGCTTCCCGGCGAACCAAAAGGGTTCGGGCAAAAATAAGGGATGAAATAAAAAAAAATCTGTACACCCGGCAAGTCGAAAACCTGAAAAGGCGGCTTGGGCAAAAATGGGTATCCCGGTGGACTGAAAACCCGAAAGGGCGGTCCAGGAAAAAGTTAGGGATAAAGCGTAACACTATGTCTCATTGGATCACCTTGCATCCAGAATTCGGCATCAAATATCTGGCTCAGACTTCGGCACCGACCAATCAGCTTCATCTTTAACTAGGCAGCAAAGTGATGAGACGCTTGAAGACATAAAGGCGATAGCAGAGTTGGAACCCAGTGGGAATATTGTGCACATAGCTGTTTTGTTTCCTTTTCAAAATTGTAAATCCTATGTTATTCAGCGGCATTCTCTTACTAGGATGTCAGCCTCTTGTACAAAAACGCCTATTCACAGGCAAAATTCAAAATCAATACAAATTCACTTTTCCGTACAAATTGCCATTGTTTTTCCTTTTTCTGTTTTGTCTTGCGAAGAACGTCCAATGTTCATTTTTGATATATGCATTTGACATTAAATTGCTGATTCATAAATATTTGCATATGAAACAAAAGACTAATTACAGGTGACATCAGAAACAGGGGCAATGTAGAGTTGTTTAATGCAGTCTGGTTGCTTTGTCCGCCAAGGTACCAAGGTAGATTCTAACTGAAGGATGTGATCAAGTTCTCTCAACTCCCCACAGGGAAAGACAAGATAGCAATATTCCCCGGCGGAATATCAATACCCCAGTGCGATTCCAAAAGTTTCCCCAGGAAGGTGGAATTCTTATCCTCAGCAGGTTTTGAAGCTTATCCCCAGTAGATTCTGGAAGCTTATCCCCTGCAGAGTACTGACGTCTCTCCCGAGCTTTATTCAAAGTTATTCCTCACAAGAGCTTATAACTGGGTTATCCTCAGCTAGTTGCCATGGAAGATCGCCCTCGGCAAAGTTCTTTCTATCCCCCAGTGGAGTTTAGCAAAATTCTCCAACATAACTTATCAACATCATCCCCAGCGGAGTTTATCTTTGGTATCCCCAGCGGAGTTTATCATCATCATCCCCAGCGGAGTTTATCTTTGGTATCCCCAGCGGAGTTTATCATCATCATCCCCAGCGGAGTTTATCTTTGGTATCCCCAGCGGAGTTTATCATCATTATCCCCAGCGGAAGCGAAGAGCTCTACTCTTCAATGTCAGCCCAGGATTTAATTCCCCGGCCGGTCGTCAAGGATTTATTTTCCTAGACGAAAATACATTCATAAACATTTCACATTTTCATACATCTTGCTTACATACATGATAAAGTGCATACAACACTATCTCATGTTGAACATCATGACATCATGCATTTCATACATCATGACATCGCATACAACTTATGTTTTTGCCTTTTCAGGGAAAAAAGACAATCCCAAAGACAACTACCTTCAACTGTCACAGTTTCCAGATTCGATTCCTGTATCTTGCCAGGGCACATCTGTGAGTGATCAGTTTCCAGACTCGATTCCTGTATCTAGCCAGGGCACGTCTGAAGAGTTCGAAGATTCGATTCCTGTATCCGGCCAGGGCATATCTATCAACTATCACTATTCCAGATTTGATTCCTGTATCCAGCCAGGGCATATCTGTTGACCACATTTCCAGACTCGATTCCTGTATCTAGCCAGGGCACGTCTGAAGATTTCCATATTCGATTCCTGTATCCAGCCAGGGCATATCTGTTGACGACTATTTCCGGATTCGATTCCTGTATCCAACCAGGGCACATCTGTGAGCAATCGATTGTAGATTCGACACCTGTATCTAGCCAGGGCATATCTGCATGAGGAGATTGAAGATCAAACACCTGTAACAAGCCAGGAAAACATCTGTCTTTCTCAAATACACAAGTTCTCGCTAAGGAATCTCTTATGCGATCAACACTTCCAAATGGCATCTATAAGCCCATTCCCGACAAGGTTCTGCCACATCTCCAGATGGCATCTATAAGCCCATCTCCCTATCCACCATCTCTCCAAATGGCATCTATAAGCCCATTCCCGACATCACATTGCTGATACTCCAACATGCGAGTGCAAATTTCCGGGCACTCTAGTGTCCAATCTCCTTTTACCCTCGAGTCACGAAAGGCAAACTTGCCAATCTAACTCTTCAGGTTCAAGAAAATTGAACAGGGGCAACTGTTGTACCCCAAAATTTTCCCTCTCATTTCCTCAACATTTTCTCATCACAAGACCCTTGAAGATCAAGATCCAGTTAGGGTTTCCTCTGCTCAAGACTTCTCCTTGCACTGTTGACCCAAATTAGGGTTTGTGTTTGCACAAAGATATTTTGACCTAAAATGCCTAAGATGACTTTCATGCTTCATGTTGGACTCCCAAGTTTATCCATACCAAGTTTCAAGTCTTGATTCCAAATTTCGCCCAGTCAATTGGACAGTTGACCTAGAATCAACTGTATTGGGGAAAAAGTCAACTGTGGCCAATTGACAGTCAAATCTCATGAAAATTGACCCACATCAACATTATGAACTCACATGGACCATTTGATCAAGTTTGGATCACAATTCCACAAGAAATTTGATCAGATCACCAAAAGGGCAAAATGATCATTTTTAGGGTTTTGACTGCACAAAGGCAATTTTTGACTGTTTGACCTAGCCAATGGCACACCAAGCTCACATATGGACTCAAGGACCCCATGGAATTATCTTGACATTCTCAACAAGTTCAAAATATCCCAAATACACAAGATTGACAGTTGAATTTCCCAGTCAATTGATCAATTTTGACTGTATACTGAAAAGTCAAACTTTGACTTTTTGGTCAAAATCAAGGGTCAAGATTCATTTTTCATCAAAACATGCCAAATCATGAAACTTGTTCATCAAGAAATCAAGAAATGCAAATTAGGGTTTGAAATGAAGATTTTTCATAACTTAGAATTTTTCTAAGTTATGAAAAACCCTAATTTTTTCCTAACTTTGTCCCACTTTCTCACCAAGATTCATTTGGATTCAAGCAAAAGTCAAAACATGAAAGTTGTAGCATATTGCATAATCTACAACTTTGATTCACAAAGTTTTCCAAAAAGAGGCTTGTATCTCAAGTTACAATTTTTGGAACAAGGTTACCAAACCATTCTTAACTTAGAGAAAATTTGACCTATTTTTGGCAAGGTTTTTACCTAACTTCAAGACCATTTTTAACATGCTTCCACTTGGAATTTCAATTTTAATTTCAAAGATGGATTGTAGTACACATTCCAAGCTTTCCAAAATGTCCAAGAACTCATTAAACAACCTCATGGTTAGGGAGAATCGAATTTTGCAATATGGGAAAAACTCACTTTGTTCTTGGCCAAATTACATGTCCATAACTTGTGCATTTTCAAACTCAGCATGTGCTAGCTACATTACAGGCCTCTAAGCCATCCAACACTCAATAATTTAATGCTAATTCATTGTGCCAAGGCCATGTTCTATGTGTTCAAGCATTGCCTAAAGGTTTAATCCCAAATTGGAAAAAGCATTATATCCATTTTTGCAAAAGTTACACTTTATGTATAAAGCAAATCCAAGCAAGTACATTTGAAATCTCTTTGGCACAAGTTTATGAGTTAATCACACTGATCAAGACTGAGTTATGCAGCACATTAGAGGGGCCTCTACCTGTCTAGAACTGAATTTGGCCATTGCTTGCTTAAAGTTTAAGAAACATAACATAACATGTACCAACTCTCATATCAGTTAACCAAGGCTTAAGAAAAGTTATCAAGCACATTCTAAACATTCATCCTAAGATGAAGCACGACCCTAAGATCCCCAATACCTCCCCATTCCCAGAATCACCTTCAAACTGCTCAAAACAGGGCATCCCTGCAGTTTGAGTTCCATAGCTCAAACCTTCCATGCTTTCTTGCTAAAAACACATCAAACACATTCCCTAACATCCCTTGAAGCTAATCAAAACCTCAAACACGACCTGTAACACTCCCAGGAAACATCACCATTTTCATTTTCTTGTTTTGCAGCTGAAGTTCTCTAGCACGATTCAAAAGGTTTCAAGACAAAGTAAAGCTTGGAATAGCATCCTTGGACATCAAGGAAGCTGTACCAATCATCACCTTGCATTGAGGACACCTCCATCATCAGATACAACTTCAACTGAACAGGTAAGTTCATGAACACGAATCTCTCTATCCAGGCATTGTTAGCTTTAGGTTTGTGAAGAAAATATGTCACATTCATAGCCCTGGACATGCCCATGTAGTTAGTTTTCATTTATGTTACGTGTGTCATGAGAATTTGATGTCTGAACATTGATAAAATTAGGTTAAGATTTGGGAATGGAGAAATTCTCTCTCATTTCTGAGAGTTAGGATGAGTTCTTTATATGTATGGATTCGTTGTTTGATGCTGAACATTTTTGATGTTGTAAGTTTTCATTAAAAAGCCAGGAATCAGGATGTTTGAATCATGTTGCAAACGCGCGTTTTTTGAACAAGAACTGTCCAGAGGTTGAAGAAGAGCCACGTGGGCTGGGCCTGTTTTGATATTTCTTTTCACACCATGTTTTTGGTTTTACACCCCCTAGGTCCATTATGTTTATTTTCATGATTTTTTGACTTTTCTTTTTTCATTCTGACTTATTTATTTTTCCTTATGATATTAAAAATATAAAAATAATTTTTTGAACCATTTTTGAATTTTTTAGGCATTTATTTGTTTATATTGGTATTTGTACATAAATAGATAAATAAACACTTTTCACTTAGAATACTAAAAAATAATGTAAACACATTTTATTCTCATTTTTATTTTGTTTTATCTTCTTAAAATATTTCATATAAAATATACTTTTTTTATAAATATTAAATATTATTATTTATATATATATATATAATACATATTTAGAAAATAATACAAATATACATATATATATTAATATATTTAGGACTAAAATACAAAAAATACATACATTTTTTCTTTTATTAATATTTGACATAAAAAAATACTTTTTTTATAAATACACTTCATTTTTATTTTATTTTTGCATATAATTATTAATTATTGTATATATCAAATAAATAATACCTTTTATTTAAGAAATTAGGGTTTTCCCCTAAAACATAAAAAATCCAAAAAATAATGCTTTTCATTTTATTTTATTTTGACATAAAAAATACTCTTTTTTTCATACACATAAAAAACCTTTTTGCATCTTGCATATTTATCTTATTTCTATTTAATTTGTGCAATTAAATATCTTGTAAATAATTCAATATTGATGTAATAGTTTAGGTTTAAATTCCTTGTCAAAAATCCCCATTTGAACATTTGTACCCCCCTTCCCATATATTGTGTTGTAATAGCTTAGTAAATTAATTTTTCGCACTTTATTGCTTTCTAATTATACCATGTTAGAATTAGGGTTTGTATGCGAATCAAAAACGACAAAAATAGTTTGACCTAATTTCAAGATAATCAAGCATGAAAAGGGACAACACAAATCACACTTGCACCCCCTAGGGTATTCCACTTGTTGCCTTCAATAAATGGGCCATATTGCATGTTAGGTCTCTTTGGGCAAAACAAACACAAATCAAATGATCATAGTCCCTCGATGACGCTTTCAAAAAGTTGCCTAAACAAATGATCAAGTCCCTTAAAGAAAATTGCCCCAAAGATACTTGGCACTATTGCAATTATGGTCTAAACGATGACCCGCGCCCGTCCCTTTCACATCCTAACACAAGATTGTCCACCAAATACAATGGTGGAACAAACTTGTTAAAAGGGTTAAAACATAACAATAATCTTTGAGAAATTTAGGAGTAGATAACCTCTTAGTTACTTGAATCAAACTTGCAAAACAAAACACTTGCCTATTTTCTAAAACCACACCTCACAACACTTTCAAAACAAACTTTCAAAAAACAAATGAAAACCTTTTCAAAAAGCATACACCTTTGTATACATCCCAACATGGATCATTACAAAGGTTGCCACCACATTGGCTTCTTTTCAAAACATTTTCAAACCCACACACACACAAGAGCACTATTTCAAATAATTGAAACAAAAGGCAAGTTGATTTAAGCAAGTAACTAAGAGCCCATGGATAACCATGGATAGAAAGGGTGCTAATACCTTCCCTTTCTATAATCTACTCCCGGAACCCAAGAAAACATCTCAAAGGTTTTTGCTGTGCTTTTTAAACCTTTCCTTAGGATAGAATAAAAATTCGGTGGCGACTCTTGCTCAACCGAAACATTTGCGAAAACAAACGCAAAACCATAGTCAGTTCTCCCACCGTATCACAAGATAAAATAAAAGAGCAGACACAGTTAATTTAAGAGTTCATCATTAAAAGTAACTGGCCGAAATCAGTTGTTCCCCTCTCTGCAAATCACGAGATTACTCTCGGTTCACAAAGAGGGATAAAAATGCTTGCAATTAAAGTATGAAATGCACAAATTTACAAATTGCACAAATTCAAAGTTTGTCAAACATACTGCATAAATCCAAAAATGGTCAACCAAAGTTTCCAAACAGCATGTATAACTATGAAGTCCAAACTGAATTGCCTAACCAAACCAAAAAGGCAAACTGAAAGTCACAAGTTCAAACTATCCAAACTGTCCAAATCTGTCCAAAAGATATAGAAGGATATCAAGATATTAAACAAGTACAAAAGCTGTCAACAAGTATGCAGGAAAGCAGGAATTATGTAGAGGAAAACTAGTGTGCAAGCAAGGTTCAAAGATACATCATTTTCCTAGGCCAGTTGCTTTTTCAGAAAAAAGTACAATAAGCAATAAAAAATGCTTAAATCTGGAGAGAGAGAGAAGAGAGAAGAGAGAAGAGAAATAGGCTTACAGCAGGCTTAGGCTTAGAAAAGATATAAACCAACATACCACAACACAGAAAAGGGGGGCAGAAAAATACAAAAGAGAAAAGCTACAAACTGTATCAAGAAGAGCCTGCCTCCAAAACAACATAACCTGTCAAACATTCAAACACTAACCATAAGCCTTAAGCCTTCATCAAACCAAAATACCACAAGCTTCAAACCTAAAGCCATAACCTGTTTCTAACCAGAAGCCTAAAACATCAAACCCCTGCTAACCTGCATAAGCCTTTGTCCTAAACCTGCATAAGCCTTGGTCCTAAACCAACATCAAACCAAAAGCCATACACCAGAAACCTGTACAGAAGCCTAAACCTGTTTCAAAGCATCAAAGCCATCAACAAACCTGCCAGTCTGTAACACAAGCCTAAGGGTTGTCTTGTGTGACTTGTGTGCCTTATCATACTTGTGGTGTGCTTCATCATAGCATCATGCCATCATACCATTGCATGCATCCTGTATAAAGAACTAACCCATTTCAAAGACAAAAAAGTTTCATCTTTGCTCTGTTTTGTAGGACATCATGATGCCCGTGCGTAGGAATACTGTCCGGCTCAACTTTGTTCAACCACCAACTTTGCTCAAGGATTTGGTTGGTAGGATTCCAAACACTTCTTCCTTCATCAACAGGCATGGTTCTCTCCTTGGCTTGATCACTGCAAAGTGGGACCAACAACTGATAAGTGTTCTGACCCAGTTTTATGACCCCCTGTATCATTGTTTCACCTTTCAAGACTTCCAGCTGGTTCCTACCCTGGAAGAATTCTCTTATTTGCTTGGGATCCCTGTCTTGGAGCAAACTCCATTCACTGGTTTTGAAAAGACTCCTAGGCCTGAAGAGGTTGCTGCAGTTCTCCCCTTGACCAAAGAAGAGGTATTGGCTAACTGGGAAACTAGAAGTGGAGTTAAGGGCTTTTTGGTCAAATTTCTGGTTGGCAAGGCTAATGATTTCTGGAATGACTTGGACTTCAAGGCGTACGAAGACATTCTGGCTCTTTTAATCTATGGCCTGGTATTGTTTCCCAATCCTGACACCTTTATCAGTATTTATGCCATAAGGATCTTCATGTCTCGGAATCCTGTACCCACTCTTTTGGGTGATATCCTGCAACAACTCTATGCTCGTACTGCCCGAAAACGGGGAACCCCATGGTGTTGTGCTCCTTTGCTAGTGAGGTGGTTTATTTCGCACCTTCCTAAGTTCGTGCTGAAGAATGAAGAAGGAAAGGGATGGGCTCATAGGTTAATGTCTCTCACTGATAATGACATCACTTGGACTCTCAAAGGTTTGGATGAGGTAGCTGTTATTGATCATTGCGGAGAATACCCTAATGTTCCGTTGATTGGTATCCAAGGAGGAATCTCTTATAATCCATGTTTAGCTCTCCGCCAGCAAGCCAAAGCCTAGCCTGCACAAACAAACACCTCTCAACCTATCAAGCCTAAAAAGCTAAACATCATCAAGGCCATCACTCAGAAGCATATCAGAGAGGAAAACATATCAAGCATTCAAGGCAACTCAGAGTCAAGCAATCCAAACCCTCAGAATTGCTTCATCATAGGGTGCAACAAACATATTTCTCAGATTCAGAGGTATACAGAAACAAGGAAAAGAAGCAATCAGGGCCAAGTATATCAAGCTTATCCAGAAGCGAGCAAAGGAAAGCATACAAAAGAAGCAAGCGAGGCAAAGAAGCAGAAGAAGAAAAGAAGTGATAAAGTAAGGGTTTTCAGCATGCATCATTAAACCATAAAAAGGGCAAAATACCGAATACCAGGTTTTCCAGCATCACCAAGCCTCCGCCTTCAGCCTCCCTAGGACGCCACCGTCCTCCTCACATCCTCTCCAAAGGTATAAACCCCTTTTTCTTTTCTTTTCCACATCTCGCACAAACATCAAGCAGTATATCAGAATCAATAAACGAAAAGTAAAACATGCAAGACGTAAGAGTTAAAACCCAAAAATGCGCTAAGGTAGAAATTATCACCTTGAACAAACCATCGCCTACGTGACCATGGAGAAGAAGGAGCTGACGGAGGCGCCTGGCGGCTATGGGCGGAAGTTTTGTTCAGATAAGCATGGCTCAGAGATGAGAAGATGAAGACGAATGAAGCGAAGAGGACGAACGGCGCCTCTGTAAAGCTTGCAACCCTTTTCTTTCCAAATGAACACAAATATTCAAAACCCTAAAAAACAATTGTTCAAACATGTTTAGGCCTTGCCCCGTCATCTGCCTTAAGCCCATGTCCAATTTGGCTCTGTACCCCCTATTCAGCGTGCATACCCCCCATTTCTCATTATGCTTGTTTGTTGTTTGGGCTTGCCCCCTCTTACACCCATAAATCCCATGTTAATTCTCTTTTTTTGTTTAGAAATCAACTCTTTTTTTTTATCACATAATACTTTTTTACATATACATCATATCATACTAATTTTTCATGTTAAATTTAATTAACAATACTCTTTTTATTTTCTTTTTTATAATATGATTAAATTTTGTAAATAAAAAATAACACATTAACTCTTTTATATAAAAATGTCTTAATTACTTTTTATGTTAGTTAGTATAATTAAAATATATAGAGGAATAGAACTTTTGAGTTAAATAATTTTTCTTAAATTTAAAACAATTTTTTTTTTTTTTTAAAGTTAAAACTTTTGTATATTTGTACATAAAAAATACTAACATAAGGCATTAATACATAAAACTTAAAATATTTTCTTTTTTCTTAAACTTAAAAAATTTCCTTTTCTTTTCTTAAAATATTTTGTCTTGTACATAATTAACAAATATCCAAAAAACAAATAAAATACTTAATAAATACATTTACCACTTGTAAATAATCATACACTTACACAAATACATTGACACATTTACATTGCTTTATTCCTATACATTGATACATATTACATTTGAGATCGCAATTCGATTTGGTTGTAAATTATTTGGACACTACTCTCCTATTAAAGTCTCATCCCCATTGTAAATATTTGTACCCCCATTCCCGGATACTTATTTGTAATAGCGTAGATTTTAAATTCTCGCAATTTATCGCTTTCAAATATACCATGGTTAGACCTAGGGTTTGTATGTACATAAAATTAAACGCTAGATAACCTAATACAAAGACAAATGCATGAAATCAATACACCATTCACACTTGCACCCCTAGGGTAATCTCGCTTGTTGCCTTCCAAAATGGGCCATGCTTGCACGTTGAGTTTCTTTGGCAAAACAAAATAAATCAAATGATTATAGTCCCTCGATGACGCTTTCGAAAGTTGCCTAATCAAAATGATCATAGTCCCTTCAAGCAAAATTGCCAAAGACACTTGGCACCATTGCATTCATGGTCCATACGATGACCCGCGCCTGTCCCGTTAACATCCTAACGCAAGATTGTCCACCAAATACAATGGTGGAACAAAATTGTTAAAAGGGTTAAAACATGAGAAAAACCTTTGAGTAAATTTAGGGGTAGACAACTCTTAGTTACTTGATCCAACTTGCAAAACACACTTGCCTACTTTTCAAACCACACTCCACAAACACTTTCAAAACAAACTTTCAAAAACATTTGAAACATCTTTTCGAAAAGATACACACCTTTGTAAAACATTCGAGTAAAGAATTGTTACAACGGTTGCCGAGACGAAGGCATCTTTTTCAAAAACATTTTCAAAACACACACACACACCACCATTTCAAGCAATTGAAAATCAAAGGCAAGTGATATAAATAAAGTAACTAAGAGCCCATGGATAACCATGGATGAAAAGGGTGCTAATACCTTCCCTTTTCATAATCTACCCCCCGAACCCACGAAACATCTCAAAAGGTTTTTCATGTGCTTTTTAACCTTTCCTTTAGGATAAAATAAAAAGTTGGTGGCGACTCTTGCTAAACCGAACAAGTGCGAATACAAACGCAAAAACTCAAGTCAGTTCTCCCACCGTATCACACTAAGCTATTACAAATAAGTATCCGGGGATGGGGGTACAAATGTTTACAAATGGGGATGAGTCTTATCAGGATAGTAGTGTCCAAATATTATTTACAACCAAATCGAATCGTCACATTCTCAATGTAAAAATATAATCAGGTATGAGAATAAAAAAGAATTAAAAGCAATGTATGATGCACATGATTATTTACAAGTGAGTAAAAATGTTAACCTAATGTATTAAGTATTTTATTATTATTTTTGTGTTTTTTGTTAATGTTACATAAACAAAAGTTTTAAAGAAAAGAAAAGAAAAATATTTAAGTTAAAGAAAACTATTATTCATGTATTTTAGTTAATGTTTTTAAAAAGCTTATATAAAAAGTTTAACTAAATAAAAGTTTTAAAACAAAATGTATTATTTTATTTACCAAAAAGAATTAGGAATTTAAGTTATTTAATAAAGAAAATAAGGTGGTGAAAATAAAATGGTATTAGTTTGTATATATAAAAAAAGGTTAAATGGGCTTAGGGGGTTTGTACTTGGCCCATATGACAACAAAAACAAATTAACACAAAAAAGGGGGTGTAGGAGCCAGTTTTGTTTGGGCTTAGGGGGTTTAGTGCGTGGCAGGCCCAAATGCTTCAGAATGTTTTTTAGGGTTTCACTTGTTTGATTCAGAATTAGGGTTACAATGTTTTTATGAGCGGCGCTGCTTTCCATCTTCTTCATCGCCTCTTCCTCGTTCTTCAACCATGGCTTCTGATATCTCCCTCCACTCGCCTCAGCCACCGGAGCGACGCTTCCATCCATCTTCCGTCATTCCTTCAAAGAGGCCTAGGGCTCTTGCTTCATGACGGTATGATCTGTTAGCTTCATTTTAGCTTTCTTGTGATATTACTCTTTCCATCTTGGTTGTGTTATGTACGAGTTTTAATCTTTATCTTTTTTTTTATGCTTATATGTGATAGGGATTTTGAGAGATATACATGAGTGCTTCGCTCGGAGATTTGAAGGAGGAGGAAGATGGATTGGTCGGTGATGCTTCAAGGAGGCCAAGGCGGAGGGAGTATGATGACAAGAGCTTCCTGGTACTTGTATCTTTTAGCTTTCCTTGAATGGTTTTATGATGATAGTGTCTCTGAAAACCCTAGGATACTTCACTTCTGCATCTTCTTTTCTTCTTCTGAATACTTGCTTCTGTGATGCTTTTGATGATTATTCTGTTATGAACTTTGCTTTGGAGTTTCCCTCTCTTTGGACTTGATTTTCTTTCAATGATGAATTTGATTCTGAGATACTTGTGCTTCTGTTTAGCCTATGATGAACATGTTCTGAGGCGTTTTGTTGGCTATTTTTTTAATGATGATGATATTGAATCTGAGAATGTGGTTATTGTTTCACTTCTGACTTCTTCTTTTTCTCTTGGCTTTGGGTGAGCTTTCAATGATGAATCTTGATCCTGAGATTGTTTGCTTCAGTTGTTTTTGCTTCTGACTTTTCTTTTCCTCTCTTTGGATGTTGATTCTCAATGATGATGATATTGAATCTGAGATTGTTATTTGTTGCTGATTTTTGATGTTTGGACTTGCTTGTTGGAGTTTTGTTTGAATAAGGCTTGATGACTTGCTTCTTAGAGGCAGACAGGTTTGTTTGAAACTTGGCAGTTTGACATGCTTGTTTAGGATACAGGCTTGAAAGGCTTGTGTTATGTGTTTGACAGGTTTTTTTAGGCAGTCTGAAGCAGGCTTGAGGCAAGTTTGGAGATTTGTTTTAGGCTTTTGTAACTGGTACAGGCTTGTAGCTTATGCAGGCAAGCTTGGTTTGCTTGCTTGAAAGCAGGCTTGGAGGCTTTTATGCTGGCTTGCTTCGGTTTCCAGTTTTGTTTGGATACTTTATGAAGGCAGGCTTATGTTTTGAACAAAGGTTTGAAGTTTTTTGAGCTTGTTAGTTTTTTTTTGAGAGGATTTGATGCAGGATGTGTTATATTTTTCTATGTGGTGTTCTGCCCCCCCTTCAACTATTCTGATTTGTTATATTTATTTATCTCTAAGCCTGCCTGAAAAACTGTAAGCCTCTACTTCTCTCTCTCTTTTCTCTCTCTATTAAAGCATATTATATTGCTTAAAGTGCTTATTTTCTGAAAAGGTTGTGGCTAGGAAATGATGAAAATTTGAAATATTGCTTGCAATGTTAGCTTTGCTCTGCCTCTTGTACTTTCTTCTTTTCCAGATTTTATGCATTGTTAGTTTGTTAGCCCCTTTGACAGTTTTTGACAGCTTCTTTGACAACTTCTTTGACAGTTTTGAACTTGTAACTTAGTTGGTCATTTTGACTTAGTTTGGTTTGCCTTGTTTGCCTCTCTTTGATAGTTTGCACTTTGCAATTTGTGAATTTGTTATGCAACCTTGTATTTAATTAATTCCATGCTTGCAAACAATTTTTCTTTCCCTCTTTGTGAACCAAGAAGAGACATCTTCTTGCGATTTGCAGAGAGGACGAACAAACTGATTCCGGCCAACAACCTTTAATGATGAATTTGTTGATTAACTGTCTGAAAATGCCTTTTTTAATTCATCTGCATTTGACTTCTCTTTTTCTGTCTTTGCAGGTAAATACCAGTCGGGCAAAGGAAGCAGCGGTAGAAGATGAAGACTTCAAGAAACTTAGGATATAGTTTTATTTTATTTTAATCATTTGTAATAAACATTATTATAAATACTGTAAATAAAATTACTGTATTTCAATAACACTTGTACCAATAATTAAAAATAAATAAAATTCCTTTTGTCAGATAATTCTCTATTTCACTGTCTATTTAATTATTTAAGTTTCTTGAATTAAAATAACTGGAAGTACATCCCAATTATTTTAACTTAGATGAAATAAATAATTAATAACGTTGTAGTCTCACAAACCCCGCTTTGACCAGCAATAAGCCCGACATGTCAGTTAACCAATTGCACAGCTAAGTAAACGTCCATACGCCTTTCACTTCACTTGATTAAACTAAAACTGCAAATTTTCAATCAGAAGCCTCAGCTTCTATCCCAGAGGTTCAGGTTTTGAGAAACAAACTGAAATCTTGAACAGGCGTCAAAGCAGTGTGACAGCCAATTAAGACACTGTAGATTCAAATTCTTCTGAAAATGCGCGTGCAAACCCTAATTCTTGATTTATTGTCAAAGAAGCGTCTGTTTGATCAAACCCTGAGCCAAACTCAACCAAATTAATAGAAACCCTAATAATCTGCTTGGACTGATTCAAAAGTTAATGGAAACCCTAATTTTGTTTGACTGATAAGAAAAGTCTGTTTGACCGATTCTTGAGCCAATCTGAAAAATCAGGAAACCCGAAGCTGTGATTTCTTGTGAAAAAGAGAGGGCAAATTTTGGGGTACAACAGTTGCCCCTGTCCAATCTTCTTGAACCTGAAGAGTTAGATTGGCAGTTTTTGCCTTTTGCGACTCGAGGGTAAAAGGAGATTGGACACTAGAGTGCCCAAAAAATTTTCACTCGTCAAAGCGTAGTTTGAGGGAATGGGCTTAAAGATGCCATTTGGAGATGGGCTTAAAGATGCCATCTGGAAATTGTTAGTAGGAGGATGGGCTTATAGATGCCATTTGGAGATGTGACAGAATCTTGTCGGGGGATGGGCTTAGAGATGCCATCCAAGAATGTTCGTTGAACTGTATGTCGTTGGTGAGTGGGTGAGTATCAGAAAGGTATCCATGTTTGGAACGTCTTTGAACTGGGGGTCTGAATAAGCAATAGATTGACATCCGTGTTTGGAAGCATCCGTAAACTGTTTTCAGAAGTTGAATAAGCATGAGTTGGTCGAATAGATATTTGTCCTGTCTGGTTTCAGGTGTTAATCTCTGACCTGAGAAAGAAAGATAGTTTCCTGGCTTGTTACAGGTATTGTGATGTCGGGAATGGGCTTACAGATGCCATTTGGAGATATGATGGATAGTTGTTAGAGATGGGCTTAAAGATGCCATCCAAGAATTCCTGTTGAATTGTAATTTGGTAAGTTGAAAGAAGGAACCTGTGTAGGGTTTTCTGATGATGAGTCCGTGTAAAACTGCATCTGAAGTTGAGAAGGAACCGGTGTAGGGTTGCCTGATGATGAGTCCGTGTAAAACTGCATCTGAATTTGAGAAGGAACCGGTGTAGGGTTGCCTGATGATGGGTCCATGTAAAACCGCATCAGGATTTGAGAAGGAACCGGTGTAGGGTTGCTTCATGATGAGTCTGTGCAAAACTGCATCTGAAATTTTGAGAAGGAACCGGTGTAGGGTTGCTTCATGATGAGTCCGTGTAAAACTGCATCTAAAATTTTGAGAAGGAACCGGTGTAGGGTTGCTTCATGATGAGTCCGTGTAAAACTGCATCTGAAATTTGAGAAGGAACCGGTGTAGGGTTGCTTCATGATGAGTCCGTGTAAAACTGCATCTGAAATTTTGAGAAGGAACCGGTGTAGGGTTGCTTCATGATGAGTCCGTGTAAAACTGCATCTGAAATTTTGAGAAGGAACCGGTGTAGGGTTGTTTCATGATGAGTCCGTGTAAAACTGCATCTGAAATTTTGAGAAGGAACTGGTGTAGGGTTGCTTCATGATGAGTCCGTGTAAAACTGCATTTGAAATTTGAGAAGGAACCGGTGTAGGGTTGCTTCATGATGAGTCAGTGTAAAACCGCATCTGAAATTTTGAGAAGGAACCGGTGTAGGGTTGCTTCATGATGAGTCCGTGTAAAACTGCATCTGAAATTTTGAGAAGGAACCGGTGTAGGGTTGCTTCATGATGAGTCCGTGTAAAACTGCATCTGAAATTTTGAGAAGGAACCGGTGTAGGGTTGCTTCATGATGAGTCCGTGTAAAACTGCATCTGAAATTTGAGAAGGAACCGGTGTAGGGTTGCTTCATGATGATTCCGTGTAAAACTGCATCTGAAATTTTGAGAAGGAACCGGTGTAGGATTGCTTCATGATGAGTCTGTGTAAAACTACATCTGAAATTTTGAGAAGGAACCGGTGTAAGGTTGCTTCATGATGAGTCCGTGTAAAACTGCATCTGAAATTTTGAGAAGGAACCGGTGTAGGGTTGCTTCATGATGAGTCCGTGTAAAACTGCATCTGAAATTTGAGAAGGAACTGGTGTAGGGTTGCTTCATGATGAGTCCGTGTAAAACTGCATCTGGAATTTGAGAAGGAACCGGTGTAGGGTTGCTTTATGATGAGTCCATGTAAAACCGCATCTGGATTTAAGAAGGAACCGGTGTAGGGTTGCTTCATGATGAGTCCGTGTAAAACTGCATCTGAAATTTTGAGAAGGAACCGGTGTAGGGTTGCTTCATGATGAGTCCGTGTAAAACTTCATCTTAGTAATTGTTAATGATAACCTTTTATTCTTATCCTGAAAAGGGTAAAACATTAGCTGAAACACAAAGTTATGTTGCATGAGATGTATGATGCAATATGTATGTTATATCAAAGTTTATGATAGGAATGTAATGAATGCGCATGTAAGCTGATGAGCTGTCTTGCTGAGGAAGATAAATCCTGGATAGCGGGAGATAATAAAATCTTTGACCGCTGTCGGGGAAAATAAATCCTTGACTGCCACTGGGGATTGAAAATCCTGGACTGCTGTTGAAGAGTATGTGTGTCTTCAAACTTTGCTTAAAATATTTCCAATGGGTTCCTGTTTCGTTGTTTGAGGAGAACTCCGTTGGGGGAAGTTGAAAACTCTGTGGAGGGTATGTTTATTTCTGCTTGAAAAAGAGTTCAGGAGTCTTAGTCGTCCGTTGTTCTACTGGGGAGTCGAAGTTGAACTGATATCTGGTCGGGTTCAGGTTTCGCAGTAACTTGCTGGGGATTGTAGAGTAGTCTACTGGAGAAGAGGAGTTGTGGTCCTTTGATTTGTAGTAGTCGGAGAGGCAAACTCAAGCTGGGGAATCATCCTATGAGAAGGGTTTTGGGGAGATTTGTCACTGCCCCTAGTAGCAAGTGCTTGTGGCACTGCCTGAAAATGTTTGATTATATGTAACCCTTTAATGAGATTGACGTTTAAATGCCCCAAGTGATGGTGAGGGAGACTTGCCCCAGGTTAATCTGTAATTGAGAGATTTGTTGAAATCTTGACCGGACTGCCCCAGGTTAACTGAACTTGGAAAGATTTGTTAAAATCTTGACTGGACTGCCCTAGGTATGCTGGATAGTGACATGTCATGCCCCCTTGTTGATAGGAGATTTGTCAATGGAAGTATCATCCTTTTTGAAATGATTTTGCTCACTGAGAGGGCTTTTGTTCACTGGATATTCATTGTGTGAATTTCTCCGCTGTCAAACAAATAGCCAAATGCAAACAGTGATATTCAAGTAATGCAAAGTTTATGTTTGTCTTGAAGTTTTGAGAAAATGCGTTTTTTAGCAGAAAACTTTTTATAAGACAAATTCAACACAAGATTTAGAGCAAAGCCTTACAGGAGTCAGGATACCTTTTGTAACAGTATGCTTTCGAACTAACCCATGCTTCAATTAGGACTTTTGAAGGGTTGTAACGTGGCTTGGTTCAGGGTTTAAGAAACGAAGGATAAAGACTCAAAGTATATTTGTACCCACCCGCTCTTCGTGATGTTCTTCAATCCTAAACTCAGTTAATTGTGCACTTGAACTCCAAATGAGTCTGGAATGACGTTTTTGGTGATGGTTCACACCGGTTGAATTTGTGGGAAGACAGTCATCATTTTTTTTTGCAACATTTTTCATGTTTGTTTGAGGATTTGTAGTGACCTCGTTCTTTTTGATTTGTTATCCCTAACTTTTGCCTGACTGTTCCTGTTTTCGAGATTACAGTCAGCGGGATGCCCCAACTTTCTTAAGCCTCCTTTATAGGTTTTGGCTCAGTGGGATTTTCTTCTCTCTTTTTTTTTAGAGATAATGACTGCCTATGAGATAAGGAACCACCATTGTCTTTTGATTCCAGAGGAATGCTTTTGATGTCGTTCGTTGTATTACGAACTGAGAGTTTGCGACTTCAATGCGCATTTTTTTTTGAATTAACTGAGAGACTACCCTGCCCCAGGTTTAAATCAAAGGTTTCAATTTGTTTAGAACAAAAAACTCCTACTTCTTTGGCTCGAAGGGGTTGACTAGGGATTATCTTCCTTATAACTCCAGTGTTTAGGATTTGAAAGAAATGCCTGTACATCGTCAGGAAGGTCTGTTCAAAAGCATACTGTATGAGATTATGGCATTGTTTCGTCATCCTCCCTCTAAAGGCTTGTAGCTTTTTATCAAGAGTTAAATATCATAAAGAAAGCATAAGAATAGTGAAAACAAATGGATGAATTCAAGACAAACATATGCAATGCATTAATGAAACAAAGTTTGACATTAATAGATAATTGTTTGAATAATAAAAGAGATTACAACTTGAAAATTTAAATGGAACAAAGACGCTCTCAATGATTTGCCAAAGGAGCATTTGATTATGCTGGAGTCTCCGGAGGACCAAACTCAATCTCCTTGTCATTAATCAAATTCTGAATCTTGTACTTCAATGCCCAACAATCGTTAGTATCATGCCCAGGACTGTCAGAATGATAAGCACATGTGGCCTTAGGATTGTAGTTAGAAGAAGAAGTCTTGGGGTTTGGATGAGGCCATATCAATGCAATCAGATTCATCTTCAACAAGTGTTGCAGTGCTTGAGACAACGGCATGTTGATGTTGGTGAACTGTCTTTTAGGCTCGTCTGGCCTTCGTTGATTTCCCTTTTGCTATTGTCGGTGTAACGTAGAACCAGAGACCAGGACTGCCCCTACGTGTCAGTGACTTTTTTTACTGTTCACAGCATTGTACTCTTTCCTCCCATTGTGGGGGATTCTCTGTGCATCAGAGGGTGTAGCTCCTTGGATCTTTCCACTTTTGATGCCAACTTCGACCCTTTCGCCGGTCAGTATTAGCTCGGTGAACCCGACTGAGGAGCTTCCAATTAAGTGATTGAAGAGAGGCCCTGTCAAAGTTCCCATGAAGATGTCAATCATCTCTCTGTCAGTTAAAGGGGGTTGCACCCTACCAGTCAGATCTCTCCACTTTTGAGCGTATCCTTTGAAGTTCTCGTTAGAACCCATGGTCATGTTCTACAATTGCACACGAGTTGGTGCAAGATCAGCATTGTACTGATACTGTTTGTAAAAAGCAGCAGCTAAGTCCTCCCAGGTGTGGATGCGAGAACTCTCCAATTGATAAAACCACTCGAGTTGAGTCCCTACCAGGCTTTCTTGGAAGAAATGGATCCAAAGCTTTGGATCAGTTGTGTATGGTTGAATCTTGCGGGCATAAGACTTCAGGTGCATCTTAGGGCAAGAAGCTCCATCGTACATGGCAAAGGTAGGGACCTTGAACTTTGGCGGGATGACCAATCCCGAAACTAAACCCATGTCTCCTAAATCCAAGCCAGGTATTTGTTGAATCTCCATAGCATTGAGGCGATCCTCCAACTGTTTGTACTTGTCATCAGCGGGAGGATATTGTTCCTCGGGGTAGTCAGCTTCAACACCATTGATCTCCAAATTGTGGTCTTCTTCAAGACTATCCTCTATGTTAGGTGGAGTTGAAAGGTCTAGGGTTTTAGGTATTCTTTTCAGGATGCCCGTTGCCTTCTTGGACTTCTTCTTCTTGTCTTTGAGAAGGAGAGCTTTCAGATCCTCTTGCCCTTTATCCATAGCCAGAAACATTTGTTGGAATTGAGCGTTTTGAGCTTGGAGATCTTTCACCGTTTGTTCCATACGATAAGCCCGGCATGTCAATTAACCAATTGCACAGCTAAGCAAACGTCCATACGCCTTTCACTTCACTTGATTAAACTAAAACTGCAAATTTTCAATCAGAAGCCTCAGCTTCTATCCCAGAGGTTCAGGTTTTGAGAAACAAACTGAAATCTTGAACAGGCGTCAAAGCAGTGTGACAGCCAATTAAGACACTGTAGATTCAAATTCTTCTGAAAATGCGCGTGCAAACCCTAATTCTTGATTTATTGTCAAAGAAGCGTCTTTTTGATCAAACCCTGAGCCAAACTCAACCAAATCAATAGAAACCCTAATAATCTGCTTGGACTGATTCAAAAGTTAATGGAAACCCTAATTTTGTTTGACTGATAAGAAAAGTCTGTTTGACCGATTCTTGAGCCAATCTGAAAAATCAGGAAACCCGAAGCTATGATTTCTCGTGAAAAAGAGAGGGAAAATTTTGGGGTATAACACTACCCCTGTCATCGAGTCATCTGATGATCGGGGCAAAGGGATCTCCACTGATATGCCTGCCCGGACGGAGGCGCCAAAGACAATCAATGTTGAAGCTTCCAAGCAGGAGATGGAAGAGATTCTGAAGATCATTAAGAAGAGCGATTATAATGTAGTCGAGCAACTGGGGCAAACCCCATCCAAGATTTCTATGTTATCACTGTTGTTGTGTTCAGAGGCCCATGCCAAGGCTCTGATTACCTTCCTGAAGACGACCCACATGCCACAAGAAACACCAGCTGATTAGTTTACCGATTGTGTGGCCAATTTAACTGCTGATAACGGTTTGGGTTTCTCCGACGCCGATCTGATTGCTAAAGGGAAGAACCATAACGATGCTCTGCATGTCTCCATTGAATGCAGGGGAACTACTCTTGCACATATGTTGGTTGACACTGGTTCCTCATTGAACGTCTTGCCCAAGAAAGCTCTAGACAGGTTGGATTGCGAAGGGTTAAAGCTGAAGCCAAGCAACGTTGTTGTCCGGGCCTTTGATGGGTCTAAAAGGATGGTGCATGGTGAGGTTAATATTCCAATTAGATTTGGTTCTCAGGTCTTCGATTCTACATTCTATGTGATGGACATTCGGCCATCCTATTCTTGTTTGTTGGGTCGTCCATGGATCCACAAAGCTGGAGCTGTGACCTCCACACTCCATCAAAAGCTGAAGTACCCGGTCAAAGGAAAGATCGTGACAGTTCAAGGGGAGGAAGAGTACATGGTCAGCCACCTCAACTCGTTCCGGTACGTAGAGATGGATGGGGAATTCATTGAGACCCCATTTCAACACTTTGAAGAGGTTCCTCAAACACTGGCATCAGCTGAGACTGTGATTGAAGGTTCTCCTATGAAGATGGCTTCCTTAAAGGATGCCCGGGCTGTTATCGAGAAGGGTGAGTATGCAAACTGGGGCCGACTTCCTGATTTCACTCAGAAGACTAACAAGTTTGGTTTGGGTTTCACTGCAGAAGCTCAAAGGGCTGTTTGTAGTGCAAGGATTGGAAGACCTCTTGTGTTCATCAGCAACTCGGGAGTAAATTCCATCGAAGATGATGTGGAGGAATCTGAATTCGACAGCTGGATCTACCCTACGACCAACGGCGGACCAAACAACTGGACAGCAAAGGACTTCGTCCCTATTACTTTTGTTACTCAGTAATGAACTCTTTTGTTTTGAATTTGTAACAGATAATATTGTGAAACTTTATGGCTCGGTGTCTTACCCGGGGCACCGTGGCTTCATTTGTGAGGGCTTTTGTGTGCCATTTTCATATATCATTAATAAAAACATTGGACGTTTCTTGCATTTCAAATTTTGCGCTCCTTGTCTTTCTTTATTATATATTGCAAAATAGCTATTTACACACACTCACATATATAGGTCCCAATCCACTCCGGATCTCACTGGTAACGGCTCTGCTACTTCCAGTTATGACTTCGAAAATCCGATCAACTTGGCCGAAGACGAAGGTGAAGATGATTGTGAAGTGCCGGGTGAGCTTGCAAGACTGCTACTTCAGGAAGAGAGGGCCATTCAGCCACATGAAGAGCCGGTGGAAACGGTGAGTCTGGGTACCGAGACAGACAAGAAGGAAGTCAAGATCGGTGCAAATCTGGAGCTTAGTGCGAAACAGCGGTTGATTCAGATGCTGCATGACTACATGGAGATCTTTGCCTGGTCTTACGAAGATATGCCTGGGTTGGATACCGACATTGTGGTTCATCGCTTGCCTACCAAAGAAGACTGCCCTCCGGTAAAACAGAAGGTTCGCCGTATGCGTCCAGAGATGTCTGAGAAAATCAAGACCGAAGTTATGAAACAGTTTGATGCCGGTTTTCTAGCAGTAACCTCTTACCCTCAGTGGGTTGCCAATGTGGTTCCGGTACCGAAGAAAGATGGTAAGGTCCGAATGTATGTTGACTACAGGGATTTGAACAGGGCGAGCCCTAAGGATGACTTCCCTCTGCCTCACATCGACGTTCTGGTTGACAACACTGCTCAGCATAAGGTATTCTCCTTCATGGACGGTTTCTCCGGTTATAATCAGATGAAGATGGCTCCCGAAGACATGGAGAAGACCACTTTTGTTACTCAGTGGGGTACCTTTTGCTACAAGGTCATGCCTTTTGGGTTGAAAAATGCTGGGGTAATGTATCAGCGTGCCATGGTCGCTTTGTTTCATGATATGATCCATCATGAGATTGAATTATACGTCGACGATATGATTGCAAGGTCCCAAACTAAGGAGGAACACCTTGACCATCTACGGAAGTTGTTTGACCGGTTGAAGTTGTACAAGCTGAGATTAAACCCGAACAAGTGCACCTTCAGAGTGAGATCTGGCAAACTGCTAGGTTTTATCGTGAGCGACAAAGGTATTCAAGTGGACCCTGCCAAAGCGAAAGCCATACAAGAGATGCCAGCTCCCAAGACAGAGAAAGAAGTCAGAGGCTTTCTAGGATGCCTGAACTACATTGCCTGATTCATCTTGCACCAAACTGCTACTTGTGAGCCAATCTTCAAACTGCTGAAAAAGATCAAGTGGTACGTTGGAATGATGAATGCCAGGCCGCTTTCGAAAGAATTAAAGAGTATCTCCAGGAGCCACCCATTCTGATGCCACCAGTTGAAGGGAGACCTCTAATCTTATACTTGACAGTACTTGACAACTCAATGGGGTGTGTGCTGGGTCAGCATGACGAGTCTGGCCGAAAAGAGCATGTTATTTATTACCTTAGCAAAAAGTTTACCGACTGTGAGACTCGATACTCACTGCTTGAGAAAACTTGTTGCGCTTTGGCATGGGCTGCTCGCCGGCTAAGACAATATATGTTGACTCACACTACTCTGTTGATTTCAAAGATGGATCCAATCAAGTATATCTTCGAAAAGCCTGCCTTATCCGGAAGAATAGCAAGATGGCAGATGATCTTGACTAAGTATGACATCCAGTACACAACTCAAAAAGCAATCAAGGGAAGTGTATTGGCAGACCATTTGGCACATCAGGCAGTGGATGATTACCAGTCTATAAACTTTGAATTTCCAGACGAGAATATCATGGTAGTGACTGATTGCGAGATACCTGGACCATATGAAGGACCTGGGGAAGGATCCCGATGGTCTATGTACTTTGATGGAGCCTCAAACGCTTTAGGTAATGGCATTGGCGCTGTGATCACATCTCCTAAAGGCTCTCATACTCCGTTCATTGCCCGACTATGTTTCAACTGCACCAACAACATGGCGGAGTACGAAGCCTGCATTATGGGTCTTCGAGCTGCAATTGACCTAAGGATCAAGTTTCTGAGTGTCTTCGGAGATTCCGCTCTCGTGATCAGTCAGATCAAAGGAGAATGGGATACGAAACACCAAAATCTTATTCCTTACAAGGAGTATGTATTGACGTTGCTTCCCCATTTCAAGGAGATAACCTTTGAACATTTCCCAAGAGAGGAGAATCAGTTGGCGAACGCGCTAGCTACGATGTCTTCTATGTTCAAAGTCAAATGGGACAACGAGGCTCCCCGGATCATTATTTGGAAATTGGATGAACCTTCACATTGTTGTGATCTTGAGACCGAAGAGGTAACAGAAAAACCTTGGTATCATGAAGTGAAGAGGTACCTTGAAGCTCAAGAATACCCTGAGGGTGCATCCGTTAATGACAAGAAGTTTCTGAGAAGGTTCGCGGCAAAGTTCTTCATCAGCAATGGAATTCTTTACAAACGTAACCACGATTCAACCTTACTGCATTGTGTGGATAAGATTGAAGCAGAAAGGATCATGGCAGAGCTGCATGAAGGTACCTTCGGAACTCATTCCAGTGGACATACCATGGCAAAGAAAATCCTTCGGGCAAGATATTACTGGTCCACAATGGAAGCCGACTATTATCAGCATTCTCGGACATGTCACAAGTGCCAGGTCTATGCTGATAAGGTGCACATTCCTCCAGTTCCTTTGAACGTCTTGACAGCACCTTGGCCTTTTGCAATGTGGGGCATTGATATGATCGGCGAGATCAGACCTACGGCATCCAACGGGCATCGTTTCATCCTGCTAGCGATTGATTACTTTACGAAGTGGGTTGAAGCAGCTTCCTTTGCCACCGTAACCAAGAACGTCGTGGCACGGTTCATTCGGCACAACCTGATCTGTCGATACGGTGTACCAGAGAGGATCATTACGGATAATGGTACCAATCTTAACAACAAGATGATCACTGAGCTCTGCGAGTAATTCAAGATACAGCACCACAACTCTTCTCCCTACCGGCCGAAGATGAATGGGGCTGTAGAAGCAGCTAATAAGAACATTAAGAAGATTGTGCAGAAGATGACAATGACCTACAAAGACTGGCACGAGATGTTACCATTTGCTCTTCATGGGTACCGTACCTCAGCACGGACGTCAACAGGGGCAACACCCTATTCCTTGGTATATGGCATGGAGGCAGTCCTGCCCATTGAAGTTCAGATACCCTCTCTCCGGATCATGAAGGATGCAGGTTTAAGTGAAGACGACTGGATCCATACCCGTCTTGATCAACTGAACCTAATCGACGAAAAGAGACTTACTGCTATTTGTCATGGTCAGACGTACCAAAAACGGATGATCAAGGCATTTAACAAGAAAGTCAGACGACAAGAGTATCAAGTCGGGGACCTGGTAATCAAGCGCATCATTCTACCTCAAGGTGATCCCAGGGGCAAATGGACCCCTACGTACGAAGGGCCATTTGTGGTTAAGAACATCTTTTCAGGAGGAGCGATGATTCTAACCACCATGGATGGTGACGACCTTCCTCACCCCGTCAATGCAGACATAGTAAAAAGATACTACGCATAATTAAAGACCTGCTAGGTTGACTGGCCTAGGCAAAAATGAGGGCGTCCCGGCGAACCAAAAGGGTTCGGGAAAAAATAAGGGATGAAAATTAAAAAAAATCTGTACACCCGGCAAGTCGAAAACCGGAAAAGGCGGCTTGGGCAAAAATGGGTATCCCGGTGGACTGAAAACCCGAAAGGGCGGTCCAGGAAAAAGTTAGGGATTAAAGCGTAACACTATGTCTCATTGGATCACCTCGCATCCGGACTTCGGTATCGACTATTAGACTCGGACGACACCAGTCAATCAGATTCATCTTCAACTAAGCAGCAAAGTGATGAGATGCTTGAAGATATAAGGGCAATAGCAGAGCTGGAACCCAGTGGGATTATCCACATAGCTGTTTTGTTTTCTCTTCACAAATTGTATAAATTCTATTTGTTCGGCGGCATTCTCTTACTAGGACGTCAGCCTCTTGTACAAAAATGCCTATTTACAGGCAAACTTCAAAATCAATACAAGTTCATTTTTCAGACAAATTGCAAATTGTTTTTTTCTTTATCTGTTTTGTTTTGCAAAGAACGTCCAATGTTCATTTTTGATATATGCATTTGACATTAATTGCTGCTCATAAATATTTGCATGCGAAACAAAGGACTAATTACGGGTGATATCAGAAGTAGGGGCAATAAGAATTGTCTGAGAGGTCTAGTTGCTTTGTCCACCAAGGTACCAAGGTAGGTTCAGCTGAAGAATATGACCAAGATATCGTCACTACCCGCAGAGTAAGACAGTAATGGTAGCTCTCCCCACTGAGACTTGCAACTACGAAGGAATCAACAATACTCTCCCCCAAGCAGAGTTAGTCTACCGTCAGTCCCGAAAAGGCTCGGTATTCCCGGAAGGTCTTAATATTCCCCAGCGGAGTATAAAGATATTCCCAAGCAAGCGTAAAGAGCATCCCCGATAGTCTTAATATTCCTCAACGAAATATAAGAATGTTCCCCGACGGAATACAAGATACCCCCAGTGGAGCCATTTCCCCAGCGCGGTCTAAAAAAGTTTCCCCAATAGAGAATTGAATCATCTTACCCAGTAGATTCTGGAAGCTTGTCCCCTACAGAATACAAATGCATCTCCTTAGCCAAATTCAGAGGTTATCCCCACAAGAGTCTAACTGGGTTATCCTCAGCAAGTTGCAACTGAAAGATCATCCCTAGTGAAGTTCTTTCTATCCCCAGTGGAGTTCATCATCAAAATCCCCAACAGAGCTTATCAACGGAATCCCCAACAGAGTTATCGTTAAAATCTCAGTAAAGCATCTCTTCCCACAGAGTAATTCCCCGCAGAGTAATATCTTCACCAGTTTATCCCCCAACGGAGTTCTTTTCTCCTGCAGGTTTATTCTCACAATCATCTTCGTTCATCATCCCCAGCGGAAACGAAGAACTCAACTCTATTCTCCAGCAGCTCCGGGATTTATTTTCCCAGACGAAAATACATTCATAAACATTTCACACTTCATACCTCCTATTTACATACATGATAAAGTGCATACGACACGATCTCATTTATTTTTGAGAACATCATGACATCATGCATTTCATACATCATGACATTGCATACATCTAATGTTTTACCTTTTTCAGGAAAAGGTCAATCAAAAGATGGCTACCATCAACCTTTTCAAGTCCCAGTTTAATACCTGTAACAAGCCAGGAAAATTCCGTGGACGACTGATTGTAGGTTAATACCTGAAACCAGCCAGGAAATTATCTACATGAAGAGATTGAAGATCAATACCTGTAACAAGCCAGGAAGACTTTCTTTCTCAGGTCAGAGATTAATACCTGAAACCAGCCAGGACAGATATCTCCTTGACCAAACCTTTTCAAGTCCCAGTTGTATACCTGTAGCAAGCCAGGAAAAATATCTGTGGACGACTGATTGTAGGTTAATACCTGTAACAAGCCAGGAAAAATTATCTACACGAAGAGATTGAAAATTAATACCTGTAACAAGCCAGGAAAACTATTTTTCTTTCTCAGGTCAGAGATCAATACTTGTAACCAGCCAGGACAACTATCTCATCGGCCAACCTTTTCAAGTTCCAGATTAATACCTGTAGCAAGCCAGGAAAAACATCTGTGGACGACTAATTGCAGATCAATACCTGAAACCATCCAGGAAAACCATCTACACGAAGAGATTGAAAATTAATACATGTAACAAGCCAGGAAAACTATTTTTCTTTCTCAAGTCAGAGATCAATACCTGAAACCAGCCAGGACAACTATCTACTCGACCAGCTCAAACAATTCAACAATCACTTTTAGGTGGCATCTTTAAGCCCATCTCCAACAACTTTCTATCACATCTCCAAATGGAATCTGTAAGCCCATTCCCGACATCACAACGCTGATACTACACCATGCGAGTGCAAATTTCTGGGTACTCTAGTGTTCAATTATCTTCCACCTTCGGATCACGAAAGGCTCGAAAGCCAATATATATCCTCAAGTTTAAGAAAATTGAATAGGGGCAACTGTTGTACCCCAAAATTTTCCCTCCCATATTCCTCAAGATTTGTCAAGAATGATCTTCATATTGCTCAAAATGGCTCAAGGGTTGTACAGTCAAATCACCTCCTAAGGCAGTCAATTCAAAATTAGGGTTTTGTGTTGCATCAAGATCCTTACATCCAAATGGCCTCAAGTGCTTCCCAATGCCTTAATATGTTCTTAAGTCCATCCATGTCAAATTTCAAGCCTTCCAGAGGAATTTTGGTCAGTCCATTGCTCAAGAGACCCAAAAAGCGATTGTGCTAGGGCAAAAGTCAACAGTGACCTACAAATAGTCAAACCTCCAGATTTTTTTGTCAACATTCTCATTTTTAAGGATAATAAATCATTTGATCAAGCTTTGATCATGATTCATCAAGGATTGCCCAAAATTCATCAAGATTCAAAAGTTGCTAAATTAGGGTTTTGTAGGAAAAGTCAACTCAACTTTGACCAAGCATAACTTTCTCATACTTTGTGAGAAATGACCCATCCAAATCTCATTTTGAAGAGGATGCAATTTCCTACAATCCATCTTCACACCCCAAGATCAAGAAATGCTCTCACAAAAAGTTACAAATTTGGACATTATAGGTCATTTTTGAAAGTCAACAAATACACCTTTTTTTCCAAAGCTTATAACTTGAGAATGGAAGATCAAAATGAGATGAGACAAAAGGGGTTGATTAGAGGACATCTCAAGGTTTCTAAAAAGTCCAAGAACACCTCCAAAAGTTCCAAATTGAAGAAGTTATGCATTGTTGAAGTTGGGCATTTTTCCAAAATTGCCAAAAGTCAACTATCCTCAAAACTCCAATTTTTGAAAAAAGGGCCCACTTTTTTCCACTTGATTTAGTCTTGTCATGCCACACACGTGTCCCATCTTTAATTTCATGACCAAACATTTATTTTTTTATTTTATTTCATTTTTATTGATTTAATTTATTATTATTCAATATTAAATCAAATAAAATCCAAAAATTGATGTAAAGGGATCTTTGTGATTTGTACAGCTTGAAAATATCATGTGACAACCAACCAACTCGTGCCAAGGCTCATTCAAGCACAAAAAATCAGATCTTGCCTATATTTGGAAACATGGTTATGGTGATTAAAATCAAATCCTAATTCTTCAATACACAAGGATATTGGCCCATGTTTTAACCTAGAATGATTCCCTTATATGCAAGCAAGCCTCACAAACCTAATTCACGCACAATACCTTGCAGAAACAACCATACCAATTTTGTGAAAAACCTTGAAAAGTGTGAGATCGAAAACCACCTTGGAGGCGGATTCAGGCCAAAAGAACAACACAACTTTCTTCCTTGACATCCAGTGGTGCTATACCAAGTGAAACCAAGCCTTTTCATCACCTACATCTCACTGTAAGTCATCACGAATTGACCTCTGAACATGGAATCCAAACTTCCAGTTCTTGCATCTTTTCTTCAAAATATTGGCATATTCATGTTTGTTATTTGATGTAGAACATTTTTGCATTATTCAATTTCATTGTTGGACCCTGTATCATGATGCTCGAACCTAGGGTTCATGTTCTTGTGTTTTAGGCGTTTTTCAATTAGGCAAAATCAAGATGAATAGTGGTTACAGGGATGATGAGGAGACAGAGACGATCACGTCCATGTGCTTGGATGGGATTTTTATGGCCTAGGACGAGTTTTTGGAGCATCCTACGAAACCCCCTGCGGATAAAAATCCGCAGGTAAATAACAAGAGTTTTTGGAGAAGACGACCAGACGTCGCCCTCCCATTGGTCTATTTGAAATTACGCGCTTTTATTTTATTTTTCCAGGCATATTAGTTTGTTTCATATATAATAGTTGCTTCTTATTCCTATAACAATTGAAGCAGCTTGGTTGGGTGGTAAGCGCGTTGGCATATGAGCATTGGGACATGGGTTCGAATCCCAGGTCTCTCAAAACCTTGTTTATTTTTCTTCTTCAGGTATTCCCATGTGACGTTCAAAGAGTGGACCACTATGCGCTTGCAGATCTGGAAGGCTACGTGGCTTGCAAAACAAATCCAATGGTCTAGATGAAAGGACTACCATAGGCCAGAGTCAACATACGCGTGGACAATCTGAAAAGTCAAGCAGGCTGAACGTTAATGGGCCAAGAATTGCCAGATTCACCACAAAGTTGGGCCCAGCACCCCCCTGAGTTTGCTTATATTTTTTATTTTTATTTCTTTTCATTATTTTTTATTGCCTTTTATTATTATTATTAAAAAAACTAATTAATTAATTAACAAACTAACCTTTTTTTTATAAAATCAGAAAACACCAAAAATAATATTTATTAATTTCATTATTTATTTTTGTAAATAAAAATTAACCAATTAATTTAGTTTTAAATTAGGTTTAATGATAATATTTTTTGCAATAAATTAAAAGTAAATTAGAATATTAGGTTTTAACAATTTTAATCATTTTTATTTTTATTTCCTTAAATATTCCAAAAAACCAAAAAAATATTTTTTTTTATTTAATTAATTAATTAACTTAGATTTAATTTCTGTTTAATTCAAAATAACAAAAATATGCTTTCTTTAATAAAAAGGGTCAAAACCCTAAAAACTCTCCGATTCAATTTTTCTCGCGCGTATTATTTTTTTATTCATATTCCATATAATTGTAACTGCTTCAAGGATATAATAGTTTTAACTTAGGACCTTTTATCGCTTTTATTTACTTTTCCGCATTTACTTTTCAAGGGTTTGTTTTTGGCGATGTAAATACCTGACGCCTTATAATAGCTTAGTTTTATTTTCCGCAACCATTAACTGCTAGATGTATAAATAATAGGCTATGCATGACAAGATCTATCTTAACTTAAAATCAATCGTAGCACACCATAACATGTACAAAGATAACATAACTGAAAATTGACACATTTGCACTTGCCACTCCTAGGGTACGCCTCACTTGGTTGCCTCGAACGTGGTCATTGAGTATAGGAAGTTTTAGAGGTCGCCCTCTTGTCCAAAGATCATAAGTTGCCTCGAAACAGTTGCCTCAGATAAAATGATCTAAGACATTAGGGTTACCGCTAAGGCGTCCTAACATTGCTTTAGTGACCACATGTCCCTTAATCGAATTGACCCGTAAACTCCAACGACAGTGCTACCTACTCCTCAATAGTGGGATAGCACTGTCTAAAGGACATTTGCACAGTTTAATTCTCTTTTGAGTAGGTAGATGTTCTTAAGTACTTGCTCCTTTTAAAACAAAAACAAAACTTTTTGCACCTACACTCTCTTCAAAACAAAAATTCTTTTCAAATCCACAATCACAAAGAAAAGAAAACTTTTGAAAACATAATGAGCAAGTACCTAAGAGCCCGTGGATAACCACAGATGGAAAGTGTGATCGGTGGAAATAGAACTGACTGTTTTTGAATGCTTGTTCGCGAAATGTCGCGGTAAGCAAGAGTCGCCATCGTCTTTTATTTTCTCCAACAAGGAAAGGACAAAAGCACATCAAAATTCCTTTTCGAGATGTTTCTCGGTTCGGGAGGTAGATTATAGAAAGGGAAGGTGTTAGCACCCTTTCTATCAGTGGTTATCCACGGGCTCTTAGGTACTTACTCACTATGTTTTCAAAAATGTTTTGCTTTTCTTGTGTTTGTGGGTTTTGAAAAGAGTTTCGTTTGAAAACTTCGATTTAACTCTTGTATCTGTCCTCAAGAGTGTATGAAGTGTTTGTTTGAAAACTTTTGTCAGAAAAGTGTAAGTGCGAAAAGTATTTTTGTTTTGAAAGAGCAAGTACCTGAGAACCTCTACCTACTCGAAAGAAATTAAGCTGTGTAAATGTCCTTTAGACAGTATTATCCCACTATTGAGAAGTAGGTAACACCGTCGTTGAAGTTTCGGGTCAATTCTATTATAGGGACATATGGTCACCAAATCAATAGTAGGACGCCTTAGCGGTAACCCTAATGTCCTAGATCCTTTTTATCCGAAGCAACCGTTTCGAGGCAACTTGGATCTTTAGACAAGAGGACAACCTCTAAAACACCATATACTCAATGACCACGTCGAGGCAACCAAGTGAGGCGTACCCTAGGAGTGGCATGTGCGAGTGTGTCAGGTTTCATGTTAAGTTATCTTTGCACATGTTATGGTGAGTTACAGGTTGATTTTAATTTCAGATATAAGTCTTGTCATGCACAGCCTAGTTAACATACATCTAACATTTAAATGTTGCGGAAAATAAATTGCGGAAAGTAAATCTACGCTATTACAAGGCGTCAGGTATTTACATCGCCAAAAGCAACCCTTGAAAAGTAAATGCGAGAAATTAAATGAAAGCAATAAAAAGTCCTAATTAACGCTATTACATCCTCGGAGCAATTACATAAATATGATCAAAAATAATATGCGCGAAAAGAAATTAAATCGGAGAAGTCCTTAGGGTTTTGACCCTTTTTGAGAAAGAATGAAGTTTTGGTTATTTTGCATTAAATTAAACCTAAAACTAATTAATTAATTAATTAAAAGAAATATTTTTTGAGTTTTTTAATGTTTTAATGAAATAAAAGAAAAGAAATTAAAATTGTCAAGAAAACCCTAATTCTAATTTATTTTTATTTGTTATGAAAATAATTAAAGTTAACCTAATTAAAACAACTAAATTAATTAATTACATTTATTTACAAAAATAATAAATTAAAGGTGAAATTAATAATAATAAAAATATTTTAGGTTTTCTGATTTTATTATGAAAATAATTAATTGAGTTAATTAAATAATAATAATAATAGTACTAATTATTAATAGTAAAATAATTAAATTATAAAAGAAAAGAAAATAAATGAATGAACCAGGGGGGGTGCTGGCCCAATATGGAGGTAAGAAAGCAATATTCAGGCCCATTTGTTTCCCAGCCATGTTGACTTTCTGGATCTCCATGATGCGTGTTGACTGGGAGTATGGTAGTCACTCACTCTTGGCCTTCAGATTTGGGCTTAAAGACACATGGCACTTGGATGTTTGAAGTGCATGGTAGGACATATCCTCGAAAGCTGCATGTGATTATGTGAAGAAAAAATAGAAATAATTATTTTGGGGGACCTGGGGTTCGAACCCAGGTCCCAATGATTCCAAGCCAACGCATCCTCCACTACGCCATGTGCACGCGTTTGTTATTATAACAATAAGAAAATATAATATATAAAACAATCAAATATGCTGTAACCAAAAAACGCGCGCACTTATTTTCAAACTGACCAATGATGCATCAACACCTAGTCATCTTTTTCCTTTACACCTGTAAAAACAAATCAAATAGCGGGGGTTTTTAACCCCCACAAACTACAGTGACCAAAAATAGCGAATAAAGCTATGGTAAATATAAATATTTCACGATGGTCCCTGTGTGTTCGTCTGGTCTTGACGATTCCAACCATATGCCTTATGAACCCTAATTGTTCCTGGATTGTAAAGCCCTAATTTAAAAGCTTGTGAACCCTAAAATTCAATCATGGCAACTTTTGATTCTGTGCGTTTTAATCCAATTCAGTTATACCATCAGCTTCATATGAGTTCTAGCAATGCAAAACAAACACAAAAGCACGTTAAATATGCATGAATTGAACTGCATGATTCTGAAAATAAAATGTAAATCGTGACTCTGTTCTTGATGATTCTTTGAGCTTCAATGCTTGGTTTTGATTGTAAATCACTCCCGACCCTTCCAGCAACGTGTTTGAATCAATATAAGGCCTTGAATTGGCTTGGAACACAAGAATCAGTTTTGACTTTTCTTTGAATTTTCTTGAATTGGTTATGGATTTTTCTGCAGAAATTTCACGTGTGCATGATTAGGGTTAGCTTGCATATTTATAGGAGAATGAGATTAGGTCAGAATCTTGAGTAAAAATCCATGGAATGATGATTTGAATATTTGATTGGAAATCATATATTTTTGAATCTTCATGATTGGAAAAAGTTGCCAAATTTGGAGATATTGCATCTTTGACTTGGTGCACGAAATTGCCAACCTTTTTAGGTTATTCTTGCTTCACAAAAAGATTGAAAAACCATATCTTTATATTTTCCTACAATTTAAATTAATTAAATGAATTAATATTGATTAAAAATCCAATTAATTAATAAAAAATAAGAAAATAATTCAATTAAGCTTAATGGGTCGTGCATAGGCCATGGATGAAGTTTCAAGAAGAAATTTGAGGCCCATTAGCAAAAATAAGGTGTTTTGAGCAAAGTTGACTTTTGCAAATTCACAAAAATTTCCCAACTTCTCTAATGCATATCTTGCTCAATTTTGATTATATGAACATGTTCTTGGACATTTTGGAAAGGTATTGAAGTCCTCTAACCAATGCCTTTTGTCCCATGTCATTTGGATTTACCAATCTCAAGTTATGGTCTTTGACTTAAAGTGCATTTTTGTTGACTTTTGAAATTGACCTATAATGTAGAAATTGATAACTTTTTATGAGAGCATTTCTTGGACTTAGAATGTGAAGATGGATTGTAGGAAATGTCATCCCTTTCAAAATGAGCATTGGATGGAATTTTTCTGATGAACCATGAAAAAGTTATGCCTGGGTCAAGATACAGTTGACTTTTCTACTATCCAAAAATAGTAACTTTTTGCACCTTGATGATTTTTGAGCCATGCTTGTGGAATCATGATCAAGACTTGATAAAATGATTATTGTGGACTCAAAATAATATGTTGACCAAAAATTCTGACTTTTGACTGTAAAATGACCATTTTGCCCTTGTAGTTGACTGTAGATCAAATAGGGCTTTTGACTGTGCAACTTGGGACTGTGAGTCTTGAAACTTGGTATGTAGGTGCTTGAGAATGTATATAGGCCCTTGAGACTTGGTTGAACCATTGAAAACCCCAAATTCCTTGAAAGAACCAAAACCCTAATTTCAGCTGGCTTAGGAGGTGGTTTGACTGTACAATCTTTGAGCAGATCTTGAACCATTTGAAGATGATTCTTGACAAACCTTTAGAAATATGGGAGGGAAAATTTTGGGGTACAACAGTTGCCCCTGTTAAATCTTCTTAGACCTGAGGATGTAGATTGGCTTGCGTGCCTTTCGTGATCCGAAGGTAGAAGATGATTGAACACTAAAGTGCCCAAAAATTTGCACTCGCATAGTGCAGTATCAGCAATGTGATGTCGGGAATGGGCTTACAGATGCCATTTAGAGATAGGATGGATAGGAGGATGGGCTTATAGATGCCATCTGGAGACGTGACAGAATCTTGTCGGGGATGGGCTTAAAGATGCCATCTGGAGATGTAATGGGTAGTTGCGGAGATGGGTTTATAGATGCCATCCAGGGGTGTCGATCGCGTAAGAGATTCCTTAGCGAGAACTTGCATACCTGTAGCTTGTAGAATTGTAACTTTGTAAGTTGAAAGAAGGAACCTGTGTAGGGTTGCTTCATGATGGTCAAGTAGATAGTTGTCCTGTCTGGTTTCAGGTATTAATCTATAATCCGTCGTCCACAGATATTTCCTGGCTAGTTACAGGTGTTGATCTGGAACTTAAGAGAGGTTGGTGGTAGGTAGTTTTGTCTTCGTTGACAGGTTGTCTCTATTGACGGGATGATCATCAGAAAAATCTTTAGGAATCGATTTAACTGGTTTTGTCCCCATTGACATGCTTGGCTTCAGAAAAATCTTTAGGAATCGATTTAACCGACTTTGTCTCCGATTATTCGGGGACGATTACTACCTCAGTAGAATGATGAAGGAATCTGAGACGATTGCTACTCCAAATAGATGATGAAGGAATCTAGGACGATTACTACCTCAGCAGGATGATGAAGGAATCTAGGACGATTACTACCTCAGTAGGATGATGAAGGAATCTAGGACGATTACTACCTCAAATAGATGATGAAGGAATCTAGGACGATTACTACCTCAGCAGGATGATGAAGGAATCTGGGACGATTACTACCTCAGCAGAATGATGAAGGAATCTTGGAATGTCTTCAACTGGATCGGCATCAGAAAAATATTTAGGAATCGATTTAATTGGACCAGAGAAGGCCTTTGACTGGATCAGCATCAGAAAAATCTTTAGGAATCGATTTAACTGGACCAGGCAAGGTCTTGGAATATCTTCAACTGGATCGGCATCAGGAAAATCTTTAGGAATCGATTTAACTGGACCAGAGAAGGCCTTTGACTGGATCGACATCAGAAAAATCTTTAGGAATCGATTTAACTGGACCAGACAAGGTCTTGGAATCTTCAACTAGGTATGCATCAGGAAAATCTTTAGGAATCGATTTAACTGGACCAGAGAAGGCCTCTGACTGGATCGGCATCAGAAAAATCTTTAGGAATCGATTTAACTGGACCAGGCAAGGTCTTAGAATATCTTCAACTGGATCGGCATCAGGAAAATCTTTAGGAATCGATTTAACTGGACCAGAGAAGGCCTTTGACATAGCTGAGAACTTAACTGGATCTTTCCTGAAAGGTAAAGGTCAGTCATATACAATGCATGAGATGGATCAAGCAATGATGTTCTCAATATAAATGAGATTGTATAATATGATGCGTATACGCATGTATCATGATGTATGGAAATGTAATGCTTTAGCTGGGGAAAATAAATCCCAGAGCTACTGGAGAATAATGTTGAATTCTTCGTTTCCGCTGGGGATGATGACGAAGATGATTGTGTGAATAAACCTGTAGAAGAAGATGACTCTGTTGGGGAATAAACCTGGTGAAGAGATTACTCTGCAGGGAATTACTCTGTGGGGAGAGATGCTTCTCTGAGATTTTAACGATAACTCCGCTGGGAGGATAGAAAGAACTTTGTTGGGGACGACTTTCCGTTGTAATTTGTTGAGGATAACCCAGTTAGACTCTGGTGGGGGATAACCTCCTGAATATGGCTGGGGAGATGCAGGGGATAAGCTTCCGGAATCTACTGGGTAAGATGATTCAACTCTCCTAGGGAAACTTTTGAGGAAATGGCTCCATTGGGGGTATCTTGTATTCCGCCAGGGAACAATCTTGTATTTCTGTCGAGGAATATTAAGACCGCCGGGGATGCTTGCTGAGGAATATCTGTATACTCTGCTAGGGCATATTAAGATCTTCTGGGGATACCCAACTTTTCCAGGACTGATGGTAGAACAACTCTGCTCGGGGGAGAGTATTGCTGACTTGCTAGGGATACTGTGCCTTTTTGGGCTGATGGGAGACCAACTCTGCTTGGGGAGAGTATTGCTGAATCTTGTCTTACTCT
The DNA here is from genome assembly GCA_948472305.1 of Vicia faba. NCBI lineage: Eukaryota > Viridiplantae > Streptophyta > Magnoliopsida > Fabales > Fabaceae > Vicia > Vicia faba. Next base: position 127,873,853 of record OX451741.1, read on the forward strand.
GCGGGGAGTGAAGGTATCTTGGTCAAATTCTTCAGCTGAACTTACCTTGGTACCTTGTGGACAGAGCAGCTTGTACAGTTCGGACAATTCTTATTACCTCAGCTTCTGTGGGAGAAGGTACCTGTGGAGGAGCTTGATAAATGCCGATTGACAAATCTTCTTCTGGTAGACAAGTGACGAGATGACGGGACATAGTCGTACGCTTTGATCCCTAATTTTTGCCTGGACCGCCCTTTCGGGTTTTCAATTCATCGGGATACCCTTTCTTGCCCAAGCCGCCTTTTCAGGTTTTCGACTTGCCGGGTGTACAGATTTTTTCATTCTCATCCCTTATTTTTGCCCGAACCCTTTTGGTTCGCCGGGAAGCTCTTATTTTTGCCTAGGCCAGTCGACCTAGCGGGTCTTTGATTATGCGTAGTATTTTTTTTTGACTATGTCCACGTTCTCAGGATGTAGGGGGTTGCCACTGTCGGTAGTGTTGTGTTGCCATACTACCAGAAGATCTTCATTTGATCATGAAAGATTCGTTGCTGGAATTCATGTCCAATGCCCCAAGTGACTCAGGTGGAGGTTTGCCCTTGGCTATTTGGTATTTTGAGAGATTCCCTGAATCTTGACTTGACTGCCCCAGATGATGGACAATGCTCATGTCGTGCCCCTGGATTGGAACTGTTTTTCCACTTAAGGTGATCCTTGAGAAGAGTTTTGTTCACTAGATATTCGTCGTGCGGATTTCTCTGCTGTTGAACAAATAGTCATATGCAAACAATATTATTTCAAGAATGCAAAGCTTATGTCTGTCTTGAAGCTTTTGAAAATGCAGTTTTCAATAAAACAAGTGATTTTTTTGTAAAATGTGATGTCAACTCAAGATTTTACAGCAAGCCCTACAAGAGTCAGGATACCTTTGGTAACAATATGCTTTCGAACTAACCCATGCTTCAGCTAGGACTTTTAAGGGTTATAACGTGGCTTGGTTCACGGTTTAAGAAGCAAAGGATAAAGGCTCAAATTTTATTTGTACCCACCCGCTCTTCGTGATGTTCTTCGATCCTAAACTCAGCTAATCGTGCATTAGATCTTGTTTGAGTCTTTGCTCTGATATTCCGGTGATGGTTCGGATATTGACAGTTTATTTTGAATAAGCAGTCATTTCTTTTTGTTGAGGGTTTTTAGAACCTCTTTCTTTTTTATTTCATTATCCCTGTTTTTTTCCTGAACTGTTTCTTTTGTGATTACAGTCAGCGGGATGCCCCAGTTTTTTGTAAGTCTCCTTCATAGGTGTTGACTTGTTGGACTTTTATTTTGAGAGGTAATGACTGCCTGTCTTGACGATTATAGGGAACCATCACTGTCTTTTGTTTTGGAAGGACTCCTTTGATACCATTCATTGTGCACCTGGATCAACTGAGTAAACTACCCCGCCCCAGGTTATGATTAAGGGTTTTAATTTTTGAAAAGAAAAACTCCGATTTCTTTGGCTCAAAGGGGTTGACTAGGGATTATCTTCCTTATAACTCCACTGTTTAGGATTTGAAACAATGCCTGTACTTCATCAGCGGGGTCTGTTCAAAAGCATACTGTAAATATCGTGGTATCGTTTTCGTCATCCTCCCTCAAAAGGCTTAGAATTTTCTAACCGAGAGTTGAACATCAAAAAATGAAAGCAATTTTAAGCATAGTGAACACAATTACTTCAAAACAGACACGTGTAATGCATTAATGGAATAAGAGAGTTTGACATGATAATTGTTTGAATAAGCAAAGAAAAATACAATATCAGAATTCAAATGAACAAAAGTCTTTCAGTCCTAGCCATGTTTTGGCAAGGGAGCAGTGATCACATTGGGAGTCTCAGGCGACTCAAACTCAATTTCCTTTGCATCGATCAAGTCTTGGACCTTGTATTTCAGACTCCAACAATCATCTGTATCATGCCCCGGGCTCTCAGAGTGATAAGCGCAGCGGGCATTGGGGTAATAATTTGGTGACGTTGTATTTTGATTCTTTGGAGCTTCTTTTAGAGTCACCAGATTGGTCTTCAGCAATTGTGGCAACATCTGAGACAAGGTCATGCTGAGACGAGTAAACTGCCTTCTAGGTCTCTCGCCCCTTTGTTGGTTATGATTCTGAGGAGCAGCAGCAGGTTTTGAAATAACCACCGCATTGACAGCTTGGCGGTGTTCCGGTCTATTCTGTCTCCTTGAACCATAGACAACACTATATTCTTTCTTGAAGGGCTTCTTATCAGTGCTCGGGGAGGCACCTTTCTGTATCTTCCTAGACTTGATACCAGCTTCTATTCTCTCTCCAGTCAAGATAAGGTCTGTAAACCCAGCAGAAGAATTTCCAATCAAATGGTTGAAGAACGGACCAGACAGGGTCCCCAAGAACGTATCAACAAGCTCACGGTCGGTTAAAGGTGGCTGCACCCTTCCAGCCAGGTCTCTCCACTTTTGAGCATATTCCTTAAATCCTTCACCCGTCCCTAGCGACATACCCTGGAGTTGGGTACGCGTAGGAGCGAGGTCGGAATTATATTAATACTGCTTATAGAACGCAGTAGCCAAATCTTCCCAGTTGCGGATACTGGCCCCATCCAACTGATAGAACCATTCGAGTTGAGTCCCTGAAAGACTATCCTGAAAGAAATGGATCAACAAATTCTTGTCAGCAGTGTAAGGTTGGATCTTCCTTACATATGATCGGAGGTGCAGCTTTGGACAGGAAGCTCCGTCATATTTGGAAAAGGCAGGTGCCTTGAATTTATTGGGAATCACCACCCCAGAGGATAATCCTAGGTCTCCAAAGTCCAACCCGAGCACATTCTGTATCTCCATAGCACTTAAGCGGTCCTCCAGCTGTTTGTACCTGTCCTCAGCAGGAGGGTACTGTTCATCATTATAATCTGTCTCGTTGTCGGAGACCACGGGACTAGGAACCCTTCTCTCTTGGGGACTTTCTTTCCCTGCAGAGGAAGTAGTCAGATCAACCTCATTTTGTAGTCCATTCCCAAATCTGCGTCCAGTGTTGAACAAGACGATCCTCTTCTTCTTCTTCTTCAGAATCAGGGTCTTCAACTCCTGTTGACCCTGGGCTAGGCTCATAACCAACTCTTGGAACTGGGCGTTCTGGGCCTAGAGGGCCTTGATAGCTTGTTCAGTAGAAGGTTCGGTAGACATGATGATTGCTGAAATAAACAGCGAAGAAGATAAGTGACATGTAAAAGGGTACCTGTAATGCAATGATATGTATGATATATGTATGCAATGTTTTCAAGGATCTCGCGGGGTAAACAGAGGAACTTGTTAGAATTTGAATCTGGTTGCTTGATTGAAGGAACTTCATGTTGCTGAGAGTCCTTCTTCAAGAGTCAGGCTCACCATATCGAGTGGGTCATAGCCCCTGACTCAAGTTATCGTGTTTTGATCTCCAAACAACCTTGGCTAGAGGAAAATAAATCCCCTTTGCCCCTTGCTAGACATTTGGTTCATCCTGACCTGCATCACAAACCCTTGAGATCCTTGAAATGGGTTAGTCCTTATGCAGGATGTATGCAATGTTATGATGGTATGATGTCATGGTAAAGGCGCACCACAAGTATTCACAAAAGGCAAACATGGTAAGGCACACAAGTCACACAAGAGCCCTTAGATTTCAGGCCAGCATGAAGTTTAGGTACTACCCTCTTTCAGTTTCAGTTGGTTAAGACATGTCCTAAAAAATAGTAACCGGGTTCTAGAGGATCTCAATATCACTGACTACCCTCAATCGGTCATAACTCCAGCTTAGCAACCTTTTCTTGCGGCCGGAACCATCGTGAGAGTTTAGCCTCAATGAGTGTATCATACTGCTACTGTTCTATGGCCAAGTTGGTCGATTTAAGGTTCTAAGGTCAGTTGGTGCTTAATGACTCCATAGAAGACCCATATTATCCTCGTTCCAACACAAGGGATATCGGTACAGACCAAGGTGTCACACCAACGTAGCTACTGCTTCACCCGTGTCGATCTACGTCGGACAGGTCCCTCACAGTTTATTGCTACTTACCTAAAGGGTATCCCCCAGATCCGGGTTAGGATCTATGAAACTCCGATGCAAGCCTACAATATTAAAGCAAACAAGGCATGCAATTGAAAACATAAGTGTTCTTATCCTAAGGCACACCTCACTTATTAAATCCCCAGCAGAGTCGCCAGTTCTGTGATCGGTGGAAATAGAACTGACTGTTTTTGAATGCTGGTTCGCGAAATGTCGCGGTAAGCAAGAGTCGCCATCGTCTTTTATTTTCTCCAACAAGGAAAGGACAAAAGCACATCAAAATTCCTTTTCGAGATGTTTCTCGGTTCGGGAGGTAGATTATAGAAAGGGAAGGTGTTAGCACCCTTTCTATCCATGGTTATCCACGGGCTCTTAGGTACTTACTCACTATGTTTTCAAAAATGTTTTGCTTTTCTTGTGTTTGTGGGTTTTGAAAAGAGTTTCGTTTGAAAACTTCGATTTAACTCTTGTATCTGTCCTCAAGAGTGTATGAAGTGTTTGTTTGAAAACTTTTGTCAGAAAAGTGTAAGTGCGAAAAGTATTTTTGTTTTGAAAGAGCAAGTACCTGAGAACCTCTACCTACTCGAAAGAAATTAAGCTGTGTAAATGTCCTTTAGACAGTATTATCCCACTATTGAGAAGTAGGTAACACCGTCGTTGAAGTTTCGGGTCAATTCTATTATAGGGACATATGGTCACCAAATCAATAGTAGGACGCCTTAGCGGTAACCCTAATGTCCTAGATCCTTTTTATCCGAAGCAACCGTTTCGAGGCAACTTGGATCTTTAGACAAGAGGACAACCTCTAAAACACCATATACTCAATGACCACGTCGAGGCAACCAAGTGAGGCGTACCCTAGGAGTGGCATGTGCGAGTGTGTCAGGTTTCATGTTAAGTTATCTTTGCACATGTTATGGTGAGTTACAGGTTGATTTTAATTTCAGATATAAGTCTTGTCATGCACAGCCTAGTTAACATACATCTAACATTTAAATGTTGCGGAAAATAAATTGCGGAAAGTAAATCTACGCTATTACAAGGCGTCAGGTATTTACATCGCCAAAAGCAACCCTTGAAAAGTAAATGCGAGAAATTAAATGAAAGCAATAAAAAGTCCTAATTAACGCTATTACATCCTCGGAGCAATTACATAAATATGATCAAAAATAATATGCGCGAAAAGAAATTAAATCGGAGAAGTCCTTAGGGTTTTGACCCTTTTTGAGAAAGAATGAAGTTTTGGTTATTTTGCATTAAATTAAACCTAAAACTAATTAATTAATTAATTAAAAGAAATATTTTTTGAGTTTTTTAATGTTTTAATGAAATAAAAGAAAAGAAATTAAAATTGTCAAGAAAACCCTAATTCTAATTTATTTTTATTTGTTATGAAAATAATTAAAGTTAACCTAATTAAAACAACTAAATTAATTAATTATATTTATTTACAAAAATAATAAATTAAAGGTGAAATTAATAATAATAAAAATATTTTAGGTTTTCTGATTTTATTATGAAAATAATTAATTGAGTTAATTAAATAATAATAATAATAGTACTAATTATTAATAGTAAAATAATTAAATTATAAAAGAAAAGAAAATAAATGAATGAACCAGGGGGGGTTCTGGCCCAATATGGAGGTAAGAAAGCAATATTCAGGCCCATTTGTTTCCCAGCCATGTTGACTTTCTGGATCTCCATGATGCGTGTTGACTGGGAGTATGTAGTCACTCACTCTTGGCCTTCAGATTTGGGCTTAAAGACACATGGCGCTTGGATGTTTGAAGTGCATGGTAGGACATATCCTGAAAAGCTGCATGTGATTATGTGAAGAAAAAATAGAAACAATTATTTTGGGGGACCTGGGGTTAGAACCCAGGTCCCAATGATTCCAAGCCAACGCATCCCCCACTACGCCATGTGCACGCGTTTGTTATTATAACAATAAGAAAATATAATATATAAAACAATCAAATATGTTGTAACCAAAAAACGCGCACTTATTTTCAAACTGACCAATGATGCATCAACACCTAGTCATCTTCTTCCTTTGTACCTGTAAAAACAAATCAGATAGCGGAGGTTTTTAACCCCCACAAACTACAGTGACCAAAAATAGCGAATAGAGCTATGGTAAATATAAATATTTCGCGATGGTCCCTGTGTGTTCGTCTGGTCTTGACGATTCCAACCATATGCCTTATGAACCCTAATTGTTCATGGATTGTAAAGCCCTAATTTAAAAGCTTATGAACCCTAAAATTCAATCATGGCAACTTTTGATTCTGTGCGTTTTAATCCAATTCAGTTATACCATCAGCTTCATATGAGTTCTAGCAATGCAAAACAAACACAAAAGCACGTTAAATATGCATGAATTGAACTGCACGATTCTGAAAATAAAGTGCAAATCGTGACTCTGTTCTTGATGATTCTTTGAGCTTCAATGCTTGGTTTTGATTGTAAATCACTCTTGACCCTTCCAGCAACGTGTTTGAATCAATATAAGGCCTTGAATTAGCTTGGAACACAAGAATCAATTTTGACTTTTCTTTGAATTTTCTTGAATTGGTTATGGCTTTTTCTGCAGAAATTTCATGTGTGCATGATTAGGGTTAGCTTGCATATTTATAGGAGAATGAGATTAGGTCAGAATCTTGAGTAAAAATCCATGGAATGATGATTTGAATATTTGATTGGAAATCATATATTTTTGAATCTTCATGATTGGAAAAAGTTGCCAAATTTGGAGATATTGCATCTTTGACTTGGTGCACGAAATTGCCAGCCTTTTTAGGTCATTCTTGCTTCACAAAAAGATTGAAAAACCATATCTTTATATTTTCCTACAATTTAAATTAATTAAATGAATTAATATTGATTAAAAATCCAATTAATTAATAAAAAATAAGAAAATAATTCAATTAAGCTTAATGGGTCGTGCATAGGCCATGGATGAAGTTTCAAGAAGAAATTTGAGGCCCATTAGCAAAAATAAGGTGTTTTGAGCAAAGTTGACTTTTGCAAATTCACAAAAATTTCCCAACTTCTCCAATGCATATCTTGCTCAATTTTGATCATATGAACATGTTCTTGGACATTTTGGAAAGGTCTTGAAGTCCTATAACTAATGCCTTTGGTCCCATGTCATTTGGATTTACCAATCTCAAGTTATGGTCTTTGACTTAAAGTGCATTTTTGTTGACTTTTGAAATTGACCTATAATGTAGAAATTGATAACTTTTTATGAGAGCATTTCTTGGACTTGTAATGTGAATATGGATTGTAGGAAATATCATCCCTTTCAAAATGAGCATTGGATGGAATTTTTCTGATGAACCATGAAAAAGTTATGCCTGGGTCAAGATACAATTGACTTTTCTACTGTCCAAAAATAGTAACTTTTTGCACCTTGATGATTTTTGAGCCATGCTTGTGGAATCATGATCAAGACTTGATCAAATGATGATTGTGGACTCAAAATAAGATGTTGACCGAAAATTCTGACTTTTGACTGTAAAATGACCATTTTGCCCTTGCAGTTGACTGTAGATCAAATAGGGCTTTTGACTGTGCAACTTGGGACTGTGAGTCTTGAAACTTTGTATGTAGGTGCTTGAGAATGTATATATGCCCTTGAGACTTGGTTGAACCATTGAAAACCCCAAATTCCTTGAAAGAACCAAAACCCTAATTTCAGCTGGCTTAGGAGGCGATTTGACTGTACAATCTTTGAGCAGATCTTGAACCATTTGAAGATGATTCTTGACAAACCTTGAGAAATATGGGAGGGCAAATTTTGGGGTACAACAGAAAGGGTGCTAACACCTTCCCTTTCTATAATCTACCTCCCGAACCCGAGAAACATCTCGAAAAGGAATTTTTCTGTGCTTTTGTCCTTTCCTTGTTGGATAAAATAAAAGACGGTGGCGACTCTTGCTTACCGCGACATTTTGCAAAAACAAACGCAAACGTGAACCAGCATTCCAATACAGTCAGTTCTATTTCCACCGATCACAAGTGGGATTAAAACAAGTGTGGGAGAAGCTTGTGCTTCTCTGAGATGGTTCAGGTCTGAACAATTGGTTCAGGGTGTTGTAGATCGCATAAGTGCAAATATTGGAAAAACCATATTGTTTCCCGAATTCAGAGGAAGTACAAATTTAGAATTTAAGTCTAACAGTCAGACGAAGGGTTATTGAGGGGGAATAATCAAGTACTTGTGTTGTTCGCATCTCTGGGAGTGGAAGGCAATATTATGGCTAATGATATGCCAGTTGGGTGTGCGTCTTGATTTTTTCTAGAGATAATTGCGATTTGTCATTAGAGTGAGATGTCAGATTGACTTAATGTCATCCTTGGGGCGAACTGTTTGATGTTAAATCAAGTGATTACAAATTATTTTGATGAGTCAATGCATATTCTTATGCTGGAAGATATCTATTAGGTAAGTAGGATAACTCTTAGAAGATGAAGCCCAGGTGGTTGTCATGTTTCAGCACTTCCGGTTGATCGTGAAGTTGTGAGTATTGAGTTACCATTGTGTGTTATGTTGATGTTTTGGATGGTGATAGAGCGGTGAATTGTTGTGAATTTTGTTGTTGAAATCATGTAAGTGGTTGTTGAATGTTGTTAATGTTGTTGGGTATTTGTCAATCGCGAGACAGAGTCGAAGCCCAAAGATATTAGTAGTATTGTGAAAAGAATTGGAATACTCATGTTTTTGTATGATTGGGTGTCGATGTCATAGTTGAAATTGTTGAGATGTATTTGATGTGTCAATGATGGGATTGATGCGATATGATTGAGTAATTGCATTATTAAATGTGTTTACTTTGTGATTTATAACATTGACGATGGTGTATATAGATAGGAATTATAATTTGGAACATGAATGATGAAGTATGTGGAAGTTAAGGATGTTTCAGTACGAAATAAGTGGTTTTTGTAACATAAAAATATGATTTTTTTACTCTGGTACATTGGTAATCGGTTACCAGTATATGAGTAACCGGTTATCATTAAAAAAAATAGTGTTTTGGCTGTGTTGAGGGGTGTAACCGGTTACCGCTATTAGGGTAACCCGTTACCATTGAGTTGACATCATTTTGTAATTCTTTGAAAAATTCATAACTTGAGTTCTGGATGTCCGATTTGAGTTCCATTTGAAGCTCAAGAAAGTTAGCGTGATGAGCTTTGTTTTAAAAATGGTTCCAGAACCTGAAAGTAATTTATTTGTCACGTGAAGAGGTTGGATGAGAGGAGGAGTTTGCTTTTGATCTCGTTCTTGGTGCCATACTTGTTCCTATGGCACCATACATGATGTCAGTTCAAAGTTGGGAGAATTGGAGAAGTTATTAGAAGATGTATGGAGAAATAGATTTCTAAAACCGGGAGCATCATTTTTGGAGCTTTGATGTCATTAGTTAAGGAGAAAGAAAGTAGTACGAAATTGTATGTGGATTACCAATAACTGATTTAAGTAGTGGTTGAGGTTACACATCCACTTCAAATGATTGATGATTTGATGGATTAAATGGTAGGCGAATATTTCTTCAGTATACTCGAATTGAGGTTGAGTTACTTTCAGTTTCGGATGAGGGATGAGAATAATTAGAGAATAACTTTTAGAACTCAGTGAAGTTATTTTGAATAATTGGATCAGCCCATTGCGGTGGTTATTGGGGGAGTTTTGATTTAGTCTGATGTCAGAAAAAGGAAACGTTGAATGTCGTTATTCGAATTACGATGTCGAAAGTGAAGAAAATGTATTCCAGAATGTCGAGATGTAAATCATGATTTGAAGAGGTGAATTTTCTTGAACATGCTATTTCGAATAAAGATATATGTGGAATCTATCCAAAGTGAATAGAGGTCTATAATAAGAGGATTTGAAATTGGTTACAGAGACTAGAAGCTTTTCGGGAATGATTGGTTATTATCGCAGTTGCTCTAAACGAGGTCAAGTGAGATATGTCGTTAGTGAGTGAGTTAAGGGAATGAGATGTTTGACACTAGGAAGGATGTGAATGTACTAAATAAGTGAATAGAGAGCAACTTATGCCGATTAAGAATGATTAGAGTGACAATAGATTTTGAGGAAAAGAGAAGTGATGGAAAGGAAAAAAAATAAATTCAAGAAGGATTGGAGTCATGGTTATGACTGAAAAGTATAGACACGAGTTAGGGAGAATTTGGAGAGTTCTATCACCAACCATATGAAGAAATGGTAGTGTTGAGATTGTGATTAGAATGAGATCCAAATGCGAGATTAAAGGAAAAAGCAAGCATTTATTGATGTGGTCAAAGTCTTCTAACTAGATAAAGACTTCTTTTGGAACGAAATGATTTGGATTATACTTGATGTGGTAGTTTTCATGTATTAGAATATACTGAACAATTGTGTTGTGCTACGTGTGTGTAAAGGAGACTATGAAACATATTTTTGGCGTTTATGTATCAATGACGAGGTTGAAATGAAGGAAATTAAGAAAAATGTTTGTAAGCTTTTGAGAGATTATTGGACATTATGCTCAGGTAAACTTTAGCACAATGTGGAGGATGCTATTATAGTTGGGTAATGATGATTTATGCCACCATTATGATTATCAGTTACCTATTGACAAATTGAGGAACTAATCACGCTTAATCTCTTGTTGATAGTAGACATGATCATATTGAATGGTATAGACTTGTCTTGCTTGCTTGATAGTGAGTGAACTAAATTGACGTATTAACAAGAAGTTATTTGTTCACCATTCTGTGCGAACCTAATGCAAAAGTGAACCATTATTTTCTGGTGGATGCTAAAGAGAGTCTGAAGATAGATGTGGAACTTGTAGGTCTGATGGTTGACGGGAATCAAAATGAGGATAGTAACTTTGAGGTAAATGATCAGAGTGGCGTAGCGGGAGCGTGAATGTGGCACACTTCCTTATGCGTGCATGACTTATTAGGAGTTGATGGTTAAATGTTAGATGCTTGAAGGAATGATGCAAACTAGCGAATATTCCATAATGGAAGTGTTAGGTGGAGGGTTTGTATGCTTTTTGCGTTTCTGACATGTCAATAGAAGTATCAAATTGCATGTTAAATTGGTGAGACATAGAATTAAAGTATTGGTGAGTGTGTCACCTTTGTCGATATTATGGTTATGTTTATGTGCTTACGATGGTATTGTTGTGTAATAAAGTGATAGATTCTATATCCTAGAATGATGGGATGAGGAGTGAGACGTACCAGTGCGTTCATAACCTGATAATAGGAAATTTTGTGGGATCATGGTGGTTAACTAAGTGAGATGTTGGTTAGTAATACTTGAAATGATGCAAAACATGACGTGGGAGTTAGAAGGAAGGATGCAAGAGCCGTATTCGGAGTTGTTAGTATCAAGTGGATTTTTGAGGGCAAAAATATTCTAAGTGGGGGAGAGTTGTAACACCCCGATTTAGTTAGAATTATTTTATTTAAAATAATTAGATGATGTGATGTAATATGATGCGTTGGTGAATTTTATGATGTGTTGTGATGCAATTTTCGAGAATTAGATGCTTTGGAAATTATAGAAGTTGAGGGATATGGGTGTATGACCCAAAAATATAGAAACATAAGGGTGTGAGGAATAAATAAGTTATTAACATTACTTGGATTAAATAATTGACTCATTATTACTTTATAATAACTAAATGAAATTATTAGTAGAATAAAAGAATTAGTGTTATTTTATAATAATTAAATAATTTAATTGGGAATACTAAGGTTATTGTTAGAATATAATAGAGTGAGAATAGAGAATTAGAATCAGAACGTAAGAACAGAAAGAAGCGTAGAAGTGACAAGAGGAGAAAGAGCACTAAGAGGCTAGGGCAAGAAGATTCACCGTAGGAATCAAGAACTGGCAAAAATCTAAGGTAAGGAGAGATTCTAACACTATAATGGGTTGCCTAATGATGGGGAATAGTAGTGTTTAAGTTCCATTGTTGTATGTTCTTGATTTTTACCTATTTAAGTTTGTTGGGGTTTGACCCATTGATGAGTTCTTTGGTGAATTGTGTGTATTTATGGTGAAAAAATTATTGATGGACATTGATGAAATTAGTGTGATGTTTGTGTTAGGATGGTTGGATATAATGTGTGTGGATCACTATATGATTTTACATGTTTTAGTATGTTTTCAAAAGTGATTTTTGGGTGGAAAAAGTGAAATCCCGTAGCAGAAAAATATACTAATTTTTGGATTCTGGTTCAGTGGTAACCGGTTACTGGGATTGAGTAACCGGTTACTCGTTGCAATTTTGGAAAATACTGGGACTGTTTTGTATGCAGTAACCGGCTACTGGTATTGAGTAACCGGTTACTGCTGAAGGTTTTTGCGTGATTCGCCACTGTTTTACATGCAGTAACCGGTTACTGGTATGACAGTAACCGGTTACCATTGTGTTGGACATAATTTCTGTAAAATTGAAAACTCCATAACTTTCGCCTTGGGTGTCCATTTGACGCGCCATTTGGGCCAGTACAAAGCTAACATTATTTTCTATTCTATAAAAATAAATGGGAATACATTAGCTAATTATTTAGCTAACATTTATGCCTATCTGTGTGAATATTCATGAGTAACATGCTATGATTGGTATTGTGATTGAGTATGATGATGTTGCATGAATCTTTTGATTGTGTGACATGATATGCATGATAATGATGATGATGATAGCCTGTATTGGTGCGACATTAATAGGTAAGAATAACTAATGTGAAATTAAGTTGTTGCATGTCAGTGTCGCATGCATTCATTAAAGATAACCGATATTGGTGAAAGATGGTCTGTATTGGCGAAAGATGGTCTGTATTAGCGTTGTTGCCCCAAGTTGAAATTTATTAAGTTGAGGGTTTTGCCCTATTGGTACCACATTATGATATGGTGGGAGAATTGACTTGAAGGTTTTACGTTTGATCGCAAATGTCGCGGTTAGCAAGAGTCGCCACCGAATTTTCTTTTATCCAAAAGAAAAGGTGAAAAAGCACAGGAAAGACCTTTGAGATTGTTTCTTGAGTTCAGGGGGGTAGATTATGAAAATGGAAGGTATTAGCACCCTTTTCATCCATGGTTTTCCATGGGCTCTTAGTTACTTGCTAGATCACTTTATTTTTGTTTGAAATTGTGATTGATGTGGTTTTTGAAAGTATTTTGTAAAGAGGCCATTATTTAGGCAATCTTTGTAATAATTCTTGTTTGTAAGAATGTATACAAAGATGTTTGATCTTTTGGAATTTTTTTCAATTTTGTAAGATGTTTGAAAGTGTATGTGTTTGTTTTGAAAATAGCAAGGATGTTTGTTTTGAAATGGAGCAAGTAATTAGAAGCAATCTACCTACTCAAATGTCTTTCTTGTTCATTTTTTTGTCCTTTGACATTGTTGTCGTACCATTGATTTGGTAAGCAACCCTATCTTTGGATGTAAACGGAACGGGTGTAGGTCATCGTATAACCATGATTAGAAATGTTGCAAAGTATCTTAGCATACTTTTTGAGGGACTAATATCATTTGTAAGGCAACTTAGATAGCGCCATCGAGGGACCATGATCTTGTATTTTCTTGTTTTTGCTAAGATACCTTACATGTGTAATATAGCCATTTTGTATAAGGCAACCAAGTGAAATAACCCTAGGGGTGTTTGTGTGCAAATGTGTTGTTTTCATGCTTGTTTTTGTCTTGAATTAGGGTTTTCTAAGTATTGGTTTTAGTCTTTCCATATAAACCCTAATTACTAGCATGTTATATAAAAGCGATAAATTGCAAAATTTAAAGTTACTACACTATTACAACATTTGTGGGAGGGGGTGTATAAATTACAAATTGGGATTGCAAGAAATTAAACCCTAATTAGTCTATTACAACCAAATTGAATTTATACAAGAATTGAAATAAATAATGTACAAGATGAATTAAATATGCAAGAAGGTAAATGTGAAGAAAATGGATATTTTGTTTGATGTTTTATGAAAAAGGAATTTTACCTTAACCTAATAAAATAAAGAAAATAATTTATTAAGTTTGAAATTATTGAGAAAAGATTTTAGATGAAAATCATAATTTTATTAATTAATCAAAAGAAAATAAGTTTAAGAAAAGTATTTTTTTTTGGCATTTTTTATCTTGAAAATATTTATAGCATTATAAAATATTTTTAGTCTTTTTGGTATTAAAATAATATATTTTAATTGGTGTAAAAGAAAATAAATAATATCCTAGTTTTAATTAAATTTACAAGAATAATTAGTAAAATAAATAAAGTGTGGTCAAATATATTTTTGTGAGAAAAATAAATAAACTAAGTTAAAATATAAATCTACTATTTTTTGTATTTTATGATTTTTTTAGTATTTTAAAAAATATATTTAAGAAAATAAAATGAAAATAAAATGGAAAATAAAATAAATGGGCCAGGGGTGTCAAAAGCCTGCAGGGGGTTAGTAAGCAAAAAAAAAACAAAAAAACAAAAGCTAAGCCCAAAAGGCCCAGCACCTATTTGCTGAAGCAAAAAAGAAAGGAAAAATGACCAAAAATGTAAAACAAAAGCAAAAAGGCAGTGCTGAGGTTCGAACCCATGACCTCTACCAATAACGCGCGCTGCCTTACCACTGAGGTGGCTGTACATCCGTTAATATAAGTGAAACAATAATTATATAACACAAAATGCGTCCTGATTACACTTCATCTTCAACCTCCAGCCAAAGGACCTGTATCTTCTTCATCTCTCAACAAAAATGAAAAGTTCAAACATGAAAGTTGTGGCATTTTTTCCCACGAATCCAACCATATAAACAACTTAAGCTAACAATCAAAGATGAATGAGAATTTTTCTAGACCTAATTCAAAACCTAAAGTTTTTAGAAAACTTCAACCCTAAAATTCTCTAAGCTCAGGCCATATAAATGTAAAATATGGATATGTACAGCTTCGTGGCAATGGTATCTACATTTTATCTTCACAAACCAAACTCAAATGATGCATGTATGAAGAGATAGAAGTTTGAAAACTTACCTCTTGTAGCTGGAGTCGTGTATGGAGTTTGAGCAACCTTTGTGATGGCCTGATAATTTCTGTAGCTTTCCTGGACCTTCTTGAATGTGTTCCAACTCCTACTTTTCTTTGAGGATGGCTGGAACTCCCAACTCAAGTCAAGTTGCAAGCTTCAGTTTTGAAAATGGTGGATGATGATGGAGGAGTTACAATTAGGAAATGAGGGCCTGGATCACTTTGATATGATGTATGGAAGGTGTTTGGATGATTAGTTTTTAAAACGCACGAGTGGAAATGAAGATGGTGAGTTTTTGCTCAAAACTGTCAAGTTTGGGCAGTTTTATGTAGCAAGGCGCTTGGGAGTGTTTTAGGGCTTGCACAAAATCACTCAAGGTTTCCGAGTTATAGGGTTATGGCTCTATAACTTGCTTTTTTAAGAAAAGTGAAGTGACAAATCTCAAGTATTATACAAGCATGTTCTGAGCTTCTTGAGACCTTAGACACATTGCTTTTGGTTTATAGGGGTTGTGTGTGCAGAAAGAACAAGTTAGAAGCTCAAGACAAGTTGGCTTTGTGATTAAAGCAACTTTTCAAGAATGGAATGGTAACTTTCTTCCTAAAATGGAAAATTGCCTTGGACAATGCTTTGAACACTTGGATAATAGCTCAAAAGCAAGTGTAATCTTCTGATTATGGATAGATCTTGATGTTTAGAGGCATGCAAAACAAGATTGTGCAGCATAGGTTTGAAATTGACTTCTTGTTCATCACAAAATGACTTGTAAATTAAGTGACAAAACCCTAACTTTATCTCTTCGATTCTCCCTACTCAAGAATGATCTCAAGGAGTTCTTGGATATTTTGGAAAGATTGTAAGATGCTATACAACCTGTGATACGGTGGGAAGAACTGACTGTTTTTTTGGAATACTGGTTCGCGTTTTGCGTTTGTTTTCGCAAAATGTCGCGGTAAGCAAGAGTCGCCACCGACTTTTATTTTATCCAACAAGGAAAGGAAAAAAGCACAGAAAAATTCCTTTTTTCGAGATGTTTCTCGGGTCCGGGAGTTAGATTATAGAAAGGGAAGGTGTTAGCACCCTTTCTATCCGTGGTTATCCACAAGCTCTTAGGTACTTGCTCAAAGTGTTTTCAAAATTGCTTTTCTTTGTGTTTGTGGGTTTGAAAGAAGTTTTTTGTTCGAAAGGTGTAAGTGCCAAAAGTTTTTATTTTGTTTTGAGAGAGCAAGTACTTAAGAACCATCTACCTACTCGGAAAAGGAATCAACTTGTGCTAATGTCCTTTAGACAATGCTATCCCACTATTAATGAGTATGTAGCATCGTCGTTGGAGTTTAAGAGTCAATTCGATTAAGGGACGTGCGATCACCAAAGCAATGTTAGAACGCCTTAGCGGTAACCCTAATGTCTTAGATCATTTTTCCGAGGCAATTGTTTCGAGGCAACTATGATCTTTGGACAAGAGAGAGACCTCTAAAACTTCCTATACTCAATGACCACGTTCGAAGGCAACCAAGTGAGGTGTACTCTAAGAGTGCGCATGTGCGAGTGTGTTGTTTTGGTTAATTTTATCTTTGTACATGTCAATGGTTATCTATGTTGATTTTAGGTTTAAACATTTGATCTTGTCATGCATTCCCTATTATCAAATATCTAGCAGTTTATAAGTTGCGGAAATTAAATTGCGGAAATTAAAACTAACTATTACAAGGCGTCGGGTATTTATATCGCCAAAAGCAACCCTTGAAATTAAAATGCGGCAAATAAATAAAGCGATAAAAATATTTAAAGTCCTATTAAACTATTACATTCCAGGAAACAGATACAATATTGCATAAATATGAATCGCGTGCGGGAAAATTAAATCGGGCGAGTTCTAGGGTTTTGACCCTTTAATTATTAAAGAAAAGATTTTTTTGGTTATTTTTGAATTTATGGAAGAAATTAAATTGGATTAATTATTAAATTAATAAATTAATTAATAAAATATTTTTTTGGATTTTTGATATTTAAAGAAATAAAAATAATTTGATCAATATTAATAAAACCTAATCATCTAAGTTAATTTTAATTATTGCAAAAGATATTAAAGTTATTTCCTAATTAAACTAAATTAATTAAATTAATTTATTTAACAAAAATAAAATGCTGGAAATTAATTTTAATAATGAAAATGTTTTTTAGTTTTAATTTTATTAAGAAAAAGTTTTAATTGGTTAGTTAAACAATAAAAATAATAACAATAATTAATTAAAATAAAAAATAAAAATAGAGAGGGAGTTAGGGTTTGAGCCTGATCAGGGGGTGAGAAAGGCAATTTCCAAGGCCCATTTGCATGCAAGCCTGGTGGACTTTCTGGATCCAGCGTGGCACGTTGACTTGAGAGTATGATGGGCATCACATCTGGACCACCATATCTGGCCTGGGGCCATCTGGCAAGCATTTGAGTGAGGGAGTATCATGTACTGCGTGCTTGAGTTCACACTGAATTACCTGTTGAAAAATGATACAAAGCAATATGGTGGACCTGGGATTCGAACCCAGGTCCTGTGAGTCACATCATACACTCTACTACCACTCAACTAGCGCGTTTCATTCGTTAATATAATGGATAATAATTATAATAAGACAAACAAGTTAATGGATAAGAAAATATAAAAAAATAAAGCGCGAATTATGAATCAGCCAATGGGGGAGGGCCACGTCTTCATCTTCTTCGTTCACCCTGGTTATTTACCTGCGGATTTACATCCGCAGCTAAATTCACATGTCCAACCTAAAATCAATTCTAAGCCATGGAAATTGATTCCAAGCACATGGTTAAATTCGTCTAGGCCTCTTGAACACGCCTATGTCCATCAATGGCATCAATTTCGCCTGCAAAAGAAACGCCCAAAAAACACGAACTAAGAACCCTAGACTCGGCCATAAGGCTACAGTTCATATAAATGCAATCAAATAATGTAGAAAGTTTAGAAATTGCATGAGCATCATGAATATACCAAAGATTTGTCAAAAAGTGCAAGAATATGGGGTTATGATTTCGAACGAAAGGTGATTTTTTGAGACACTTACAAAGCTTCTGGGCGCGTATGGAGACTGGTTTTGGATTGGTTTCGCTTCAAGGATGGTCCAGTAATTGATTAGTGTGGAGATTTGTTTCTGAATTGGCCTCTATGCACAATTTCAGTTTCAAGGTTTTTGCCAATTTTTTCAAGTTTGCTTTTGGTGTTCTTGCAGCCTCCTCTCCAATTCGTGTGCCTTTTACTTGTATATGTAATAAGAAATGCATTAGGTTAACATTTGTGGACTCAATCCTTGTACATCAATGCTTGGAGATTTGATTTGATCCTCTATTGAAAACTTGCTTATTTTGTCCAAAATCCAATCTTTTTGCACATGTAATGCATGATACGAATTTGATTCACTTAATGATGATGATTAGGTCCTGAAAATAGAAAAAGATCTCATGTAATTAAGTTTTGTGATTTTATTTGATTTAAATTGATTTAAAATGGAATAATTCAAATAAAAATCAAATAAAATAGAAAAATTGATAGATGGACATAAGGATGAAGCTAGGACACGTGTGTAGTGTTACAAGATCAAATAAAGTGGAAAAGAATGGGCCCATTTGACAAAATTTGAAGTTTTGGGGATAGTTAACTTTTGGCAATTTTGCAAAAATACCCAACTTCAACAATGCATAACTTATTCAATTTTGAACATTTGGAGGTGTTCTTGGACTTTTTAGAAAGCTTGAGATGTCATATAACCAACCATTTTGGTCTCATCTCATTTTGATATTCCATTATCAAGTTATAAGCTTTGGCAAAAAAGGTGTTTTTGTTGACTTTCAAATATGACCTATAATGTCCAAATTTGTAACTTCTTGTGAGTGCATTTTATGATCTTAGGGTATGAATATGGATTGTAGGAAATTGCATCCTCTTCAAATGAGCTTTGGATGGGTCATTTATCATAAAGTATGAGAAAGTTATGCTTGGTCAAAGTTGAGTTGACTTTTCTACAAAACCCTAATTTAGCAACTTTTGAGTCTTGATGAATTTTGAGCAATCCTTGGTGAATCATGATCAACATTTGATCAAATGATGAAATATCCTTCAAAATTAGAAAGTTGACAAAAAATCTTGAATTTTGACTGTATTTGGGTCACAATTGACTTTTGCCCTAGCACAATCGATTTTTGGACCCTTTGAGCAATTGACTGAGCAAACTTCCTCTGCAAGGCTTGAAATTTGACATGGATGAACTTGAGAACATATTATGACAATGGGGAGAACTTGAGATCATTTGGATGCAAGGACCTTGATGCAACATAAAACCCTAATTTGAGATTGACTGCCTTAGGAGATAGCTTGACTGTCCAATTCTTGAGCAATCTTGAGCCACTTGGAGATTTTTCTTGCAATACTTTGAGAAATATGAGAGGGAAAATTTTGGGGTACAAAACAACCCCTATTTGAATTGCTTTTGAAGATTCCCCTTGGAACTATGTGAAAAAGTGTCCTGAAGTTAGGTCAAAATCCTGTCCAAATTAGGGCAAAATTTCACTAAGTGTTTTGTTTCATGACCCTATGTTCATAAAATTGTAACTTGAGATCCATGCATTTTTGGAAGAAGTTGTGTGAATAAAAGTTTTATATTTTATGGATATCTATAACTTTCATGTTGGAAGTTTCTCTTGAATCATCTTGCATCATGGTGAAAATTTGGCTCAAAGTTATGAAAAAAAAAAGAAATTTTCCATACTTAGAAAAATTTCTAAGTTAAGAAATTTTAACATTTCAAGATGAAATCTTGAATTCTTGATTTATTTATGAACAAGTTTCATAATTTGACATGTTTTGATGAATTTTGATCTTTGGTACTTGAATTTGACCAAAAAGTCAAAGTTTAACTTTTTAGTATACAATTGACTTTTGATTAGTTGACTGAAAAATTCATTTGTCAATCCAATGGACTTGCAATATTTTGAACCATGTCATTAGGTCAAAATGATGCAATTGGACTCTTGAGATAATGCCTTAAACCAATTGACCATTTTCTAGGTCAAAAATCAGAAATTGCCCTTTCCCAGTCAAAATCCTAATTTTGACCATTTTTCCCTTTTGGAGATTTGATCAAATTTCTTGAGGAGTTGTGGTCAAAACTTGATTAAATGATACATATGAGTTTAAAATGTTGACGTGGACCAAAAATTATGAAGTTTGACTGTGAATTGGCCATAGTTGAATTTTCCCCAATATAGCTGATTTTTAGGTCAACTACTCAATTGACTGATCAAAAGTGTGATCCAAGGCTTGAAACTTGACATAAGTAATCTTGGGGGTCCATAATGATCCATGAAAGTCATATAGGGCATTGGAAGTTCAAAAATCCTTGTGCAAACTCAAACCCTAATTTTGGTCATCAGTGCTTAAGGAGATGTCTTGAGCTGATCAACCCTAGTGCAGTCTTGAGTCAAAGGAGATCTTGTGAGTAAATTCTTGATAAGTGAGAGGGAAAATTTTGGGGTACAACACACATGCATTGAGTCAGTGTTAGTTTCACTGTACTGTATGATTGTTAATAATTGATTACTTGAGCATTGAATGAATTTCTACTTTCGTTATGTTGAATGTTTTATGTTGTTTATACACTTAATTATATTGATTTATTTCGTAGTATGAAGAATAAGAAAAGGTGTGAGATAAAGATGTATAATAATGTGTACTTGAATTTCTACCTGCTCATTATTATGCTTCCTCTTATATTGTTTTGATATCTCACCCTTTCTGTTTGAATGTTACCTCTACGTGGGTAACATGCAAATGATCCGAAGTAGCTCGAGGTTGAGGTTAGCTAAAGAGTTGCCTCATTTTACGTAAATTAAGTCAGTGTCAGCTCTGATACATAACACTTGGGGGTTTTAGCGCTTGTTTTGTTTTTGTTGGGAGTAAACTATTGTAAAACTCCACTTGTTGGAGTTAATCAATGTTTATGTTGAATTTTGAATCATTATAATTATAACTCATATTGAAGAGTTAAGAACAATTACTTTTGATATTTTTCGCTGCGAATAAATGAAAAGAAGTTCAAATTATATGAACATGTGATTTATGTGTTGCGTATCTTTCTATATGAGCATGTATGATGTATGAAGATGTGACATCCTATTTTGATGTTTTACTTTATGAGTTAATTTACTATGATCTTTACTTAATTTATCGATGGTGAAATATGGTGTTACACGAACAATCCTTGGTTCGTCCGTTCACTCCAGACTGGAGAGATTTCACGGGGTTCCTTTTTCTTGTAAGGCCCCTCACGCCCAATGCCAATCTCACCTTTTCTCACTTCCCTTATGAATCTCCTCATTTCTGTCGGGGTTCATCCCCAAAGTGCTGGTCTTCCCTTTATTTTAACCAAAATGTCCACTCCCACCGTATCAAGTTGGGTTCTCTTTCTCCGGACGAGGTGGAACTGAAGGAGGAAATACATTCTTGGTTCCACAGACTTGGTTACGAGGAAGGGCTTGGCCCCACCGAGGTGCCTCATATCGAGGTACGCCATCGTGAGTGCAATCAACTAGAAGGAAAGGAAATAAATATTTTGTGAAGATGGAGTCTTCATATAACATGGAAAAGGTGGACAAGTTAAAGATGTTCTTCTATCTCTCCTGATCTGACCTGATCAGACTTGGACCGTCACAGCTGGCTCTGAGCTGAAAGTTTTGAACGAGGTGGCGAGGTGGGGGGGTACCTGCAAGACACTCCGATGCTGAAGTAAGTAAGAGCACGAGCAGACAATAGTAAGTATGGGTAGAATGATGAATACTTGACCCTCTGGAAATAGAGGGTATTTATAGCCCCCAGCGCTGGGCCAAGGTTCCTTCATTGGGCCGGGCAGGTTTGTCCCAATGGAGGAACTTCCAGGTTCTACGTGCGTAGTAGGGACCCGCACGTGGTCCCCTCCCTGGATGTTCTGCGTGAAGTGCGGGCGGACAGAGACGCGGTCTTTTTGGGGTCTCGTTGGGAGTGCAGTGGACTGAGTCTGCCCTAGTTGGGGTGCTCGAGGTGGAGGTCGAGCTGGACAGTAGGATGTCGAGCTGGACAGTTGGAGGTCGAGCTGGACAGTTGGAGGTCGAGCTGGGCAGCAGGAAGTCGAGCAAGTAGTCTCAGGGAGCGCGTCGGGCACGAATGTGACCCTTTGGTCGGCGTGGCCCTCAGCAAGTCCGTTTGGATTGGGCCTTATCAATGCTATTGGGCCAGTCGGGCCCAGTCCAGAACAGGATCCCCCCAAGTCGTGGTTCCTCGGGCTAGGAGCCATGGCTTGATCTTAGGTTGCTTCCGTCTCGAGGCCTCGTGCTAGGGTCGGAGACGCCGCTCCTCGTGGGGTGCTCCTCGCGGAGAGTGCTCGGGGATTCCTCAACGGCGCGCCTGTCGAGCGCGCGAGGTATCTTTTGGGAGCTGTGCCGCCACCCTATGAGGATAGGGTCATCATTGCCTAGGGATCCGTGCGTCGAGGAGAGAAACTCTGTGGTTGCCCGAGGTGACGTTTGGTATTCCACGTCATCACTATAAATAGGATCCTTGGGCCCCATAACGCGTTACTACTCTTTGCGCTCCTGCTGCTACTGTTCTTCCAGATTTTCATAGCATAGCTGCGATTCCCGTCACAGATTCCTTTCCTTCGTTGCCGAATCTACTCCTTGATTCCAAGTAAGTGACTTATCTTCTCTGTTTTTCTGTTGCGATGCATGATTTTCATTGTTGTAGACGTTTTAGGGACTGTGCGCGTGGGACTAGCCCGGTAGATTCATGTTTAGCTCGACAAATTCGTGCTTAGGACCGGCAAACACATGCTCGTGGCCGGTAGATACATGGTTTAGGTTATAATCTGCAGTGCTGCCCGGGGTCTTCATGATCCAGGGCGCCTGATTCATGATCGTGCCCGGTATGTTCATGGCTCTGGCTGTAGGTTTTATGATGTTGCTCGCCATGTTCATACCTTGGGTCAGCATATTCGTGAGTGACCGCGTTTTCGGTTTGCTTAGGCGGCTCGGAGGAGGTCTCGTCGAGTTATCCGGACGTCGGGGAGGCGACTGCTATTTTGTTTCAAACTAACTTTATGGTCGCGCGTGGAGCGACACGGTCTGTCGCACACTACATCTGGTCCGTTACGTCGAGCGTATGGTTTCGTGCCCAATTGACTGGTTTCCCGTGCTCTGCAGGTAACCATGGTAGACGAGTCGTGCTCTTCTGGACGACCCGAACGGGAGGAACAAAGTGCCGATGAGGCGGTGAGTTTGATCGACACTGTCGACGACCCTCTGTTGGACTGGGTGGGCGCCGAGCCCAGAGGAATCGCGTCGATCTATAGCCGGCATAACCGAAAGCCATATGCTGTCCTCGAAGCGAGCCACGGTCAGCCTGATTTTCAAAAGAATTTCGTCGTTACGCGACCGACCTCTACTGCCCGGATCTGCTCGGTGTACCCCGAGTATAGTTTCCCCATGTACGAAATTGCGTTCAAAGACCTTGGGCTGCAGCTGCCCTTCAGTGACTTTCAGGCCGGGGTCTTCGCCCATTTGGGGCTGGCCCCGTCGCAGCTACACCCGAACTCGCTCGCCTTTATCCGGGCGTTTGAGCTGACATGTCGTTTTCTGAGGATCGGGGCGACTATACCTCTCTTCTTCAGAATTTTCCATCTGCAGCGCCAGTCCCGAGGAGGAAAGCACAACTGGGTCTCCTTAAAACAGTCGAGGAGACTATTCAAGATGTACATGGACTCCGTGAGGGGTTTTAAAGACAAGTGGTATGTCGTGAGACCGGTTACCACGGCCGCTTTAGAATCCCTGTACGAGGAGGAGGCGCCGATGAGCGACAATGACGGGGAGGCGATTTTAGACAACGACGGGTATCCCGTGATGGCACGCACGGCCAAGTTCCCCATGCATTGGATGTTCAGGCATTATGAGCACGGTACTGGATACTATCATACCTCTGCGGGCGACATGTGTTCCGAGGATGAGAAGGCGTACGACACTCTTTGTAGGTTCGTCGACATCTTCCACCCCGCCAGGTGGGCCACGAGGGGAGGGGGAAGATGTCCTGGACGAGGAGGGTTATCCGACATTCGAGGCCCGACCGATCGATACTAAGGCACTCGTGGAGTGCTAGTCGTTTAGGCAGGCTGCTCGTCTGCTAGGTCGTTTATTGCTTGAATTTCTTTACTTGTCATTTGTTTGCGAATTTGCTCGACACTAACCCGGTTTTTATTTTGTGCAGGTTCGATGGTCGGGCGACGAGAAAGACTCTTGAAGCTGTCTTGTGACCAGAAGCGGGGCAGGAGAGTTGTGAAGGCTCCCCAAGCAACGAGGATGGGCCCGCCGCATAGTCCGGGCGCTCCTCATGTGGTGAGGGTGGATTCGTCTCCTAGCTCGGGGGGCGCGTCGGAAGAGGTCCCAGAGGTCCAAGAGGTCGAGCCACATGCCGACCTGATACAAAGAAAGAGGAACCGGGTGGAAAACGGGCCGGCGGTCGGGGGGGTTTCCAGCGCCGTAAGGTCCTTCGGGCTGCCCCCTTGCTTCAAAGAGGAGGGTTTCTTCGAGGGATTCCCTTTGTCCGTGGTTGCCGACGAGGCCGAGACTATCAGGAGGATGAGTAAGGAGGACCGGAGGAGGCATCTGGCCGCCAATATGGCCGGGCTAGTGAAAATGGCTGAAATGGTCGTTGTGTTGTCCGAGGAAGGGGAGGATCCTGCCCGCATTGAAGCATTGGAACAGGAGAAGGCGGCCCTTGCCTCGAGTTCGCGCAAATTAAGGACTGCCCTGGAACGCTCCGAGGAGATGTTCCGCGAACAGGCATCGCTGCTGGCTACCGAGAGGGAGATGCTGATTCTGGAGAAGGAAAACTCGGGGAAGCTAGTCGAGGAGGGAGAGCTTCTCCATGCGGACCGGGAGCGTCTGGAGACTGACATCGGGCGCCTAACCCAACAGATCGAGGACCTGAAAGTCGCCATGCTTCCTGCCGAGGACGAGCCGGAGGATATAACTGCTTTGAAGAGTCGATCGGAGCTGGTCGCCCATATCCGGCTACTCGAAGCAGATTGCGTCGGTGCTATGGAGGAGGGGTTCGACTCCGCAGTCGGCAAGCTTTCCTTGCTAAATCCTGGTCTGGTCACGGAGGGGACGGGCTACACGTATCAGATCGTGGATGGCGCGATCGTGCCCCCGCCCGACTCTCCTGTTGTCGACAATGATGGTTCCGGGGAAACTTGATTGTATGATGATGGGCCTGCGTGCCTTTGATATTTGTTTGTATTTTTTGGGCCTGCGTGCCCGTTGGTTGTACTTCACGAACATCGCCGGCCTTCTTGGTCGGTTTATACTTATTGCTTTGTTGCCTTCGGGCGTTTTTTTTTTAATGCTGTTTCAAATTTGATTGTTTGCCCATGCTTGATTTTTATATTTTTGCATAAAAATTAGCCTAAGTTATGGGCCCGAGGAGTGCCCGTAAGTGGCTGTGACTTAGCTGACGAGTTTGCCCGCCTTTCATTTGTATACGTGCCCGGCCTTCTCTCGATGGCCAGAGTCACCTAAGTGTTGCACTCGAGGGGAGAGATTTCCTTTTGACCCTTTTATATGGCCCGTCATTCTTGACGACTTGTCGAGCAGATAGAGCGGAGTCGCTCAGTCGGGCGTGAAGCCCGGTAAGAACTATTTGCCCTTGGTGTGAACTGCCCATCGCGAGCTGGGTGTTCTGCCTTACAGGTACTACGACGGTGGAGCTCGGTGTAGTTGTCCACGTCGGGCACTATCGATTGGTCTCATTTGTTGAGCGATGTTGTGCGATTTAGTCGTATGTCGGGCTTGTACCTCAGCCTCTATACGGAGTCAGACGTTTTTCCTCGTTGACCGGGCGCGGGTGCCGATGGTCGAGGGTCCTAGGTGTTGGTAGTTTTTAACTATAGTACTGCTTTAGCTTAGCAGCGTTCCAGGGTCGTGGTAATGGCTCTCCATCTAATTGCTCGAGATAGTACGCCCCGGTACCAGTGGTGCCGTGGACGCGATAAGGTCCTTCCCAGTTCGCGGCCAGCTTCCCTTCGCGGGAATCCTTCTGGTTCCTACGTAATACCAGGCTGCCGATTTCGAACTCGCGCTTGATGACCTTGTCGTTGTGGCGTAGAGCCACTCGTTGTTTTAGGGTGGCTTCGCGCAGGGCTGCACCAGATCGGATTTCCTCGACTAGGTCGAGTTCGTCCCTTAGTGCCTCGTCGTTCATTTCTTCGTCGAGGGGGTTCTCTGTTCGTCTGGAAGGTTCCATGATTTCAACTGGGATAACGACCTCGGTGCTATATGTCAATCGAAATGGGGTCTCGCCCGTCGTTGAGTGGGGCGTGGTTCGGTATGCCCACAAGACGCTGTGGAGCTCCTCGACCTATCCCCTCTTCGCTTCACCGAGTCTGCGCTTGAGTCCCCGGAGGATGACTCTGTTCGCGGCTTCGGCTTGCCCGTTGGTTTGAGGGTGCTCGACCGACGTGAAATGTTGTTTTGTTCCCAGTTTGGTGATGAAGTTTTGGAACCCGTGGTCGGTGAATTGGGTACCGTTGTCGGTCACCAGCGCCCTCGGAATTCCGAATTTGGCGAGGATGTTTCTTTTGTAGAAACGGAGGATGTTATGTGAGGTGATCTTCGCGAGGGCCTCGGCCTCGATCCATTTCGTGAAGTAATCCACGGCGACAATGAGGAATTTGTTCTGATAGGTTCCTTGCACGAAGGGCCCGAGGATGTCCATACCCCACCAGGCGAATGGCCACGGGGACGACAGAATGCTCAGCTCGTGCGGAGGAGCGAGGTGCATGTCCCCGTGTTTCTGGCATTTGTCACATTTCTTAACGTGTTCCTTGGCATCCTGCTGCATCGTCGGCCAGTAGTATCCTGCTCGAAGGGCTTTCCTCGCTAAGGATTTACCACCCATGTGCTGGGCGTTGATCCCTTAGTGTATCTCCCGCAGTACTTCGGGGACTGCGGACTCGTCGATGCATTTTAGGAGGGGGATGGAGAATCCTCTGCGGTACAGTTTCTGCTCGAGAACCACGTAGGAACATGCTCGTCGCTTTGTGACGGTAGCTTCGGCCTAGTTCGATGGGAGTTCGCCTTTTGTCAGGAAATTGTAAACCGGGGTCATCCAGGACGTCGCATCCCCGATGGCATGGATCTCGACTGTAGTCGAGGATCTTTCGATACTTGGACGCGCTAGAGATTCCTGGATGACGGATTTGTTCCCGCCCTTCTTTTGTGTGCTCGCGAGTTTGGACAATATTTCCGCCCTCGTGTTTTGCTCGCGGGGAACATGCGAAATTTCTGCTCGTACGAACTTTGTCATGTATTTTTTGACTAAGTTCAAATACTCGATGAGGTTGTCGTTTTTGGCCTGGTAGCTCCCCTGTACTTGAGAGGCGACGAGCTGAGAGTCGGTGTAGATCTGTACCTCGCGAGCTCCCAGGTCCTCGGCCAGTCTCAGTCCTGCGAGCAGGGCTTCGTATTCTGCCTGGTTGTTTGACATCGGGAAGGAGAGAGCTAAGGAGTGCTCGATTACTACGCCTTCTTCGTTTTCCAGAAGGATTCCTGCGCCGCTTCCGGACGAGCTAGATGCTCCGTCAACGAAGATGGTCCACTTGTGTTCTTTCCCCGGGGAAGGGTCGTGAGTGGTCATTTCTGCGACAAAGTCGGCCAAGGCCTGTGCTTTCAGGGCTTTCCTACTTTCGTACTGAATGTCGAATTCGGAGAGTTCCAAGGACCATTTTAGCATTCTGCCCGCCATATCGGGCCGACCCAGGAGTTGCCTCACTGGTTGGTCGGTTCGCACGATGATCGTGTGGGCCAGAAAGTAGTGTCTGAGCCTCCTCGCCGCGTTGACGAGGGCCAGAGCCACCTTTTCTATCTGCTGGTATCTGCTTTCGGGCCCCTGTAAGGCCTTGCTCGTGAAGTAGACGGGTTTCTTCCCGTCGGGGGTCTCGCGGACAAGAGCTGCGCTGATGACTTCGTTCGAAACGGCCAAGTACAAGTACAACGATTCTCCGTCGTCTGGTCGAGATAGCACGGGCGATTGAGACAGACTTTGCTTTAGGTGGCACAGTGCCTGCTCGCATTCCTCATTCCATTCGAAGGCTGCTTCTTTTCGAAGGAGTTTGAAGAAGGGGAGGGCGTGCTGAGCGGATTTCGCGACGAAGCGGGACAGCGACGTGAGCATGCCGTTCATGATTTGTATCGACTTCTTCGACGTCGGTGTTGGGAGGTCGGAGAAAGCACGGCATTTGTCGGGGTTGGCTTCGATTCCCCGTTCTGTTAGATAGAATCCAAGGAATTTTCCTGCCTTAACCCCGAACGTATATTTCTCGGGGTTGAACCTCATTTTACACTGTCTTGCTTGGGCAAAGACTGTCTTGAGATGAGCTGCGTGGTCGGTGTCTGCTCGGGACTTGACGATCATGTCGTCCATATATACCTCGAGCATGTCTCCGATCTGTTTGTTGAAAACTCTGTTCATCATGCGCTGGAAGGTTGCTCCGGCATTTTTCAATCCGAAGGGCATTACGTTGTAGTAATAGTTGCCCGAGCTGGTCATGAATGTCGTGCAGTGTTTGTCGCCCAGGGCCATCGGTATTTGGTTATAGCCCGAGTAGGCGTCCATGAACGACAAAGTTTTGTAGCCGGCCGAGTTGTCGACCAGCATATCTATGTTAGGCAAGGGAAAAGCATCTTTCGGGCAAGCCCGGTTGAGATCAGTATAATCAATGCATATTCTCCATTTTCCATTATTCTTTTTCACGAGTACAACATTTGACAGCCAGGTGGAATACCGGGCTTCAGAAATAAAATTTGCCTCTAGGAGGTCTTTTACAGCTTTCTCAGCAGCCTCCGTTTTTTCTGGAGACTGCCTACGCCTACGTTGTACTACGGCCCTAGCGGCTGGATCAATGGCGAGGTGGTGACAGGCGACCTCATGGTCGAGTCCGGGCATCTCCGCAGTGCTCCAGGCGAACAGATCAGCATTCTCGTGCAGACAGGCCTTGATTTGCTTCCTGGCCAAGTCGGGGAGGTCTTTACCAATCTTCACTCCCTTGGTCGGGTCTGTGCCGAGGGGGACGAGCTTAAAATCCCCGTCCGGTATTGGTCGGAGTGGGATTTGCTCGCTGCTGGATGGCTCGTCCTGGTCGAAGCGGGTGTCCAGAGCTATGGAATCGACCTTTGGTGGAGCTTTCTGGACTTCTTCCTCGGGGGATGCTTTCCTGTCGGGCTCCTGTTTTGTCCTTTTGGCGGGTCTGGTCCCTATGTCGACGGTGTCACGTCCATTTGAAGCAGCGTTGAAGCACCTGCGGGCAGCGGTCAGGTCTCCTTGGATGGTGGTTACCCGTGCCCTCCTGGTGTAGAACTTCATCTTCAGGTGGACGGTCGAGGGCACCGCTGTTAGTTCTGCCAGTGTCGGTCTCCCCAAGATGCAGTTGTACAGAGACGGGCAGTCAATGACGAGGAAACAGACTTTGACTTGTCTTGTAGTCGTTCCTTCGCCGAACGTGACCAGGAGCTCGACATATCCCCAAGGTTTGGAAGTCGAGCCGTTGAAGCCTTGTAGATCCGACCCCACATACGGAGAGAGATGTGAGTCGTCCAGCTGTAGGGTTCGGAACAGTTGGCTGTACATCACGTCGACGGAACTCCCTTCGTCGCCCAGGATGCGATGCACGTCAAAATTGGCCATTCTTGCCCTTATCAGTAAGGGGATGACCGCGTTCGGGGCTCCGTCGGGGAGCTCTTCTAGGTAGAAGGTGATGGGCTCTGACCTGCCCTTCACCTTTTCGAATGTTACTATTTGCGGGGGAGCCGCGTCGACCAGCTCGTCCAACTTCCTCTTAGCTGAATTGATGGTGAGGTCGTTGAACCCACCCCCATTAATGACCATGGCGGAGGGAAAATATTCCCACCTGCTGTGCGTTGTCAGCGGTTCCTGCAGGTGCTCAGGAATGTCGAAGTCCTCGGGCCTGGTCACCAAGAAGGCGGTCTGGATAGGCACCGACTCGTCTGATGGTCGGGCGTCTTCTTCTGGCTCCTTGGCTTCATGAGGGTCACGACGAGGAGCGTCGTTTCGCCGGTACTGCGCGAGCCTCCCTCCCTTGATGAGGGTTTCAATGGCGTCCTTGAGGTGGACGCAGTCCTCCTTCAGATGACCATGACTCCTATGGTACTGACAGTATTTATTTTTGTCCGCCCCGGGCTTGGCGGGAGTAGGTCGGGGACGCTTGACGCCGCCGTCCTTGAAGTCTGTACTGGCACACTCCGCCAGAATACGCTCGCGGGAAGCTGTGAACGGAGTGTACTCGGTGAAATGGCCCGAGGGTCCCCTTTGTTCCCGGACTTCCCGGGGTCTGTCTTCTTTCCTTTTCTCCCCGGTTCGTCGAGGAGGAAGTGCTTCCTGGCGCGAGCTATTGTTAGGCCCGCGGGTCCTGGAGTCTCGGGCCCTGTTGGCCGCTTCCCTCTCCTCGTAATCCATGTATGCCCGAGCTTTTTCGAGGAGGGCGTCGAAAGTCCTGGGCGGCTCGATACCCACGGCTTTCCTGAACTCTGTCCCGGGGAAGAGCCCCCTCTCCAGTAGATATCTCTTCATGTGGTCCACGTAGGGGACCTGTATCGCTTCTCGGTTGAAGCGGTTGATGAACTCCCTTAAGGTCTCATCCTATCTTTGGATGATGGCCTCGAGAGCCGCCTCGATCTTCGGATGGCGTCGGGAAGCGGTGAAGGAACTGATGAACTAGTTCTTCAGGTTCCGCCACGAGGTGATTGAGCCCGGAGCGAGTCCTTTGTACCAGTCCATGGCTGCCTTCCTGAGAGTTGTGGGGAAAAGACGGCACTTGATGGGCCCCCCGACATTATGATAATGGAGCATAGCCTCGAACCCGTCAATATGGTCGACCGGGTCCGCGACTCCATCGTATTCCTTCAGATGTGGGGGCTTTTCCATGCCCGGGGGGATGGGTGCATCCATGATGGCCTGCGACAGGGGACCGCGGGGGTCGTCCTCGTCGCTCCTCTCCGGAGACAGAGATGTGGACCTGTAGTATTGTCTGGCACGGTGGTCGTGGTCGTGCTGAGTTTCCCTCGAGCGTGATGCTCGTTGGTTGAATGTTACACGCCCGTCTCCGGCGTGTCTCCTGTCGTTCCTTGCCGGGTCGCGACTGGGTTCTCCGGCAGGGATGGCGGGCTGTCTCTCCAAATAGGGTCGCCTCTGCTTTGGCCGGGGAGATGGGCTTCGAGAGTTTTCCCTGTAGTGTCTCCGCAGGGGAGAAGGGTGTCGAGATTCAGTCACTCGAGGAGGGGGAGTATGTGGTCTCCGATGCCTCCTCGAGGGTCTTCGCTCGTCTTCGAGCGCCTTTAATCTCTCTCCTTGGGCGAAGATGAGATAGTTTGTTTGATTAATTGCTGCGAACATCGCTTGTGTGGTGGCATCCGCCCCGGAGGGGACGGGGACTTCCTGAAACCGGGCGGCTCTATAGTGGGCGAGGGCCGCCGGGTCGTCCTCGAGTGGTGGTGGGAGCGAGGAGGAGGACGCAGTAGCCCCGTCCCTGTATGAGGAAGTTCCGGGGGCGGTTGTTGCAGGAATGGTGTTGTGGCCGGGATTGCCGGTGTTGTCGAGATGTCCGTTTTTGTCTGCCGTGCCGTTATTAGTGTTGGCGACACGGACGTTCTGCTTATCGCGAGCTGGATCAGCCATGACAGGTAGTTGAATTTGAGCTTTGGTCTTTTGAGTTGTTTGTAAGACGGGGAAGCTAGATTCCCACAGACGGCGCCACTGATCTGACCTGATCAGACTTGGACCGTCACGGCTGGCTCCGAGCTGAAAGTTTTGAACGAGGTGGGGGGGGGGGGGGGGGGGTACCTGCAAGACACTCTGATGCTGAAGTAAGTAAGAGCACGAGCAGGCAATAGTAAGTATGGGTAGAATGATGAATACCTGACCCTCTGGAAACAGAGGGTATTTATAGCCCCTAGCACTGGGCCAAGGTTCCTTCATTGGGCCGGGCAGGTTTGGCCCAATGGAGGAACTGCCAGGTTCTACGTGCGTAGTGGAGACCCGTACGTGGTCCCCTCCCTGGATGTTCTGCGTGAAGTGCGGGCGGACAGAGACGCGGTCTTTTCGGGGTCTCGTTGGGAGTGCAGTGGACTGAGTCTGCCCTAGTTGGGGTGCTCGAGATGGAGGTCGAGCTGGACAGTAGGATGTCGAGCTGGACAGTTGGAGGTCGAGCTGGACAATTGGAGGTCGAGCTGGGCAGCAGGAAGTCGAGCAAGTAGTCTCAGGGAGCGCGTCGGACACGACTGTGACCCTTTGGTCAGCGTGGCCCTCAGCAAGTCCGTTTGGATTGGGCCTTATCAATGCTATTGGGCCAGTCGGGCCCAGTCCAGAACATCTCCAAAGCGTAAAATGTGGCTCTTCAGGCCGAGCTGTGACACCTCCTCGTCAGATTATAGTTGATTCCCCGCTTGTTGCTCTTGTCATAACCGTTAAGACTACTATTACTGCTCTTAGGATTGACCAGCTGGAGACTGCCACGACCACCTTGACTATTGAGGAGACATCTCTGTCTCTAATTTCGGTGAAGATGGCCCAGGTTAAAGATCAACATCCCCTATGGAAAGAAGGTTCTCCAAAACAGTCTCGTCTTGTTGGGGACAGTACTTCGAGGAAATGACTCCCTTCCTACATATGTCAAATGTTTTCTATTTCTGACTTACTCAAACTCTTGAGGAGGCTGCTCCTATTGTCCCGACGTCGGGTTTGTCCTTCGTCCAAAATCTCTCTCAGGCGAAAAAGTTGGAAATGCTCTCTGAGACACTTACCATATGTACCAGAAATCTTCCCTGTTTTCTCTTGCCATTGATGGCGGGGGGATGTGTTGGCTCTTGGCAATCCCTCCAAGGAAAATGGACACATGAAAAGGAAAATGTGAAGCCATGGAACAAAAGTTCTCTACTCTCCATAAATAATATGTTGCATTACACGAGAATGTCAAACATGCTAACTCTTTATAAGAGGAGGCAAAGATCCACAACCCTCCTTCTACCTTAGCTGCTTGGGTAACTGAACTAGAGATTTCTCTTAAAACAGTGGAGAAACAGTATCAAAATACCTCCGACATTGTTGCTGAGAAAATCCGTCAGACCGAATTCTCTACTCTCTTAATCAAAGGTTTCTTCTTCTATTTTGATTTGTTTGGTTTTGCTAGTGTAGCTTTTGGTACATCTTGTACCATACATCTATTAATACTTTATCTTAATTGTTTTTACCTTATATCATTAATATTATTTTGCTTTAAAGAAAATATAATTATATAGTTAAAAAATGTATTTAATTAATCTGGTTAAACTACGATTTGATTTCGGTACCTTTAAAATTTAAATTGAAGTGCTATGTTTGAATAAGCTTCTAGCCAAGCAAACGTGAATATGCAACACATTCAAATACACTTGCATCGTAAAAATGAGAAGCAACAAATTAGAGCTTCACGCAAGTTTGACACTTTTCCACCGTGTTTCTAAACATGCACTAAATTGAAGCCTATGCCGAACTAGCTTGCTATAGTTTTGATTATTTAGCTCAATCAACCAACCAGCTTAGACCGGCCAATGTTTTGGTTTTTGATTGAACCAGCCGGTCAAACCGTCCGGTCCGGTTTTTAAACTCTGTTAGCACGTGGCCCTATTTCGAGTTCGTCTTCCACACGCCCCCAAAATCCACCTCATCGTTCTCCCTATACTCATTTTCTCGCGGATTCATTCTTTTCACTGGGCACTCGCTCCGTCGATTCCTCCATTTCCGACCACTCTCACTCTCTCAATTCATCAACCACCATGTCTTATCTCCTCCGATCAACCAAATCTAAGCTCTTATCTTCCTCTTCTTCTCTCTCTAGAGCCTTCTCCTCCATCCCCCGCTCCAACAACCAGATCGGTTCCATCACTCCCGCCGCCACCGAACTCTTCCACCGCAACTCCGCCACTCTCCCCATCGGTACCGATTCTCCAATCTCTCAATCATTTCTGCAATTACTTCCATTATTTTATCATGCTTATTTCCGTTCTGTTTTCTAATCGCCTCTTTTAATTTTATTTTTTGTGTGTTTCTGTTAACTGATACTGAGTTTTCATGTTCTGAATTCGAGTTTCTTTGAATGTGCATGTTATTTTATTTCAGCCGAAGAAAACCCTACCAAGAGATACACGGTTGGTGGTGATTCTAATGTCATCAATTCTTTGGTATGTGTATTTTCATATCACATGCATCTGTTTTTGTGTTCTATAAAGTGATTTTTAATTTTTATCATAATTGCTTATATAATGTTACATCTTATTTATTTTTCCTTTGTAATACAAGTTCAGTAGCTCCGACACCTTTGAAAAAAGTTTTAGTAGTGCCGGTGTCAGCGTTCGAAACTGACACTGATGCATGTGATTACGTCTAACCTATTCCTTTTTTAAAATTACTATCTCAAATTATTATCGGTATTGACGTGTCAGTGTCAGTGTTGGTGTCGTGTTTCCGGTGTCTGTGCTTCATAGTAGTTCTATGACTTTGCGGCTGCTGCTATAGGCAATAGCATAGGGGAATTTTAACAGTCTGCAACAAGGTGTTCTTGCTGTTGCTACATTACAATTAAATGATGAGATGTTTTGTTTTGAAGATGAGTGATTTTTTTATGAATGTAGAAAAGCAGTGTGTTTATTAATGTTGTTGTCTGTCTATAATTATGGAACGAAACTTTTAATGAATAGTTTTGCATAGGTATATTTTTTATATTCCTCCAAGTTCTTGTAAAATATGGATTGTTATATGAGAGATACAAGTCCATTGCCACCTTTAATGCTCTAGTCTATCTGTGTAGAACTGCCTGTGGTTCCTTAGTTTCTTCTGTGTCTAGTACTTCTTGATAATTGAAAGCTGAGCTATGGTTGTTATCATCAAATTCATTCATGTCTAGTATGTTTTCTTTACTATCATTATTCATGTTTTCCATGAAATTTGACAAATATGTGTTGAATACGGCCAATTGAGCCTTTTGGTGCTTTAAGACTGCCTTGTCCATCTATGGAAAGATTTCTCTGTGCTTTCTTTGTCACTTCTGCAAAAACTTCCCTTGAGACTCTATTCTTGTTAGTAACTTCTTTTGTACCAATTGGCTAGGAATTAGTTCTGTACAAGTTAATTAAGATTCTTTAGAATTGAATGATTAACTTGGTTAGAAATTCACTAGTTAGATACAAGGATGCAAGTAAAATATGACAGAGTACCTCTAGCTGCTTTTCCAATCTCTTTTGAACCTCAATTTTTTGCCTTAGTGCTTCTGCTATCGGGATTTCTCTTATATCATTGTGTAAAGTAGTTAGAAATTGTGTAAAGTAGAAAAGGAGAAACTAAACTTAATAGAAATTGTGAAATTTAGCTCTAGTGTAGTTTTTCACTTAAAAGTTAGTATTAGTACACTGGGATTTTGAAATTTGATACCATTCATTCATATTGTTTGAATGTGCTATACTACATGGTCTGCATATTTATTATTCTTTTCCATTTTAAAATATGATGGGATTTGCTTTCTTTCTATTTACTTACTTTCTTGATTGTCAGTTCCTAAAATTTGACTATTTTTTCTTCTGTGCATGTCTCAACTATCTAGTCTCTCTTAGATTATAGAGAGTTGTGTCTTGTTATTGCAAGCATTACAAAGCCTGATATTATGATAGGGTCAGACGAAGTTGGGAACTGTTTATATATACAAGTCATATATGCTCACACAGAATATATATACAAGTCATATATGCTCACACAGAATATATATACAAGTCATATATGCTCACACAGAATATATATAATATAAAAGATGTTATAATATGTAGATATACCTATTAAGAATATTCTGTTTTTTGGGAAGGCTGTGGCCTTCCTATGTCCATATAAAGATCCCTCACTGCCTAGTACCAACTTGCACAGAATATAGTTTATTTTCCTTCTTCGTTCTAGAATGCAAAATAGTGAATCAATGCATTGTTCCAGATAATGTGAAGCATATCATTAGTTTTTCTTAGTTCTGTTAAATTTCTAATTGCCACAGAATTGTTCTCTTATGTCAGAGATACCAGGCTCTTGGACTGGACCCTAATGTACTGGCTGGAGCTAGATATGGCGCTAAAGCTTGTACTGCCAAGAGTCCAATGCTATTGGTGAGTTACTTTATCATCTGTGAATCGAGTCTAATCTATCTGGCTTTCCTGGTGCGGTTGATGACATTTACATTTCAATAGGGAGTCAATGCTATGATGGCAAGAAACTTTGAGAGAAGTGTGGCTGCTGACACGTTGGGACTTGCTGGCCAGAGACGTTTTATGAGTGACATCCCAAGTACAACCAGTGAAATTAAGCCGCCTTCCGGTTTTCGCCCGTTATCTCCTCATCTTCCTGTTTATCAGCCCCAGCTTTCTTCAACGCTTTCAATTTGCAATAGAATTGCCGGAGCTTTCCTAGCAGCTGTCACCTTGCTTTTTTATATGATATACATGAAATTGGGTTTGGTCACTCTCACCTATGATTCATTCTACCAGTTTGTATTCTATTCATCAAAACTTCACCTACTCGCAGTTGAGATTTCTGCCTTAGCCATGTCCTATCATCTGTATAGTGCAATTCGTCACTTATTCATATGATATCAGCCACAACTGATCTATGAGCAGTATGTTTGATCCTGAGGTAATTTTATCTCTTTCTTGATTCATACTTTATTTTATTTTGGTCGCAAAACATTTATTCAGCTTTTTGGAAATTATGCTTCAGTACCTTGTTTTTGACATAGATTAATATCATATTTTCAGGTGGAACTTGCTTGCACATGTCATAAGACTTCATTTGTCAAGCGTTGTGAATCTGCTTGATGTAGTTTTGCTATTACCAAAATAATAATGATAACTTAGAATTTCATGTTTAATGATGACTATACACCTGTTTTGCATCTGAGATTTCAGTGATGTATATTTTTGCACCCCTCAAGTTGCAAGCAATTGTCACATTCAATAAAGCATTCGAGTTTAATGACTTCATGTAATACATTATCTCATATTTGTCTGATGTTTAAAATCTATTTTATTCAAGGCATTGTTTACAGTTCTATATCCTTTTTATGTACATGGAAGAAATAGCACCATATTCTAGAGAGAAGCTCTCCCCTTCTTCCCTATGAAACTCCTATTAGAGTTTTCTCCTCCATTTTTTGGATTCCCTTTTCCTCCCTAGTGGAGGCTTCGCTCCCTATTCTTTGGGGTTTGCTCTTGAAAACTTCCTTCCATCTCTTCATTACTCCATGCTTCCATCTCTCCATTACTCCATGCTTCCATAGCCCCATTAACTGCAGAACACCCATCAGTCTCTGACCCACGTCTATCATAGCTCTTCCCCCGGAAGAGAAATAGCCACCAGAACCACCACCCCTGCCTCCCTCCTTCACAGTGGCTCCAGCACACACAGATCCGAGACCATTCCTGCCACCAACAAAGCCACTGAGGCATCTTCTAGGTTTGGTGTTAGTTTTAGCTATTAGGTTAGATCGTTATGTGTATGTGTTGTTATTTTGTCTTGTGCACTGTTCTGCATTTTGAGCTTAAAATAGTTTTTTTTTTTTTAGCCACATGTTTGTTAAAAAGACTCAATAGTGCAGGGTAGTTTGGAATGATATTGTATCAATAATTCATCGAGGTTATCGCCGGTAATCTCTCCTCTTTACACAACACATGGATTTCATATTTGTGCTGTATTTAGTAAAAAAATATCTGAAACTGATTAGAATCAAAGACCGGGAATCTTCTTTTCTCTGCCAATGACCACTTGCGAATAGACATGGCAACAAAGTCTGCCTCCGTCCACCTGCACTGAATCTAACGGGAAAAATTGATTTAATTAGAGGTAGGTGCAGGTGCGGGGCTAGTAATGTTTAAACCCGTTCTGTACTGTTGCCATGATGCCTACTTGGGGATGATATCAAGTTGGGTTCTAGGTTTTATTAGATTTTTGTTTGGTAAATTTCTTGAAAATTTCTCTTTACATCTAGTAGTGGCGATTTTCACCACTGAAAATCCGAAATATCTTTCGTAAGTGCACATGCGAAGTCACCTCTCAGTTAGTTTCGCATGTACACATGTGAAGAAATTATTTTTTTAGTATGTTTAGAGATTGTTTCGCATGTGCACATGTGAAATCTGTTGAGAAAAAAGTTTTGGATGTGCATATGTGAAACTTTATCTGTTTGTGTTATTTTTGTTTAAAACTACATCATTCCACTATTTTATAATTGGACAAATTTTTAATGATTTTTTCGAAAATATAAAACGAGCATAATAATACGGACATAACGATTAAATTAGATGTTTAGACATAATTTTGTACATAAATTGTTTGGAAAGAAAGTAACGTCAAAATATCACACCAACAAAAAACAAAACATAACATAGGTTAGTGCGTATGTCTGATCCTGACCCCATGTGACCTCCTCTGCCGACTGTACTGAGCCACACTAGATGCCTCATTGACCATCCTCCCAACTATGGCAACCGCCTTAGGACCACCCCTCTCGATGATATCAGATTTCAATGTCTCCTGATCAAGTAGGTGTATCCGCTGAGAGACCGACAAGAGATCAGTGACATAGTCATCTTCAGTCTGCTGGTTCTCCAAGAGCTCTTCATGAGCTGGCTTAGGCGGACGTCCAAGACCATCCGGTGTCATGATAAGGTGTGACACGTTAAAGAACCATGTCACGTAACTCTCTACACAATGTCAACTCTCAGATGTCGGCATCATACGATACTCCTGTGTCATCAAATGATTCTCTCAATCTTGGAAGATGACATCGAGATTCCGCCAGACAATGGTGTCGGGAGCATCCTGAAAAGGAGATCTCAGTATCATTTGTACATAATCAAACTGTCGGATACACCTCTCTGGAAGATACCTGACCATAAGATTCGACCCACATGCTAGCCACCCAGAGTATAATGAGATGGAATCGAATGAGACAACATCCATGTAATCCGCAAATGACATCCATTTGATGTCATCATGATTAGTACGATCAAGATACACCTGATAAGGCGGAACTTTATGATTTCGTCTGTGGAGGTCAAACTTTGCAGCCCTTGGTATGTCGTCAGTATAAACGGGATCTAGTTCGAAACCATGAATCTGGTGGAAGTGAAAGATGATCCAGCTCTGCGAAAACAATAATATAATATGTAAGTACAAATTAATCAAAACAAATTAAAGTTAATAGTTGAAATGAAAGGTACCGCGAGGAGTGTGCATGAGTCATCGAACTGTCTCATCCTCCAATTTGAAGCTTCATTCAGTTTCTGATAGAGGTATACCAAAAAAGCGGCTTTCCAATTTCACTCACGAACTGTAATCAGGTTCATAAAATATCGAAGTATGTCACATCCGTATAGGTCTCACTTTTGTCCACAAAGAGGGACATGTCAATCAAGAACATATAATAACACCGCAAAGCACAGCCTCGGTGATACTGAACAAAAACCTTGTCCTCCTCATCCTGGACACCTGCTGCTGCAATCAGGTGCTCCTCATATAGATCCTTCAGGTGAGAGAACTTTACATGCACCCCATTAGTGGCTCTGCAGTCCTTAGCTGCCCTGAACGGATCAACTCTCAGATACTCAACCATCCATTCAACCGCCTTATCAAGTATCAGTTCATGCGCACGAGCCGAGACAGTCTGGTTTGACCTGTCTTGTCTTAACCGCCTGCTCTGGTCCTAGTTGTCAGCCATGTTCCTGAAAAAAAATAGTTATAGTTGTTAGGTTTTAAAAATAAAACAACTCAGACAAGAATTCACATGTGCACATGCGAAACTGGTCCAGGGTGACTTCACAAGTGCACATGCAAAATCCTCTGCGCACAACTATTTTCAAAGCTGTTGCTTCTTGTCCTAAAACACTCAAATATTATTTTTTTATCACCCAAACAACTACATTTAACTATTCTAACACCAACATACACAATGTAATTTTTATAAACTAATCTAATAAACTATTACAAGATTGCATTGTGAATCAAATTAATTTGGAGAAAACTTACACAAATTTGAAAGTTTGGAGATGACTTAAAAAGAGTTGAAATGGAGAGATGAGCAAAAATGAGTGAGTTTGGGTAGTAGAAATGTTAGAGTTTGGAGAAGAAAATAAGAAGTTTTGGTGTTTGAATAAAAAAGGATTTGAGGGATCTGTTCTATTCGTTTAGTTCAATACAATTCACAAACTTCACATGTGCACATGCGAAAAGAGGAATGATACGTAACTTCGCAAATGCACATGCGAAGTCACCATATTTTTAACAAATTATGGATTAATTCGTAGATACACATGCGAAATCACCTATTATTATACAATACAATACATTCACAGATATACATACGAAGTCTGAAGATATTTTGATTTTTCACCAAAAGTCTAGAGAATAGGTGGCAAAAGAAATTCCCAACTTTTAAATTCAAAACTTTCAAAGTATCATATTGTTTATGGTAATGAGTATTAATCTATTTGATTAATTCCTTGGGTGTACTGTTTTGTTTGACCAGAACATGTTTATGCTAATGTTATTAATGTATTTGATTAATTTAATAAAAATAAACATTCAAAGAGCATGAAATTGTAGAATCAAGGTCTCATTCCAAACAATCCGCAATATTCTACCCACTTTAATTAGTTCTTTTCTCCAGCCAAATTAAAACCCTCCTACTGATAAGGAATTCAAGTCAAACTCAGACATCATCTAACATAAAAATTAATACACTGGTTTACCAAAATAAAACAAAAAAAATTCATTATTATCATTTATACAAAGTTATCATTAACAAAATATATCAGATCTAATTGTCCGCAAACCTTAACTCAATTTATAAATATTGATATTTATAATTTGAACGCCATCACTAGAATTCAAACTCTAATACATACGACAGTTGTGTGTGAGTTTATAATAATTATTAGCATTTTGTTTACGAAGAAAATATCACTAGTAAATTAATCGATCTTCTGGAATGCTTTCTAAAGCAGGCTTCCAAGAATCTACACCCAAATCATGTTTACAAATTTTCCCTCCTCTTAACCTCATGACACCAAGTAATTGCTCCAATGTAGTGTTCTCATATTCATCTTTGCAACTCAACATCTTTTTCAACTCTTCTTGAGTCATCACCACTCTAATCCTCCTCACACTTCTAGAATTATTACCATCACTTCTTCTATCAACTTCTTCATCATTCTGTATCTCAAACCTTACTTTCTTATTCTTCTTCATGCATTCTTCTTCCCTCGACCGCGGCTCGAACTTCGATGACGAAGATGTTTTCATCTTCTCAACTTTTGCTTGATCGTTGTAGCTTTCATGATCATCTTGTGCTAGTATTTTGTTGTTTGTGATGCAGTTTCCCATTGGAGCAATGAAGCATACAACTCAACAAGAGATTAATATTTATAAATATAAATGTAAAGTGGAGAAAGGGAAAGCACATGGAGTAACCGGTTGATGCGCCGGCTGATTGAGATTAAATAAGCGGGAATTCTCCTGCTTCATCAAACCAACAGCATTAATATATGTTTTTTTCTCAAATTAATTTCATATTCATACATACTTTCATTTATATAAAAACAATATTTTATATTTCTAATTATTTATTATGCATTCTCTATTATTATTATATATTGGTTAAATATTATTTATTTATAATATAATTTTTATTACAAATATACTCGTAACTAAATTTTAAACAATAATTGGTAATAGACCATCTTTATTAGGATCCAAAATTAAATATTAATTTTAAAAGTAATAAAATATGTTGTGTGATTATTAACGCTATTTTTATTGAGAATATATTCTAACACGTTATTTATAAGTATCTTATTCAAGTGTAATTATGTTTTATTTTATTATTATTTTTAAAAAGATTATTGATTTCACGGGAAGAAACTTTGAAGATGTCAGCTTTGGCCTTCAAGCACTCAATAAATCTTTTCTGTATCCCGATTAGTAAATCAATACCTAATCAAATTGATTGTTCGAACTTTCTGTTTGGAGTCAGCTTCAAGGTCTTCATCTTGCCTCCAACCAATATGCCTAACTTGTCGTCCTACAAGGCTTATTCCTCTTGCACATCAAGATTGACTACGCTGGTTACTTTGTCGACCTTTTCTCTCATTTTTCCAAGGGCGATGAAAAATTCTAGGGAGTTCTTTAACGTTGCCTCATAGATAAGAAGAGCTCCACACATGTCAGCTTTAACGAGGATAGACTGACCTGCATCATTATGGAACTTCATCATCAAATGAACTAGAAAGGCTACAACATCCAACATTGTTAGAAATGATCTCTCAAGAATATCGTTGTAGATGCTTTCACACAGAACCACGAAGAAAACTATGTCTACAATCCTTTTGTCCTCCCCTCTGCAGAAAGAAACATGTAGATCTATCATTTCACATGGTTGAGTTGAGGAGTCACTAAATGCTAATATGCTTTTGTCTTCACATGACTTCAGATGTTATGTACATAACCCTAATTGCTTGAAGATTCTGAGATATACGAGATCATAAGAGCTTTCGTCATTAATAAGGACCCCCCCACCAAATGATTGGCTATTGTGGTGGTTACGATCAACTGAAGTGTCACGTTAAGAGTTTTGTCCATATTTTTGTGGTCTAAAAACCCTAACATCGGTCTATCTTTCAGTCGCTTCTCGATCAACATATTGCTCTGTGACAGGGGATCTTTACCGCCAAGTAGCCTCTGGCCGATCGAATCGAGGACGAGGATCGAAAATGATTTGGTGTTAGAAATAAAAAAGGTACTTTGGGAATCAAGATTGAGGGATGCTTTCTTCATCTTAGTGTGATTGTTACAACAATCGTGACTTGAATTAGATGGACCTGATTGTAGATATTTGTGGGGATCATGAGTCGATTTTCATAGAAGGCGCCACTATTTTGGATCAGAACTAAAGGTGATCAGTGAGATGGTGATGTAGCGCTTTGTTATAGTGTATTTGAGCTTCTGGTCTGATAGAGAGGGGATTGACCTGTATGATAACACTCTAACATCTAAGTCAGCGAGAGAATAATAAATAATGTATGAGTCAGAGTTGAATGTGTACTTTTTCTTTTACATATGATTCTTTATGTATGAAAATTGGCTAAAATATATCATATCTTGATCAAATGTGGGTTTTCTCTTATAGACCATTTGACCAGCCTAAAAGCAAATTTAAGAGATGAAATAAAAAATCATAGAGGTTTGCAACAAAATAAGTGATCTCAGTCAGAAAATTTGAAAATAACTAACTTATATTTGGAATTTGTTCATTGATCTAAAGTATAAACAAAAATAGACAATTCCTCGAGTGTACTACTTTGTTTGACCAAAACATCAATTATGTTATGTTAATGATTATTAATGTATTTGTTTAATAAAAATAAACATTAAAAGAGCATGAAATTTTACAAGGCCTCATCCAAACAATCTGCATAATATTCATCCCACTTTAATCAGTTCTTTTCACCGGCCAAATTAAAACCCTCTTATTGATATGAAATTCAAGTCAAACTCCTAAATCATCTAAACTGAAAAATTAATGCATTGATTTACCAAAATAAAAAAATTCTTTATTATCATTTACGAAACATATCATATCTACGTATTCATAAATCCTAACTCAATTTATAAAAGTCGATATTTATAAGTTGGAGTTATTACTAGATATGAGATATTGGATCGAACTCTATTAGGTTGAATAGTAGTTTCTGGTTCGATATGATTTATGCATGTCGTTGAAGTATGTTTACATGTTGGTGTCGAAGACCTACATACTGTAGTCGAAATATGTTCTAGTATGTGAGTGTCAAAATATTAGGGTTGTTAGTATTCTGAATTGGGCCTGTTTGTTATGTCCAATTATTTAAGTTAACTTGTACCCTAAGTTAGCTTGTAATGAGTATTTGTGAAAAATCCCATTAATTTAGTATGTTAGGTTTATTATAAATAGCATACTAGTCTCTCATCATTGCATACTGCAAATCCTAATTTAGGGTGAGAGGGTTATTTGTAATCTTGTGTACTTGTAATCTTGTTTAAAGAGAAAGTAAGGAATATCAGTTAATAACCAATTCCTCATGTTCTTCTTGTTTTTCCATCTTTTCTACCCTTGTGTGTTTCTTGATCATAGAGAAATCGTTTATACTTTGTTTCTAAGACATCATTTTCATAACAAATTGGTGCAGTGAGTGTGGAGAAGATGCCTTCAACAAAGTATGAGATTGAAAAATTCACTGGAGTGAACGA
Organism: Vicia faba; assembly: GCA_948472305.1. Lineage (NCBI taxonomy): Eukaryota > Viridiplantae > Streptophyta > Magnoliopsida > Fabales > Fabaceae > Vicia > Vicia faba. The sequence goes on from OX451741.1 coordinate 127,918,384, forward strand.
TTTCGGTCTGTGGCACTTGAAGATGAAAGCTCTACTGGTTCAGCAGGATTGTTTGGAAGCGTTGAAGAGAGCGGTGACTATGGATACTGCATTAACGGAAAAAGAAAAGAGGAACATGATAGAGAAAACCCATAGCGCAATCCCATTGAGCCTTTATGATAAAGTTTTTCGACAGGTATCAAAGGAGACGAAGACATCAGGGTTATGAGTGAAACTTGAAAGTTTGTACATGACTAAATCGCTGATAAATTGACTCTACCTGAAGCAAGATTTGTATTCATCAAGATGATTGAAGACAAAGTGTTAGCTGAGCAGTTGGATATGTTCAACAAGATGATTCTTGATTTTGAAAATATTAATGTGAAGATCGATAATGAAGATCAAGCGTTGTTACTATTGTGTGCTTTTCCCATAACACATGCTCACTTTAAATAAACTCTCTTGTATGGAAGGGAGTCCCAAAACTTTGAAGAAGTTCAATCATCCTTGTATTCTAAAGAGTTGAACGAACTAAGGGGGCATAAACCTTCAATGGTTGGTGAAGGTTTATCCGTAAGAGAAAATTCTTGCGAAAGGATGGTAAGTTCGACAAGAAGAAATGTAAAAGTCAGCAGAAGTCTTACAGTGGTGAATCATATGGTATTTAATGTTACCATTGTAAGAAGGAGGGTCACACAAGAAAGGTGTGCCCTGAACGCCTGAAATATTATAGAGGTAAGGATAATGGTAACACAGTCATTGTTCAAGATGATTTCTGTAACACCCTATTTTCCCCATCGACAATTTAATAAAATCAAAGTAAATTAAAATTTTAAATCAACATCAAATAGGATGTCACATTCATTCAACATCATACAAATTTCTCAAACATTTAACAATGGATACATAACACACTTTATTCAGATGAACCGACAACATCTTCAGAATATGGTTCTCAACTTCTATTTTACTAACGTAGCGGAAATAAAACTCATAAATTATTTTCAACATCTTCAACTCATCATAAATCAACAAATTAATCAAATAAAATAGAGTTTATAATGCTCTCACAATTTTTTTAAAACAAATAAAAACTGAATAAGCAAACAAGCGTTCTTCCCCGGTGTTACGTATAAGAGCAAGACCCGACTCAATCTACGCAATATGAGGCACAACTCCATACCTCAAGCAACTCTAATCCTTGTCACGTGTGCGTTACCCATGTGGAGGTAACATTCAAACATAAGGGGTGAGATATCATAACAATATAAATAAAAATATGATTATGAATAGATAAAGTATAGCATACATAATCATAATATTCATACTTCATACATCAACACCAATACATGTCACAGTTTTAACAAACACACTCAACAGTCATATAAATCACATCTTATTCACCAACAATATCATGAATGCAATGAGACCAACTTCACCGACTATATGCATGTGGTACCATAATAATATCTCTTTTCCATTTAGGCCACACCGTCACTTTCCACTAAGGCTACACCGTCACTTGCCATTGAGGCTACATCGTCGCTTATGAACATGCATGTAACACTAATATGTTACAACAACTTATGCAATAACACGACACACATCAACATGACAAACCAACATGGGCCACCAATTACCTATAGCAGTTCATACACTGTCACATCATGAAATCTCATTGATTCCATCATTATATTCACAACTTCACATTACATCAAAATACCAGAATAATACGAGAATCCAGAAAATCATCTCATACTGTTTTAAAATTATTTTTATTAGATAAAAAATATTTTTAACTTCCTGTGGACTTGAACGGCGCGTCAAACGGACACCCGAGTCAAAAGTTATGAAGTTTTCAAATTTACAAAAATGTTGTCCAACACACTGGTAACCGGTTACTGCCATACCAGTAATCAGTTACTGCATGAAACAATAGCGAATTACTCACAAACCTTCAGCGGTATCCGGTTACTAAATACCAGTAACCGATTACTGCATACAAAGCAGTCCCAATATTTTCCAAAATCGCAACAGGTAGCCGGTTACTCAATCCCAGTAACCGGTTACCACTGAATTGAAACCCAAAAATTAGTATATTTTTCTGCTACGGGATCTCACTCTTTCACCCAAAAATCACTTTTGAAAACACATTAAAACACACAAATTTCTACAATTTTCAATCAACATCATGCACAACAATTCAAAATAATTTACCACATCAATTTCATCAATGTTCATCAACAAATCTCACCAGAAATACACACAATTCACCTAAGAACTCATCAATGGGGAAAACCCTAACAAACTCAAATAGGGACAACCAAGAACATACAACTATATAACCTAACTCTACCATATTACATCATCATATAATCCCTTATAGAGTTAGAATCCCACCCTCATCTTGGATGATGGTTCTCTATGCAATCTTCTTGCCCTAGCTTGGTGTTCTTCTCTTTTTCCTCGTTCTCTCTTTTCTCTGATTTTCACGATCGAATAACAATTAGGACTCTCCTTCCTTGTTTTTCCCAATAATAACCTTTAGACCCCTAAAATATAATATCCATCTTACCCTTCCTTATTTTAAATAATTAATTAATAAACAAATTATAAAATTACTAACTATATTATTATTACCATTAAAAAAAAATAATTAAGATAATAATAATAATAATAACGATAATAATAATAATAATAATAATAATAATAATAATAATAATAATAATAATAATAATAATAATAATTCTAATTACGTTGTAATATAAACACCCACTTTTAATCCTTACATGTCATCACAACTACCCTATACCAAGGTCTTCTACCCCACAAATCACATTATCGCACACTCAGCACACTACATCACCTATTTTTAAATTATAAAAATAAATATGATAAAAATGGGGCGTTACAACTCTCCTCCTCTTAAAAGATTTTCGTCCTCGAAAATTACCTGATTGGAATAACTCTGGGTAAGCTTCTCGCATCTTGATTTCTAATTCCCACATCGCATTCTCTCCAGCGGCTCCTCCCCAAACCACTTTCACAAGAGCAATCTCCTTTCCCCTCAGCTTCTTCATTTCACGATTCTCGAACCTCACCGATACGGTCTTAACAATAAGATTATCCCACACTCATACATCATCTATCATAATCACATGTGAAGGATCTGAAATATACTTCCGAAGTTGCGACACATAAAACACATCATGTAGATTCGACAAATTAGGTGGTAATGTGACTCTATAAGAAATATTCCCCACCTTCTTTGAAATTTGATACGGTCCAATAAACTGAGGAGTCAACTTCCTCGACTTCAAAGCACGACCTACACCGGTTACCAGCGATACTATCAAGAATACATAATCTCCCTCTTGGAACCCAAGATCCTTCCTCCTCTTATCATAGTAACTATTTTTTATACTCTGTAAATCTATCATCTTCTCTTGGATTATCTTCACTTTCTTCATAGTCTCTCGTACAATTTTGGGTCCCAGCACTACACTTTCACCAGACTCATAACCATAAAAATATGTTATGCACCTTTGACCATACAATGCCTTAAAAGGTGCCATACCAATACTAGAATAGAAACTATTGTTGTAGGTGAACTCAACAAATGGAAGATAGATATCCCATGTACCTCCTTGCTCAAGAACACAAGCTCTCAACAAATCTTCTAGCGACTGAATAGTCCTCTCTGTCTGACCACCTGTCTGTGGGTGATACGCCAAACTCAATCTCAACTTAGAACCCAAAGAATCTTACAAAATCTTCCAAAAATCAGAAGTGAACCTCAGATCTCTATCAATAACAACATTTGACAGAACTCCATGAAGTTTCACAATCACACATACATAGATCTCTGCCAACTTTGGCATTGGAAAACTGATATTAATCGGAATGAAGTGAGCTGATTTTGTGAGCCTATCAACAATCACCCAAATCGTATCATGTCCTCTTGGGATACTGGGAAGCCCCGTCACAAATTACATTGATATGCTATCCCACTCCCACTCCGGAACATCTATAGGTTCCAATAACCCAACAGGTTTATGATGTTCGACTTTTGATTTCTGACAAGTCAAACATGCATACATAAACTATGCAATATCTCGCTTCAACCCGAACCACCAAAATAACTTCTTCAAGTTGTGATACATCTTAGTATCTCCTAGATGAATACTCAAACTACTCCTATGACCCTATTCCAAAATCATTTTTTTCATCTCAGCGTCATCAGGAATATAAATTTTGTCTCAGAATCTCAACACACCTTGGGCCTATACTTTGAAATCATTATTCTCAGATTGGTTACTCCCGATCATAAAGTATACCAATTTCATATCTAAATTATTGGCCTATTTAATATTATCTAAGAAGTCATTGTTAATCTTCACATCCCTAACATCACACTCTACAATGTCACCTCACTGACCAAACTCATGTCTCTGAATTGTTCGATCAACTCAAATTCTCTAGCCATCATAGAAGACACATGTAAAATATTTCGAATTAAAGCATCGACGACAACATTAGCTTTACTTGGATGATAATTTAAGTCAAAGTCGTAGTCCTTCAATAACCACCACGACAGAATGATCCAACTATACAAAATAACTTCACCGAGTTCTAAAAGCTATCCTCCAATTATCCTCATCCCTCATCCTAATCTGAAAGTAACTCAAACTCAATTTGATTATACTGAGAACATACTCGCCTACCTGTTGGTCCATCTAATCGTCAATCATTTGAAGTGGATATGTAACCTCAACCACTACTTTAGTCCGTTATCGGTAATCCACATACGATTTCATACTACTTTCTTTCTCCTTAACTAATGACATCAAAGCCCCCAAAATGATACACTCGGTTTTACAAATTTATTTCTCTGCACATATTCTAATAACTTCTCTGATTCTCCCAACTTTGAACTGACATCCTGTATGTTGCCATAGGAACAAGTCTTGTACCAAGAGCGAGATCAACAAAAAATTCCACCTCTCATCCGACTTCTTCACGTGACAAATAGATTACTTCCAGGTTATGAAACCATTTTTAAAACAAAGTTCATCACATTAGTTTTCTAGCGCTTCAAACAGAACTAAAATCGGACGTCCAGAATTCAAGTTATGAATTTTTCAAAGAATTACAAAATGTTGTCAACTCAGCGGTAACAAGTTACTCTAATAGCGGTAACCGATTACACCCCTCAAAATAGCCAAAACACTATTTTTTGAGCGGTAACCGGTTACTCATGTACTGGTAACCGATTACCACTGTACCAGAGTAAAAAAATCAGATTTTTATGTTATGAAAACCACTTTTTTTGTACTCAAACATCCCTAACTTCCACATACTTCACCATTCATGTTCCCAATTATAATTCCTATTTATATACATCATTATCAACGTTCTAATTCACAAAGTAAACACATTTAAACATGCAATTACTCAATTGTATATCATTAATCCCATCACTGACACATCAAATACATCTCAACAATTTCAACACCGACACCCAATCATACCAAAACATCAAAATTATAATTCTTTTCCCAATATTACTAATATCTTTGAGTTCCGACTCTGTCTCGAAATTTATAAATACCCAACAACATTAACGACATTCAACAACCTCTTATATGATTCTAACAACAAAGTTCACAATAATTCGTCACTCCATCATTACTCCGAACAACGATATCACACATAGTGGTAACTCAACATTGATAACTTCACGATTAACATGCAGTGCTGAAAACATTATAACCATTAAACTCTACCTTCTAAGAGCTTCTGGCATAAGAATATTAATTGACTCATTAAATAATCCATAATCACTTGATTTAACTCCAAACAGTTCACTCCAAAGATAACATTAAGTCAATCCAACATCTCTTTCTAACGACAAGTCCCAATTTCTCCCAGGAAGACATCATAACTCACCCACAACTGGCACATCATTAGCCAAAACATCACCCTTTACTTCTAGAGATGAGAACAACACAAGTACATGATCATTCCCTCTCAAGGACACTTCTAATCCCTGCTAGGCTTAAATCCTGAATTCGTACTTCCTCCAAATTTAGGAAACAATGCAGTTTCGCCAATCTTTGAACTTATGCGATTTACAACACCTTGAACCAGCTGTTCACACCTGAACCATATTAGATAAGCACAAGCTTCTTCCCTACTTATTTCAATCCCACTCCTGCAAACAAGTGATTAGAACAACAAAAAAAAGTACCAATAATGTTTCACACACATGTCGCGTACCAAGGAACAAAACAACGACAATATTCAACTGTCACACTACCAACTCAACAACTTGGCCGGAAGGACCGACCTTCTCTGACACCACTAAGGTAACACCCTATTTTCCCCATCAATAATTTAATAAAATCAAAGTAAATCAAAATTTTAAATCAACATCAAATATGATGTCACATTCATTCAACATCATACAAATTTCTCAAATATTTAACACTGGATACATAACACACTTTTTCGGATGAACCGACAACATCTTCAGAATATGGTTCTCAACTTCTATTTTATTATCGCAGTGGAAAGGAAATTCATAAATTATTTTAAACATATTTAACTCATCATAAATCAACAAATTAATCAAATAAAAGAGAGTTTATAATGCTCTCACAATTTTTTAAAAACAAATAACAACTGAATAAGAAAACAAGCGTTCATCCCCGGTGTTATGTATCAGAGCAAGACCCGACTCAATCTACGCAATACGAGGCACAACTCCATACCTCAAGAAACTCTAACCCTTGTCACCTGAGTGTTACCCACTTGAAGGTAACATTCAAACATAAGGGGTGAGATATCATAACAATATAAATCAAAATATGATTATGAATAGATAAAGTATAGCATACATAACTATAATATTCATACTTCATACATTAACAACAATACACGTCACAATTTTAACAATCATACCCAACAATCATATAAATCACATCTTATTCACCAACAACATCATGAATGCAATTAAACCACCTTCACTGATTATGTGCATGTGGTACCATAACAACGTCTCTTTTCCATTTAGGCCACACCGCCGCTTGCGATTAAGGCTACACCGTCGCTTGCCATTGAAACTACACTGTCGCTTATGAACATGCATGCAACACTAATATGTTACAACAAATTATGAAATAACACGATACACATCAATAGGATAAGCCAACACAGGCCACCAATTACCCATATCTATTCATACATTGTCGCAACATTGTCACATCATGAAATCTCATCGATTCCATCATCATATTCACAACTTCACATTACATCAAAATACTGGAAAAATACAAGAATCCAGAAAATAATATCACATTGTTTTCAAATTATTTTTATTATATAGAAAATATTTTTAGCTTCCCGTGGGTTCGAACGACGCGTCAAACGGACACCCGAGTCAAAAGTTATGAAGTTTTCAATTTTATAAAAAATGTTGTCCAACACAGTGGTAAATGGTTACTGCCATATCAGTAACCAGTTACTACATGAAACAACAACGAATTACTCAAAAACCTTAAGCAGTAACCAATTACTCAATACCAATAACCCGTTACTCAATACCAGTAACCGATTACTGCACACAAAATAGTCCCACTATTTTCCAAAATCGCAACGGGTAGCCAGTTACTCAATCCCAATAACCGATTACCACTGAACCAGAACCCAAAAATCAGTATATTTTCCTGCTTCGGGATCTCACTTCTTTCACCCAAAAATCACTTTTTAAAACACACAAATTTCTACAATTTTCAATCAACATCATGCATAACAATTCAAAATAATTTACCCCATCAATTTCATCAATGTTCATCAACAAATTTCACCACAAATACACACAATTCACCTAAAAACTCACCAATGGATAAAACCCCAACAAACTCAAATAGGAACAAACAAGAACATACATTTATATAATCTAACTCTACCATAACCCACCATCATATAATCCCTTATAGATTTGGAACCCCACCCTTACTTTGGTTGATGATTCTCTAAGCAATCTTCTTCCCCTAGCTTGGTGTTCTTCTCTTTTTTCTCGTTCTCTCTTTTATCTAGTTTTCACAATAGAATAACAATTGGGACTCTCCTTCCTTGTTTTTCCCAATAATAACCTTTAGACCCCTAAAAAATAATCCCCATCTTACCCTTCATTATTTAAAATAATTAATTAATAAACCAAATTATAAAATTACTAACTATATCATTATTACCATTAAAAAAATAATAATTAAGACAATAATAATAATAATAATAATAATAATAATAATTCGAATTACACTATAATATAAATACCCACTTTTAATCCTTACATCTCGTCACAACTACCTTATACCAAGGCCTTCTATCCCACAAATCACATCATCACACACTTAACACATTACATCACCTATTTTTAAATTATAAAAATAAATACGGTAAAAATAGGGCGTTATAATTTCGACTCATATGATGTTCTTGTGGTTTCAAGCAGCTACTAATGAAAAGAGTAGATTATGGATTCAGGTTTCACTTGACACATGAATCCAAAAAAAGACTTGTTTGAGGAACTATGTGATCAAGATGGTGGATCTATATTGTTGGGAAACAACAAATCTTGCAAGATTGCAGGTGTTGGATCTGTGAGATTCAAGCTCCATGATAAGTCAATAAGGTTATTGACTGAAGTCAGATATGTACCTGATTTAAAGATAAATTTGATTTCTCTTGGTGAGTTCGAAAAGAAAGGATATGTTTTCCAAGGAGAGAAAGTATTCTACGATTCATGAAGGGGTCAAAGGAAGTCTTGATAGGCATGAAGAAACAAGGCTTATATACCCTTGAGGATGAATTTGTTAGTGGTTCAAAAAATGTTGCAT